>OX276373.1:65990013-67208138 GCA_946251855.1 Alsophila aescularia
CTAAGCTATCCAACCGTGAGAACTGCATCGCAATCGATCTAGTAGTTTTTACGTGATGCGCGAACTAACAGGGGCCCCGATTCTGTAAGCTATTGAAGCGCGATAACGCAAGTCGATCGCTTGAGATTTTGTGAGAAATTTTCTTATTTACCACTTAAAAGTAATGGAAGCTTTTTTTTTTACGCTTTTTGTTTTTTTTTTTGTTTTTTTATTTTCCATTTTTTTTTATTTTTTGAATATTTCCAAAAAAATATACTTCTAGCACTTTTAAGTGGTAAATAAGAAATTTTCTCAAAAAATTTCAAGCGATCGACTTGCGTTATCGCGGTTCAATAGCTTACAGAATCGGGGCCCAGATAGTTTTTTTTTTAAATGCTATTTTCTTGTTCTGTGGCTTAAAGTCCCTCGTTTCATAAGCTTTCTAAAACCGTACAAAAGTTGTCATTTTTTGCACTGGATTCGAAGAAATTATCAATAACTATAGCGGAGCAAGCGGGTTCCCGTTATACATGGTGTTTATCTGAATTCGTTATACATGGTATTTTATCTGAATTCGTTATACATGGTGTTTTATCTGAATTCGTTATACATGGTATTTTATCTGAATTCGTTATACATAGTGTTTTATCTGAATTCGTTATACATGGTATTTTATCTGAATTCGTTATACATGGTATTTAATCTGAATTCGTAATACATGGTGTTTTACCTGAATTCGTTATACATGGTGCGGTTGAAGTGGTCCCTGAGGAAGAACGACCAGAATCTGAAGAGCGTGTTCATCTCTTGCGACTGGCCGATGCCGAGCTTCTTGCGCTCTGTGGATACAAGATAAACAAGCTTATTATCTATAAAAAACTTAAGCAAAATAAGTGTGTCACGGACGGGATTCAAACCCGTATAATTCCGTGGCTCTGCGCAGCACATGTCTTTAACCAATTTGGTTACCGTGTCTAGTACATAGCTTTTTTCCCAATATATCCAGCTCTGATTGTTTGTTTGTTGTATGAGGTAGTACTGGCCTCTGGTGTCAGTTAGTCAGGCCGCCCGAGCCTCTGACATAGCTTAACAGCTTAACGTGCCCACTGAAGCATGAAGAGATGGAAAACCGCACATAACTTAGGAAATTAATTGGTGCAGTGCTTAGGACCGAACCCGGTATCGTTGGATTCTAAATTGCACGATTGAACCGTTAGGCTACCATCGCTTCTCTGATCACCCTTTGTGAAGGGACCTCGGTCCCTATTGCAGCCAGAGTCTTTGAGAGCCCCAGTTAGTCAGGTAGTCAAGTCTACTCAAGGCACGATTCAGTAAAGTGGTGGAGCTTTACTGAAACTTCCTAGGGAGTTCCGGAGATAACACGAAATGCTACATTTGTATCATTTGCCCACACTTGTGCACATTAACAAACATTTAATGGTTAATATTCCACCAATATTACACACTAGATTTCCTGCCCGCGACTTCTTCCGCGCGGACTACAGTTTATCGCGAAAAAAAGTTTTTCTAGGATATTAAAAACCAAATCAAAAGTAGGTATAGCACCATTGCTCTTGAAGTTTTTCACAGACTTGTTATTTCGTTTCCATGGCAACCATTCATTACAGCGAGTAATCAACATTTTCCAGTTTCCCCGTGGAAACTTACAATTTTCAGGGATAAAACGTATCCTATGTTTCATTCTAGGGTATAAGCTATCTCCATTCCAAATTTCATCAAAATCCGTCCAGCCCTTATCGCGTGAAAGCTCCCCAAATAAACAAACAGACAATGTTTCACTTTTATACATTGGTATGGATTAACACTCGATAAACACAAGTTAGAGAAAATAATCAGCCAAATGCGAATCGTACTCGCACACTGAGGGTTCCGTACAAGCTTGAAGTTATGTAAATAGACAAATAGTTCATCCATCACGGGAATCAAGTCACAAAGTTTTTATTTTTAATTGATTTTTACAAACAAACAGGCATAAATTCTCAGTTTTGGATTTTCCATATACTTGTGCTATAAGACATTGCTCCTTGTCAAATTTCATGATTCTAGGCCAAGGGAAGTACCCTATAGGTTTTGATTCCCTTGCGAGTATCAAAATATGCGGCATAAATGGCCATATATTTTGACTGTGTTAACTTAAGGCCGGTTCCTATATCTTAAAACGAACCGTTTTCGTTTACTGCCCGTCATAAGACATAAACACCGTACAAAAAACGACAATAAGTAACAAGACGTTGGAAAAACAATTTGTTTCATTTTTATAGGAATGGGGGCTTAGAATTTTTCACAGCTCCAATGGACTGCAGATCTGATATTTGATATTAATTTCAACTTATTTATTAATGTCTATGCGTTCCTGAGAAAAGAGATCTTGACAGGCTGACAGATGGATGGACAATAAAGTGATCCTATAAGGGTTCCTTTTTTCCTTTTGAGGTACGGAGCCCTAAAGAACAAAGCAAAACGTCTCGCGCCGAAAGTGAGTGTAGATGCTGTTAGTTTACCTTTGAGACAGCGCGAGTAGTACTTGTGGTAGGCTTGTTGCGTGAAGTGGTTCTCGCGAAGCAGCCCGTGGCTCGGGTGGTGGAAGGTGGGCAGCGACTGCGGCATCGAGCCGCACGATGAGCCCAGCGTTGGGCTCGTGCCCAGCGACGATCTGGGAACACATTGGGAACATCCGTGTTACAATTGTCAACCCGGGGGACACATTCGTCTGTGTATGTAAGGGGTGTTGGATTGGGTAGCTGTGTAGCTAGATTTGGTAAAATGCATAGAAGTATAAAAAAATATAGTTTTTATTTAATTTGAGCATGTTAGACGTAAAAGTACGGTTAATTTAATATATGTATTGGCTATAACTTCAGATACTTATCAGGAGTGTTCGTATGTGCGTCTGTATGTGGTGTTGGTTGGAATAGGGGCGAGTGTGTTTGTGAGTATATGATGAATTTTAGTGTCGCTTTAAGGTGTCCCAGGTGGTTTTGTGTATGGTGTTTGTAGGAAAATGAGTGTGTTTATTTATTTTGTTTCATTTAGGAATCAAACAGTACAGTAATAAACTTAAATAAACAAATAAAATACAAAAACCTACAAATGTTTTCATCCGGTGATGATGGTGCTTTAAGGTGTTGCGATTCCATCAAATAAATAAATAAAGATTCACTAAGTTGGCACGATTCGTGTTCCACCAAAACTCCGCGCAATTTAAAATCTCCGTGCATCGCCCGCATATAGTGGTGACGGCTTCTTTAATTATTTTTGTACTTTAACAACTTTAAAAGCAAATTTCTCAGAATATGTCTTTTAAAATAATAGATTATAGTCCTTTCTCCACGCCTGTGTATTTTGTTTGTTAAATTCAAATACGGGAGATTTTTAATTTTAAACTGCAATTTGAGATTTCCATGATTTGCAGAGAGGAAGAAAGAGAACCATGGATCAAAGCTTTACTTTTTTACGAGAGGTCCCGATTGGAGATCATCAATACGTCCCTCTATTTGTTCTCTACATTTTCATGAATCAGATTTTTACAAATCAAACTGTACCTACTATACCGAGATATTCTTACTGTATCTGCAATAAAAAACATAATTGGCAAATAGGTAACTAAACTTAATCATCATAAAAAGTAAAAAGCCGCTATCCATAGTTATGAGCCGGGGCAGCACACATAACTATCGACTACGGGCGCCGACATATTCATGTGTGCGTAACCAGTAAACATTTGCGTAAAGCGAACAGGCAAGCGATACTGGTTAATTAATGCGTGTGGAAAAAGGATAGTACAATACCACTTGCGATCTTTTGATAACAACTGTGACGAACGGTTATGTACCACGCGACACACACCACAAATAGTCGCGTGATCGCTTTTGAATAATAGTAAGTATGCTTAATTTTAAAATGCTTTAATTTTATTTGTTTCTATAATCGAAGGTGTTGCGTGTGTGTGGTATGTGTGTGATTTGTGTGCAGGGGGTGTCGGAGGAGTGTGGGTGCGTGCTGAGGGTGTGTGGGGGAAGTGTTTGGGTTTGTTTGGGAGGTGTGAGGGTTGCATTCGGGGGTGTTAAGGAGGCGTGAGGAGTGTAAGTGAGGGAGTGTGTGTGTTATTAGACGCTCACCCGGTGCTGGTGGTGCGCGGTCGGTGCTCGCGCACGTCCATGATCCACCCCACGTGGTGCTCCACGGGCGGGTTGAGGCTGTGCCGGCTCTTCTGCTTTCTGCTGGTACTGTAACACACATGCATAGTTATTCTTCTAATTAATTACATAAAACACTTACTAGTAGTACAACTATATTGTTACATGTATAATTAGACTATTCATTAAAAACACAGATAAAGTATTTTTTGAAAATGCTGAAACGAACGCTCAATTTTAAAGAAAATAAGTGTATTTTTTAAATTTTGTTCAGTTGTACGCAATTTTTAAACTAAAAGCTGAAGCAAGCTGAAGTGGCAGTGGGCTGGTCACATTTGTTCTAAAACCGATAACTTTTGGGGTAGATGAGTTCTGTAGTGGCAACCGTGAATCGGCAAACGTAGTGTAGGTTGCCCTTTGGAAGAGAATAGCAGAAGTCACGGTACTATTTTATAGGTATAGATACATTTACTAGGCTAGATTATAGATTGATCAACACTTACATGACATCGGTGGCGTGTGGATCCTTGCTGGCCGCATAGAACCTCGCCGTGCGTCGCGGTCGCTTCGCTTTGCTACCGCCTTGCTCTTGCACATGCTCCAACTGGAATACAAAATAACGTTAAATCATCATCATCATCATTATCATCAGTCGTCCACTTCTGAGCATGACTCCCCCATGGTACGTTACAACGAGCGGTTGTTTGCTGTTTATATCCAGTGAGCAGCTCCCCATGACTTGAAAGCTTGGGACTTGCGAATAGTTTCGACAAATTGCATCGTCATGGTGTCATCATCACTGTGTCGTTGTCTCAGTAGTGTCATCTTCATGGTGTAATTATCAAGGTCTCATCGTCACTGCGTAATCTTCTTGGTGTAATCGTTAATGTATCATTGTCACTGTATCATCGTCACAGTAGTGTCATCTTCATGGTGTAATCGTCAAGGTACCACCGTCAAGGTGTCATCGTCAAGGTATCATTGTTTAAGAGTTATAGTCAACATGTCATCGTCATAGTAGTGTCATCTTGATGGTGTAATCGTCAAGGTATCATCGTCGACATTGTCAAAGTTTTATCATCACTGCAGTGTCATCTTCATGGTGTAAGGTGTAATCGTCAAGTTCGAATCGAATTGTTGTTTTTGTTGTTGGTGTAATTGTTGGTGTTGTTATATACTCACTCTGGGCGGCGGCGGCGGCGGCTCGGCCGAGTTGCAGTGTTTCTCAGAGGGCACGGTTGCCTCGAATTGTTGATTTTGTTGTTGGTGTAATTGTTGGTGTTGTTGTATACTCACTCTGGGCGGCGGCGGCGGCGGCTCAGCCAGGTTGCAGTGTTTCTCAGAGGGCACGGTCGCCTCTAATTGTTGTTTATGTTGTTGTTGTAATTGTTGGTGTTGTTGTATACTCACTCTGGGCGGCGGCGGCGGCGGCTCATCCGGGTTGCAGTGTTTCTCAGAGGGCACGGGCACGGTCACTTCGAATTGTTGTTTTTGTTGTTGGTGTAATTGTTGGTGTTGTTGTATACTCACTCTGGGCGGCGGCGGCTCGGCCGGGTTGCAGTGTTTCTCAGAGGGCACGGTCGCCTCGAATTGTTGTTTATGTTGTTGTTGTAATTGTTGGTGTTGTTGTATACTCACTCTGGGCGGCGGCGGCGGCGGCTCATCCGGGTTGCAGTGTTTCTCAGAGGGCACGGGCACGGTCACTTCGAATTGTTGTTTTTGTTGTTGGTGTAATTGTTGGTGTTGTTGTATACTCACTCTGGGCGGCGGCGGCTCGGCCGGGTTGCAGTGTTTCTCAGAGGGCACGGTCGCCTCGAATTGTTGTTTCTGTTGTTGGTGTATTTGTTGGTGTTGTTGTATACTCACTCTGGGCGGCGGCGGCGGCGGCTCAACCGGGTTGCAGTGTTTCTCAGAGGGCACGGTCACCTTGAATTGTTGTTTTTAGTGTTGGTGTAATTGTTGGTGTTGTTGTATACTCACTCTGGGCGGCGGCGGCGGCGGCGGTTCGGCCGGGTTGCAATGTTTCTCAGAGGGCACGGTCACCTCGAATTGTTGTTATTGTTGTTGGTGTAATTGTTGGTGTTGTTGTATACTCACTCTGGGCGGCGGCGGCGGCGGCGGTTCGGCCGGGTTGCAGTGTTTCTCAGAGGGCACGGTCTCCTCGAATTGTTGTTTTTGTTGTTGGTGTAATTGTTGGTGTTGTTGTATACTCGCTCTGGGCGGCGGCTCGGCCGGGTTGCAGTGTTTCTCAGAGCGCACGGTCGCTTCGAATTGTTGTTTTTGTTGTTGGTGTAATTGTTGGTGTTGTTGTATACTCACTCTGGGCGGCAGCGGCGGCGGCTCGGCCGGGTTGCAGTGTTTCTCAGAGGGCACGGTCACCTCAAATTGTTGTTATTGTTGTTGGTGTAATTGTTGGTGTTGTTGTATACTCACTCTGGGCGGCGGCGGCGGCGGCGGCTCGGCCGGGTTGCAGTGTTTCTCAGAGGGCACGGTCGCCTCGAATTGTTGTTTCTGTTGTTGGTGTAATTGTTGGTGTTGTTGTATACTCACTCTGGGCGGCGGCGGCGGCGGCTCGGCCGGGTTGCAGTGTTTCTCAGAGGGCACGGTCACCTCGAATTGTTGTTTTTGGTGTTGGTGTAATTCTTGGTGTTGTTGTATACTCACTCTGGGCGACGGCGGCGGCGGCTAGGCCGGGTTGCAGTGTTTCTCAGAGGGCACGGTCGCCTCGAATTGTTGTTTCTGTTGTTGGTGTAATTGTTGGTGTTGTTGTATACTCACTCTGGGCGGCGGCGGCGGCGGCGGCTCGGCCGGGTTGCAGTGTTTCTCAGAGGGCACGGTCACTTCGAATTGTTGTTTTTGTTGTTGGTGTAATTGTTGGTGTTGTTGTATACTCAATCTGGGCGGCGGCGGCTCGGCCGGGTTGCAGTGTTTCTCAGAGGGCACTTTCGCCTCGAATTGTTGTTTCTGTTGTTGGTGTAATTGTTGGTGTTGTTGTATACTCACTATGGGCGGCGGCGGCGGCGGCTCAACCGGGTTGCAATGTTCCTCAGAGGGCACGGTCACCTCGAATTGTTGTTTCTGTTGTTGGTGTAATTGTTGGTGTTGTTGTATACTCACTCTGAGCGGCGGCGGCTCGGCCGGGTTGCAGTGTTTCTCAGAGGGCACGGTCGCCTCGAATTGTTGTTTTTGTTGTTGGTGTAATTATTGGTGTTGTTTATACTCACTCTGGGCGGCGGCGGCGGCGGCTCGGCCGGGTTGCAGTGTTTCTCAGAGGGCACGGTCACCTCGAATTGTTGTTATTGTTGTTGGTGTAATTGTTGGTGTTGTTGTATACTCACTCTGGGCGGCGGCGGCGGCGGCGGCGGCTCGGCCGGGTTGCAGTGTTTCTCAGAGGGCACGGTCGCCTCGAATTGTTGTTTCTGTTGTTGGTGTAATTGTTGGTGTTGTTGTATACTCACTCTGGGCGGCGGCGGCTCGGCCGGGTTGCAGTGTTTCTCAGAGGGCACGGTCACCTCGAATTGTTGTTTTTGGTGTTGTTGTATACTCACTCTGGGCGGCGGCGGCGGCGGCTAGGCCGGGTTGCAGTGTTTCTCAGAGGGCACGGTCGCCTCGAATTGTTGTTTCTGTTGTTGGTGTAATTGGTGGTGTTGTTGTATACTCACTCTGGGCGGCGGCGGCGGCGGCTCGGCCGGGTTGCAATGTTTCTCAGAGGGCACGGTCGCCTCGAATTGCTCGCGGGTTATCAAAGACACCGTCCTGTATTGAGTCTGGCTGCCATATGACTGTACAACGAAAACACATTATGTAAAATATTGGTAAGATACTTTTTATACTAATATTAATGTAGACAACGAAAACTAACAACACCAATAAAATAGGAAAACTTACTATTGTACTTGTACTATTATTTATTCTGTGCCAAAGTGGAGGCACAGAATTAATAATAGTACAAGTACAGAAGGATAACTGAGTAAAGTCATTTAAATACATAGCAACTCTCGCTACAACGCAATAAAGTGCAATTTAACTCGCACAACGCTGCGAACTTTCAATTATATTTACCTAGAAGGCTCTCACCCATCGCGTGCAGGCTAGAATGTACCGTATCACAACGCGCGAGAGCTTCCATTGCTCTAACCGTTTCAGAATCGCTCTGTCACTTTTTCGCTCGGCAGGGTTGTATCAAGATATAACAAGGTACTTGTACTAGTAATTATTCTGTGATATGATATGACTTATATATAGTAACAGAATAAACAATTATGTAATAATGTTTTTTTTTTTACCTTATTATTATAAATGTTGATAGTTCTAATAACTACATATAATGACATTCTTATCAGAATAGAACCAGTACCTCATTATTTGATTATAACTTAATAGGTATTGCATTTTGATGAATAAAAGATGCATGTCTGAATTCCATGCTTATTAATGAATGAAACAGAAATGGCTACCTACGTAATAAAATGACAGTATGTAGGTATTTTACGAGACTTGTCAGAACGAATGCTATGCAGTACATTCTAGGTTTTTTCTTGGTACTCATAATTAAGAAAAGAATAAAATTTGACAAAAACTTTACGTAAGTAGGTACTTTATCGTAAGCGCACGGCGCGCGATTCATCGAGCGCACGCATAGGTATTGCACTATATTGAATTAACCGCAATAACGCGGCCGCAAAGTGTAGGTATAATATTTGTATTTGTTGCGGAGTGCCACTGGCCTGGTGGAGGTATTAACTCTTGAGAGTTACGATACCACAGACGGACACACACACTCACACAGATACACGCCCTAAACTTATAACATCCCTCTCTTTAGCTGTTTAGGTGGTTAAAAATGGTAGGTATTAACAGTGGTAGACCTCTTTTGAAAGAGTCCGCCTGGGGGAGACTACCTTTGCCAGATAGTCAACGTCAAGTAGTAGCGTGTAAGCATTACTGTGTGTCTGTTTGAAGGGCAATGTACGCAGCGAAATTATTGAGCATAAGGTGACGACCTGCGTCTCATAGATAAGTTTAAAAAAATACAAAATTCTCACCGAAGGATAATCCGTATCGTTCCATAGGTCCTCTTCGTAGCGTCTAAGACCGTCTGTGATGACCTAGAAACAATGAAAAACAAGGTCTCGTCAAATAGTTCGTATGGCGAGGTAACCTCTCTTCTAAAATGGGTATTGTAAAATTGGTTCATTGTTTTAATCCCTCCAAGTTTTCCCAACTGCTGGGGAATATGTCAATTTTCAAAAATGTTCTCCTGTTATGCCATAAAAAACCTAAAGATTTTTATTTTTCATTTTCCGCACTCCCGCTTTGTAAAATAAAATGTTCTAAGAATAAGTACTTGATTTATGATATTTTAAAATTTGCTATTGTTATTCATAGGTAATATGTTAATTATGTTGAGTTGAGTGAAGTTTGTTTAAAACCGATAACCGTTGACGATTTCTCGAGTGGAGACCACGTTTAGGCAAACGCAGTGAAGGACGCCCTCTGGCCAGACAGAGGGACGACCTGCGAAAAGCAGCTGGCAGAAAATGAATGACGAGAGCTGAAGACCAAGCTCAGTGGCGTGCATTAGGTGCCTACGTCCAGCAGTGGACAGATGTAGGCTGATGATGATGATGATGATAGTTTGTTTTACTCTAGTCTATTGTTGTTTAATTTTGTCCTCAAAAAAATCATTATGCCTTTAATATATATTTGTTTTCTTTAAAAGCACCGAGTAGGGAAAATGAGAACACAAATTTTAAAGGTCCCCGAAACAATAGAAAAATAAATGATTTTATCTAAGCCACTCGTGAATGACACTCACTGATGCGAATAATGATCGTTTACTTTAAAGTATTTGACAATAATACTACGTACTGACCGTTCACCATAAGATGTCCCCTGCCGTGATGTTGGCACTATTTATGGCAGGGAACATCTTACGATGAACGGTTTGTAGTGCTAACATCACGGTAGGAGACATCTTACGGTTCTTGATACTCTCTCTACGCGGTGTAGTATTATTAGGTATTCTGTGATAATACTACGGTATTGTCAGCAAATGATAAAACATTTGATTGATGGCAATTGACGCGCCGTGCATTGACGGTAATTGACAGCAAATGACAATTGTTTTTCTATTCTCGACCGCACTACCAAACATTGCGGATGTGCCTGAAGTGCCCGAACACGATCTCGATGTGGCTTTGGCCGCCGGCACCGATATCATAACAGAACGGGAATTTTGTGTGGTTACTCATTTCGTTTACAGGGATTGTCATGTGCTATGGAAAGTAAAGAGTACACTATATGGACAAAAACCGACGTACAAAGAAGACACAATAAAAAAGAGAGTTAACACTTTACGGACTAAATTTCAACAAGGAATATAATAAAATAGATAAAGCAAAACGGTCTGGTGATTCTGCTGACGATGTACCCCCGCCAACACTCTGGTATTACAATGAAATGTTTTTTTTGTCTGACCAACAAAGCATATTTTTTTCGGTATAGATATATCATAAATTATTGTAAGAAACGCCCATATTTGCGTTTGAAATCATATATTTTTTATGAAAGACGCGACTTTACTCAACTCAGTTCAATAACTGACTGAGACGTGCGCGAATGATACACCATCAATTGGAGCTTCAATTGTCCGTCATTTGAAACGTTCAATCACGTATACATTGACAATCGTAAATGATCGTTTCGGGAATCCTAAAGTTGTTATAATCCCCACCAACCAATGTTTAAATTATTAGTGGAGAAAAAGGGAGAACATTTAAAAAAAATGACATAATCGCCACTGGGGATAATCTGGTGGGGATTATAATAATGAACCGAAAAAATAGAGGATATGATCAATAGTTTTCTCGTGATCATGTGCTCATCTCAACGGTGCAGAATATCGAGGACTCAAAACAAATAAACACATGGTCAATATCACATTTCTAACATTAAATAGATATAAACTAGAAGCTGAATTTTCCCAATGTTAGTGCTAAAGCTAAATCTTATTCTAAACTTACCTTTTGGATAACGTATCCATTTGTTTCATCGTATATTTTATAGCTGCTACACACAGTCAGTTTTGACTGAACAGTTAAAACTTACAGTAAAAGCTGACGTCCCTTACGTAACTGACAGTTTAATGTTACAGTTAGTTTAGTGTAAATTTTATGTTAGGTTACATTTTTTTACATATAGAATTAAAAAATACGGATGTATATTTTCTTTTGGTAAAATAAACATTTGTTCATAATAATCAACATGTCAGTTTTACATTATTATGAACAAATGTTTATGTTATGTAAATGTTTTTTTTAAATATTTTTAATGTAAGATATAAATAATAGCAAAATAATTTCCGACTAATGATTGTTCTAGTCTAAGTATTTCGAAATTGATTGCTTTTAAATATTTAAAAAAACTACATGGTGGGCAAAACTTCATGGTATGTTATAGTGAACGGACTGTACATTGCGGCCGTTATGATTACGCCGCCCTGAAGTTAGCTTATTTGGTTACGCAGTAATCAATTTAGTTCCTAAAAAAAACTTTGGGCAGTGAAACGGCTAACTTCAGAGCGGTCTAAATATAACGGCCGCTGTGTAAACAATCTCAGTTTTTACTGTTCAGTGAAAACAGGCAGTTTTACTGACCGTACATAGCCACCTTAGTTCGATCATGCGTCTGCTTACTCTCAGCATTTTGGAGCAATATATCTTCATTTTGGTTCTTAGTATAGTAGTGCGACTTATTTTATTTTCTTGTGCGCCACTGTGCTAGTACATACTATGACTTATTCAATAGATTCCATTTGTATGGAAAAACCGCGAGTTTATTACTTCCAATTACCGCCACGACCAAATAATGAGGGCTAACATTGGCGCCACTGACACATAAGATCAAAGTGTCATAAGTTATTATAATATGAAATTACTTGCAAGAAAAATTTGAAGTCCATAATTCCTTGTACCAACAAATGGATGGATTTATTAAAAACAATATTGAACCAGTTTTCATGAAATTTATACATAGGACCATCATGCACCCTTTCAAACAAAATATAATTGGGAACCTAGATAAATACCATGCGAATAATATCATATATAGTGGATATATACTTCAAATGGGTGTAAAATTACAGGATTTTAGCCCTGCACATGGAGTGAAGAATTCGACCAAAGCGACGACGAAAGGCTGAGTTGGTATAACAACAGCATCGTTTTCCAAAGCCTAGAGTTAAAATTTTACTTCTCTAAGACTTACTAATTTTTTCAACTTAAAGTTAGTTTTTTCACTGAACATGCGTAATATACAATAAAACAATATATAGAAAATGATTGCCGGTTAGCCCTCGTTATCATGCAATACATACTTGTTCGAGGTCCTGAGTGATCTTGGTCCTTGT
Source organism: Alsophila aescularia (assembly GCA_946251855.1). NCBI lineage: Eukaryota > Metazoa > Arthropoda > Insecta > Lepidoptera > Geometridae > Alsophila > Alsophila aescularia. The sequence continues at coordinate 66,002,560 of OX276373.1, forward strand.
AGTGAAGTCTCCTTGGCGATCGTACCCGTCGTGCTTTGGGGCGCGAGTCTGCGCCTATGATCAACCACCGACCGACTTGTTATTGAACCGAAATGTGTACTACAAGCGCTACAGCGTAGCTAACATGCTACAAGAGCTCCATCGACCGGCTTGTAAACCAAAATAATGGGCTGCGGCGTTATACGCTACGGCGTATCTCCTTACATGTTACATCACGCTCCGTGAACAATGTCTAATACGCTACGGCGTAGCTATACATGCTACAAGGAGTAATGTGCAATTGTCTATGCTACAAGCGCTCCATCGACCGACTTGTAAACCAAAATAATGTGCTGCGGCGTTATACGCTACTGTGCTACGGTGTAGCTGTAACATGTTACATCACGCTAATCGTAGCGTAGCAAAGATGTTTGCTACGCTACGGCGTAGCTATACATGCTACAAGCTCTCCATTAACCGACTTGTAAACCAAAATATGCTGCGGCGCTATGGGCTACGGCGTAGCTCCTCAAATAAAGTATGCAAACTGTACCGTGTGACAAATCAAATGAAATGGCTTGTTGTGAGGGGTGTGAGGGCCTCATTTTATTTATATTTTTGCCATTAATACTTTGAAGTTATTTAAGAAACATGAAAATTTACCCCTTTATCTCCGAAACTAATGTATCTAAAAGTTTGAAAAAAAAACCTACGATTTAGTTCTTTACTTACAAGATGTCTGAGGTCTTAAAATAAAGTGGAAAATCTCTCAATATTGTGAGACTGTATTTTCAACGTAATACAGCGAGTACGCTATCCACGCGAGTACAACTCGCACTTGTACAGTTTTTTTTTACCATAATACTTACCTGTATAAGAACATATATTTTACGGCGACTATTCAACCTGCATATAGATAAGTTATTGCACTGCACTTTTTTGATAAATAACTTCCTACTGTTATTTCCCGTCATCCCACCTGTTCCAGGTCCTGCGTGATCTTGGTGCGCGTGGTGAAGTCCCCCTGGCGGTCGTGCCCGTCGTGCTTGGGCGCGCGCGCCGGCGTCTGCGTCACGATCAGCAGCCGCCCCACGTCGCGGTCCGTGAACTCCAAGTCGGACTCTTCGTCGGACCTGCCATGTACAAACATTGAGTTAAGGCAAGCAGCAAGGGTAAGGTTAGTGGTGCATAGAGGTATGGTGCCGAGACATGGACGCTCTCAAAGGAAGCTGTGTACAGACTAGGAGTTGCACAAAAGGCCTTGGAGCGAGCCATGCTCGGCATCAAGTTACAGGACCGCATTCCTAATGACAAAATCCGACGTCAAACGACGTTCGAAAGAGTGTCACATGGAATTGGGCGAGACACATGGTCGAGGTGACGGCAGGTGGAGCAAGTCTTTGTGACAACCAAGAACTGGCAAGGGGAAGGTCGGACATCCAGCGGCGCGATGGGTCGATGATCTCGTCAGGGTGGAGGGAAACACTTGGATCTGTTAACATCCGATCGAAAGGCGTGGCAACAGCGAAAGAAGGTCTATCCCAGCAGTGGGCAGCGTAGGCTGTTAATGATAATGATGAAGAGTATTGGCAGTCACATTATCTGTAGAACCGAGAAACATTGTGGTAGAAGAGTTCTCGAGTGGAGACTGCGTATAGGCAAATGTAGTGTAGGACGCCCTGTGGCCAGGGCCCCGATTCTGTAAGCTATTGAACCGCGATAACGCAAGTCGATCGCTTATTTTTTTTTTTTTTTAAATCTTATTTTCCACTTAAAAGTGCTGGAAGCGAAAGTTTTGCTAAAATTTTCGCTTTTCGCTTGTTTTGTTTTTTTTTTCCATTATTTTATTTTTTGAATATTTCCAAAAAAAAACAATTCTAGCACTTTTAAGTGGTAAATAAGAAAATTTCTCAAAAAAATTCAAGCGATCGAGTTGCGTTATCGCGGTTCAATAGCTTACAGAATCGGGGCCCAGGTGGAGTGACGACCTACGATAAGCAGCTGGCATAAACTGGATGCAGAGAGCTGAAGAGCTCAGTGGCGGGCATTAGGAGAGGCCTACGTCCAGCAGTGGACAAGTATAGGCTGATGATGATGATGAAGCAGCAAGCTTAACAGCAAACGAAAAAAACCCTTTCATTACATTCATAGATTATATAGATAGCGAATATATTATATTTATCTTAATCTATACTTAAAAGCAGTATGTACCAAAAAGTCTATACAAAGAAGTTTTTTTTTTTCTGTCCTTCTCTGTCTCACTGCTGGGCAAAGGCCTCCCCCATCTCCTTCCAAGCATCCCTATCCATGGATACAAAGAAGATAATTTAAAAAAAATGGTACTTACTTTAAATAAGCTACTGAACAAGTTTTTATTTAATTAAGTAGTTTTTGACTGTCTGTTTGTTTGTTTGCTCGCTTGTTCGCGCATCACGTAAAAAGTACTGAAAAAATAATTCTAAATCTCAGAAACTATAATTTTAAAGAAAATGCCGAATCAAAATACCTAATAAATATATTCAAGGATGCTTTTTATTTTCTCGAATATTATTTTAAATATTGCATTAGGTCTTTCAATAAAAAGATCCAGTATAAAAAACACCGTTATTTATATTGTAATTGTAACAAAAAAAACTGAGGTGTTTTTGTAACCCCCTGTTCCTCCTTTTCTCCTTCTCCCTTCCACGTAAGAAGTGAGACACCGAGACTGATGGCCAGAAAGTCAATTTCAATAAAAAGCACCTATAATAGGTTTACGTAATTGTATGTACCAGGCGTCTGTGAAGGTATTCTGCCGCGGCGGCGGTAGGTCCAGCTCCTCGTCGAGCTGGAAATGCAGCTCCTCGCGAGCCTCCTCCTCGGCAGGGGGCGCAGCGCCAGCCGCCGGGGGCGCACGCTCGCGGGACCCCGCCTTAGTGCGGCGCTTCACCTGCATCATACAATCAATAAGTATTCAGGACACAGCATATACCTAGAATACCCCCCCAAACAATACCCTGTTTAGACAACGGATAAACATACATACAGTAGTCACAACGGATCTTTGTGGCTCGAAAACTGCTGAAGCTGCTATTTTTCAGGCGCAATCCCAATGGTCGTCACCATTGGGATTGTACAGCATTGCATAACTGCCTCGCTCACTCGCTTACGTTTTTCGCATCATATATCTCGCTTACTTTATCCTCACAACTGAGCAAACTGAGCATTGTATACTACCTCGCTCACTCGCTTACATTTTTCGCATCATATATCTCGCTTACTTTATGCTGCTTTATCATCACAACTGAAAAAACTGAGCATTGTATACTGCCTCGCTCACTCGCTTATGTTTTTCGCATCATCTACCTTGCTTACTTTATGCTGTTTTATCCTCACAACTATACCTGCGCAATCGTTCACAGAGCTTAACTTCACAGCCACAAAGATCCGATGTGACTACTATACTTATATAAACATGCATGTATCGGAAACAAACACTTCTGCTCATCACACAAATGATAGCACCTTGTGGGATTCGAACCCGCGCCGTTGACTTCGCAGTCAGGGTCACTCACCACTCGGCCAACCGGTCGGCAAATCATACTTACATACAAGGTCTTATACTTGCTACTGGTGTCAGAGTTTGAGAGGCTATCCACGAATCTCTGCCGTGGCTTAACGACTCTAGAAATTATTAGTAGCCGTGACCGACGGCTTAACGTGCCCTCCGAAGCACGGAGGGCACGGAGGGCACGTTACCTGTTATCTTTATTAGCTAATACCATTAAAGTACATAGTATATACTAGCTTTTGCCCGCAACTTCGTCCTAGTTTATCACGATCAAAAGTATCCTTTGTCCTTCCCCAGGGTTCAACAAACTGTGTTCATGCCAAAATTCATCAAGATCGGTTCAGCCATTCATTCGTGAAAATATAACAGACTGAATTACTTTCGCTTTTATATGGTATGGATGACTATGACTTATATCACCGTAATACTGACCTCAGTCCATACGTCAGGCGTGCCCGGCGCGGTCGGACTGGGCGCCTGTAACGGCGTTTCGTTGTCGTCGTTCGAACTCTCTGGTGTTTCTTCTATAACATAAGATACACCGCAATGTGTTAAAAAGATTCCTGAAACTAGTATTGGAGATTTGAATATATACTACTCTGTCAAGAAAGTACCGGGAAACGATCAATAATACACAAAATATGAGTTATTCATCCAAATTTATTTTATCGCCTTCAAAGTATGCTCCTTCAGAAACGATACTCTTTCGCCAACGAATAATCCAATCATCAAAACTTTTTTTTTTTCCGGAATTGAGTTCAGTTCTCGCCGCGAATTCTCCTTTATGTCTTCTACCGAATGAAAACGGGTGCCACGAAGTGGTAATTTGAGTTAAGGAAAAAGAAAGAAGTCGGCTGGGGCCATATCTGGTGAATAAGGTGGTTGGTTGCTCGATGGTATTTGTTGACTTTTTGGTCAAAAAATCATTCGCAATGATGGCCTTGTGCGTAGGCGCATTATAATGGTGCAAAATCCAAGAATTTTCTTTCCACAAATCGAGCCTTTTTCGTCGAATATGCACTTTTAAACGCCGCATAACACTCAAATAATATTCTTTATTTACCGTTTGACCGGCCGGCAAGCATTGCGAGTGCACAACACCGCAATAGTCAAAGACAACAAACAGTCAACGTGACTTTGACTTTTGATCGTTTTTTTTCGGTTTCGGTTCAGTTGGAAGGCGCCACTCTGAAGCTTATTGACTAGCTTGCATGTCAAACTCGTAAACCCATGTCTCGTCACCATTAACAATGCGTTTCATGAATGTTGGGTCGGAATTGACTCGTTCTAGCATGTCCTCAGTGACTCTTATGCGAATGAGTTTTTGGAGAAAATTCAGGTCTTATGGGACTAGCCGAGCGCAATTGATTATTTAAAATGGTACGGATTGCCTCGTGAGACACAGAAAGTTCAGCGGCTATCTCTCTCAAACTTGAATGAGCATTTTCAGTCACTATTTCCTTCGCTTTTGCGATGTTAACTTCAGTTGACGTTGATGGCCTATCAGAGCGAGGCAAAGCTTCCATCACATCTCGACCGCTTTAGAACGCTCTGTACCACATAAGTACACTCATAAAAGCACGTGTTTTTGATACCTTCTGTAACATTTTCAGGGACTCCGAACACGAAATTCCATTGGCGATGCAAAATTTAAGACAAAAACTTTGTTCGATGTTTTGTCCATTATCAAATTCGCAATACACACTTGATATTTTCTAACTAAAAACAGCACTGTATTTAATCTAAATAACAGATGCAACTCAAACTCCGCGCCAAAATGGAAAACAGTTAAGCAAAAAAAAACTAACCATAAGTTAATTATCCATTCGCGACTTTTTGGACTGAATGTATATCCAAACCTATTATAGCTAATCAGCATCTCGATTACATCAGCTTTCAAACATAAAAAAACCGCATCAAATCGGTCCATTCGTTTGTGAGCCACGATCCCAATCCCCCATTATAGCTAAGGACCATCTCGATCAAATCAGCTTTCAAACAGAAAAAAAACCGCATCCAAATAGGTCCATTCGTTTGGGAGCTACGATGCCACAGGCAGACATACACACATACACAGACACACACACACAGAACCTGAATTTTTAACACCCTTCTCTGTTCGCGTTCGGGGGTTAATAAGTTTTCTCGGACAAGTGCTCAGACACGATCACTACCGCCTTCTCAAAATTAATATGATGGGAAAGTTAGAGAGGAAACGTCACGTCGGGGGGAGAAGAATGTCGTGGCTTAAGAATGTCCGAGAGTGGACCGGAATCGCAAGCGTACAAAAGCTGTTTCGACTGGCGAGAAACAGAATTGACGACCAAACCTCCAGTAGTGGAAGAAGCACTGCAAGAAAAATAAGACGAGATAAAAATCAACAAAAAACTTGGCAGACAGTGAAGAATTAGCCGTGTCAACGACTCCGTTTCTATTAGTTACTAGTTGCACCCTGCGGCTTTGCCTGAGTGGTCTGCGCGGGGTAAAAACAAACCTACGTTACTTAACCCACTTGGTCCTACTGTGTCATAAACGACACACCAACATTTAAAAAATATAGACATTTATGAGGGTAATCTAACTTGTTTTTGTGTGTCGTGATTAGCTCTCGAGACCTTAGTCAGTCATTACAAAGTGGTAACCGTGAACTGCGATCTTTTTTCTAAATGCAAAATTAGGTTGAATTTCCAGATTATTGCAATGAGTTATTCAAGGTAAGTTTACATAATGTTTTACGCTGTTGTTTAGTATATGTAATGTAATAAATCAATATTTGGTTTCTACAGTATTCAACAATAAAAATATGTAGATTATTTTATAACATTTTGTATGGCTGTTTGCCTTTTATTATGTCTGTTCCGTAAAAGACACAGTAGGAAAATGTACTACCATCTGCAATTTTTTTTGATTTGTTGTAAGAATTTACGAAAACCAGTTACTCTACACGAATTAGTTGAGGAATTGGAGCGAAATTATGATATGGAAGTTCTAGACTCCATAACTATTGTGCCACAGGAGAATTGTAGCACTGAAGTTACTCAAGAAGTCTGGAGACGTAGACTTTGTGTTACTTCAACATCTCCCTGGGTCCTAGCTCAAAGCGCCTGCTGAAGACTCTTACGATGATAGTGAAGAAGACTTTTTTATGTGGTCTAAAAGTTACAGGCACAGTTAGAGAGAATCGGTTGTCTAAAAGCCCCTTGCGTCAAAACAAGGAGATGCAAAAATCAGAACGTGGCACATATAAATATCAATCTACAAGAGCTGAGAACATTATAATATGTAAGTGGAATGACAATAGTGTTGTCACTGCAGCATCAAATGCTGCAAAAGTATTGCCTGTCAACAAAGTAAAACAGTTTTCTTAGCAGCAGAAAAAAATACGTATTTGTGGTCTACAAAACCAAAAAACCTGCAAACCTGCTATCATAACGGCTTACATTGAAAATATGGGAGAAGTAGATCGTTCAGATCAGAACATCGGTCTTTATAGGACTAGCATTCATGGGAAATAATGGTACTTTAAACTTTTAGCCATTCCCTTGATAATGGCCACATATAACACCTGGCAACTGCATAAGCAAAATGGAGGACAGCTAGACCATCAAAATTGTTGGTGTAAGTCTTCTTGAGACGAACAAGAAAGCTGACAGTCACAGAGGTGGACGGCCATCACAAAGCATTACTAGATCTTTAGAGTATGGTCACAACGGTCATTTAGTGAAGTGTAGGAAGGAGCGGTGTGGCGGTGGTGTTGTTGCTAAAAGTGCTATTTTTATTGCATAAAATGTAATGTAACATTACATTCAAAATCATTTTTCGAAGAATATCATACCCCTAAAAAGTAGTAAGTAGTAAAGTAGTAGTCGTTATAAATTTTATGAACTTTTTCCTAGTTTATAACGAAGCCTGCTTGGATCAACACAGTATAAGATCATAGAAGTAGAATCTCCTACTGTGTCGTTTACGACACGGCATTTTCCGGCTTTTCTTGAAGTGCAATATATTTTATTTTATTTTTTATCCCTTGCTTGTCACTTATATGCTATGTATACAAAATTTCAGGTCAATAGTGCAAAAATAGTTAATTCAGGAACAAGTGGGTTAAGCAAAAAACAAGCCTACGTCCTTCCTCACGATGCCCACTATTTCTTGGTAATTTTTCGTCAAAATCGGTTTACCGTTTAGTCTTGAAAAGGTAACAAACAGGGTTCCTATCGCATGTCTAATATTAGTTCAATGTTCGTTCTTGTGTGCGATCGTAACTATGTAAATCATCATATAACTGAAAGATTTCTGTTTTGTCATAGTTTAAAGAGAGCAAGAATAGTATATAGCTGATTATTTTTATAAAAATCTTATAGAGTTCGATTCTTGCATCAGAATCTTTTTTGAATGTTGTTGTTCAAGTGTAAACATCATTATCATCAGCTTATATCCATCTACAGGTCCCTTTTTGTTTTTTCCCTTTGTTCTCAAATCTGTGAACGCCACAGAGCCCGATATAGGCTATAGGCTCCCCACATCCATTTTCCGGCCGCCTTCTGCAGGTCATCTTTTCCGTCCTACACAAGAATTGCGAAGTCGCGGTCTCCACTCGAGGACACGTCTACCGCTGACTACCGCATCGCTTGTCCGTCCTTCGACAAATATGACCAGCCCATTGCCACTTCAGATTGCTAATCCTTAGAGTTATGTCGGTGACTTTGTTCAATTTTGGCCCTTTCCATAGCTCGCTAACATTAAACTTGCGGACTAAACCCACTGTGAATGTCCAGGTCTGGGCTCCGGTTGGCACTGACACGTGTAGGACGTGCGTTGAAGACTTTCAGCTTAAGCACTGTGGAATGGACGAAAAGACAAGACGATATTTTCCGAAAGCTGTCAAGCCTAACTGAATCCTTCTGTTGGCTTCTCCAGTTCTTCCCAACTGCTAAGTGTCTGCCCAAGGTACACATATTTCTTAACAACTTATCGACGGGGTAATAAGATCGCTATAAATGATCGTGGTCTTATCTAAGTTCATCGCGAGACCAATTTGTATAGAAGCATCAATCCTGTCCAACTACCCTTCTTTCTTCAGTTGGCTGTGTATATTTTAATACTTTAGCACAAAAAGTGTACATGGAGGACTTAATGCTAGCAAGCATTTTCTACCAGTCATCCTGGTTATTTATGTGTAAATACAAAACATGCAACTATGTATGTGGTATATAAGTAACTAGTTTTCCCGCGCGCGACTCCGTCCGCGCGGACTACTGTTTATCGCGAAAAAAGCATCCTAGTTTCTTCTAGGATATTAAAAACCAATGCAAAAGTAGGTATAGCACCAATCAAAGAGAATATATATAATCACTATGTTTATGCTCTTGATGTTTTTTGACTGAGTTGTTATTTCGTTTCCATGGCAACTATAGACCATTCTGTGATGGCAACCACTCCTTATAGTGAGTGATCAACATTTTCCAGTTTTCCCGATGTTTTATTCCAGGGTTAAGCTATCTCAATTCTAAATTTCATCAAAATCTGTCCAGCCGTTATCACGTGAAAGCTTCCCAAACAAACAAACAAACAAACAGACAACGTTTCACTTTTATATATTGGATAACTGTTTATTTTACTGGTGACGAAGCACCCGTGCAGGGCTGTGACTCACCTAGTCGGAGCGCCTGCGGCACAAACTCTGGCACGTCGGGGTTGAGCGGGTCATGGTGCGGAGCGCCCGCCGCAGCACCAGCGCCGCCGCGCCCACTGCGGAACATTCTAAAACAAACGTACCAACGTCATCATCATGAACATCGACTACTACGTTTGGGAAGCTGACTGCAAAAAACATAAAACCAAAACATAACATTTATAAAAAACACGAGTTATTCACGTATATCAGTTGAATTATTCCAACTATAGCTTCAACCATATATTATATTTTTATATTATAGGTTGGCCACAGTGCAAGGCGAGACACGTTCGCGAGCGCCCTGCACTCCCCTTGAGAAAGACCACATCGGGGAGTGCAGCATATTAGTTCGAACAACTATAGTTGGAATAATTCAATTGATATACGTGAGTAACTCCCGTTATTTCCTTTTAAAATATATAAAAAATAATTACATCCCTGTAGAGTTTCTTGGTACTGCAAAGGTGCGGGCGGGCCACGTGTGGTAATGTATTGTTTTGTACAGAGATATAATAATATATATATATATAGTGAAACCCTCACCACTTTAACTATCTACTTTTACCTTTTCTTTGTTTTCCTTTTCTATTGTACCTAATTAATTATTCTAATTATTTGTATCTTTTATTTTTGTGTGTTTCTTTTCATTCTTTCTCAGCTACTCGCGCATAGCCGGGGCGGCGCGGCGGGTTATGTGGACATACCTAGGCAAGGGCGGCGGGGGCACGGCTCTCAGCAGGCTCGATACAGGGGCCACCAAGGGGCCTCCCATTGTTGCCAGGGGGAAGATCCCCACCATCTGCTTCTTACGCCTGCTTCGACAAAACAATGCTCAGCTAAAGCTTATTATATTAATATGTCTAAATACGTAACGTATTTTACACTAATTCATAATTATTTCAACTCAAAAACTGACTTCAAATAAAACTACTAGACATCGCCTTAGGTATGGGAGCGGGGGAGAGGGGGAGCGAAGCAAGCAGCGTGCTCTGTCTGCCACGCTCCCGTACCTGAGATGGTATCTAGCACTTGCTCACGGACTATAAACAAACTATCAGGCGGACACTAAAGTGCGTTAGAGCATGTCTAATAAGTTATTATACCTGTCAGATTTTTAGAAAGTTTTAGAAAACACGTACTGGTTATACCATTGACAGTAGGAAATTTTATTTGAGTCTCCACTATGAGATATGTAATCTATTTTGATACCTTATTTGTTTATCATTTGTATCACGTTGAGATTTTTTGAAAATATCTGTGGTTTAAACGAAAAGTAGGTCATTAGTTATCACCAAATATTATAGAGAAGTACATCATCAAAGTAAGAGAATAAAGACGACTATATACCCTGCCAAAGATATAATATAATATAAAAATCAAATAGTTACATATATCAAAACTTGTTGTGCAATGTATACTTTTTACGCAATGTTGCCTACATCTACCTTAACCAAGTACAGTAACTTATTAGACATACTCTAGTCTGTCCTAAGTTAGTGCATCAAGGAATTATTCTTTTAATTAAAAGAAACATCCTTCGCCGGATGCCCATGGTAACGTGTCCTGTTGGATAGCTTAAGATTTGACTTAAAATCTGATGTACTTTGTTTGTTTTCTCAATGCGATGAATAGAAACCTAGAAACCGAGCAATCGATAAAAAGCTAAGCAGCTGAACGAATTGTGTTATCCCAGAAAAATAACCATGAGGGCAAAGCTGAGGGGCACAGCTAATAATTGATAAAAAAGAGGGAGGGGGGTTAACTGTCGCGGGCCTTATGATCCCCATAGCGATAGTACGCTAGGAAGTTCGGTTAGCTCGCTTTCGATATAACCCCGTTACAAATATCGCCGCACATAGCATACGCGGCGACATACTTTACGGGGTGTATACAAAACGCGTGCACTTTCGGGAATCGAACCCGGGGCGTTTGGAATGACAGTCGAGGAGTTAACGACTGTGCTATACAGGATACGCAGGAGGTACCGAATTTTTAAAACTGCTTTTCAAGGTACGCTGACCGAACATCTAATATTGATAAAATTTAATGAACTTCGATACTTAGAATAAAACAACATGTACGAAAAATCTTTACAAAATGATAATTAAAAACAAATGGTCTACGGTACTTAAAATAAGCTACTGAACATGAATACAACATTTTAAAAAATCGTGTCTGTCTGTTTGTCTGTTCGCGCATTAAGTAATAACTACTGCGGGGCGAAACGCATCGTAATGGTAAATGTATTGAATTTGACATTTCTAGTATGGGCAAAATGACAAATTGAGCGCGATAACTATTACAATTTGTATCCGCGGTCAGGCAGCTGGACCGATTGTGATGCGGTTTTCACTGTTGGATAGCTTAGCGTTTGACTTAAAAACATGTGTAATTGATATCTCAATCCAAGTAATAGAAACCAAGCAGCCGATAAAATCTACGCACAGTAAAACTACAGGCGACGCCGAAGCGAAAGCAGAGCAACTAGTCTACATCTACACTAATATTATAAGGAGGAAAGATTTGATTGTTTGTTTGTTTGTAATTGATAATCTCATAATATACTAAACTGTTTTTAAAATTTCTTTCACCAACAGAAAGCTACATTATCAGCGAGTAACATGGGCAGTAATTTAATTTTCAAAAAATTAGAGTTGCCTACTATAATTGCAATAATGTAACCCAAGGTATCAAAAATACAGCATGGAATGACATGTTGCCATGCGAGTAACATGGGCAGTAATTTAATTTTCAAAAAATTAGAGTTGCCTACTATAATTGCAATAATGTAACCCAAGGTATCAAAAATACAGAATGGAATGATATGTTGCCATGCGAGTAACATGGGTAGTAATTTAATTTTCAAAAAATTAGGGTTGCCTACTATAATTGCAATAATGTAACCCAAGGTATCAAAAATACAGAATGGAATGATATGTTGCCATGCGAGTAACATGGGTAGTAATTTAATTTTCAAAAAATTAGAGTTGCCTACTATAATTGCAATAATGTAACCCAAGGTATCAAAAATACAGAATGGAATGACATATTGCCATGCGAGTAACATGGGTAGTAATTTATTTTTCAAAAAATTAGAGTTGCTTACTATAATTGCAATAATGTAACCCAAGGTATCAAAAATACAGAATGGAATGATATGTTGCCATGCGAGTAACATGGGTAGTAATTTAATTTTCAAAAAATTAGAGTTGCTTACTATAATTGCAATAATGTAACCCAAGGTATCAAAAATACAGAATGGAATGATATGTTGCCATGCGAGTAACATGGGTAGTAATTTAATTTTCAAAAAATTAGAGTTGCTTACTATAATTGCAATAATGTAACCCAAGGTATCAAAAATACAGAATGGAATGATATGTTGCCATTTGAGTAACATGGGTAGTAATTTAATTTTCAAAAAATTAGAGTTGCCTACTATAATTGCAATAATGTAACCCAAGGTATCAAAAATACAGAATGGAATGACATGTTGACATGCGAGTAACATGGGTAGTAATTTAATTTTCAAAAAATTAGAGTTGCCTACTATAATTGCAATAATGTAACCCAAGGTATCAAAAATACAGAATGGAATGACATGTTGCCATGCGAGTAACATGGGTAGTAATTTAATTTTCAAAAAATTAGAGTTGCTTACTATAATTGCAATAATGTAACCCAAGGTATCAAAAATACAGAATGGAATGATATGTTGCCATGCGAGTAACATGGGTAGTAATTTAATTTTCAAAAAATTAGAGTTGCTTACTATAATTGCAATAATGTAACCCAAGGTATCAAAAATACAGAATGGAATGATATGTTGCCATTTGAGTAACATGGGTAGTAATTTAATTTTCAAAAAATTAGAGTTGCCTACTATAATTGCAATAATGTAACCCAAGGTATCAAAAATACAGAATGGAATGACATGTTGACATGCGAGTAACATGGGTAGTAATTTAATTTTCAAAAAATTAGAGTTGCCTACTATAATTGCAATAATGTAACCCAAGGTATCAAAAATACAGAATGGAATGACATGTTGCCATGCGAGTAACATGGGTAGTAATTTAATTTTCAAAAAATTAGAGTTGCTTACTATAATTGCAATAATGTAACCCAAGGTATCAAAAATACAGAATGGAATGATATGTTGCCATGCGAGTAACATGGGTAGTAATTTAATTTTCAAAAAATTAGAGTTGCTTACTATAATTGCAATAATGTAACCCAAGGTATCAAAAATACAGAATGGAATGATATGTTGCCATGCGAGTAACATGGGTAGTAATTTAATTTTCAAAAAATTAGAGTTGCCTACTATAATTGCAATAATGTAACCCAAGGTATCAAAAATACAGAATGGAATGACATGTTGACATGCGAGTAACTTGGGCAGTAATTTAATTTTAAAAAAATTAAAGTTTCCTATTATAATTGCAATAATGTAACCCAAGGTATCAAAAATACAGAATGGAATAACATGTTGCCATGGAAACGAAATAGCAACAAGTCTGTCAAGTATGTGAATCATATGTCATGTGTCATGTGTGTGTGTGTGTGTGTGTATGTTGTTTTTTCTTTTTAGTTTTTTTTTTGCTGCATTCATTTATGGTCAATAAACACCACGATCGTTTCTACCAAAGATTTTGAATTACACTTACTAGCGTATTTTGTTTAGAAATTACGACGGGTATATAAATACTAAAAGTAATAAAAAAACCGCGTTGAGTGCGCTACCCGTGCGAAGACGGGGCGAGTCACTAGTGTATGATATGTGCGCTCACCGTTTCTCCCCCGGCCTGTCTTCCCCCGGCTCCGACTGCAGCGGCGGGTCTTCGTTGGACTCACTCGGTTTCTTCTCCTCACTGTCCTCTGCTGACGCTGTCGCCTGATTTTGCTGTTGAATAATTAAGTCACAAAAACAAGTCTTATAAAATAGTTAACTCGTTATAACAGAAGAAATAGTACAACTTTCCTCAAGTAATAAGATGTTATTGTGGGCGGGATTTGAACCAGCGCTAATCTATGCCTAATACCTTTATTATACGGGGCACACGCTGTTCCTACTAAGCTAACGAATCTATCTATCCGTATAATAATTCAATGTTGTATGAGGTAGTGCTGGCCTCTGATGTCAGAGTTTGTCAGGCCGCACGAGGGCCTCTGACATGGCTTAACGACTGCTATTAATCAATAACAGCCGGGACCGACAGCTTAACGTGCCCTCCGAAGCACGGAGCGATGGAAAACCACACATAACTTCGAAAAGTCATTGGTGCGGGAGCCTAGGTTTTTTGAACCCTGTATCGTTGGATTTCTAAATTGCACTATAGAACCATTAGGCCACCATCGCTTAATAATAATAATTCAATAAGTAACAAACAGTCTGTAAAACGAAGATAAATGAAAAAATATACCAGGGGACTTAAAATATTGGCGTCCGTCTGTCAGGATGTATATTTATTCGCACATGACGTAAAAACTACTGGACCGGTTGAAATCCGGTTTTCCCTGATGGATAGCTTAGGATTTAACGTAAAATCTGATGAACTTAGAATATCGATGAGCAGAAGCCGATTAGTAGATAAAAATATATTTGAGAGATGAACGAATAAATGTAGTATATTCGGTGTTTTTGGTACTGGAATAACACATAGGGTATATTAATTAAACCCAGGCAATTTACAAGGCGGTCTAAACCGCGGGCACAGCTAGTTCTGATAATAAAGAAGGAATTTAGAGTGTTAAATTCTCACGGTTCATCATCATCGATGTCTTATTTTCCCACAACTGGGGCAAAGGACTTCTACCTGAAGGTCTTGTAATAATGAGGGCCATAACATAATAACAGTCGGCACAGTTTAAAGTTCTGATGCACGGAGCGATGGAAAACCGCGAGCAAAAATAGGTAATTGGTGCGGAGTCTACGACCGACCCGGTACCGATGGATTAGTATAGATCTATAGATTATTAGCTAGGCTACCATCGCTCTGGGTAGTCTAATGGTGGATCATCATCATCATCAGTCTATATCTGCCTACTGCTGGACATAGGCCTCTCCTAATGAACGCCACTGAGCTCGGTCTTCAGCTCTCCTCATCCATTTTATTCCAGCCAAAGGACACAGGCCGGTGACGGGCAGCAGCGTCGCCGGTGCGAGAAGCTACGCCCTGCGATCGCCAACCCGCATGCCCAGCGTGGCGATTGTGGGCAAAACCTCTTCATGAACGGCACAAAGAGATAGCGGATGTCACGCCCTATTTCTGATGTTTCTATGCTTGTTTTCCGACGCGGTGGGCCCCGGCAAGTTTCTTTAGGCTGTCGCTAGACGGAAACATTTTCTGTTTTCATACACAGCCCCCTCCTTTTTTTCCTAGTCTCCTGGTTTTCAGAATTTTATTTGTCTTCGGAGCTCTCCCTTTATTGGCGTGAGTTTCCTGCACTCTTGCTTCTAACCAAAACAAATGACACTTACCTCTTCTTTCTGAGCAGCCTCTGCAGCTTTAGGCTCGTCGTTTCCCGAACTTTCCTCGACTTCAGGGCTTTTCTTGATTTCCTTGCCTTCCTTGGCGGGAGTTTCCTGCACGCTCTCGCTAGATGGCGCCACTTTCTTCTCTTTGACAGGCTCTATACTGGGCGCTTCGTCTTTTGCCTTCTTCTCTTCGGTGTTCTTCTCTGTTGTGGCCGCATCTGGGAAAACGTAATTATAGTCAGATCAGTTAACATACAAATCTCGCCATGTTGCGGGAAATCATTGAACATTATTTATTGGTCTTTTTTTTTTTTAATTTATTGGACAGACCATAATTAATTTTTATGTAGTAGATTATATGGAGCGTCGCGTGTTGTGACTCGTGTCTTGCCTAGTGGTTACATAGCCTAAATTGATTTCATAAATTACCTTTAGTTCCCTTCTCAGTAGCGGCCGGTTCCTGAGCCTTCTCAGCAGGCGTAGCCTTGTTGTCGGGCTCGGGCTCGGGCTCCTTCGGCTTCTCTTCGGCTACCTTCGGCTTCTCTTCGGTCGGCTTTGGCTTGTCGCCGTCGTCGGATATGTCGAGGATCGGCCACTTTGTAGGCTCGAACGCTGTCCGGACCTGAACATATATGGATAATAATGAATTAATATGTCAAAAATGAACAAAGGCAATAAAAACTTAAAAGGGTGCGGTCCCACGCTATCTGTGCTATACTTTCTGGTGAACGACGCTTCTGGGTGACAGAACGGGATAGCAACTGTGCAAAATGGAAATCGCCCGCAAAACACCATCTTCTCATACTGCCAACAATGTATGTTACATAGGTTTTTGAGACGAAAATAAACGAGCGTACATAAATGAGTTACAAGCTAAGAGAACGCTATCAATAACAAAGTAAATGCGCTACTAGCGCTATGAAAATGTTTGTAACTTGCTACGACAACACTATCAATAGCAGGGTAAACACGACATGTGCTACAAGCACTACGAAAATGACCGTTACTTTAAGTATAACGACGGCGCATGTCGTGCTTACTCTGCCATTGATAGGGCACTATCAAAGGCAGAGTAAGCACGACATGCGCTAGCAACGCTAGCACCATGAAAATTTGTTGTGTGCTACGTAAATGGCTAAGTACACAGTATATGTGCTACGAAAATGACTGTAACGTGCTACGTTAATGACACAGTAAACGCGACATGTGCTAAAAGCACTACAAAAATGTCAGTAAGTACTACAATAACGGAATTAGAGACTTCGAAAACGCGACATTTGCTACAAAATCCACGAAAATTTCTGTTGTGCTACGACAGCGCTATAAATGGCAAAGTAAATGCTACAAGTGCTACGTAAATAACTGTTACGTGCTGCGACAGCGCTATCAATGACAGATTAAACGCGACATGTGCTGAAAGTTCTTCGAGACCTGCTACGCTCTTACCTTGAATCCTCCGATAAGCTGCAGTTTGTCAGAGTCCTTGATAGAGTCGAGCACCAGCTGCACGTCGGCCGTGAGCGCGCGCACGCGGTGGAACGACGCGATTAGAGTCACGGGGATGGTGCCATCCGCTTCCATCTTGCGTCGCAGGAAGAAATCGCGCGCGAGGTTGTCCGCGCTGAAGTAGTACTCGCTGGGGAGGTGATTTGTTGCATTTTGTTGAATTGTTGAAAAAGCAATAAAAGATACATAAAAGTTGTCATTGATTAAATAATAACTCGTGAAAACATATTTTTTTTTTTTTAAATTATACTTAATATTTCTAAAACTATAGAAATATTAAGTATAATTTAAAAAAAAAAAAATATGTTTTCACGAGTTATTATTTAATCAATGACAACTTTTATGTATTTTTATTGCTTTTTCAATTTTTTATTGTCATTGGTTTGTAAAATGCTACAAGCCACGAAGACAGGCGAAATACATAGATACATCGATACATACATAGATAGATAGATACAAGTGAAGTTGAATAAAAGCTTTTAATAAAATTAATAAGAAAGAAAAGTGTGCGCGATATCGCATGCGGTTGCCTACAATCAATTAAAAAGATACCTGGCTTTCAATTTATCTCAATGTTATTTATATTAATTGTACACCATTGATAAAAAAACTCAGATTGAAATAAGTAGTGTAACTAATTACAATGCAATGTGAGTTAAACACATTTAACCTCGCCTTCGGCTCGTACTTTATATCAACTATTATCACAATAAGTGTCCTCGAGTGGAGACCGCGTCTTGGCAAACGTAGTGTAGGACGCCCACCGGCCAGGTGGAGTGACGACCTGCTGAAGGCGGCCGGCAGAAACTGGATGAGAAGAGCCGAAGAACGGGCTAACGTAGCCATCTCATAGAATTGATAATTTCATGATATAGTCTATAATTTCATGTAATTGTTTTCTTTCATGAAATGGCCAGCTGAAACTGACCATATTGTTGAAACATCAACATTTAATGATATTTCAATCCACGTTTGGCCATATCATTCATATAGGGTTTTCATGATACCGAAGGTGTTCAAACGGATAGATTATCAAAGATAAAAAAAACACGAAGGCGAAGGCGGGAGCTCGCCACGCTTCGCACCTTAGCCTTCTATCATACCAAACCAAGTCGGGCTTGCGCCCTCGCCTTCTATTTTACGATATGACCACTAATGTTTGACCATATCATAAAGTAGCCGTGCGTTTAGTTGTTCATATCGTCAAACGCTGATTATTCACTCGTCTGGCCAACCCATTTCATGATGTAACCGATATTTCAAGAAATATATGGAGTGACCAACCGTTTCATGAAATGAACAATTCTATGATGTTGCCACGACAGGGCCATTTCAGCTATATGGCGTTCATTGGGAGCAGTGGACGAACACAGGATGATGATGATGATCACTATCTACTAAAGCACGGCTGCGATAAATTCGTACAGTGACCCCTCACTACATGTCTCTGTCGCTCGCGCATAAATGTGTATTGCTGTCGCGCTTGCACAATGTGCGACGGCAATACACATAGTGCTTTAATACATTTTCGATAACCGCGTGTTCTTATTTAATTTGTTTGTTTAACATATAACTTCCACCGGGTTGTATATACTCACATCTGCTTCTTGATCAAGTCCTTCAAGGTGACCTGGTCGAGCCCCAGGCCGTATGGCGCGGCTGTGGCCGTGGCGGCTCCGTAGTAGAACGAGTGCGCCAGCGGCGGCGCCAGCGGCAGCTGCGGTAGCTGGTTGTACGGCAGCATCACCTGCGGGAGCGCCGGTTGAGCCACGCGCAGCTGGGAGGGGAGGGGGACTGTTAGCGGGGTGATGCGGATGAGTTCAAGCTGGTTTAGGTGAGAACTTTACTTCACTATACCGGTTCATTGATGAGCAGAGGGGCAACGCTTCCTTGTACGTCGTTTATACTTATAATAAAGCAGTAAGTACCAATAAGTCTGTACAATTAAGCTAATTAAAAAAAAGGTCTAGTGAATTTAAAATAAGCTAATTAACATATTTATTTTTTCTGCTGATTGTATGTTCGCGTATCACGTGAAAAGTACTGGACCGATTGCGGTGCGGTTTTCACTGTTAGATAGCTTAGGGTTTGACTTAAAGATTCTTGTACTTGGTATCACAATCTGATGATCAGAAGCCGAGCAATCGATAAAAACTATCCGCAGGCTAAATAAAATTTGGTATTTTGTACTTTATAGGTACTTTTGTTACTTGAATAACACATAGTTTTTTTTAACCCAGAGAAATAAACACAAAGCCGCGGGCGTAGCTAGTAATCTCTAAAACGCATTTACACAAAAAACTAAAACATTAATGAGATCTTGTACCACTCAAACTCTTTAGATTATAGTCCAATGAGAAAGATTTTCTTCTTATAAACATTGGGTAGTTGAGTAGATCTTGTACCACTCAAACTCTTTAGATTATAGTCCAATGAGAAAGATTTTCTTCTTATAAACATTGGGTAGTTGAGTAGATCTTGTACCACTCAAACTCTTTAGATTATAGTCCAATGAGAAAGATTTTCTTCTTATAAACATTGGGTAGTTGAGTAGATCTTGTACCACTCAAACTCTTTAGATTATAGTCCAATGAGAAAGATTTTCTTCTTATAAACATTGGGTAGTTGAGTAGATCTTGTACCACTCAAACTCTTTAGATTATAGTCCAATGAGAAAGATTTTCTTCTTATAAACATTGGGTAGTTGAGTAGACATTTTTACGTCGACTTTTCGTCGTTCATAAATCTACTGTGTCTATTAGACAAGTTAGGTTTTCTTTTGACAAATAATCCAAAAGTATAGTGGTTGCAGCGGAAGTTTGTGTCTCGGAAGTTGTCTGCTAGTCGCTGCGCAAACTGTTATTTTTCAGGCGCAATCCCAATGTTGAAGGTGAAGGCATTGTATAACTACCTCGCCCACTCGCTTACGTTATCGCATATTCTATCTCGCTCTTACTTTATTCAGTTTTATCCCCACAGCAGTAGCTGCGCAATCGTTCACGGAGCCTAACTTCACAAACACATAGATTGGCTGCGAGTACTGTAAGCAATAATCCCTATAGAAATTATATAGAACGACAAGTGAGAATTACCCCCCTGTCAAGTGAACAAGTGCCTAATTAGACTGTAATGGTCCTATTTAGTTTTATGTCGTTTTAAATTAATTTATGAATGACGCTAAGACATTTTGAGTTCCTTATTTCACAGCTAATTTAAGCAAAAGTACTTAAAAAAGTTAATAATGAATTTATTTTTCTTGTATAATTATATTTTTATATTCTCACCATAACCACAAAACCAATATGAACACCGTGAAAATAATATAATAAAACTATTATAATACACACCGTTATTAGCAAATATTTAAACAACTTTCGTGGCTGATATATAAATATATAAAATAGTATAGTCCCAAAAATATATACATTTTTTAATTTTATTATGCATTTTGAGTACCTTAGTGAGTAATGAGTATTGATACAAATTATTTTTAATACTAATCGCTGAGACCCTCCCTTCATCTCCTGAAGAACTCAAGGAAAGGGAGGGGGGACCCTTTCCCTAGTAATCCATAGTTATAATAGCAGTAGGTAACAAAAAGTATGTACAATGAAAAAAAAGTCTAAATAAGCTATTGAACAAAACTTTTTTTTTAAATTGTGTCTTTCTGTTTGTTTGTTCTTTCATCACGTACAAATGACTTAAAAACTTTTGTACTTGGTATCTCAGTCCGATGATTAGAAGCCAAGCAATAGACAAAAACTATTTGACGTCTGAACGAACTTTGAAGAAATGTAGTGTATTGCACTTTATAGGTATATTTGGTCCTGGAATAACATATAGGTGCTTTAAACCCAGATAAATTACTAAGAGGACAAAGCTGCGGGCACAGCTAGTAACTATAATAATGTAGATACTATCTGTCAAATACAATGAGGAAATAATAAACATGATGTGAGATTGTAACTTTTAAACTTTCGCGAATCGAACACATATTTATACATTTAAACGGGACTTAATCGCGCTAATAACTTAACGCGCTTTATATTCTCGTGACACATACTTAAATATTTAAAGGGGACTTATCGCGCTGAAAACTTAACGCGTTTTTTATTCTAGTGACACATATTTAAATATTTAAACAGGACTTAATCGTGCTAAAAACTTAACGCGCTTTTTCTTGATCGAAAAGACGAGGTAAATAAAAATTAAGTTTTCAGCGCGATTAAGTCCCGTTTACATATTTATGTATGCTGTGAGATAGTTATTTTAAAACAATGATTCAGATGAACCAAAAAATGAACCTAGTGTAAACCAAAACCAAATTGAAACCAATGAGCGAATGACCAAAAAACTTAAATATCTAATTGATGTTTTATTTATGTTTTTTTTATAAAACATTCATGAAAAATATAAAATGAATGGTACTCAAAACAAAGCCCAATGTGATGTAAACCAATATTATGTGCAGGAATTTTGGGGGACATGTGGCTTACATGTGTATACAAGGTTTAAAAGAATACGGAGTCTAAACCGCCAAACAAACAAGTGAAGCATTGCAAATTGCGGCTGCGTATGTGTGCGTGAGTGGATAATTTGTGGTTGATACACAATTTCATAACAAAAGACTGTATTGATTTTGTTTTTCCGTGAGAACTTGACAGAACTAGCACAACTAACAAAGGCGAGACCTTGCTGCGATGTGGCGGGAGGTCGGCAAAGCATGGCAGTAAGTGTGACGCTTGTGCGTACGACAGGATCGGCATATCTTGGGTGCTTCACTTTCGATTTGGCGGTGTCGCTCCGTCTTTTTTTAAACCTTGTGTGTACACTAAAATATGTAAGCCAATAACTTAACAGTACCGTAAGTTTGTACATTCATGTTTGTTATCTTTATTCATACCTGTTGCAAGTCTGGATGCTGCACAAACTCAGCCATCCTGTACATGGGGTGGTGCGGCGCGTTGAGCGCGGGCATGGCTGAGGCGGGGCGCGGGGCGCTGCGGCGGGCGCCGCCGCGGCCGCGGGCGCCTCCGCCGCCGCGAGACCTAGCGCCCCCGCGACGCGCCTCGTCGCCGTTCAGCGAGTGCGTGTCTGCAACGGAATGGCGGTGATTTACGTCAAACTTTGTATTAAGAAAACAGATCCACATTAGAGTATTCCATACTATAATAATTAATTCAATACAAAAATAACTTCAAATGGATCTGCAAAACTAATATATAAAAGTAACATCTCACAACCGCTCGTTGTGGCGTTCTATGGGAAAGGCCAATGTTCAGCAATGAACCTGTACCTACTTATGATGCCCACAAAAATATACAGTTAAATAGAGTATCTCCTTGAAATCTGCAACACTCGGAGCAATGTGGACTCGTTGTTTACCCTAAAGTAGGCAGATTCTTAAATGTTTGATATAGTTAGTAAATTGGATATGGACCTTCCGGCATACCATTTTCCTGGCGTGCGGGGTGCTGCGGGCCGTGCTTGCCCGGCCGCGCCGCCTTCACGTCGATGTCGAGGGGCACCCATTTGTGCTTGCCCGATTTGCTGCCACCTTTGCCCGCACCTGGAAATTCACAATTTTAATTATGAAAAAACCGGCCATATGCGAGTCGTACTCCGAGGGTTCCTTAGAAACTTGTAGTATGTAAATAGTTCGTCCATCACGGGAAACGGGTCTCGAAGTTTTTTTTTGTGATTCTACAATATTTTTTTGTTTTTGTGTGATATCTACAAATTTTCGGTTTTCTGATTTGTGCCTTCACTTGTTTTAAGACATTGCTTCTTGCCAAACATGATTCTAGGTCAACGGGAAGAACCCTATAGGTTTTGATTCCCTTGATTGTCAAAATAAACATAAACGGCCGTATCTTTTGATTGCGTTGAGTTAGAAGTTTGTTTTTTTTACAGCTCCAAGAGATTGCAGACCTGAGTATTTGATATTAAATTCAAGTTGACGTTATCCTGAGAAAAAGGGTCTTGAAAGATAGACACGGACTACAAAGTGATACTATAGGGGTTCCTTTTTTCCTTTTGAGGTACGGAACCCTAAAAAAAGAGATCCCTACCGGTAGCCTTGTTTTTATCGTGCTTATCGTGGTGCCTGTCGATCGGTTGGTGGTGGTGGTTGTGAACCTCCAGCGGCTTGCTGCTCGGAGGCGGCTGCTGCTGCTCTGGCGGAAGACGCTCTGTCTGATCCTGAAAGATAGGAGAATGAGGTATTAAACTACCATTAATTAAACCGTTGATGGTAGACTAGATGGAGATAGAATCCAACGATACCAGGGTTCGGTCCTCCGCTCCTCACCAAATTTTCTAAATAGCTCCATGCTTCGGAGGACACGTAAAGCTTTCGGTTACGGATGTTATTGATCAATAGCAGTCGTAATATCAGAGACCCTCGGGCGGTCTCCCCTAAGTCATCAAAATTTCTTCAAAGCTGTCAAATATTTATTTATCGATTGCTCGGCGTCTACTCATCGCATCAAGATTTGAAGTTCATCACATTTTATTTCAAATCCTAAGCTATCCAACAGTGAAAACCGCATTTCAATCTGTCTAGTAGTATTTCCGTGATGCGCGATCAGACCAACAGACAGACACGATTGAAAGAATAATATTCTTGTACAATAGCTCTTTTTAAGTCCTCGAGGTCCTCATTTCTTTCTCTCTTTATCTCTTTGTTACTCTGCTGTATAAGTATAGGTTCTAGGTTTGATGAGGGCGTTAAGTCACTATTATTTATTCTGTGGTTATGGCTTGCACCGACGAACTACTTTCCTCATGCCAGCTTCTATCCAGGCCTTCCCAACTCCTAATGTGTCTGAGTTTCAGCTTGGATCGCTGGCACAGCTGTTCCAGTGACTACAGTTGTCTTGGTGTAAATGAAGATGATGTAGATGTAGTGTTGGTGAAGAGTAATGTTGAAGGTTCAATACTCACTGTGTTTCCATTATGGTGTGAGCAGTCGGCGTCGTGCGGGGGAGGTGTGGAGTGGCACCTCGCGCCAGCGCTGGTCACCGCGGCCCCGAGCGTCGGCCAGTCGCCGATGTCGGTGAAATCTGATGCCTGAAGACAAGGATAAGGTCGTCATAAAGGAGGCGAAGCGATCCAACGGAGGCACACTGTTTGGACGTCCGTTAAGAGTGAGCGGGGATAAGAAATTGTCATCTATGGGTTCGTAGACTTAAGAAGAGTCGCTTTACGCCCTTTCCATTAATAAAGAAAAAACACTTATACTAAATATTATCCGATTTATAAATTTATTTGTGCATAAACTTGTTTCATTAATTAAATACGCTTATACTGCTTAGATTTTCTAAATTGTTCAATAACTTCACAGTTATAAACATGTTAACTGGCAGTTGTTGGCGCTGAAACTACGACAAATAGAAAACAAAAAGCTTTCTTTATAATTATGAAACGTATTAGCGTAGATTATATTCTATTCAAGATATTGACACTAATAAAACAAGATTACACCATAATTTAAGAGATGGAAAGTGTTTTCCCTCAAAACACCAATTCTATCAAAAACTGCAGTACTAAAACTCACAAACAGCAACTTTCTCCATCGCTCGTACAGGGGATCGGTGGTAGGAGGTAGAGATAATAACATATTTAACATAGAGATAATAACATATTTACTAAATGTCTACTTTGCGAAGATCGCGCCAAGCGCCTACCCTCTTATGGTTATAGAATTAAAACTAGAGGTCAATTTACGCGTGTCACTGGACAACCAGCCTGCGGCCGAGAATCCACAGAAACGAAGAAGTAATGAATCGCGGTGATAAATCGTAAATAACCAATAGAATCGTATATGTCATTGTCGAAATCTAAATGGTTGTTCCCTTAGCCAAGACCGTTCGTCTCCACGCGTCAGAGTCTTACGCTCTAGCGACACCTTCCTCTATAGACACTAGGCTCATTTTTACGACACTGATCATACCTGTCCATCGGTTTCGACCTTCGCCCAGCTCCGCCTGGACCGCGACTTTCTCTTGACGGCGACGCCGGCCGTCATGCTATCGGGTGACACTTTTACACTCTATAGACACTTACAGCGACATTTTACACTCTATTCGCACTTAGAACAACATTTTAGACACTTGCACTTTCACAGTTTGTGATGACAATCTGACTGGAGATTTACAGGTACTTTTCGTTGGTAGCGTTCTATGTGGTAATTTTAATTATTTTTGTTCTGATCATACAAAATGACTGTCGCTCTACTAAACCTTTTATCTAAGTATGTTTTCTTTTTAACCGAGAAGAGAAGCCCGTTTCAATGGTGTTTGGTGTGTAGTTTGGTACAATTTGTACAACATTAGGTATAGTATATGTATATTTTAGGATTCCTACGCTTACGGTCTACCCTCGACCGTTCAATCTTAGACCCTTCATATACCTATAATCGCGTGTTCTACAACCATTCGGTCGACGCTGACCCAAAATCTCTAATGCCGTATGAGATAATCTTAATTTCCAAGTTATATGAGCACGGGACATTAACTTTAATGTCAATTAATATGCTCATATGTAACCTAATCCAGGAAGCATAAATTCTACGCTTGCTCTCATGATGTTAGCTTGACAGTTCTTGCAATATCACACCCATCTGTCGTGGAAATGTCGCCTTGTAATCCAATCGGTTTGCAATGCGACATTACAGATTTTGGAATTAAGAATAATGTCGGTTATCTCAGATGTTTCGATCATGTTGCATTGGCCGGACCAACTTCAATGCAACATGATAGAAATCAACATGATATGACGAATTCTGCATGGACCTGTACTGTACTCGATGAACGAAAAATATGAAGTTGATGTCGAACTTGTTTAAGTGCGACATCAACTTGATACTTGTGCCGGTTTTCAAATTGTGCAAGTATTTACTTTTCTTGGAAAACGAACCACCAATGGCAAAGTTGTTTAGACTGTAGATGAACATCTTACACGCACTCCAATAGTAGTGCTATTCAATATTAATTAATAAATTAACAAGAACCAAACCCGTACAATAAATAAAAGTCAATTATAGATCGAGCTGTGACATTTACAAATAATTAAGGAAGCCATTTAAATTCTTAACCGGTTGTGGTGTTTAATTTTTATGTTTTTTAAGTTATTTAAATAAGGTTTCGATTTCGTTCGTTTTTGAGGTCGTGCTGCGCCCTAGTTGTAGGGCCCTTTCACATTTGGATTGCGCATTCTTTTGGCGTACGTGCGTACTAGAAAACTATGCAAATAGAAAATTTCAATATGAGTTTTGCGATATATCGATCAAAACGACTGGTCAAGTTTTTAAGCGGTCGGTTCCGGTTGTTATTGATTAAGCCATGTCAGAGGCCCTATGGCGGCTCGACAAACTGACATAAGAGAAAGGCCAGCGTACCTGACACGACAAGCAAGCCTGTCTCTTAAATTAGATTAATTTTAGTTATTGCTCGTGCATAGCAACGGTTCGCCACCAATGTTGAAACAGTAAGTAGGTATTACAAAATGACAGCAACGTTAACATAGGTAACACATTGATAAAGATAACGTAGACATTCCTGAGTCAAAACAAATTCTTCTTTGGTGATTGTAGACTTTCTGAAGAAGATTGTATTTTGTATATTTATATCTTTGCCCTAGTTAAACGAGGACGACTTATAATTATTGTTCTCTTAATATACAAACAAAACCACATCTATCTTTTCTCTCTTAATACTAATAAAATCATCTCAACATATTTTTTGTTTACTTTAATCATTTCTAATGTCTGTTTGACCGAAATAAAACCATTACGTTCACTTGAGCATACGGTCATATGACATAACCTAAAAATTATAACCAAATGGCGCCTCGTGGTCTCCACGTTGCGCGCGCGCCGGTACCGGTACATCCCCATCCTTTTCTATCACACAGACCTCAAGCACCTGTCTCGCTCGACGCGCGCGAGTCACTTACGCCCGTCTCGCTTTGACACACAGAAGTTATTATCCGTCTTTCTCTATACCGTTTACCGTTCAAGGCCACGCTGTATCAGTCCAATCGGTATACAATGTATTATTTTATGATAATAATTTACGTGTGAAATTAAAAATGGTTTTCGATAATAGGCCTTGAATACATTCGCCAGAGTTCGGAGATGATGATATCTACCTATTAGTTTATCGCCCCGAGCGAACTGGGACCTTTCGAATACTGAATATACACGTTTTTATAAGGTCGACATTTGAAATTTTCAGTTAGATCAGGTAATATGTGGTATCAGGTAATATGTAGAAAGGGCATTCTTTGTACGTATCAGTAAACATATATTATAGATAGTTGATGGTTACTTTGCGGAAATCCATATCATAATAAAAATGAACGAATTAAAAATATGTAGCTTACTTCCGCTAAACTGAAAGCATACTGAAAGTCAGACAAATGATTCATGGAAAAATAAAAATAAAGTAACCTAACTCACCCTTATCCAAATTGAACTAACGTAATTATTTTTTTCTCTGTACATTTTAACATTCTGATTAGGGTTTAGTATATTGAGTTTCATAAACAACCCACGCTAACCCACCCTTATCCCAATTGAACTAACGTAAAATATATATTTTTTCTCTGTACATTTTAACATTCTGATTAGGGTTTAGGGTTTAGTATATTGAGTTTCATAAACAACCCACGCTAACCCACCCTTATCCAAATTGAACTAACGTAATTATTTTTTTCTCTGTACTTAGGGTTTAGGGTTTAGTATATTGAGTTTCATAAACAACCCACGCTAACCCACCCTTATCCAAATTGAACTAACGTAATTTTTTTTTTCTCTGTACATTTTAACATTCTGATTAGGGTTTAGTATATTGAGTTTCATAAACAACCCACGCTAACCCACCCTTATCCCAATTGAACTAACGTAAAATATATATATTTTTTCTCTGTACATTTTAACATTCTGATTAGGGTTTAGGGTTTAGTATATTGAGTTGACGAACCCTTATCCCAATTGGACTTCTTTTTTTTCATCTGTAAATTATAACATTCTGATATTTCTGATTAGGGTTTCATATATTGGGTTTCGAAACACACTTTAGGAAACCCTTAAATCAGAATGATATAAATTTACAAAAAAAAACTTAGTAATGGGATAAGGGTTGTTTAGTGTTGGTTGTTTATATATTACTTTATTTTACCATTTATCATTTGTCTGACTTACAGTTTAGCGGAAGTAACGCACATATATTTTGTTCGTTCATTTTAACATTATTATTTTTTTGGAAAAATACTACGTGTATCAGTTCGGGAAATAGTTCACACATATTACATTATTCCTGAGTGAAAATTTTTTTTTTGCAAAGTCGGGTTAGATATAATCAAAGTTATTTCTGTAACGTGGTTCAGTCTTCGAAATGAAATCCACACCAATATATAAAAGTGAAACGTTGTTTGTTTGGGGAGATTTCACGCGATAACGGCTGGACTGATTTTGATGAAATTTGGATTGGAGATAGCTTATACCCCGGAATAAAACATAGTACACTTTTAATCCCGGAAAATGGTAAGTTTCCACGGGAAAACTGGAAAACGTTGATTACTCGCTGTAAGGAACGGTTGCCATCGAAACGAAATAATAACAAGTCTGTCAAAAAACATCAAGAGCGTTGGTGCTATACTTTTGCATAGGCTTTTAATATCCTAGAAAAACATAGGATGCCTTGTTTCGCGCTAAACTGTAAACCGCGCGGACGAAGTCGCGGGCGAAAGCCAGTCTAACATAAAAACAAGATAAACTACAAAGTCCATATCATGATTGATGGCATACAACATTTTTATCTTCTGAGCTGATTACCCGCAAATTATAGGTAAGTTATATGGATGGATGGATCGTATGGCGTGTATCAAGGTCGCGGCTTGCGTAACAATTTCATAAATTAAAATAGCGATCTATAGAGCACTAGCGAAGCCGCCTTCGCCGCCCGGCTTCGCATGGGAAAGGTCATTTACACCACGTTATGCTGATCGGCCGCCACATCTGAGCAAGTCCCAGTCCTCTTCAGTCGTTGTTATTATGACAAGTTATCAACAATAAGCATAAAATAAAAAATTGATTTTACGACCTTTTTTTAACGAATGTCATTTTTTCATTATTTTCCCAGTTTTTTTATATGTTTTTTTTAATGTTCTTATGTGTGTATGTCTTATTTTAATTTTTATTTTGTTGCATTTTCACTATTCATCACAAAAAACATGTTTTTTGTGTACTCGTTGAACGACGTTGAATCCAGCTATGTATTGAAAACAGCGGTCATAATTTGAACAATTAATCAGTTATGGTTTAACTATTTTCGTTAAAAATGGGCTCTTTCCTTAAGTTTGCCGTATGTAATTTCTTCCCAGAATTCAATCCTTATTATCGACATTATCGAATGGTGTAATAATACAGTTTGTGCTTTTTTTTCCAAAATCAACGTGTTCGACTCCTGCCTAGATATATTGTTTTTTCAAAAATCCAAAGATGCAGGTTTAGTTTTCATCAAAATCGGGCCCGAGACTACTTTGAGTACTTTTCGCTATTCATCATATTTTCGGATTTAGCCATCCACGCCCACTTGAAAAATTCATTCTGTATAGTTATATTTCCATGTATGGGACAACAGAAGGTCTTAGGGTATAATCCAACACGTTATAAGTTCGCGTTGTTATGGGCATAGTAAACACATGTGTGAGCTATATTTACACAAGCAAACGACATCTTTTAATCTATCTATCTATATCTATACTTATAATAAAGTAATAGGAACGAAAAAGTCTGTACAGAGATGATATTTAAAAAAATGGTCTAAGTTACTTAAAATAAGTTACTGAACAAAAATGTAACATTGTTTTAAATCGTGTCTGCCTGTTTTTCTGTATGTTTGTTCGCGCATCACGTAAAAGCTACTGGACCGACTGCGATGCGTTGTTTTTACTATCGGATAGCTTAGGGTTTGAATTAAAAACTGGGGTACTTGATATCTTAATCTGATTATTAGACTTTTAGATAAAAATCTATGTGACGGCTGAACGAATTTTAAAGAAATGTAGTTGTTTGGCCTGAAATAACACGTATGGGCTACTTTTAAATGAAATAACAATGCGGGCAAAGCCGCGGCCACAGCTAGTACATATAATAATGTAGTAAGTTACAAACTTGTCTGTAGGTACTACAAAGTCAATAAAAAAATGGTCTAGTGGATTTAAATTAGCTACTGAACAAGTTTTTTTAAATGGTGTCTTTCTGTCTGATTGTTTGTTTGTTCACGCATCACGTAAAAACTACTAGACCGATTGCGATGCGGTTTTCACTGCTGGATAGCGTAGGGTTTGACTTAAAAACTGGTATACTAGTACCATTTGACGTCTGAACGAAGTTTGATGATATTTGTACTTTTGGTTAAATGGAGATTTATTTCTGTATGACCTATGTCTGAGTCATTTCGTTACTATATCAATCACAGGATACGAACGATATTCTATCCACAATTATCGATGCGGTGAGATAATCCACACCGATATATAAAAGTGGAAAGTTGTCTGTTTGTTTGGAGAGTAATAACGCCAAATCGGCTGATCCGATTATGACGAAACTTTGTAAATACGTACTGTACAATACAGAGACCAACATAGGATACTTTTATACCGGAAAGTGGTAAACTTCCACGGAAAAGCTAGAAAATGTCGATTACTCGCGTAAGGAACGGTTGCCATGGAAACGAAATAATAACAAGTCTGTCAAAAAGCATCAAGAGCGTTGGTATTTAATATCCTAGAAGAACATAGGATGCTTTTTTTCGCGATAAATTATAGTCCGCGCGGACGAAGTCGCGGGCGAAAACTTGTAAATAATAATATTTTGATTATTAGTTTTTGCGCGAATAGACTCAATATTTTAGTAAGATTCTTGCTAAGAATAATAACTAGTTGGCATCTTGTGGTTGGTCGTTGACCATGACGGATTATAACTAGTTGGCATCTTGTGGTTGGTCGTTGACCATGACGGATTATAACTAGTTGGCATCTTGTGGTTGGTCGTTGACCATGACGGATTATAACTAGTTGGCATCTTGTGGTTGGTCGTTGACCATGACGGATTATAACACAGGTATTAGTAGGCGCCGCCAATCTATATGTTTGTGAAGTTAGGCTCTGTGGACGATTGCGCAGGTACTGCTGTGGGGATAAAACAGCATCAAGTAAGAGCGAGATAGAATATGCGAAAAACGTAAGCGAGTGAGCGAGGCAGTTACAATATACTGTCTTCATCTTCAACATTGGGATTACGCCTGAAAAATAGCAGTTTGCGCAGCGACTAGCAGACAACTTCCGAGACACATACTGCCGCTGCGACTACTATAGCGGGTTAGATTCTCGCTAAGGGAGAAATACGGAAAAATTGCAAGCATTCTGTAGTGTCTTGAAGATAATTATGTTTAAAGTGTAACGTGCCTCAATAACCACGAAAAGATCAAAACAACAGTAAGAACTCAACAAACATAATATTTATACATTTAGAGTCAAGGTAGCGTATTGCGCAACACATAATAATGTCAAACATTGGAGCGAACTGCCCGTAATCTATGTTAATTGTGTGAGTATACTACACACACACACACACACACACACGCAAACTAAAATTTTGTGCACTCAGAGTCAGAACGGATACTATTAAAATTGTAAATGGTTACAGGGCCCCAATTCTACTAAAACAATTGTAATGACAATTGTCTACAATTTTCGCAAAATTTTCACCTTTTCCTCTCAAAAGTGGTAGAAGCGTTTTTTTGTTGAAATTTTTCTCGTTTTGTGTATTAGTATATTTTGGTTTTTTATTTTACAAAATTTCACATATTTTTTTGCTTTTGCTACTATTAAGAGGTAAAAGTAAAAATTTTGCAAAAATTATTGACAATTGTCATTACAATTGTTTTAGTATAAAACTGTTATTGTTCTACCTTGTTAGCGTGTGAATTCAGTCGATCGATACCAATTACTATTTAAATGTTTAAATCTAAGAGCGATGGTAGCCTAATGGTACAATAGTGCAACTTAGAATCCAACGATATCGGGTTCGATACTAGGCCCCGTACCAATGACTTTTCAATGTTATGTGCGGTTTTCCATCGCTCCGTGCACAAGCTGTCGGTCCCAGCTGCTATTGATTAATAGCAGTCGTTAAGCCATGTCAGAAGCCCTCGGATGGCCTGACAAACTCTGACACCACAGGCCAGCACTACCTCATACGATAAACAAACAAACAAACAAACAGTTTAAAATCAGCAAGAATGGTGTCGTTTCTCTTGTTACAAACTTTTCTAAAAACTAGACTCAATTCAAGTTCGGAGCTGATGTTTACACTTGGAGGTGGGAGGAGGGGGCGGGTGGTGTTTTTTGTACGAACGGCGAGAGGTGCGGGGTAGGGTATTCAGTTTTTCTTACCACCCTCACCCGCAATCCACCTTCACCCCCGCACCTCCCAACAGCGGGTTGATGAACAAGAATTGAATATGAGAATAGTCACCAACGTCTCAATTACAATATTTTGAGAGCATAATAACAATATTTCAAAAAATTACTTTATTATTAATATTGATGTGTCAAATTAATCATAATTCACATCACATCATCACATCATTAGCCCATGCTCGTCCACTGCTGGACATAGGCCTCTCCCAATAAACGCCACAGAGCCCGATCTTCGGCTCCTCTCATCCAGTTTCTGCCGGCCGCCTTTCGCAGGTCGTCACTCCACCTGGCGGGTGGGCGTCCTACACTACGTTTGCCAAGACGCGGTCTCTACTCGAGGACACGTCTACCCCAGCGGTTGTCCGTCGTTCGAGAAATGTGACCAGCCATTGCCACTTCAGCTTGCTAATCCTTTGAGCTATGTCGGTGACTTTGGTTCTCTGGCGGATAACCTCGTTTCTGATTTTATCCTTCAGAGAAACCCCCCGAGCATAGCTCTCTCCATAGCTCGTTGAGCTACTTTAAATTTGTGGACAAGTCCCACTGTTAGTGTGTCCATGTCTCGGCTCCGTAAAAATAATAAATCATAATTACTAAGACTAAAATGACTAAAGGTTTACTCATCTTAAGCATTAGAATGAAGCAAAACCTTAATGAAGTAAAACCATCAAAAAACATCCTTAACTGGATTTTAAATAAAACTGCACGCTCAAAATAGAAATAACAAATCCAACCAAAAAGTTTATAACTTCCGCAATAAACTGGCAAAGTGCAAATCGTGTAGGATTGGCTACTATGCGATTATTGAATGGGAAATAGATGCATTTACAATGGACTTTAATTCGATGAGGTAGAGGTTAAAATTGCTTGGTGGTAGATCTTGAAGGGTTGCTAATAAGAGCACACCCTTCTGTTAATCGAGCAGCGTTTGAGCACCCTTGTACTGGACTAGCACTGGAAATCCTAGTAAAAACATACATGTAAACTAGCTAAAATGTTATGCATTATCCATACAAACGTAATATACCAAAACCATTTGTAATTGGAGCATATTTTCAGTGTTGTGATATTATTCGGATTCAATACTCAATGAGTGCGAACATTTTAATGGATTGAAATGAAGCTTAGAAGTTCTTTCAATAACGCTCGTGATTGAAATCAGCAGAACAATCGCCCGTATTAGCCCGTATCCACCCACTGCTGAGTATAGCCTCCTCTCATTCACGCGTCTTTACTGTCCTGTGCTACCAAAGTTGAAGATGTAGGTATGCGAATTGCCAGTCTAAAGTGGAGATGGGCAGAACATTTGGCAAGACGGGAGAAAAACAGGTAGACAAAAGCAGTCACCGAATGGTATCCGAGAGATGGGCTGAGATCTCGAGCCCGATGGTCAGATGATACTTTACAATAGATATTTAAAAAACTTTCACTGAAATTACTACATGTTTCGCAAGCCAGGATGGCGCCGGAATTTCACAAAATTGCATGACTGTCCGAAAATGCTATCTGTTCTGGCGCGATGCCGAAATCTTGGTTACTATACAGAATACTTCACATAAGTGACTAGGCGTGAAGATGTTTCCAGTTCCAACTGAGGCCGGGATTGGAGTACATGCTCTAGGAAGACTGACATGAAAATTCAAGTATACTAGATCAAGATAGTACATGCTCACGAAGACATGAAGCAAATGTTTAACAGTTTGAATAGAAAATAAGCCTTGAGGCGGCGCAACTATTCGATATTTCGAGGCGAATATTTGATTTAATGTTTACTTTAGTAAAATTAAAGCTAAATACGGAATAGACATAGAACCCAGGACTCCACGGATAGCTAAATAGGCATAGTGGTAGTAAGGTCTTCCCTTCGATGCACATTATAATCCTACTTTGTGCTCATCTTATACAAATATTGAGTCCTAATCAGTTGAAGCGTAGTGAAGCTAAAATTACTAACTAAATTACAAAGAATTGAGTCTAATCAGTTGTCGTGTAGTGAAGCTAAAATTACTAACTAAATTACAAAGAATTGAGTCTAATCAGTTGTAGTGTAGTGAAGCTAAAATTACTAACTAAATTACAAAGAATTAAGTCTAATCAGTTGTAGTATAGTGAAGCTAAAATTACTAACTAAATTACAAAGAATTGAGTCTAATCAGTTGTAGTGTAGTGAACCTAAATTACTAACTAAATTACAAAGAATTGAGTCTAATCAGTTGTAGTGTAGTGAAGCTAAAATTACTAACTAAATGATCGAGGGAAAACTGAAACTTTACTTGTATGTATGTATCTATGTATTTCTGTCTGTCCTGCAAGAAAAGAAGAAAAACAAAAAAAACTTAAAACGTAAAAAGAGAAAAATAAATGCCCTTAAAATCGTAAAAAGTGACAAAGCAATAAAAAAGGGACATTACGAAACAGATCATAAAATCTTCTTTTTTTTTTTTAAATTATACATTTTATTAAAATGTCATCACCAATCATTATGCGTTTACATCTCTAACTATGTTCATGATGCAGAGGGATAAGTTTGAATTGAATGGGGGTTTTCCCTGTTCACAATATCGCAGTTTACTGCAGCCTTTCAAATAGTCTTGAGCAACGTAATTGAAAAGTGAATCATTCATTGTGATTGTTTCCTTTCTCTATACTGTAATGCAACCAAAGTGCAATTTCAGCATTATCGCATTTCATCAGGCGAGGCGAATCTTGCCTGATGAGCTGTAATTTATTTAATCAGTATTCTATACCTTGTTATTTAGATTAGTAGCAAGCTGTCTAAGCATCATCATCATCAGCCTATACTTGTCCACTGCTGGACGTTAGCCTCTCCTAATGCACGCCACTGAGCTCGGTCTTCAGCTCTCTTCATTCAGTTTCTGCCAGCCGCTTTTCGCATCCACTCCACCTGTGCCAATTTTGTACACCATGTTTGCCTCAACGTGGTCTCCACTCGGGAACTCGTCTACCCCAACGATTATCGATATTTCGCGAAATTTTGGCCCACTGCCATTTTAGCTGTCTAATCATTATCATCGTCATGTTCATCCACTGCTGGACATAGACCTCTCCCAAGGCACGCCATTTGGCGATCGCAGAACGTCTTCGCACCGGTGACGCAGCTGCCCGTCAGTTATTTGGCTACTTATACATACATACAACTTATAGGTGACATTTTATGTAATTGGTTCGTAACCGTTTACATACTATGACATTTTATATAATTATTTTGTAACCGTGTTAACAATAATAATTTGAAAGCATGTCTGTCAATTGTCCACACAATGTTAAATTCGTTACTTGTTACATTATGTGGATGTAATTATGTTTGAGGCTAACAACATGAGTGTGGACTTGAAAGATACCTACTTCCTCAATAAATGGCAAATACTAAAAAATAACCTGTTTCTGTATAAAAAGAAACCTCCCGGACATTGCATGGGATGGCAATTTTTAAACTATTGGAAAATAAATACACCTGTTTAAAGCATTTGTTTTATGTCATAACTAGCTGTGCCCACGTGGTCATTTACTTTAAAAGTAGCCCATAAGTGTTATTCCAGGACCAA
Source organism: Alsophila aescularia (assembly GCA_946251855.1). Classification (NCBI taxonomy): domain Eukaryota; kingdom Metazoa; phylum Arthropoda; class Insecta; order Lepidoptera; family Geometridae; genus Alsophila; species Alsophila aescularia. The sequence continues at coordinate 66,038,811 of OX276373.1, forward strand.
AAGTATCTATAAAATACAATATACACTACATTTCTTCAAAAATCGTTCAGCCGTTAAATAGTTTTTTTTAATCAATTGCTCGGCTTTAATACATGGGATTGAAATACCAGCAAGTTCCACAGTTTTTAGGTCTAACCTTACGCTATCCAACAGTTTTACGTGATGCGCGAACTAACATACACACAAACAAACAGAAACGATTTAAAAATAGTTCAATTCTTGCTCCGTAGCTTATATCAAGAACATTCATATTTATTTAATATTATCTTCATTGTACTTACAGACTTTTTCGTTCTTATTGCTTTAATTCAAGTATATATTGTTTCTTGTACTAGGTCATGTCACAAGAACAAGCATCACTCTAAAAGAAAACTGAATAAACTTGTCATCATAGCCATTCTGTAGAGTGAGCATGTTTTGAGCTCGGGGATTACCCCTTACCAGACTAAAACCGTTTTACAGGTGATGGTACTTTTATCCGTGAACCATCAGCCATGTAATTTCAGAGTTATTACGACAACCGAGAATTTAATAAATATTTTTTTGCATAAAATGATTCTGCAAATAATATCAGGGCAATAGATTTACTGTCCCTAGGAAAATTATCGTAATCACTTGATTTAATTCCATTGATCTATACTTTTAATAAAGCAATAGGAACGAAAAAGTCTGTAAAAAGTTTTTTTTTAAATGGTTTGGGTACTCAAAATAAGCGACTGAACAAGAATATAACATTTTCTTAATTCGTGTCTGTCTGTTTGCCTGTCCGTATGTTTGTACGCGCATCGCGTAAAAACTACTAGACTAATTGCGATTCGGTTTTTACTGTTGGATAGCTTAGGGTTTGACTTAAAAACTGGCGTACTGGGGTATCTCAATCCGATGAGTAGAAGCCGAGCAATCGATAAAAATAACTTCCACGGCAGAAGGAATTTTGATCAAATGTTGGTATGTTGGTATTTTAGGTCCTGTAATAGCACAAAGAGTACTTTTAACATAGATAAATAACCACGCGTGCGAAGCCGCGGGCATCAGCCAGTACTAAATAAAACACTCACGAAAAATTAATTGAAAGCATGTATTTTTCCAAGCCTGCCTGACTCTGATAAAAGCTCCCTTAACCCTATCAAAAACCAGACTAAGCTGTAATAATAGTACATCCGGCTGACCTTGCTTACCGAAGTCACCTTCAAGAAACCTTTGTTATTACTAAGGGGTCTTTGGGCACGTGTTTATATGAATATGTGCTCATTTATTACTGGAGATCTCGTATATTTTGAACTTTATATTATCATTCATTTTGCGTTGTAGCATATGACTTTGAAAACTGATGAGTCAGGGTTAGGACCGTCGTGTATTGTCAATACTGTGAGTGAGGTTGGATTGGCTCAGTTTGAGGAAAATTTTGAGTCCTCACACCTCACTCCACCGGTCCCAAACTTATTTATCTACACTAATATCATAAAGAGGTAAAGTTGTTTGTTTATTTGTGTCTGTAGGAGAGGTAGTCTCGAATCAGTAGATTCGTTTCCTTGACTGATAGAAAGCTTCACTATTCCAGGGCCCCGATTCTGTAAGCTATTGAACCGCGATAACGCAAGTCGATCGCTTGAATTTTTTTGAGAAATTTTCTTATTTACCACTTAAAAGTGCTAGAAGTGTTTTTTTTTGGAAATATTCAAACAATAAAAAAACTGAAAAATAAAAAACAAAAAAGAACAAAAAGCGAAAATTTTAGCAAAATTTTAGCAAAATTTTCGCTTCCAGCACTTTTAAGTGGTAAATAAAAAAAAAAACAAACAAATTCAAGCGATCGACTTGCGTTATCGCGGTTCAATAGCTTACAGAATCGGGGCCCAGAAGGACATTTCAATGGAATATCGGGACAACTACGGGTGGAGCCATAGAGCAGAGTTGCTACTTGGTTATAAGAAACCGTTTGACCACTGGCTCACCTGGTGAGTGACAATGTGGCTGCAGAGAAACAAGCTCAGCCAATACGGCTCTTAGAACTGCTACCGGGCCCCGCAAGCATAATTTAACAACATTGGTGGTGTGAAAAGAACCCTACTCAGAAAATTTCGCTTAGTTATCGAAAGAACCGTATTCAAATATTTCGCTTTTGATATAAAAGCGCCGTCTAGAGCAGCTGGCACACAAACATAATGAAGTAGAGGTGAATTGACAGCCTTGACCTTTGTGCTACGTCTGGAGTATTTTCGTCTATTCTCCGGTTAGATAGCGATTCGCTGAGGTGATTGAGTAGGCGTGTCCGATTGAAAAATATTACGATAGAAATTTTAATATTGTTATGTTAAGTATAAAAGTGAGTATATTACAAGATACCTCGGCGGCATTGCCTTCGGATTTCCTCATAGATCATAGTTTCTTTTTCTTTTATAAAATACTAGCTTTCCCGCCCGCGCGGACTACAGTTTATCGCGAAAAACAGCATCCTATGTTCTTCTAGGATATTAAACACCAATGCAAACGTAGGTATATCACCACTACGTAGTATTATTAGGTATTCTGTGGCACCACTCTTGTTGTTTTTTGCCATACTTGTTATTTCGTTTCCATGGAAACCGTTCCTTACAGCGAGTAATCAACATTTTCCAGTTTTCCCGTGGAAACTTTCAATTTTCCGGGATATAAAGTATCCCATGTTTAATTCCAGGGCCATTCTAAATTTCATCAAAATCCGTCCAGACGTTATCGCGTGAAAGCTCCCCAAACAAACAGACGTTTCACTTTTATATATTGGTATGGATAAGGTTAAAAAGCAAATGTTACAATGTCGCAATAAAAAAGGCGAGCCAACTTATTATTGCGTGGCGAGCAGATAGTACGCACTTACCTGCTGTTTTATGTAATTATTTATGACTCTAACAAAACCTTAGTTTGGTTTATGCAATCAGGTTTTTTGGTACGATATTATTTTCAATGTGAATATATTTGTTTATTTATCCAGACCAGATTTATCATTTGCTGTTAACAAGGAAAAAATTGTGATCAGGTTTTTATGCGTTTTTTAATTTGATGTCTGCAAATTTTGACTGTTACGTCATATATTTGGTGTTAACCCGTGACGTGATGAGGCTCGCTAAGCCGGTCTATTACGATGGTTTGCGCGCAGCGCTGCGCTGCCGGTGAAATCCTGTCAAACTTGTCATTTTGCAAGGCGAAATTATGACTTTGACACGAGTTCAGCGGCAGCAGCGCTGCTCGCCCCAGGTGAGAAACACGACTGTCAGGCGTCTTTTGTTCATATTATTTAAAAGTATTCAAGTCAAGTTTGAGTTCATTCATGCAATAAAATAAGTTTTTTTTAAAGTTTAACGGTTGTATATGTACAGAATAACTGCTGGATTACGTAAGTGCCAAGACGAAAGTCTTCAACAAATGCGTCCTACCAGTCAAGAACTACGGAGCCGAAACATGGACACTCACGGTCAAACTAGTCCACAAATTTAAGGTCGCTCAGCAAACTATGGAGAGAGCTATGCTTGGGGTTTCTCTAAAGGACAAGATTCGTAATGAAGATATCCGACAGAGGACCAAGATAACCGACATAGCTCTATGGATAAGCAAGCTGAAGTGGCAGTGGGCTGGTTACATATACCGAAGAACCGATAACCGTTGGGGTAGTCGAGTTCTCGAGTGGAGGCCACGTTTAGGCAAACGTAGTCACTACCTGCGAAAAGCGGCCGGTAGAAAATAGATGAGGAGAGCTGAAGACCGAGCTCAGTGGCGTGCATAAGTAGAGGACTACTTCCAGCAGTGGGCAGATATAGGCTGATGATGACCGTTACGCAAACGTAGTGTGCGTAAACGGCTTGCTAAAGACAGCTGGCAGCGACTGGATGAGATGAGCCGAAGATCGGGCTCAGAGGTGTTCATTGGGAGAGACCTACGTCCAGCAGTGGACCTCTCCAATGAAGTATCAAAATACAGGTCTTTATTCAAATATATATAATTCTTACAACTAAACAGTAGCAATTTTCTATTAGCTTATTTCAAAATTTAAAATTTTTGATTGTAAATAGTTTTAGTCTAATGTTGCAATATGTTATATTCATGTTCAGTAGCTTATTTTAAGTGCCCTAGGCCATTTTTTTAAAATTATCTTCTTTGTACAGACTTTTTCGTTCCTATTGCTTTATTATAAGTATAGATTTTACTAAACTTGTTGTGATATTTCCTAAAAGAAATGTTACGCAAAAAATGTGATCTCGTTCATCACACACAAGAATGTTTCAAATAAGCGGCGGCTGCGTATATGTGCGTATATAGATAATTTGGGTTTGATACAGAATTTCATCACAAAAGACGGCATAGATTTTTATTTTTCCGTGAGATTTTGACAGAATTACCAGACTACCAAGGTCCAGATCTTGCTGCTACGCCGACGTGGCGGCCGAACGTCATAACATAGTGTATGTGTGTGCGGCTTTACAAGGGGATCGGCTTATCTTACGTGCTTCACTTTTCAATTTGGTGGTGTGGAATCCGTATTTTTTTTAACATTTTTGATTGTACAGTGAAATATCTCACATCATAATCGAAGATACACATTCGTCCAGCGTCGTATTTACGAATTGAATGGCACATCGTCACACTTTGTTGATATAACAACGTGGAATATTTGCTCCGGCCGTTGTACAATGGCCATTATGATCGATTTAGTACACATTTACTATGGAGTAATAATGTAGGGCGGTGAGAACAACTCGCGTCCAGTATTTATACATTTTTAGTTATTACTAGCTTACCCGCCCGCGACTTCGTCCGCGCGGACTACTGTTTATCGCGAAAAAAGCATCCTATTTTCTTCTAGGATATAGAAAAACCAATGCAAAAGTAGGTATAGCACCAATGCTCTTGATATTTTTTGACATACTTGTTATTTCATATCCATGGCAACCACATACCATTCTGTGGTGGCAACCGATCCTTACAGTAGTGAGTAATCAATATATTCCAGTTTTCCCGTGAAAACTTACAATTTTCCGAGATAAAAAGAATGCTGTGTTTTATTCCGGGCATAACCTAGGTATCTCCATTCTAAATTTCATGAAAATCCGTCCACCCGTTATCACGTGAAAGCTCCCCAAACAAACAAACAGACAACGTTTCACTTTTATATATTGGTATGGATTGTGCGGATATGTTCAAAAGTCGGATGAAATCAAATGCAATTTTTTACAGTCGGGTAAAATAATAAATTTTGGACACTCTTGCGATGAAGACGAATCGATTGATAACTCGCTTGTCAAAATTGGACCAAGTTTTTAGTTTGAACACGTAATCCTACGTTTGCTTCGCTGTAGTCGGGTAATGATAAAACACATAAAAACATAAAAACTATGATACTCTATACCTGAAGACGAATCGATTGACACATCGCTTGTCAAGAACGGACTAATAGGAGCGACGCTATGGTGAAACATATACATACATAGACTGTTAAACTCATTACCCTTCCCTAGCTTCGTCGTAGTCGGGTAAAATACCGGCCAAGGACGTGTCGAACACGCATAGACCTAGTGTCTTAGGGTTCCCTAGCCCTAATTCCGTAACACAATTAGCTAACGAATAAAAAATACTTTACTTTAAGATTTAGTGGAGGGCAAAAACTCGCAGCCGAATCTTACTATTTGCTATACATAAAATAAAAAATAAAGCTGTAGGTAACAAAAAGTCTGTACACTTCATTGTATTTAAATAATTAAAAGAAATTGGACTAAATATGCAAGTTAAAAATGTAATATTATACAAGTTTTTTTAAATTTTGTCTTTGTCTGTCTGTTCACGCATCACGTAAAAACTACTGGACCGATTGAAATGCGGTTTTCATTATTGGATAGCTTAGGGTTTGACTTAAAAACTTGTGTACTTAGTATCTTAATCCGATGAGTAGAAGCCGAGCAATCGATAAAAACTATTTTACGTCTGAACGGAATTTTGTAATATTGTACTTTATAGGTACTTTTGGCCCCGAAAAAACATAGGCCCGCAAATTGGACCAATCGCGCCTAAACTCTTTTAACCCACACAAAATAACACGCGGTCAAAGCCGCGGGTACAGCTTGTATCTGAATAAGTGCTAAATTACTACAAAAAACTCAAACAAAACTACTTTAAACAACAAGAGACACTTAAATACAGGTTGGTTAAAAAAAACTATGGGCCTATTTCACGACCTACAAGTAAAGCATTGATCACTAAATAACGTTACTCAGCTAGTGAAAGTAACCAGTATCTCTTACCTTTAATTCTTGGTAAAATTACTCGGGCGTGGTTAAATCATACGTAGTTACCGGTGAGTTTATACGTAGTTACAGGCGATCAGCCTACTTGAAATCATGGTTGATTGATTTAAATAAACCGTTTTTTTTTTATTAAAATGAGTGATTTAAATCAAATTTGTTTTTTTTTTCATAAAAGTACGTCGATTAATTAAAATCATTTACAGATTACTTTTCCCCAAAGTTTCTGCAAAAAAATATTTTTGCGCTAAAATGAGGAAAGATCCCCTAAAAAAGCGACCTCATTCCATAGGGAATAGAGCAGATAAGTTAAAACTACTGTTTACGGTAAAAACACGAAAAACATTAAAAAAACAAATAAGTCATGATTTTTTTGTTTTTTACATTAAATAAATCAAAAAACTGTCATAAACAAAAAAAAAAATGATTTTTATCAACCCTGCTTGAAACATTCGTTGAAGGACGTGAAATAGGCCATAAGACCTTTAGAGCGTTGCTCTCAGCTTGCTGTAGGTACATATTCGTGTGCTGAATCCCTAATCCGAGTAATATGAAACCAAATAGGCTACTTGAATACCAATTGCTGGTAAGGATGGGCTTTTGGACGAAGGAAGCAAAAGAGACAGCCCTGCTCGCCTTCTCATGTTGATGTGTCAAATAAAAGGTGCACGCGATATTCTACCTTGTTAATTCATCTGTTTCTGTTTTGAAGGCTTAAAATCGCATTCGCCTTTTCAACGGAAAATATGTACAACGCCAAGGGTTTTCAACTAATTCCATTTATTACAAGAGTTAGAATTGGTCTTTAATTTTATCTAAGCTCTCGATAATCAATTTTATATACTTACTAGCTGTGCCGGCGGCTTTATCCGCGTGGTCATTTCATTTAAAAGTAGCCCATACATGTTATTCCAGGACCAACAGTACCTATAAAGTACAATATACTACATCTTTCAAAATTTGTTCAGCCATCAAATAGTTTTTAATCGATTGCTCGGCACCTAGTCATCGGATTAAGGTACCAAGTAGTTTATAATTCAAACACTAAAATATCGAACAGTGATCGCAATCGGTCCAGTAGTTTTACGTGATGCGCGAACAAACATACAGACAGACAGACAGACACGATTATTAAAAATGCTATATTCTTGTTCAGTAGCTTATTTTAAGTACCATAGACCATTTTTTTTATGTCTTCATTGAACAGTTTCTTTCGTACTTAGGTACTGCTTTATTATAAGTACAGATAAAACAGTATCGTGACTTAATGACTGACTGATTGAAAGGTAACGGAAGTCTAAGCCAGTGGACCTAACGATTTGAAATTTCGAACAAATATTCCTTGAATAAACAAACAGGATCGAGGGAATTTATTATTGGACGCGGGCAAAGCCACGGGGCGCAACTAGTTAACAGTAATTTTCTTATCGTGAATATATTCATTTATTTTCAACATAATACTCAAGCTACCTAAAAGATAACTGAAAATCTCACAAAAAAAAATTGGTTTAAAAAAAGATGTGTTTTCTGATCGAATTTATCTTTCTGTCATAATAAATGACAAGAAAAGGTCAGAAAATCACATTAGGAGTTATGTTCTCTTTTTTGTAATCATACTTTGATTACAAAAAAAAGAGTGGCTCAATACTTGCCGGTATCGCGCGTGATCAAAACTCAGTACAAAAACCGGTTTATGACGCGAGTGCACTGAGCCTATTATAAAGGCGAATTTTGTATGCATGCGTGTGTGTTGTATGTTTGTTACTGCTTCACGCTCAGACGGCTGAACGGACTTGGATGAATTTGGTACCAGGATAGCTTATATCCTGGATTAACACCAGCTACTTTTCATATCATCATCATCCACGCGGGTAAAACCGCGGGGCGCTGCTAGTATACAATATTTTGGAAGCTTTGCCTTAAAAAATATAGCATAAAGGATTCCATCGATATATAGGCGTTTATGGTCGGATCAAGCTGACCGAGAACAGACTAAAATTACTGGGCTAAAAACCCCAGGGTGACGCACTGAAGTGTCGACAGTAAAAAAATACATAAACCTTAGTTGCCATCACTTACCGTGAGATCGCGGGCACTTACTTATATACTTGCACGTCACGCAAAATAAAAAACAGGATAATACTTCTAACAAGTTACAACGTCACGCGAAGACGCCGTCGCCGTACAATGAAGCCAAACAACAGAAACATCTCGAAGTTGCCAGCACTTCTCAAATAACTTAAAATACTTTGTATAAATTTCTGCTTTCAAAGCGAAACTCCCCAAGATTCTTGGAAACTAATTCAGCCTTGGAAAGGTTTCGCTCCTGCCGGTTTGAACATAGTTTCCCAGGGAAAACAGGAGACTAAAGGACTACTTTAAAGATTACTCTAACTCGCGGTCCCGCTTGAGTGGACTCACTTCAATAAACTAAGGGGATGATTTTCGAAAAATCCTTTCAAAATAGATGTGTACATTCGTACTTATGTATTTTTATCCGATGTCTAGTTACCTAGTTTGGGGCTAGGTAGTTGGTGTCAATTGTCTTGAATATTTATTTTATTACCCGACTACATTTTATTGTCAATCGATTTGTCTTCAGGTACAGAGTGTCATAGGCTATTTTTTACCCAACCGTAGTCGGGTTTACTTATATCTTCTTAGTACATGTTTAAGTACATAATTAGCTTTAGCGACCTTGATATACTATGCTTGCGCTACTATGCCCTTTCTTGGCTTGAATGACAATCTGCTTTAGACATTACTCACCGCTTTTTTAATTTGCACTCAATATGCAATACACACTAGTTTCACAGTTTCCTTCTGGCTTCTAGGTTGTAGTCATTCTGTAGAGTAATTTGGAAGTACATCTTATAAGTGTTTATCCTCCTTTCATGTGTCCGACTGGCGAGAGATAGCGCATAAAGATCAGTGGGGTTTTATGTTTCGGAGGCCAGGATATGTTGGGTAAATGTTGGGTCAACGAATCAGCAAAGCAAGGGCATATTAATATCGTTTTAGATGACGCGGGTAGAAAGTGAGCGGGGCGGACAAATTACACCCCAAAAGGACAGCCATGTTTACGGTTTAATACGATGTTTATTTAGGATTCGGGCAAAACTAATTAGATATTCTTTGATCAAAAAAATTGTTTTCCTTTTTTAAATCTACCATACCAATATTCATGTTTTTTTTTATGCTAACTCCCTGGAAGTCAACCTTTTAAATAAAACGGAATCCTATTAATAACCACCCAAATTGGTTCAGAATCTCGGGTGTAATAACACGAAAAAATACAATCAATCGAATAGAGATCCTCTTCGTTTTTGGAGCTTAAAATAAAACAGAATAAAACAATAATATACTAGAATAAAATACTATTTTTGTTTTATTTTATGGCACTGATGTATTACAAAGTTATTGTAAAAGTTTATTCAAATCCAGGGGCTGATTTTTGAAAGACTTATTTCTTGTTGGAAGTCGATGTACTCGTATGTAGGTGGCACAAGATCGCTCGTCATGGCGCTCTTTGGGGTTGGCCTATGTTCAGCAGTGGCCTTCTAAAGGCTAACATGATGATGATGATGATTTCTTGTTTGTTTCGTTTGATATAATATCGTAATTTCTCAAACTTCAATAGGTTTGGTTTTGAAGTTTAAGGTGTAGCTGAAAACTATAAAGTCGCGAGATGCACTTGCAGTTGCAGCACATAACAATTCTATCGGTGTTTTGGAGATTTCCCTTTAAAATACTGTAACAGCATCCCAATTCCTACCAAAGCAGCCTTGCCTTTTACATCATAAAAATGCTAAGCCAAAAACCACTTTCACTAGCCCAAGCAACTTCCATGTCGAACAAGAAAGAAAAAAAGCAAAAGTTATTTTGTATTCAAAAATGGGCATTGAGTTTATAATATACGGAGCCAAGAGGTCGGTAGCGGTTTCATAATGGTGTAATCGGTGGTCAAGTCAGTTTCATTCAATTCTAAATCTATTTTATAAATTATTGTGAGCAAGCCAAATTCAGCCTTATGTTATATATATGATGCCTTATGTTATATGTATGAGCGTAACTCGTTATAGCACTTGTCGCGTTCTATGTAGGAGGCCGATATTCACTGGAGTGAACAACAACAACTGAGTGAGCAACAAAACTGAGTGAGCAACAAAAACTGTGGGACAGGAAAACGGACTGCAAACATGCCAAGACTGCGTTACCGACTCTGAGCAGAAATATAACAACCAACTTACTAAAGTTGCAACGGCAGAATCTTCGCCATTTAGTAGAGCTTGTTTAGGTCACTGCAACTTTTATTATCATCTGCACAAGACTGAAGCCACGGATAGTCCTCTCTGTCGCGGCTGCATGGAAGAGAACGAGACTGTGGAGCACGAGCTACTGCACTGTCCGTCCACGGTACAAATATGCATCACAACTAGAATACATGATTTGTCTCAACGACCTAGCATGTCTCAGGGTGATGAAGATTTTGAAATTCTAAGTTCCGGAGGGCACTGCAATTGGTATGAGCAGGCGTTTACTAACGACAAGCTCATCAAGCCAAACAGTTTAGTTTTTAGTTGTAGAAAATTTACGCACAATGAAAAAGCCCGACTGCAAACTTTAAATCGTTATAGATCCTAAATGATCATTCGAAATGGAAAATGATAAGAGAAACCTAAACATGATTTTCAAATACTTATTTAATTATACCGCACTTAACATAGTTCATTATCTTTCTTTTTTTTTTCATAATGTGGCGTCTGTTAGTCGCCATTTTGAAATTTTATTACTGTCATGTATATAGTAGCACTCGCAAGATTAAGACAAACCGATTGAAGTAAGAATCATCAAAATCGGCCCACGCGTTTCGTCTTATAGTGCCACAAAGGACGAACATCTAGATGGACAACACTCGAATAGTTGAAGTTCGTGGACGTAGTGGTTTATGGAAAACAGTGTGATCAGACGAGCCGAGGAACTGATCGTCAAGGTAAAAAACCCAGTCTTAAACGATTATTTATTCCGTGTTCTAGCAAAGCGATACGACTAAATATGTTTCAGAAGTATATTGGCACATAGCACAAGATTAGGATGAATGAGCATCGAAGGTAAGATGCTTCCTTGAAGTGTGCCAATGAAGTCATGGTCGTCACAGATTGTAGGGCTACCCAAGAGCCTACGAAGTGGTTTAACGTCTGCTACCAATTGTTAGCAATCGCGAAAGACGGCTTAAAAGGTATTGGGGTGGAGGATCGAATCCTCCGTTGTATGATTGTAAGGTCCGCATATATAACCGCTCGACCACCATATCTCAGGGGATCCAATGAGCTGCCGATGATGAAAGTGGATGGTGTTGGTGGAAAGGGTCGGGTTATAGGAAATCTCCAGGTTTGACCCTCACTAGAACTCCAACACACCCTAATGATACCGAAGCTTAAGGTTCCTGTATCAATCGAAGGTTTCCTTTAAGATCTATTACCCATACACGAAACTGAATCAAAGTCCACATAGAACAGTGACCTATTAAAGATTCCAATACCGATCATATTGATTCATGTCAGTTAGACGAAGAACAACATCAACCATAATCAGTATTCAAAGTATTTTATTCTGAGCCGCATATCCTGTTGCCACCTGATCAACCAGATCAAAAAAACTTGTTTTGTAACCTTACAGGGAAAATGTCAAGCTGAACTGGCGAGATCCTTAATTAACCACTACTTTAGAAAAAATATGTAGCAACGCTGGCAACATTGCCTGGCGACCAATTTTTAAACTTAAAATGCACGTACTGTACGAAAACGTTAAGAAAGGGACTGTTTCATGCATGAGTAGCTCTCTATGATATAAATATTATAAGGGCTATTTTTGAGCGTTATTATATATTATCTCCCCTTTTCGATATTATATCACCTGGTTATGATTATGACGTAGCTTGCTAAGTAGCGTTGTCCTTGTCTTGTGTATGTTTTTTTATGTAGTCTGTCTCAGTCTTTGTCCTTTGAAACTCGCTTGCAGAGCAACCGCTATCGTTGTAGAGCAACCGCTATCATTATAGAGAAACCGCTATCATTGTAGAGCAACCACTATCGTTGTAGAGCAACCGCTATCGTTGTAGATTTCTAAGGAGGAAGCCGATGTTAACAACAGACGTTTATCGGCTGCTGATGCTACCTAACAGATTGATGTTTTTTTTTATAAATGGGGTGTATACGTTTGAGCATAAAAACAACAATAAACATGTCGAACTCCATGGTTAAACGGTTGGTGCGCTGCCAGCGTCTAATTCAGAAACGGATTACACGTCTGAAATAGTTGCTGTTGTTTCTATATTGCTATTTATTTCATCTATACTATCTATCTATAGTGAAAATATAGTAGTAAGTAACAAAAAGTCTGAACAATGAAGCTGTATGAAAAAAAATGGCCAACGGTACTTAAAATAAGCTAGTGAACAAGAATATAACATTTTATTAAATGGTGTCTGTCTGTTTGTTCGCACATCACTAAAACAATAATAGACTGATTGCGGTGCGGGTTTCACTGTTAGATAGTTTAGGGTTTGACTTAAAAACTGGTGTGCTCGGTATCTCAATCCAATGAGTCCAGCATTCGATAAAAATACCATTTGAGGATTGAACGTAATTTGATGATATGTGTAATTTTGTTCCTGGAATAACACATAGGAACTTTGTATCCCGGGAAAATTACCACGCGGGCAAATCCGAAAGCGGGCACAGCTAGTTTACTATAATGACTGTCTGTAACCAAGGTCTGCTTGTCAGTAAGTCAAACGCAGTCAGCTTTGTAGAGCTAAACTCCGTGGTATATTTTTTATTTGAAATTTGGAGACAAACAACTAGCTAATATACAATAACAGTACTATCGAACTGACTAAAATGTGGTGTCAATATATACTTTATCAGCTCAGCATCCTTAGTTAGTGCCTGGCGACCAATTTTTAAACTTAAAATGCGCGTACTGTACGAAACCGTTAAGAAAGGGACTGTTTCATGCATGAGTAGCTCTCTATGATATAAATATTATAAGGGCTATTTTAGAGCGTTCTCCCCTTTTCGATATTATATCACCTGGTTATGATTATGACGAAGCTTGCTAAGTAGCGTTGTCCTTGTCTTGTGTATGTTTTTTTATGTAGTCTGTCTCAGTCTTTGTCCTCTGAAACTCGATTAAATATGCAACGGGTTGCCGGTCCGGTTTGTCACTGGCATTAATTGTGGTGTTAAACGGCAAGTCGATTTTTATTGGTTTTCGATCGTCGTAAAATTATGTCGTATAGATTTCTCGAATGTTTCTCTTACTGTGACTGTTGTCAAGTGTTTGTCTCTTTGTCATTTTTATTTGAAAGTAAGCACGTTCTTTCTAGTTACTTAAAGTAAAAGTGAATGTTTCTTTTGAGTAGCGCAGTTTAATAGTTCTTAGGGTTCCGTGATCAAACAAGGAGCTCTTATAGTATTGTCATGTGCGCCAGTCTGTTTGTCACAGCTATTTTATTTAGACAAGGTTGTGATTTGGCACTTGTATAGATGTCATGCCCATATCGTAGATATGAGAACTTCATTATGTGGTCGATAATTTCATGAAATGATTCCATTTCATATGATCATTAATGTGGGGTTTCATGATATCAAAGGTAGGTAAAACAGACAGGTAATCAAGGCTAAAAAAACACAAAGACGCTTCGCTCCCGCCTTCGCCTTCTAACCTATCACAGCCAAGTCGGGCTTGCGCCCTCGCCTTTTATTTTAAGATATGATCACTTTTGACCACATCATGAAGTAGCCGTGCGTTTAACTATTCATTCAACTGGCCAAACCATTTCATGATGACACCGAAAATTTCATGAAATATAACTTTTTCATGATGTGGCCAACCATTTCATGAAATGATAAATTCTATGATATCGCTACGACATATATTATTTACTATTACTATTTATAACCACTACATAGGTGTAAACTTTTCTTTTTTTTCCCCGTTCGTGTTAAGAAAAGGCGAAAAAAGAAGGCCTGTGTCCCAGCCTCCCAGCAGTGGGACTGGGAGGGAACGTAATAGGTCTATGCCGATGACTCCATATTGTCGACAACTTACCATAACCTGTCTATCGGAGCCCAAAGTGAGCCTATCAATAATTCATCTATTCCAACCGGCTGGCTATTAATTACATTACGAGGCATCAAAACAGTTTTCACAAGTATAGCGGCTGTTTCGTAACTAGATATTCGTTTTGGTTTATTGCCGAGCTGTTGCACAATTGTGGGAGTTTGGTCTGAGCTGACCTTTCCGAGAGACAGGCCAATCGAATGTTGGTATAATAACTGTGACAGCTACTGACGGACCGACGCACTTCTGAACAATTGTAATTAATTTCGATAAGACTCATATTTTATCATATCATCACATATTTAAAAATGAACGGTTGTCTCGACGAGACAACATCTCCTGAGGATGCCCCGTGCAGAGGCGAAACACGTGTCGTATTGCTATCGGAAGGTGGTATATGAAAACTTGGATAGAAGTATATGTTTTTAATGTGCATTGTTTTTTTTTCCTCTAGGCCTGTTGGCCATATCTTTTTATTTTACGTTAGTTCCATTTGGATAAGGGTTGTTAATATGTATTTTTTTCCTTGGTTTTTTCGTTTTATTATTTGTCTGACTTAATGTTTGGCGGAAGTGAGCTGCATATTTTTTCTTCGTTAATTTTATTAGGGAAGGTAAAAAACGATAAAATCGTCATGTAATTTTCAAAAAGTCTATTGATACCACAGATTACCTCGATTCAGGTCTTCGTATTATGTAACTTGTCATCCTACCCTCATTGCGAATACAAAGAAAGCCATCGAAACGAAAAGTTTGAGCCGAGATCGCAATGATCACAACGAATGAAAGCTGAATATATCGGCAACGCACCGATTTCATCCAAACAAATATAAGAACCATCTCGCCAACTCCAGCTTTCAAATAATAAAAACGGCATTCAAATCGGTCTATCCGTTTGGGATCTACAATGCCACATAGATGAACGCTTCAAACTTACAAGAACTGCTTTGCTTCTAAAGTAAATAAACATAAAAAACAAATTCTTTGGAGGCTGGTACAGCAACCCTGCCTACTTCTCGTATATTTTTCTCACACAGCGTAACCTGTTAACATGGATAGAAGACTGATACAAATACAAACCAAAATATACAGATATATGATGACCTAGATACCCAGATTATAAGCAAATACCAGTAGAAAATACAACAATTATATACCTCGCGAATCGAACCCGCATCCTCACGCGTCGCAGTCAACTCTTCATCAACTACGCCACCGGTAGATTTTACCCTTTTTTTATCATCATCATCAGCCTATATCTGTCCACTGCTGGACGCAGACCTCTCCTAATGCACGCCACTGAGCTCGGTCTTCAGTTCTCCTCATCCTCGTATTATGCACTGGTTCAACGCCCTTTGTAAAGCACTTCACTCTTACGTAATACAGTTCATGATGTAGGACGTAGTAACTAAATAAATGCGTCACTGGTGGATCGTTTCATCGAAAATACACTCTACGTAACATTGCTTAATAGTAACCAATTTATTTACCGGACTTGCCCTGTGGTTTTGTTTTTCAGACGTGTTTGTATGTGGGTGGGTATGTATACAGAGAACCAAGGAAACCGACATAGCTCTAAGGATATGCAAGCTTAAGTGGGAGTGGGCTGGGAACATTTCCCGAAGAACCGATAACCGTTGGGGTAGACGAGTTGTCGAGTGGAGACCACGTTTAGGCAAACGTAGGGTAGGACGCCCAGTGACCGGGTGGAATGACGACCTGCGGAAAGCAGCTGGCAGAAAATGGATGAGGCGAGCTGGCGGCCGGCTAAGTGGAGTGCATTAGCAGTGTACGTCCAGCAGTGGACAAATATAGGCTGATAATGATTATGTACACGCATCCTATACAAATAATATATACTACATAACAGTCGTGTAGTGCCCGGCGGTATATTAACAGGATCACCCTTCCTTATACCGCGAGTACTGTGAGAACCAGCTAAGCTAAAGGAATTCTGAAAATGGCCTGCACCATTATCCTGCGTATTCACTATTCACCAACTATTGCGGTCACCAAAGGGCCCGCCAAGCGTGGTGTGCGTAGCAAAGCCACCTTTATGATACACAGCGAGCAACCAGTATCGTTGTAGAGCAACCGCTATCGTTGTAGAGCAACCGCTATCATTATAGAGAAACCGCTATCATTGTAGAGCAACCACTATCGTTGTAGAGCAACCGCTATCGTTGTAGATTTCTAAGGAGGAAGCCGATGTTAACAACAGACGTTTA
The DNA here is from genome assembly GCA_946251855.1 of Alsophila aescularia. NCBI lineage: Eukaryota > Metazoa > Arthropoda > Insecta > Lepidoptera > Geometridae > Alsophila > Alsophila aescularia. The sequence goes on from OX276373.1 coordinate 66,055,434, forward strand.
TCGGCTGCTGATGCTACCTAACATATTGATGTTTTTTTTTATAAATGGGGTGTATACGTTTGAGCATAAAAACAACAATAAACATGTCGAACTCCATGGTTAAACGGTTGGTGCGCTGCCAGCGTCTAATTCTAAAACGGATTACACGTCTGAAATAGTTGCTGTTGTTTCTATATTGCTATTTATTTCATCTATACTATGTATCTACCGATAGTGAAAATATAGTAGTAAGTAACAAAAAGTCTGAACAATGAAGCTGTATGAAAAAAAATGGCCAACGGTACTTAAAATAAGCTAGTGAACAAGAATATAACATTTTATTAAATGGTGTCTGTCTGTTTGTTCGCACATCACTAAAACAATAATAGACTGATTGCGGTGCGGGTTTCACTGTTAGATAGTTTAGGGTTTGACTTAAAAACTGGTGTGCTCGGTATCTCAATCCAATGAGTCCAGCATTCGATAAAAATACCATTTGAGGATTGAACGTAATTTGATGATATTTGTAATTTTGTTTCCTTTAATAACACATAGGAACCTTGTATCCCGGGAAAATTACCACGCGAGCAAATCCGAAAGCGGGCACAGCTAGTTTACTATAATGACTGTCTGTAACCAAGGTCTGTTTGTCAGTAAGTCAAACGCAGTCAGCTTTGTAGAGCTAAACTCCGTGGTATATTTTTTATTTGAAATTTGGAGACAAACAACTAGCTAATATACAATAACAGTACTATCGAACTGACTAAAATGTGGTGTCAATATATACTTTATCAGCTCAGCATGCTTAGTTAAAATAACGCTATCTCGCGTGTTGTGACTGGCTCAACGCGTCGTTGTATCTATTCTTGAAATAAGTTTTTAGAGTTTCAAGGCCCCGCCACAGCTTAATCAACAGTTACTTGGTATAGTCGCGAAGAGGCATTACGAGTTTACAACCAATTGTATATTCTACAAAAAAAAAACACGACAAAACAGATTTCCTAAAGAAACTGAACCGGTTTTGATGAAATTTCAATGGGCCACATTGAAAGTATACCCACTAAAGAAATACAAATCGGTTCAGAAATAGCGGAGATATCAGTGAAAATAGACACAATCTTTATACCTATATCGTACCGAGACATACTGACTGACAGACAACGCACAACCTACACCGGTGGACCTAGATTGAAATTCGTAGGAAATATTCTTTGACTACCACCACAGGTGCAATAAGGATGGTTTTGAAACTCCTTCCCTAAAGAGGTGAACAGAAATGGCAAAAATTGAACGCGGGCGAAGCCGCGGGCCGTAGCTACCATGTATCTTATTTTTTTAATGGTAGGCTCTCTCCTCTTGCTTACGATAGCAAGAGACCTCCTGGGGCAGTACCATACCTTTGTCAGATATTCAACCGCCAAGCAGTAGTGTGTAAACATTACTGCTTGGCGGTTGTATTGTGTTTCGGTTTGAAGGGGAATCTTTCCAGCGAAATTACTGGGCAATGAGACTTTGAGACTTAACAACCAATATCTCAGGGTGACGAGCGCAGTGCAGTGACGTGCAAGATTTTGCAACTAAAGTTCTGGGACGTTTCCAGCGAAATTACTGGGCAATGAGACTTAACAACCAATGTCTCAGGGTGACGAGCGCAGTGCAGTGACGTTCAAGATTTTGCAACCAAAGTTCTGGGATGTTTCCAGCGAAATTACTGGGCAATGAGACTTAACCACCAATGTCTCAGGGTGACGAGCGCAGTGCAGTGACGTGCAAGAATTTGCAACTAAAGTTCTGGGACGTTTCCAGCGAAATTACTGGGCAATGAGACTTAACAACCAATGTCTCAGGGTGACGAGCGTAGTGCAGTGACGTTCAAGATTTTGCATCCAAAGTTCTGGGATGTTTCCAGCGAAATTACTGGGCAATGAGACTTAACAATCAATGTCTCAGGGTGACGAGCGCAGTGCAGTGACGTGCAAGAATTTGCAACTAAAGTTCTGGGACGTTTCCAGCGAAATTACTGGGCAATGAGACTTAACAACCAATGTCTCAGGGTGACGAGCGCAGTGCAGTGAAGTTCAAGATTTTGCAACCAAAGTTCTGGGATGTTTCCAGCGAAATTACTGGGCAATGAGACTTAACCACCAATGTCTCAGGGTGACGAGCACAGAGCAGTGACATGCAAGATGTTCCAACCAAAGTTCTGGGATGTTTCCAGCGAAATTACTGGGCAATGGGACTTAACAAACAGTGTCTCAGGGTGACGAGCGCAGTGCAGTGACGTTCAAGATTTTGCAACCAAAGTTCTGGGATGTTTCCAGCGAAATTACTGGGCAATGAGACTTAACAACCAATATCTCAGGGTGACGAGCACAGTGCAGTGACATGCAAGATTTTGCAACCAAAGTTATGGGATGTTTCCAGCGAAATTACTGGGCAATGAGACTTAACAACCAATGTCTCAGGGTGACGAACGTAGTGCAGTGACGTTCAAGATTTTGCATCCAAAGTTCTGGGATGTTTCCAGCGAAATTACTGGGCAATGAGACTTAACAATCAATGTCTCAGGGTGACGAGCGCAGTGCAGTGACGTGAAATATTTTGCAACCTAAGTTCTGGGTGGCACATGGGCAGGCGTGACGCTTACCATCAGGCGAGCGACCTGCAAGTATGGTTAAACAAAGAAATAAAAAAAGAGAAAAATCTTGAGTTTACCTTTATTATTATGAAAACAAACGTGGTTTACGTTTATCTTTCATGAAAATTTTAACAACACTCATTAATACATAATTACACATTAAAAACATCACAACACAGTACATCAAAGTCCGTGCAATACACCGAGGTTAGCTGGAAGATAATACTTGCTAGCATTAAGTTCACTATGTAGCTGCACAAAAATAATAATCTATCTCTATCTATCTATCATTTCACAAGAGCAGGTCATTGGCATGATGATGAATGCCATAATAACTACTATTCTAGTGCCAACAAGAAATTTGAAACGAAGAACTCAATCAAAACATAATTAGCCATAAATTTTGTTTTTTCAGGACATTCTCAAATGTCTCCAACACTACTAATCTATCTTTTATCTGTATTTATAATCCACACCACTATATAAAAGTAAAACGTTGTTTGTTTGGGGAGCTTTCACGCCAAACCGGCTGATCCGATTTTAATGTAACTGTGTAAATAGGTATTGTACAATATAGAGGGCAACATAAACAAAATGTATCCGTTTTGTCCCGGAAAATGGTAAGTCTCCACGGGAAAACTGGAAAAGGTCGATTACTCGCTGTAAGGAACGGTTGCCGTGGAAACGAAATAATAACAAGTCTGTCAAAAAGCATCAAGAGCGTTGCTATACTTTTGCATTGGTTTTTGGATGGTTTTTTCGCGATAAACTTTAATCCGCGCGGACGAAGTCGCGAGCGAAAGCTACTAAAGCAATATGTACGAAAATGACAGTACAAAGATAAATTAAAACAAAAAGTCTAAAATAAGCTACTGAAATATTTTTTTTTATGTGTCTGTGTGTATCACGTAAAAACTACTGGACCGATTGCGATGCAGTTTTCTCTGTTGGATAGCTTAAGGTATGACTTATAACTGGGGTACTTGGTATCTTCATCCGATGATTAGATGCCGATAAATCCATAATAACTATATGACGGCTGAACAAATTTTGAGGAAATTTAGTATATTGTACTTTATAGGTACTGTTGGTCCTGGAATAACACGTATGGGCTATTTTAAAATGAAATGACCACGCGGGCACAACTAGTGTCATAATATTTTGATCGTGAAATAATTTGTTCTAAATGCTATGCATGTAATATAAACGTTATCATCAATAGAAATGCTAGAAATAATCAACAAAGCCATTGAGATTATAAAACAAATCGTATATGTAGTTATCGTTACCAATAACAATATAATGGGCAAAACCGTTAACGTCAATAATTGGCTTTTCTACAAACATTATTACAAGGTTATCAACACTATAGTAGTTTGCACGGGCACATAATAATATTACCAATATATAAAAGTGAAACGTTGTCTGTTTGTTTGTTTGGGGAGCTTTCACGCGATAACGGCTGGACGGATTTTGATGAAATTTGGAATGGAGATAGCTTGTACCCTAGAATAAAACATAGGTTTTTTCCCTTTTTATCCCAGAAAATTTCATTTTTTTAAGGGAAAACTGGAAAATGTTGTTTACTCGCTGTAAGGAATGGTTGGCATGGAATCAAAATAACAAGTTTGTCAAAAAACTTCAATAGCATTTGTACTGTACTTACATTTGTGCTGTACCTACATTTGTGCTGTACCTACATTTGTGCTGTACAACATTTGTGCTGTACCTACATTTGCATTGGTTTTTAATATCTCAGAAGAACATAGGATGCTTTTGCTTTTTTTGCTTTTATCTATCATGTACATGCGTATGCATAAACGTCAATAAAAAGAAAATACATAATATTTTTTTTCTTTTCTTTAGTTAAATAAAAAAAAAATGGGCTTATAGCCCATAATTCGGGACTCATTAAACTAAATTCGATTTCAGAATTCTTTTATGTTTTGTAAGACTCATGTGAAGTTACATTGTTTGATTTTCATCACTTTGAGTGATAAAAAAATTAAGATAATGTACTCTATTAAAATTTACAATAACGTTTCGTATTAAAAAGTTAAATACACTAATCAAAAGAGCAAAATAGTTGATAAAAACACTCATGTCCTTAAAAATATTGGTTTGTTGGTGTTACGTCAAACAATCGAAAATAACCATAGATATTTGAATTTAAGCCAATCTTCAGCACCACCGATTAAATAATAGTTACTATGTTATCACGGTTTCAATAGAACTCAGACATATTCTTAGAGAGGGCATGGACCATACATACAATTATATAAATACAACAGACAGACACAGCGCGTTTGTAAGCTACAAATTTTTAAATTAAAATTTGTTGCAAGAATTCGTTTAAAAGACGCGATATTAACCCTTCAAAACGCAAAGAGAAGGAATAAGTTCAAAAACTAAAACCCGTCTACGGTCGGGTAAAAAATTGTCTATGAGTCTATGACCTCTTGCGATGAAGACGGATCGATTGACGCCTCGCTTGTCAAAATTGGACCAATAGGGGTGACGCTATGGTGGAACATCCATATATAGACTGTTAAACTCATTACCCTACCCTTGCTTCACCGTAGTCGGTTAAAAATTTTGACAATCGCTTTCGCCTTTTGAGCCATAGGAGCAGGGCATAAATGGATTTAGAATTTTCAAGTACCCTGAAAAAGGCAGTCAATGTTGTGTCGGGGTTTCAAATACAGTGTCCAATCGATCTGTGCAGCATACTATACGCCGCTACCGATAAGACTTATTATAGCATTTTGAATTCTTTTACCATTCGTCGCGGTTAATGTTTCGCGTCAAAATAATACCCTACCAATGTCTAACGACATTGACATAGGCTTGCTACAGAATAAGATAATTGTAAATTAATGTTGTTTGCCTATCAGTTGTTTTCCCAAGCTTTCATTATTCTCTCGTAAAAGACGGCTCAAGCACAATCTGTTTGGATAGAAACTCTTTACCAAAGCTTTCTTATTTACAATACTAATTGGCAATTGCCGATGATTGTATTGGTTGGCATAAACTTCTGCGCGGTGAAGAATCCAATAAATGTTATGACCCTCTATTTGTTGCGATGGCGTGTTTTAGAATAAGACAATTTAACTGTATTTGTTATCACTGGTACAATGTCGACAAACTCTAAAAGAGACTTTCTACTGTCCTGTCACCCTGGCTGGCTACCCCCCTCAAGCGGCGCCCCAAGTCTAATAAAACAATGTGGCAGAATTTTGGTTTTCTACTGCAATGGTTTTTCGTTTGGCGATATTTTTGACAATTGTTTTAACATTGTCACGATTGTCGAAATTTTGAATAGTTTTTTTATCGGCAAATGAAAAGTCATTGAAGTAGAAGGTAAAACCGTATTTTTGCCACAATTCATTAATATTTATTAAAAATAATTGTTATAGAAGATTTGGGGCACAGTATGTGTGTCGCACCCGGGCGTGTTACGACATTCGTGCTGGAGAGACAGACCACGGAAGGCGCCGCGTGTTCACCAGCTTCCAACATACCGGCAATTAATTCCAACATACCAGCACTTAACAACTGGTGAACTAGTGGTTCAATCCTTTTCAACAACATCAAAGAATACATAGATACATGACGAAAAGGAGATTCCCCAAAAAGTATTTTGGCCCCTACTTAAGCCGAAAGACTAATTATAGCGCAATCGACAAGAAATGAAATATATACAGTAGGATTTTCTCAGTACAGCTACAGTAAATTGCCTTGCATACAAACTGTATGTTCGTTAATTCCTAATCGGATTTGCATGCCGTTTTTATAAGTAGTCTATCTGGCTAGATTTAGAGACATTGTATAACTACAAGAAAGATAAATAGGAGCGGAAAAGCTTAAAGTTTTAGTGGTTATGAGTAGATCTGCCTAGATTTAGAGCCATTGTATATCTACAGGAAAGATAAATAGGAGCGGAAAGGTTAAAGTTTTAGTGGTTATGAGTAGATCTGGCTAGATTTAGAGCCATTGTATATCTACAGGTGTGATTAATAGGGAAGGAACAGCTCAAGTTTTAGTGGTCATGAGTAGATCTGGCTAGAGTTAGAGCCATTGTACGAGGGGCGTTCAATGTATTCTCGGTATCGGGGTAATATACTAATGATGAGGGTAATAAAATTATCTCATTAGTTTATGACACTCATTGAGGGTATAAAAACAAATTTTTATTTGATTGTCGCCATTAGTATTCAAAATATCATTTCGGAAAGGCAACTACGATGGCTGATACGACAATGTTGAAAAAAATCGAGCATCGCGCTGTGATAAAATTCCTCACATAACAAGGAAAGACTCAAAAAGTAAATCACGAAGAAATGATGGCTGTTTACCTTCATTATCTTCAATTCAGAAGTGGTCAAGTGAATTTAAACGGGGTAGAGAGAGTATTGAAGACGACCCTCGTGCCGGTGGGCCGGTTAGTGCCGCTACTGATGAAAACGTAAAAATTGTTGAGAAACTTGTACTCGAAGATGTCCGTGTGAGAGTGAAAATATTAGCAGAAAGAACCAAGCTATCCGTGGGTACCATTCATACTATCCTTCATGACCATCTGAATTTGTCAAAGGTCAGTGCAAGATGGGTGCCGCGAATGCTCACAGCGCTTCAGAAACAAGCGCGAGTTGATTGTTGCAAGGAGTTTTTGGAGCTCTGTGGTGAAAATCCGCAAAGTATTTATGATCGGATTGTTGTGGACTGGTGATGAAACTTGGGTTCATCACTATGACCCTGAGAGCAAGCAGGATTCTATGCAGTGGCATAAAAAAGGAACAGCCCCACCGAAGAAGTTCAAAGTCTGCCCATCCGCCGGAAAGATCATGGCCACAGTGTTTTGGGATTCCAAGGGAATCTTATTAATTGAGTACACAAAAAAAGGTGAGAGTATTACTGGCGCAACTTACGCTAACACCCTGCGCAATTTAAAGGAGGCAATAAAAGAAAAAAGACGGGGAAAATTGACCGCAGGTGTATTGCTTCTGCACGACAACGCGCCTGTTCACAAGGCGCGCATTGCCAATTCTGCTGTGCGGGATTGCGGATTTGAAGAAATCAATCATCCACCCTACAGCCCGGACCTAGCCCCTAGTGATTACTTTCTGTTCCCAAATTTCAAAAAACAACTTCGAGGCAAGCATTTTCCGACGATGAAGAGTTAAAGGCAATTAACGATCATTTTTCAGACCAGGAAGAAAAATATTTTTTGGAGGGAATTGAAAAGTAAATTTTATTCAGAATTTTCTGCTTATTCTTTCATGCCTATACCGAGAGTACATTGAACTCCCCCCGTATATCTACAAGTGTGATAAATAGGAACGGAACGGAACAGCTAAACTTTTAGTGCTCATGAGTAGATTTGGCTAGATTTAGAGCCATTGTATATCTACAGGTGTGATAAATAAAGAAGGAACAGCTCAAGTTTTAGTGGTCATGAGTAGAAGTAGAATTTGACGATTCAATATACACTGCAAGTAAACACTTGGCAGTGGATACAATACTGTTATCGTAGACCATTATAACTCGTTAATCGTATATGTAACACTCGAAACGTCTGATAACGCGGTTGCGCCTGACTAATCCCGATAAATCGAGAAAAGTTTATAGGGAAAAGTATTCAGCCGATTGTTTATGCACGTTTTGTATCAACAGAACAAATCTAATGAAAAAATTCCATACGAATCCACACTAGTAGTTATCGTTTAAACACTCAATCCGTACTGGCACTGTGGAGTCCCACTTAACAACCAAAGAGAATGTAACCACTATTAACAACTGGTGTAAGAACTGAACGTGTTTTAAAATTGGATTTGAGGAATTCTCAATTTGAACCCGGCGCGGGATAGACGCGCGACCGTCCACGGCGCGTATGGTCGGACAACTGGCGTAGTGATGCGACAGGCTCCCGAACGTGGTCCGAATCAGATTATACGATTAACGAGTTAAAATTGTTGTTCATTTGCTTGTGCCCACACGTCTCACTTTGTTTGATCCGAAAACAAAGATTTCTAATAGGTGTTTTTTTAACGCGTTTAAGATGGACGAGTCTGACATGGATCTTTGATCAATGTCGAGGCTAGTCACTCAACGCCTACCCATTTCCTCTGACAGCATGATTATTTTCATATTTAAAGTTGTGTGAAGTTAATCGTAATTAATTCCAGTATCTTATCTAGTTGAAAATCATGTTGAGCTGAGAAGTAACCTTGACTACATAAAAAGATGCATCATGCCATACGACTCTAGATGGAAATCTATTTGTCTCGTGCTGATGATTACAATAACTTAACTTAGTAAATAAGCACGAGATATGAACCGACAATATGAATCTAATTTTGCAAAAAATGACTTCTGAAAACATCGATTGTACTCTCGTCGAAAAATCGATAGTCCGTCACTACACTACCGCGGCCGCGCAAAACAATAATAAAACGCGACACGTAGCCGAATGGAAACATGTTTTTGCGCAGCAACCGGCGCGCGGCACAGCTACCATGACGGCGGGAAATTATGAGACAGCTTGTATACTAAACTAAGTTACGCAATACAGAGTTCGTGTCGTTTCATCGGGACAGTTTTACAGCTTTGTAACAGGCAGGAGGGGTTTAGACGAGACAAATTTTAAAAACGGTCGGTCTAATGACTAGTGGCTAGAGACCCTACTACGAAATCAAGCAGTCCTGGGTTGCAATCATTTGTGTGTGATGAGCAGAAATGATTGTTTCCGAGTCATGGATATAATATTCGTATCTATGTATGTTTATCCATTATCTAGTGCCCATTATACTGGATATCCTAGTTTGGTAGGTAATTTATGTGAATTGTACGGAATATATTTATTTTGTATCAAATTGAGTTTATTTATATTTAACTAGTTTTGCCTGCGGCTTCGCACGTGGTCAGTTCTCTAGGTTAAAAGTACTCTTTATACTATTCCAAGAGCTAAAATACCAATATACCAACATCCTCAGCCGTCAAAAAGTTTTTTTGCCGATGCTCGGTTTCTCATCTACTCATCGGATTGAGATACTCCCAAGTACCCTAGTTTATTAGTCAAACCCTTAGCTATCCAACAGTGAAAACTGCATCGCAGTAGGTCTCGTAGTTTTTACGTGATGCGCGAACATACAGGCAAACAAAAAGACAAACTATTTAAAAAAATGTTATGCTCTTGTTCAGTAGCTTATTTTAAGTACACCATTAATTTTTTTTAAATTCCATTGTTTGTACATACTTTTTCATACATATTACTTTATTATAAGTATAGATTTTCCTTCCCTCTTATGCGCCTTGCCATGATAGTACTTACAGTTAGTAATATATTGAACTAGCTTTCCCGCCCGCGACTTCGTAGGCGCGGACAGCTGTTTATCGCGAAAAAAAAGCATCCTATTTTCTTCTAGGACATTAAAAACCAATGCAAATGTAGGTATAGCACCAATGCTCTTGAAGTTTTTTTGACAGACTTGTTATTTCGTTTCCATAGCAACCGTTCCTTATAGTGCTTATAGTTATAGTATATCAACATTTTACAGTTTCCCATGAAATCTTTAAAAAGTCCGAGATAATTAGTATCCTATGTTTTATTCTAGCGTATAAGCTATCTCCATTCAAAATCCGTCCAGCTGTTATCGCGTGAAAGCTCCCCAAGCAAACAAACAGACAACATTTCACTTTTATATATTGTTATGGATGTAGGGAGCGATGCGTATTGGCAATGGCATCCCACTTTGGTATAGTGTGCATGTTTGGCAGCGTCTATCCAATTCGTACCAGCCTAATTTATGCAACGACTATGAATTTATTCCATAAATAGCATCTCGATGAGTGACGACTAACGAGCGACGAAACTAAGAAGTCGCACAAACAGTATTTAAATTACATACTTATTATTTATTTATTTTATTACTACTAAAATAAGTTTAGATTGTATAGATTTGACTCAGTCACAAATGAAGATAGAGAAGAGTCGAAACTTCCCAACGAATTTCTCAACATTATCCTCCACAATTGGCAGATCATGGTCATCCCAAGCTCGATTATACAGTCGCCGACTCTAATAAATCAAATTAATAACGTCGAACACAAAGAAAAAAAAGCCTAAATTCCATACATTTAAAAACTATATTAGATTAAACATTTTAAAATGTTCTGTATGTTTATAACACGACGAAAATTAGAAAAATTTTACATCCGCTTTAGAACAGCAGAGATTTTACTTATAATGTATAAAGAAGAAAATTCACGTTGTTATGGCGATCAGTCGGAGCCGTGAACGCTTGAACATCAGACTAGAAACATCAGAGTTCTACAACTTGTATCCTTTATATTATGTTATCAACACCATTCGCGGTTCACCTGCAGTACCTATATGCGGGTGGCGAGGGGGGTTGGGGAAACCGATCTCGTTGGTTTCCAGCCCACGCACTTTTGACCCCCAAAACTCACTTCCCGCGTCGCGCCTTTATCTTAAAAATATTATTCTAGCTTTACATTCTCGTGAAAGAGGCAAGGCGAGGCTCGACCATGTTAGGAGGCGAGGCAACAAAAGGCGAGGCCCCACGAGAGGTAGTTCCCGACCAAACCATTACTCACTTTACTCTTGTCTACGCCTTTTCTCACTTGATCTCCGTATGGCCGACATGATGGACGTTGTCTCGTTATTTTTTGTCTTTAGTATAATCGATGGTAGCCAAGCGGTATACTAGTGCGACTTAGAATACAACGATACAGGTTTCGGTCCTTGGCACAAATTACTTTTTTAAGTAACGTGCTGTTTTCGATCACTTCGTGCTGGGCACGTTAAGCTGTCGTTCCCGGCTGTTATTAATTAATAGCAGTCGTAAAGCCATGTCAGGGGCTCTTTGGCGGCCTGAAACTCTGACATGATGAGGTAGTACGACACGACAACCAAGCGAGGCTTGAGAATTATCGTTCATCGGATACCATTAATTTGATTGGCACCCAGAGTAGTCTTTGCGGCCCTAGGCCGTGTAGTACCAGCCGCCCCAATCTCGCTTATAATAATGAGCTAAAACACATGAATTTACTAGCTGTTGCCTGTAACTATGTCCCAGTGCTTAATCGGGATGATAAATTGTAATGTGCTTCTCCAGAAGTAGTAAAATTAAGTCATTTGTGTCAGGACTTCACCTCTCTTGTCAAGTTTAGCGCAGCGTTCGCCCACACACTCGATCTACAATGTCTGAAGGAACACACATGGTTTTCGACTGTAGGCCGCCCCTAGGCCCGGGCCTACTCGGCCTATATGCAAATCCGCCCGTTGGTACCGTTGTTCGACATAAATTGTCGTTGTAATATTTCCCTCAAAGTCATTTATATAACTTTTCCCTAGTGCGAGAGTGTAGTTGCTGCGTCTCGCCTCGCCTCACCTCGCACTTCACGACCGTTGACTATCGGCAAAAAAACAACTCCAAGTCTTAACTAACCTACCTGGCTACATTTTCGATCTACTTTCGAGATCAAGACTTCAATATAACTAATAACAATCATATTTCTTCACAGTCGGTAATCGATCCAATCGATAGATTAAGTATTATTTTTTATATATTAATTTGTGTAACGAGCATAAATGTTTGTTGTCGAACCTGTACGTTTTTTTTATCACTGTCTAGGCAATCGTTTGACCACGATCTCACCTGATGGAAAGCGATGATTTGGTCGAAGGTATACCACGCTTGCCTAGTAGATACCTACCTATTCACTCTTAACTTGAACACACCTGGGTTAAATTTTACCGGAAACACTGACGAGGGCAGGGCGATCCACTCCTTAGAAGTTCTTTTAATAAATGAAGAAGCGAAACGCTTCGTTCTTGTGCGAGGTATTTCAACCATAAAAGGATGGCGCATCGTCGTGCCGATCGTCTAGTCGTACGGAAATGGAAAGGTGATGGGGGAATCAGATTGTGCAGTTCTTGTGCACTCTCTCCATAATGCAATCTGTACAATATCGATAGGCTTGCGACCTCAAGTCGATGCGCCAGACTTTGAAGCTTACTCTTTACCAGAGTGTCATCTCCAATGAGCCTCATAGCACGTCTCTCAATTGAATCCAAAGCCTCAACAGCACCCAAATCACTGAGAAGTTAGGGTGCTCAAGATTTCGGTGACGCAGACAGCATAAGTCATCACGAGAGTAAACACAAACGCCGGCGTTTGGGATAAAAAGGTGCTCCAAGACATAGCCTGGGTAATCCAAGTATGCCGTATCAGCTGGACATCCTATCTGCGTCTCCGACAAGAAGAACAAGTGAGGCTTAGAGGTCTCCAGATGATAGTGGACCGGTTGGAGATTGGAGTGATTCCCACGAATATTCGCAAGATCCACTTTGAGTGTGAGGACGTGCATCTGCCGTTTAAAATTATTTCTTCTTTGGTCTTTTTTCATGATTGGTGTGAATAGGTTGGACAAGTAATAGCATAAGAGATGATCAGAATGGCTAACCCACGGAAGTCAAGGCATAATTACGACTTTGGAGAACTTGCGCGGAGACTGCGGGGACGCCCGAACCCCCCTGAAATAATTCATCAGTTCCTCACATCCGGTCGCCAGCCGGCCCAATGAATCATTTCTGGATTTTTCACAAGCGGCGGGGCAGCCTTTCGTAGCTGGCTAAACTATTACTTGGGCCCCCTACAACTTGCGGTCGGCCAGCAGAGAACACCATGCTTCGGATCCCGCTACCTTCCGAAGCAAGGCCTCCGACGCAGATGATTCCGATCACGGTCCACCCTTCCAGCATAACTGTATCCTATAATCATCCAGGCTTTAACCAGGGGGTGGTAAAAATAAAAAGCCGGCGGCCGAAGCCTAACCACCAGGTGATTCGGTTGCTCTTTTGGCACCACCCGAGGGTCACGTGTAGGACATCGAGGGCTAAATCTTACGGACGCGAGCAAACAATAAACCCTCAATGATTGATGTGTATATCCATATATCTATAGCAACCTCGACATAGGAAATCCTACTGCGGGGTTTGTCAATAGTCAATGACGTAACCAAACTGCCTACATTTTCGACATTCCATCTATCTATACTTATAATAAAGCAATACGAACGAAAAAGTCTGTACAAAGAAGATAATTAAAAATGAAATGGTCTAGGCGTCTAGTGGTAAATAAGCTACTGAACATGAATATAACATTTTAAAAATTCGTGTCTGTCTGTATGTTTGTTCACGCATCACGTAAAAACTACTGCGATGCGGTTTTCACTGTTGGATAGTTTATGTTTTGACTTAAAAACTGGGGTACTTTATATCTCAATCCGATGATTAGAAGCCGAGCAATCGTTAAACTATTTTTGACAGCTGAAGGAATTATGATCAAATGTTGGTATATTGTTATTTTAGGTCCTGGAATAGCACACAAAGAGTACTTTTAACCTACAGAAATGACCACGCGTGCGAAGTCGCGGGCATCAGCTAGTAGCGTATAAAACAAATTGCGAAGTTAAAAATGTCCACAGTGAAAGGTGCAGGTCCTAATGAGAGTTGTTTCTAATATTGTTACCAACGAGAATGTAGTTTTTTAAGAAGGTATCAAACCAAACAAGGGGACAAGTCACTTAAAGGGACGTTATTCCAATTTGTGTCTTTTTTAAATCTATTGTTAACAGATATTTAGTAATTTATAAAGTCTTCAAAATGGTATATCGTAAACACAACTGTCGTTTAACAAACAACGGAACCTGGTTAACCAACAGTTAACCACAACTTGTAATTTTCATACATTGTTTGAGTTGACTGTAATTTAACCAATGTTTTAATCTAATGTTAGTGAACTAAAGCCTAGCACCGCTTATCTGAGACGGTGCCTGAGGTAGTTGCGTGGTGCTGGAGGGGTGAGGCGGCAACACAGAATAAGTGTTAGTCAGTTAGTGACCTCATCACTCCAACCAGCTCAGTTGAGCCGCCCTTTTTAAAGGACTCCCAGTTGTATCTTCACTGGAAGATCGCTGGAGGAAGCTCATCACACATTTTGCAGGTATGATTAAATGTTCTCCTACCTTGGCGTTGATTTTGGCGCTCTTTGGTGCCTTCACGAGGGCTGGTTTGACGACAGGAGCCGCTGGCGGTTCTGGAGACAAGACATGATGCATTATTTGAAAGTTCTACAAACGGAAATGATAAAAAATACTGTGCTATACTGCATTAAAAACATCTAAATCTGTACAGAAATCCCGGATAAACTGAACCAATAGAGTAACTAAAAGTGGATTCATAAATAACTAGACAATCGAAAGTGCTCAAAACCCGACTGCGAACAAAACTAAAAACAGGCAAAAATTTAAGTGAGAATGCTAACCTAACCAACTATTAATCGTTATAGATCCTAATCCTAAATGATCATTAGAAATGTAAAAATGATAGGAGAACCCATTTCTTTTCTTTTTTGCAATGTGGCGTCTGGTTGTCGCCATATTGTTTTTGTTAATGTCTTTAGTGACTCACTCAAAATAAGACAAATCTATTAACGTAACTAAGAATCTTCAAAATGGGCTCACGCGTTTGTTCTCTAGAGCGCTACAAATGAACATACATATTTAGGCTGATAAACACAATACCCACACGCAATTGGGTAAAAAACTACAAAAGCAATTTTGATGTAATTTATATGGGACTACGATAAATGTTTACCCTTTCAAATAAATAAACAATAATTCAGTTCGGTTGGTTATGAGATATGAGGTAACATACAGACCAACAAAAAACGTATGTCAAGCCAAAATTTTGCACAACTCCTTCCCGTGGAATATCTTAAGCGGCGTCTGCCGGTGATGATTCGATGAAGGGAGAGCTCCTACCTGGATGTGTCTGAAGCTGTGGCTGCGGCTGCAGCTGCGGCGGCCTGACTGGATGCTGCTGCTGTTGCAGTTGTTGCTGCTGCGGCTGCTGCTGCGGCTGCAGCGGCGACCGCTTCTCTTCCAACGCTGGAGGCTGCGGTGGTGGCACTCCTGTGCTGCCTCCTCGGACCTAGAATAAAGCAGTATAATAAGAAAACATTCTTAAAAAAAACTCAGTAAGGTTTAAATTAAAAGCAAGGCAGTAGCTTCTTGATACCCAGGTCAGGCCAGGCTTCTAGGATTGTGAACTAACTTGGCGAGGACATTTCCGTTTTCCAGACTATGGTTTTAAGTTAAGAAGTGAACATGTATATTTAACGAGGAGCACACCTTCCAAATTCCATGTCTCTAGGAACAGCAGTTTCACCTGTGCGTTGATATATCTATGGAGAGAGCTATGCCTGGAGTTCTACTGAAGGACAAGATTATTAAATGAAGATATCCGACGGAGAACCTAGGTAACCGACATAGCTCTAAGGATAAGCAAGCTAAAGTGGCAGTGGGCCGGTCATATTTCCCGAAGAACCTATAACCGTTGAGGTAGATGAGTTCTCGAGTGGAGACCACGATTAGGCAAACGTAGTGTAGGACGCCTTGTGGCCAGGTGGAGTGACGACCTGCGAAAAGTGTCTGGAAGAAAATGTCTGAGGCGAGCTGAAGGCCGAGCTCAGTGGCGTGTATTAGGAGAGTCCTACGTCCAACAGTGGACAGATATAGGCTGATGATATTGATATATCAGATAGATGGTAAACCTTCTAAACTATTCCTAGAGAAGACAAAATCAAACTGTTCCTGTCGGAACGAATCGAAAGGCCTCGATAGAAAGGAAGGAGAATGTTCAGCAAATTTAAATAACATTCAGTCATCATTGGAATCAGATTTCAAACAATACGTGGAATGCATAAAGTCGTCGATAAGCACTGATTTTCCTTTCCTAACTCAATTTTTTTGCGCTAGCGTAAAACCCACAATTTTCCTTTCGTCCTAGATACAGCACAGCTGTCAGACTGTAGTATGATTTACATTTTTACAGACTGTAGTATATTTATCTATACTTATAATAAAGCAATATTATGTATACCAAGTTTCGTCTAGGTCGGTTGAGAAATGCGACCTGTACGCCTAGTACAAGTTTGCACAATAGGAAAACGGAAAAAAGTTTCGTGAGCTCGCTAAACTAACAGTTTTGGGTGTAATCGGTAGGACGAGTTCATGTTTTCAAATGAAGTTCACACGATAAAAAAAATCGAAGAGCTCGATTGATTGCTCTCTTCCCCACAAGCAAATAATAGAGACAAAATATAGTCCACCGTGTTGGTGTTTGACGTTTTGTTTTTCGTATGTCGTTTTTATCTGTGGTTTTATTGGGAATTAATGATTATCGATTTACGTTTAATTGATGTGATAAATGGAAAGATATCTCCGCCTACGTCAAGCTCCTGTCGCTCCCCTTCACGACGGTCAGCTCCTACAGCCTCCGAGGCTAACCTGTGGAGGCTAAGAGACCGACTCGTTATCATAATAAAATAAAAAATCGCAAGATCTCATGAAGCTCTCACGAAAATTTATCTAACGAGTAACAATACTTTGAAAATGATCGAATTCCTCAAAAAAAAATAGCAATGTTTAATAGCACTAACTTGTCAAAGTGGGAACTCGTACTGCTAAAATGCAAGGAATACTCGAAATCTTTTATCGAATTCGAATACTACCATTTGATAAAACCCGTCCTACCGATTTTAGTTCCTGCAAGTTTCCGCTAGAGGCGCTGCCAGTAAATGTATGGAACTAAACGAAACTACATTTCGTTTACAAAAACTATAAAAATTCGTACTAGGCGTACTATAGAGGAGAACAGCCGGGTATACGAAAGATTTTTCGCCCAAGCTGAAACGGAGACGCTTCGCTCGCGCATCGCGCTCGCTCGGTCAACTATTGAACAAATCCATTGATGGATTAGTCTCATAGACCTTTTCATCAGCAGCTTTGCACTCGCGAATCTGCCATGTTGAATTCAATTAATTCGAACAATGTTAGCAAAACAATGGCGCTTAGAGAAACAAAAGAAAGTAAGAAAATTCAGCCTCTTTGTGTAGGCGTTAATCAAAGAAACTACAATGGAATTGCGCGCTGATTTGCAATATTTTTTGTTGTAATCAGATAGATAAACTATTTAACTACCTTGCGTTATTTAGATTACACAAAAATAATTGTTAAAAATTGATAGATAATATTTACTACAGCGGAAATGAAAAGGTATATCACAATAAAAATATTTTGGTGTAATTTATACGACTCATGCTAGTTAAATAGTTTATTTATCTAATTAGGTACTAAAATAAAATACTGCAAATCAGCGTTTACCTTATACAGATTTCGAGTTCATAAATTTCATTGAAAACTCGCCCGGATAACTGACAATAATTTACAAAGTGATAAATAAAATGACAAAGAGACTCTTCATAAAGAGATACTAGGGAAAAACTTTAATCAAGTTTTATTTATATAATATACATTAAATTTAATGATACCTACATTAATTAATATATAGAGCGAAAATAATAGATAAATAACGATGTATGAAGATGCATAGATTCACAGTGAGGAAAATGTCGGTCGGAGGGTATGATGGTAGCGAACGGTATACTAGTGCGCGATAGAAACCAACGATACCGGGTTCGGTCCTCGGCTCTGCACCAAATACTTTTCTATTTTATGTGCGGGTTTCAATGGCTCCGTGCTTTGCAAGGGCATGTGAAGGTGTCGGTCCCCGTAGTTATTGATTAATAGCAGTCATTAAGCCATGTCAGAGATCCTCGAGCGGCCTGACAAAGTCTGGCACTAGAGGGCAGCACTACCTCATACGACAAGCAAGAGGAATTACTCAGTTTTAAAAACCAAATGTAGTTTAACCGCCACCATCTTGAATTTTCTATAGCTTTCTGATAAGAAGTGAACGTCTCCTGCTTCTGAATAATCCTGAGGGATTGCCGCTAGCCACGCCACGTATTTAATACCTACGACTAGGGAATGCAATCCCGATCTCGTGGGATCTCGATCTCGCGAGATTTCGTGTCATTTTTCGAGATTAATCCCGAAGCATAATATTATGATTGGGCGGCAGTAGTCAACGACGCTACACAGACAGCGCCCTCAATACTATTTGTTTTTTAAGATGCTATTTCCAAAATCACCCCCTAGAACTAGTTTTTTTCCGCATTTGACTGACAGTATTATTTTTATTGTATTTGTTAATTCCTAAATACTGGGTAATAACAGTGCGTTATATTAAAGAATAGTTTTTATTGTATTTGTTAATTCCTAAATACTGGGTAATAAATAACAGTGCGTTATATTAAAGAATAGTTTTTATTGTATTTGTTAATTCCTAAATACTGGGTAATAAATAACAGTGCGTTATATTAAAGAATAGTTTTTATTGTATTTGTTAATTCCTAAATACTGGGTAATAAATAACAGTGCGTTATATTAAAGAATAGTTTTTATTGTATTTGTTAATTCCTAAATACTGGGTAATAAATAACAGTGCGTTATATTAAAGAATAGTTTTTATTGTATTTGTTAATTCCTAAATACTGGGTAATAAATAACAGTGCGTTATATTAAAGAATAGTTTTTATTGTATTTGTTAATTCCTAAATACTGGGTAATAAATAACAGTGCGTTATATTAAAGAATAGTTTTTATTGTATTTGTTAATTCCTAAATACTGGGTAATAAATAACAGTGCGTTATATTAAAGAATAGTTTTTATTGTATTTGTTAATTCCTAAATACTGGGTAATAAATAACAGTGCGTTATATTAAAGAATAGTTTTTATTGTATTTGTTAATTCCTAAATACTGGGTAATAAATAACAGTGCGTTATATTAAAGAATAGTTTTTATTGTATTTGTTAATTCCTAAATACTGGGTAATAAATAACAGTGCGTTATATTAAAGAATAGTTTTTATTGTATTTGTTAATTCCTAAATACTGGGTAATAAATAACAGTGCGTTATATTAAAGAATAGTTTTTATTGTATTTGTTAATTCCTAAATACTGGGTAATAAATAACAGTGCGTTATATTAAAGAATAGTTTTTATTGTATTTGTTAATTCCTAAATACTGGGTAATAAATAACAGTGCGTTATATTAAAGAATAGTTTTTATTGTATTTGTTAATTCCTAAATACTGGGTAATAAATAACAGTGCGTTATATTAAAGAATAGTTTTTATTGTATTTGTTAATTCCTAAATACTGGGTAATAAATAACAGTGCGTTATATTAAAGAATAGTTTTTATTGTATTTGTTAATTCCTAAATACTGGGTAATAAATAACAGTGCGTTATATTAAAGAATAGTTTTTATTGTATTTGTTAATTCCTAAATACTGGGTAATAAATAACAGTGCGTTATATTAAAGAATAGTTTTTTTCTCAATCAATATTTTGTCTTAATTAACCTAATCACAACCAAGCAGTTTTTATCGCTTATTAGTCATCCAAACTAATCAATTATTATTTCTCGAAATTGCCGGAATCTCCCTTGATTGTAATTTATAATCTCGCGAGATCTTGAATTTGCAATTTCGAGTCGAGAGCATTCCCTACCTACTACGCTACGACGCAAACCCTCCGGTCCGGATGAACAACACGAGTAGGCAATACGGCATTTCTTATTAAACTTCAAGTTATATGCCTTCAAGAATGCATAAAAAACGTTTACAAGAGATCAGTTCTTAGATGAGTTAAACAGCACATTAAAACTGTTTGCTCCGTCAAATAAGGTTTTAATCATTTTGAAATCCCGCCACCGAAACGAGTCTTTTTATATGGAAAACCTGTTTTCCGTATAATAATCGGATATTATGGTGCAAAATAAAAGAACAAGCGGGGTGATAAAACACAAGGTACGGTCAATTATCAATGACTTGACTTGATGTCCTCACCATCATCATCATGTCAGCCTTTAGAAGTCCACTGCTGAACATAGGCCTCCCGTAAAGAGCGCCATGACGAGCAATCTTGTAACCCCTCCATCCATGACTTCCTGCGATGGCTACAATGCCGTCGGTCCATCGGGTGGGGGAGTCTCCCTACACTTCGCTTGCTTGATGTCCTAATTATCCCTTATTGAGGGCGTACATAGACTGCATAGTGATAGTGAATCTCCAACTCATGTCGTAGGCCACAGAGCCCTCGGACCATTTTATTTAGATCAAATAGGAACAAAACAAACGCGGGTCCAAAATATTTAGCAAACTGTACTGTCACGCGTACTGCGGTATTAAGTCAAATGATGAAAAAAAAAATAAAAAAAAAATAGACGCTCCCAAACTAAAAAGCAAGTCCCGTAAGGAATACTTTCCTGAAACACATATTTTGGTTCATGAGCGTAGAAAGCACAGAAATGTGAATTACTGAGGTAAAAATACTTCTGCACACACAATGAGATGATTTTTTTGTGTAGTGCGAGTGCATATATACATATTTCCTAGAACATCTACAAGTCCGATCATAAGTCAACACTGGTGTCGATTCTGAGTGCACCAATAAAAACTAAAATTGACAGCTCTAAAATTATTGCTGTCACTTTCAAAGCTTTTGGAAACGAAAGGGACAGCAACAATTTTAGAGCTGTCAAATTTAGTTTTAGTTCTAATTGGTGCACTCAGAATCGACGACACCACTGTCTCAAAAATTCAGCGAAAAGAGGACATTAAAACTGTCCTAAAACGATTCAGCGGATGCTACGAATACTTACGAATAGTTTTCTTTTCTGTATGATCTTCTTAGTACGTCCAATGCAAAAATAGTACCGTCCCAGCTCGGTCGGTGGAATATGTGGTTCAGCGCACAGGGATCGTGTTAATGAACTGAGCCCGCGTCTTTGCCCAAGTGCTAAAAATTAGGTCGGGACAGTTGTTATGAAGTGATGCGCGAACAAACACCCAGACAGACAGCAAGATTATTAAAAACCCAAGTCAAGTAACCTTTAAAAAAAAACGCTAGCGGCTTTACCCCGAGACCAAAACCTGCAGCTACCGATGTATCAATTTGCGAACTTTTACGCCATCCGTATGCATACACTAGTTAAGCCGCTTTACCGGGCCTTATCACTCGAGTGACTATTATTGAACCATTACCATTATTGCGTGTATATTAATCATTGTACGATTGCGATGGCTTGTTACTAGAGATAGATACTATTTCAGTGGCGACATTCCAAAAAAAGTTAAACTTCTACAGCATTCAGTCATGGTCAGAAATTGCAACAGCACTGCAAAATATACTTTCAATGATCCTAATTACATTAAAATATGTTAACAAATGAAAATGTGTGAACGTGACAGTATTGCCTAAGATACAGTAACGCCCTCAAATCCTACTACTGTTCTCTTTCCGAACACTATCAACAGTTAAACTTCTACTCTACAGCATTCAGTCATGGTCAGAAATTGCAACAGCACTGCAAAATATACTTTCAATGATCCTACTTACGTTCAAAATATGTTAACATATGAAAACGTGAACGTGACAGTATTGCCTAAGATACAGTAACGCCCTCAAATCCTACTACTGTTCTCTTTCCGAACACTATCAACAGTTAAACTTCTACTCTACAGCATTCAGTCATGGTCAGAAATTGCAACAGCACTGCAAAATATACTTTCAATGATCCTACTTACGTTCAAAATATGTTAACATATGAAAACGTGAACGTGACAGTATTGCCTAAGATACAGTAACGCCCTCAAATCCTACTACTGTTCTCTTTCCGAACACTATCAACAGTTAAACTTCTACTCTACAGCATTCAGTCATGGTCAGAAATTGCAACAGCACTGCAAAATATACTTTCAATGATCCTACTTACGTTCAAAATATGTTAACATATGAAAACGTGAACGTGACAGTATTGCCTAAGATACAGTAACGCCCTCAAATCCAACTACTGTTCGAACATTATCAACAGTTAAACTTCTACAGCATTCAGTCATGATCAGAAATTGCATCAGCACTGCACAATATACTTTGAATGATCCTAATTACATGATATAATCGCACAGAGCTATTGTTAAATCAAAAGCAATTTGCCTTTGTTTGATTGCATCGGACAAACTACAAGTTATTGCTTCAAGTGGCAAAGCCTGTGGTAAAGCTACGATCAGTGGCACCTAGTTGTTAACCTTTCGTTGTGCACTTAAGGTCTGGTAGGCCACGCACCTGAGACACAGAGACTGAGGTTGTTTTCAAATCAGAGAATAACAGTTCGGCTTGGCAATTCCCGTGCCACTAACTTAACGCTAATTATTATTAAAATCTATCAGAACTAGGATAGTTAATGATAGTAAAAATTAATCGAATTGTTAAGGTACGATTCTTAGTTGTTTTAATTTATCATATAAATTAATCAATAATAGTGCAAGTAACTAAGTGAGACAGTTAATAGAATAACAAATAGAAAGAGCACAAGTCTTGAAAATGCATCTTTCAAAGGCATGTTAGATTTTTAATTGACTTCCACAAGAACAATTGATTAAATTTTATAATTTACTTTTCCAATTAAAAGTGCACTTGGCCAACACAAACGAGGAGAGCAGAAAATTATGTAGGGATCCGTGAGACCCCATTACAAAAGTAGTGTCCCAAAAAATAAGTTCACAGGTGTAAGGGTTAAATAAATAATAGGTACAAATAAGTACGCGTAGTGTTCTAATGATGCAGGTTCTGTTATCGCGTATCTCAATGTGAGCTAGGCGAGTACACTGCGTAAATATAAACTAGTATGAAACTGTTTAAAATACATACTTCCATCAAGAATGTTCAAAATAAAACGGATTCCACACCGCCAGTGATATGCCGATATCGGCGGCCACATCGCAGCAAGGCCCCGACCATGTTAGTCGTGTTAATTCTGTCAAGTTCTCACAGAAAAATAATGATTTTTGAACCCAAAAAAAAAGTATTTCATTTTGTATAGAACACTTTTTATTTCTTATAATTTTCCCTATTGATTGACAGTAGTTTCATTTATAGCTAAGAAACAGTTTATAGTGAAATTACGGAAATTTAAGATATGCCAGGCAGGCTCCATACAAAAAAGTAGGATGGTCTTCTTGGGCACCATGGAGCAAGGTTTACAGGTTTCTCATTGCCTATCCCATAGGGTACTTAACATGGTAGAAGCACTCAATGGCAGACAAATTTGTCTCGCTATTTAGTACGAAAATCGTTGGACACAATGAAATTAATGCTTCTTATTACATTTGGACTACAATAAACACTGATCACTCTTTGACACTTCGTGACTAAAAAGATGGGGCGCTCGGCCGAGCACCCTCATTTCGATGACATCATCTAGATGAGACTTGGTGGCAAAAAGTCGTGGTTTTCAGCAAAAACTCGGCGCCGTAGCCTCGACAGAGTACGTTTAAAGGTAAACCGAGATATTTTGTATTGCAGATATTATAAGTAAGCAAGATAAAATGCCTGTGATATTAGACACTGGATTGATAAAGTTGGTCTAGAGCGAGCTCCTGGTCGAAGACTAGCTAGTGCTATAAGAGCGACCAAATTGGGCTCTTTTTAACCACCAAACTAGAAGCGAGAGGGGTTTTACAAGTTTAGGGTGAGTATCGGTGCATCTGTCTTTGGCATCGTAACTCCGAAACGAATGTACCCATAATGATGCGTTTTTTTCTGTTTGAAAGCTGATTTTATCAGAATGCTTCTTAGCGTGGGGAGGTCGGGTATTTTTTTTATTTGTGATTGTTAATAAAGGCACAATAATTTTTGTCACTACGCCCGCCATCCTGGTTAGTTTTGAGGGTTCCGTACTCAAATGTTCCAAACAGTAAATATATTGTTGTGGCAACGGTGTCTGCCCGTCCGTCCGTTTGTCATCGGCTTGGAAATAAGATAAGAGGGACTTGAAATTTTCACGCAATATTTAGTTTACGTCAATGAGTCCTTGACTATTATCTATTGTGTCCTTGACCCAAAATGCAACATCGTATTGAAAATTATATACTAGTGGCTCTGTGAGCTCTACAGCTCGAGCTCTTTACCTCTTTTTTTAATCGAGGTCTACACCTCGCGCGTAGAAACTTTTTGCAAACAATCTAGCAGTGCACAGTAGCTCCATCTAGTTACCTTATTGTAAAACTAACATTAATAACCAAGGTGCTCCATCAATCCCTACCTAGTGGGTAAAGGGCTGGTAGAAATCTAAGTGAAAAACTTACTGCATTTTGAGGAGCTATTCTGCTCATCACGCCGAAGATCCTTATCAAATCTTTACCAAATTTTTATGAGACCAACTTAAAACCTTTCATTCAAAAAAGGAACCATCGAAATCGGATTTAATAAGGCGGAGATATTCAGTTGCCCCCATTTTAACTTTTTTTGGGGGGAGTCAAAAATCCCCGACGACTAAAAAATTCTCAAAATTTGCTTAACCTATATACCAAGTTTCGTCTAGCTAGATCGATTGAGAAATGCGCCCTGTAGAGGAGCACAGAGATCCGGACAAACGAAAGCATTTTTGCCCAAGCTGAAACGGAGACGCTTCGCTCGCGCTTCGCGCTCACTCGGTCCATTAGTGGGGATTATTATGGATATGGATAGTATGGATTATGTTTTAAGGGGGCACCAATGCTCATATATGGAAAGGGAGACCCAAAATCATGATAATGATGAATTGATGATGACAAGGACAGTTGAGAAATTAATGTTGAAATTAACTAACTGGAAGCATTCAGGAAGGATATTAGGTACACGCGAACATTAGGCATTATTAAATTAATAAGATTCATATATACCTATTACCATTCGAAGGAAGGAAGACCTAAACAGTACAACCGCTTCATTTAACATTCAATCGACTGCACAACCCGCGTGTTAATTACAATAAATGAAGTAATAAGACTATAATTAATCAATTAAACAAAACACGTTTGGAAACCATAGACGCGTCATCGCTTCTCTGCCGAACGAGAGAGATGGAAAATAGAGTAATAAGCAATAGAAAGAGATAGGAAATTTGGTGATGAATAAATAACACGTTTTTTTTTTGCAGTTCAGAATTTCTTAGAAAGACTGCCAACATCGGTTCTGAGGTTTTTGTGGGTAACAGTTGGGCCATGAAGATAGCAGGGTTGGCCTAACTAAAAATACTATTTTAAATTACGAATGGACAGAATCTATTTAACTCAATTCTTGACCAAAGCAACATGAGGTCATGAGATGTAAGGTGTAACAAACATGTACTTACACATAAAAACTTATTTTTTTTTTATTACGGACTAGGCAATCGTTTGACCACGATCTCACCTGATGGAAAGCGATGATATAAACAAATTTTTCGATTTTTATTTGGTTATTTCTAAAGTGTATTGTGTTTTACTTGTTAAGCCCTTTCATTTGGTAACCATATTGAGGGGATTAAAAAATATATAAAGTAATCCGCCATTTTGTAGTGCCGGCCATCTTGGATTTGGAATTATCATGGTTTACTGTATTCTACTAGTTAAAAGCCCTTTCATTTGATACCCATGTTGAGGGGATTGAAAAAATATTTAATCCGCAATTTTGTGGCGGCAGCCATCTTGGATTTACAATGATACTGAATATAGATAATTGCATTGTCATCAGAACTACAGGTGTCAGTCAATCGGTCAACAGAATGGGGTAAAATTTCAATTACTGAATTTGACCCAAACAAAAAACAACAACTACGAGTACAACAAACACAGCAATTAATTACCATTTAATTAAAAAAGTCGAACGTCCAGCACCGCTTTAGGTCTTTGTGTTAATGACCGAAGGCAGTGGTTGGCACAGGATAGTGAAAAGTGGTAGACGCAAAGGCTTTTTTTTTCAACTAACCCGGAATTACTTTAATTTATCCGTGATAAACGCGTGTCATTATACGAAATAAACAACAAATAAATAATCTCCCTGGAAGTGATAATTAAATTAATTTTCCAAAAAAAATTTTTTTGCCGTCTGTTGACACGTGCAAATAATTATACAAATGCTTATTTTTATCAACCCATAATCCCTCGCTTATCGGTTACAGCTAGTTTCGTGGCCCGTCTTCGATAAGCCAAGATCGGCCTGCAAAAAACAAGATGGCTGTCGTTTTTTTGCAGCCCTATATTTTACTAGTGGTCATTGACTCTAGATTTAGTTATGATAATAATTTTAAGTAAGAAGTTTGTGTTAAATAAACATTTTGTATTTTGATATAATATTGATATGTTAATATATACTAGTCATCATGTTAGAACTAGCTGAGAATAATTTAAAAGCTTTTATTTAACTTGACTTGTATGTCCTGGAATTTTCACCCACATCCACTGGTTGCTATCGAGCTGAAATTTGGCACACGTTTCGTTCTCGTGACAATGCATGATTACTTAAATGCCGCCATTTTTAATCCAACATGGCGGCAGTTACAAAATGGCGATTTATAATTTCCATAGTTACCCCTATGATATGGATATCAAATGTAAGGGCTTCATGAATGACATTACTGGCTACTGTTTTTTATTTCATTATGCTTGTTTGTCATTATTTCATGGATAGCACTCCCGCCGCAACTTAGTTCACGATACTATTTAAATATGCCGTTTAGGTATAAGTTATACTCGTAGTTATATTGACTATAATTGTGGACGCTGTTTTATCATTTGTGATTATTTATGCGTACCACATTTCACAGTTAATCGTGTTGAATTATAGTAGATTAGTAGCCAAGGGCTGTAAGGCATCAATTGCAGCCCGAGATATTTGGGCGCACGAGCGCAGCGAGAGCGCCTATAGTTCGAGGGTGCAATTGATGCTTACACCCGAGCTAACTACTCTGCTTTACATCTCGATTGTGAGGTAAGTAGAAAAAAACCGGCATTACAAGAATAAAACATTTTATTAGTTAAAATTTATAGTGAAATGAGAACAATTTTCAAATTTTAGGGACAGGTGTTTTTTGGGTATGTTAATAGTTTGAGATTGTAATATTTGTTGGTCATGGACAAAATCTGACGGGATGAAGCTTTCTTCAGCAGAAGTTGATGGTTGCGGATCATCTCTTGAGAAAGATGTTTCATTTTTTGAAAGCTGAATAGTTTCCGTTATTTGGTTGGTAATTTTACTTTTATTTTGTATGGAATCTTCGATGTAACCTTCAGCCACCTTGCTGGATTTCCACCCACCGTGCCTTTTTATAGTGGTTAAGTTAGCCCCAGCATCGGCTAAAAGTGTAGCCGATGTTCTCCGGAAGCAATGACCTGTGTACAATTTCGGGTTATCTAACTTTAAATAACTTACGATTTGCTTCGGCATACTTCTGATGGTATTTTTTCCAATAACTTGTTTGTAGCATTTGCCTTGGTGGTACTTCAAAAAAAATCGGTTGGGGTTTACATTTTCAGGACGAAGATTTCTGTATTTTTGTATGAATTCAGAGAATTCTTGAGGAACTACAAATGTTCGGTCAATTTTAGTTTTTGTGTTCGGTAGTTTAATTACTAACAACTGACCCTGTTGTTCTATGTTCTCTATTGTTATATTTGTCAATTCAATACCTCGGCATGCGCCAGTTATACCGAAGATAAGAACCACCTAAAACAAGCGAAATATAAAAATAAGTATGTTTTATAGGATTGTAAGAATTTAAAAGATAAATGATGAAGTATTACCAATATGTGAATTGTTATTTTACGTACCTTAACAGCTAAATATATGTCATCAGGGACTTCATTTATGAATTTTTTCACTTCTTGCGCTGTAAAAACCTTTCACTTTTTGCTTTTGTGCCCAGCTGATTGTCTTTTTAGAAAAGATGATAATTTTGAAAAGTTCTTGATATTGATGTCGTGTTTAGTACTCATAGTTGCTTTTAACATTGAATAAATGCACCACAAACTAGATGGCTGCAGCTTTTTTGATAGCTCACTAAAGTATGTTAAGAATACAGTCTCAGATAAAGACTTTACTCGTTTTTCTTTTCGCCACTTCATGAACTCGTCGTAAGTTTTCAAATATCTCTCTTTAGAACTTTCAGGCAAAATATTGTTAATTGCTGCTTCAGCTTCCATTTTCATTGAATCGGGAGTGCAGCTTATATCTTCATCACTTGCAGAACTCATGTTTTTTTCCTAATTAGCACGTAATTTAAAAAAAAACCCAAAAACAAACAATATTTAAAGTAAAAGTTTTCTATTCCCGCCTTTTTTTATATTTTTAAAATTATTTTTTTCAAAAACGAAATTGAGCTTCGCCGTTCGATATTTAAAATTGATGACTATTATACTCATACGAAGACAAGGCTGAATAGCGAAGCGACTTCTTTTGTCATTGGGCTGAATGCATGATGTCTATTGCCAGTATGATGGTTAGATGTACGCGAACTTTTTTAAAGAGTGAAGTTTTTTTTTTTTAATAACTTACCGCCCTAGGGCTTTTCTAGCTACATTATTACCCTAGAGCGCTAATTGGTCACCTACAAGCCCCATTTGGGGGTAATAAGGACCTACTTACCGAATATGAGAGATGTAAAAGTACCTTAAGGTAAGCAGAATCGATTTAATGCAATAATAACTTTGTTACTAGCCTAGTTATTGCGAAATGTTTCGGTTTGAGGCCACTGTACCCAGCGAAATCAGACTTTAAAACCAATGACTTAGGTTGAAAGTTAAGTGCCGCGCAAAACTTTAGAACCGTGACGTTGATTGTGTAGCGCTTGCCCAGACACTCTCTGAAAGATGGTCTTAGTCCCATCTTTGGGGGAAATAAGCTGATGATGAAGGGGGAATTCATCATCGCCCTACAAAGGAAAATAATACGAAGAAAAGTAATACTATGATTTAACGCCATCTGTTAGAATTTCTGTGAGTTAGTATGTCAGATTCAAACCTTTCGAAAATTTATCTGTAGAGTTTGTAGGAAACAGATTGTACAATTGTACGCTTATGGACCGATTTTTCAATGCTCAGCAAAATAATCAATAAGCAATCAGAATCGTTTTTTCGACTAATATGATAAGACTAAATTTTTCAATCGTCAATTAGTTTTTATTCGACGAACAACTCTGTAGATCTGACTGTAGATCAAATTTATCTACCCGTTCGACGGCTAGATAACTGCTTATTCGAATGTTTATTTGACACTGACACGTTGATGTCACTATCACACCACATACATTTCGTTAAATACCAGTACCAACGAGGTAATAACGCTTACTGGCCAAACAACTAAACATAACGTCGAATTAAATATTTAAAAAAAACAATGTCATTAGATTTATAGATACTAGACATAAATCTGTCCTGCTCTAGCTTTCGTGTTATAATATATTTGTTTCACCTCTCTGAGGCTAGTGACGCCTGATTGGCTTTATTCGGTCAGATAGCTATCTATGGAATTAATGACAATTGAAAAATATGTAACTAAATATCAGATCCCTCAAACGATTATTAGCCCGATTATATGCGCATTGAAATATCAGCCCTAAGAGTTATGTATGCATGCACACTAATTGCACACCACACAATGTGTCATGTATTTTGTCACAAGTTGTTCTAGTTACTTATATACTAGTATTTTCCCGCGGATCCTCTTGACTTTAGACAAATAATTAATTATATTGTTGCTGAAGTTACGATAAAAGCGAACAGAAAAATGACCACGCGCTATTTTTTTTGTATGTTTGTATTAATGGATTAACTTAAAAAATACTTAACCAATAATAAAATCCTTTCACCTTTAAAAAGCTGCATTATCAGCGAGTAACATGGGATAGATTTCATTTAAAAAAAAAAGATCCTTCCGAAAATTGCAATAGAACCCAAGGTATCAAAAATTATCCCGTAAACTCATTATTTGGCGTGCGCTGCGAAAACTATTGATGATACATAAAATAATGTACTACACGTGTATAGTAATCATGATTACCCACGAAAAACTCCACGAGGCTATATGTCTATATATTATAGTTAAGTCACAACGAACCGTTTTTTGATCAAATTAGTCAGTCAAAACACGGGTAGAATCGTGTACAAATAAAGATAAACCAATACCAACCAGTGCAAAGCCGTGGCGAGTCACTAATTTGATATAAGCAGGAGAAATAATTTTAATTAAGCGCAAAATTACCCAATGGGACACAAAATTGTTAACCTTGCCATCCTTGGCATCTATTTCCGGCTATCAATGTTACCACGCGAAAAACTGGTTCCATTAGCATTTAACACTTACACACAAATTAATATATATGTAAAACAATTCGAGATGTATATTAGTGTATCACTAATTCTTGCTCACATCACGACAAGGTTATTGCGTCACAATTTTAAATTGTTATATTGTTAAAAAGGAAGCTGAATCTGTGGTAAAATAGTCTTAATTTTTTTACAGTTTTTTAGTCCTTTGATCACATTAAAAGTGGAATGATTAGGTACTAGCTTCTCAGGTGTGGACCGCATAAATTAGGTGCAACGCACTAAATTGGAATTAGTGAAGTGGCGTTTGTGTAGCACGTGTTAGCTGTGACAATTATTATCTTGTTATTCGCGCTACAGTCGGCGTATGTCTTTATAATTGTTGTTGATGCACATGAAGCACGATCACTAGAT
Source organism: Alsophila aescularia (assembly GCA_946251855.1). NCBI lineage: Eukaryota > Metazoa > Arthropoda > Insecta > Lepidoptera > Geometridae > Alsophila > Alsophila aescularia. The sequence continues at coordinate 66,086,583 of OX276373.1, forward strand.
ACATTGGAAATGTAGCTGAGTTACCTATAAAATTATGAATAAAAAGTAATAAGAATTTTCAAACAAACACAATGATTGAGAACAATACATAGACAACTGCACATTTCTTAATTATCCTTATGTATATTCTACTAAAACATGACTCGCGACAATCAGCCGAGTACCATAAGACCAAAGAGAATATACTATACGAGGGGCATTTTTGACGTGCCGCGTGTCATGTTAGCATGGATTAACTGATGAATTATTTTCCAAAATTGAGCTTGTTTGGCAATCGGATTGAACTTAGCACTGTACTACGCAAACTAAGTATACGCAGGGCTGGTTTTCAGCATACCTCATTGCTTGAGCTCTGGTGTAAATCAAGCTCAAAAAAGTGTTAAGAGAGCAGTAATAAAAATATATGCAAAACAACACTACATAATGGACATTATATAATTAATTAAAGGCCGTATACTCTATGATTCAAAGTTTCACCATTGACTACAATGTGTGTGTATGTGTGCAAGGGGCGGGGGTTGGTGTGTATGTGTAAAAGTGTGTGGTTTGATGGTAAGAGAGGTGTTGCGGCGCGTGTTTTATTATTTTGTTTTTAAGGTTGCTTTTTGGAACACTGCAAAAGAAGACCCTTGTTTTTAAATTTAAATAGAGCTGAACTTTTTTTTCTCATAGGAGGTGGTATTATTGTTCCAAATTTTATATGCGCTATATTTGAAGCAGACCGAGTCAGGAACGTTGAAATCAGGGATAAGACTAAAGTTATAGACGCAGTAGGCTCAAATGGAAGTGGGCAGGGCACGTCGCCCGAACCACTGACGGTCGATGGAGCGAGCGGATTCTCCACTGGCATCCCAGGGATGGAGGCGTGCGTGGGCGGCCAAGGAGAAGATGTGATGGCGTCGTCGAAGCAGCGCGCCCAGCCTGGACTCTGCTTGCACAGGATCGGATAATGTGGCAATGCATGGGGGAGGCATTTTACCCAATTTTAAGTGCCCTAACAAAACTTTATTACTTAACTATTTTAAATGAATGATTTCTTATTTAACAGGAATTAAAAGCTATTTTATTTATATTTGAAGCAGTTTTTAAATCCAGTGGTCTTCTGCTAGGTTATGGACAGAACATTCAGAGATTTCGAGCGATTGTTTAGCTACTTTTATCTAGTCCCGTTGTTATTTAAGTGATGTTACAGCGTGCCGTATCTTCCGCTGTTAACTAGATCTATGCCGTAGTCTCATCTGATGATAAGTGAACGCGGACGATTAATGGCCGGTTCCTATATCTTAAAACGAACTGTTTTCGCTTACTGTGCGTCAGCTTTTGATATAAGCACCATACAAAACACATCAAAAAGTAACGAGACGTTGGGAAAAGGACTCGTCTCATTTTTATAGGGATGGGGGGGTATAAGTAAGTTAATAGTCTATTTGCAAACTTTAGGCATATATTAATAATTTTCTAATGGAAAAATTTCGGTTACGGACGGGATTCGAACTCGCATACTGTGCCTCAGCGCGGCACATGCCTTTACCAATTCGGCCACCGAGACCTATGCGTCGTCATCCAAATCTTTCCACTAGCTTCTTTGAACCCGTCTTATGGGGACGGGACTATTAACTCTATCTATATTTTTTTTTGTATATTATAATTTAGAAATGTTCGATGTATTTTTTTTATTATTTCTCTCCGAAAGAAGAATGCAAAAAAAAACTTATTTTTTTTTAGATTCTGTGTCTTCTGTTTTGCCCGCGTGGATATTTTAAAATTATTTATCTAGAACCTACAACCTAACCCGCCCTACAACAGCCGGGCAGTGCGATTTTCACCCTGAGAAATTTATATGCCCTGTAATACTATAATTTATTCTGTGCCCGTAGTTTGGCTAGAGAATTTCTGTAGTCCCAGCCCAGATTATAAAGGCAATCGGCAATCTACATAAGAAGCTTCAATCACGCTCAATTCTTCACAAGGATGTATGAACCGGAACGCACGTATTATAAAATTTACATTCGATCATTGTTCTTTGAGGACCGTGGCGAAATAACGACGAGTTCATTTTTAAATTGCCTTCATATTGGATATTGTTACACATAATATTTGTAGATTATAGGTGTAATGTTAACTAATGATAGAAGGGGATTCGCAATTTTACTTATAATAAATCAGTAACTACGTAATTATCATATATGTAAAATAAAGTGTGACTTGTAAATAAATAAAAAAATTGTCGATAATTTTATTTGTATTTTTTTTTGGTACGCACGCCTCTTATATATATTAATTATATTAAGCTTAAATATAAATATAAAACGTTAATTAAACTGAAAATAATATAACTTTTTTTTTTAATTCACGGTCTGTGTCATGTGACATCTTCGTTTTCTAACAAAAATACAATAAAATAAAATAACTAAGTTTTTCTCGTTCAAATGATCATTATTCAGATACTGAAATGTATCTCAATAGATAAACAATTTGTACTTAAGTTTTCATTAATTTCATTAAAGCATCTTTGAATATTGTGATCAATTTTTTGGTCACGAACGTAGTACAAAACATAATCTCGATTTCTGAACAAATCTTTAGCCATTCATTAAGAAAACAGTTTTAGGCAGCCATCTCGTCTCAGGCCAGTTTATTTTTGATTTTGTTAAATCAATTTTTGAAAATGACCCAAATAACAAAAAGTCTGTACAAGAAAGGTAATTTAAAAATATTTGTCAAGCGGACTTAAAATAAGCTACTAAATAGAACTTTAAAAAAATTGTGTCTTTCTCTCTGCATGTTCGCGCATCACGTACAAACTACTGGACCTATTGCGATGCGGTTTTCACAGTTGGATAGCCTAGGTTTTAACTTATTAACCACCACAAGTTAAGAAGTTACGCACGTAAATTTAATCAAAATTGATTCAGTAGTTCAATTGAAAACTTTTTTTTTGTCTTTAGCCTACGAATTATTGTTCAGCGCTTCATATTATCGAGGCATATCTATAAAAGCAATAAAAAACTGGTTAGGTATACTATACTATTCATTTTTAAAGATAGATGTTCTACTTAAAGATACATTTTTACGAACTAAAATAAAAAACGCATTTGAACAAGTCCATATTATCTATTTCCGTAAACAGAAATAAAGGTAAAGAACGAAGCAAAGAAAGACACGGCGAGTTAACGAATTGGACTAACGCCAGCACGACATTCAGTTTTAAGTTACTAGATAGAGCATAAGATTCAGTTTTAAGTTACTAAGTGTTTTAGGCTGAAAAAGTTACATAGAATATAATGGAATCCTCTAGAGTCGTAGACTAAACTTACTTACAAATATGAAGGTACACTTACACTTATAAATATTAAGGTTTTCATTTAAATTTCATAGCTAAAGTATATGCAAACATCTTCTGTTTCAGAAGTGGGATGGTCTGAATGCTGACATACTGCTTGCAGGAGAATGCTTGTGAAGTAGGAACAAATAATTGCAATCCATGCAATTCAAGCAAAAAGGTCACTTTGAGATACAAATATTTCCATTTACGGAAATAAACAGAAAAAAATATCAATGTAACCTCATTATCATTTTAAAATAGTTGTTCAACATACCTGGTGGGGTACATAACAATTCTATTTTCTTCTTCACTTTCGATGCAGGCAGCCACTCAAAAAAAAGATATTCAGTATTTTTTAACCTACACATATGTAGCGGATATAAATATCTGTAGGTGTGACAAATTTCAACTTTGTAGTGTTAATTGTTTCTGAACAAAATGGCTGTGCCATACAGACAGAAGGACGGACAAACAGATATGGCAAAACTATTCGACTACGTAATCCCAAATGCAGCAAAAAAATAATAGGTCGGCAACTTGCCATTACGATCAAAAGATTCAACACCTTAATCATTTTACTCGCATCCATCATCTCGCTCTCGATGCGTGGGGCGGCTTTGGTCACGGACTCTCTTCGGACTAATCAATAGGCAGATGAGGGCATACAGCTGTCCTCGATCACTTTTGTGGACGAATGAGATATACCCACCTAGAGACTGGCACAGAGAAATTCGGTACTGCTGAAATAAAAAAATGCTCCCAAATCAAATCAAATCTTCACTCTCCCTAAAACATTACCCGACGTGGACGTAATCCCAGCGCTATTAACACAGTAACCACCTTTTTAATATCAAATGTTATGGCAACAAAAAAAAACAATTAAAAATCCAATCGCGACCCCAACAGGATGCTCCAAAACGGAACATTTAGCGAGGAAGCTTTGACCTTGGACTTGAACGTCCTTGACGTCGACATTGATAGAAGGTTCAGTATGTCTATTATATGAAAACTTATCAACATTAATCAGCATACGCAACAGTGACTTACGTTTGAGTGACGCAACTCGAAATGTATGATTATCCTGTTTAAGCAGTATCTTGATTTTACGCCAGATTCCGTCATTGATCTCCCACTGGGCACAATGGAAACTACACGGCCCACACGGCGGAAGACATGACACTAATATTATAAATCAGTTAAGCCATTGTCGTAAACATGCCAATCGGAGCTTAGAGTTTAAAAAATGAATGTTATCGAGCGGAAAACTTCGTAAGCGCGATGTAGAACTCTATACATTAGAACTGACAGTCTATACAAAATGTCATAAAATGCATAAAATTGTATTAAATCCTAGGTTAACACATAGGCTACTTTTCATCATCATCCATCATCATAACCCACGCGGGTGAAACCGCTTGGCGCAGTTAGTTGGATAATATTTTATTATTTCGGATATTCGGTGGTTTCGCACGCGTACCAAACCAATGCAAAATGTAAGAGCAGATAACGCGGATTTGTAACGGCTCGATAATAACGCGTCTGTGTGGTAAAGGATTTACAACTCTGAAGATGCTTCCGTCAGACATAGACCTTATGACCCACTATGTCAGACCATTTGAAACATATCGTGTCGTGACCTCTCGAGGTTTAGAGGCCGCGAGCGTAGCGCGCCACGGATGCCTCACGTTAGCCTTAATCGATTTTTTGTAGTTAATTCGAATGGAAAACTGAGGGTCATTGTTTTGCATCGATTAAAATTCATCCTTTGTTTTGAACTCATTTATCAAGGTTGGGTCGGCTCATATTTGACGAGGATTTTTAGATGGTCAGAAAATAATTAAATAACGGGCAAAGTTGAAAGTATTTTTTTATAACTTGTAAGTAGACCACAATTATAACAACTATTTATTATTTCAACAAGAAGTCTCATGGTCATGAACAAGGAGAAAAACAAAACATAAATAAAATAAAAAAAAATGACCCCTGATATCTTCATAAATTATAACTAGTGGCTCTGTGAGCTGCAGACCTCATGTGCGCAAACAATCTAGCGGTGCACAGTAGCTCCATCTAGTTACCTCATTGTAAAACTAACATTAATAACCAAGGTGCTCCTTCAATCCCTACCTAGTAGGTAAAGAGCTGATTCCACACAGACCACAAGCAGCCCCCGTGGCGTAGCAGCACTTCTTACAGCTGTTAGCGCTAGACATGTCTGACCAAGTAAGCAGTCAATATCGTTATAGGTATCTTACATGAGACAATATCAGGAAGCAGGGACCAAAGTGGGAGATAGAAGGGGCCATATGCCCCCCGAAAATCAAACGGGGGGTGCCGCCTCCGTCTCCAATTTTACAACTGGTAAAGGAGGTTTCTCTGTGCTATATCCTTCACAGAGCTTAGTTATTTCCTAATTGAAAAAGAGCTTGTACGTGACTATCAATGAAGCAAAGAAGACTAATGTATCTAGCAATACTGCACGTGCATAGGATAGAAACATTTGGTAAAGATTTAAATGTCAATCTTAGGGAATGCGCTTTGCCCCCCATCATGGAGTACTTCCGTGGTCCCTGTCAGGAAGCCTCAAAATGTTTCAGTAGGAAGTAAACTTACTTAATGGAACGAAAACAGCTGATGATATGGATGAGCTCAAGCGAGTGTGCTCGTCATATCTGACGTAGAACTAATAGCCTTAGGGGTAGACGTGTTCTTGAGGAGTGACGGCGTCTCGACTTGTTTTATTTTTTAAAAGCTTATAACTAACTTCATCTATGTATGTATTTCTGTCCTGGAATCTTGCATTTCAAATTATGAGCACTTCCCGATTAGTGAATCTATTTGAACATTAGAAAGTCGTTTTTCTATTCATATAATTTTTAATGTCAAGGGCTATAGAAAACAATTCACCTAAACGACCAAGACTATGTCGGCCTTCAAGAAACTATAATTTCAGACAACTTTACTCTTGGCCCGTGTGCGCTCGCAGACGTGCATAAACCACGAATTTTGTGTCTGTGTGCTATTTTTTTAGCTTTATATTTAGAGTACCTACTGTTTACGTTACGTGAGGGGTTGGAAAAGGAGGTAGGTGCCTGCCCCATGCCTGTCCATGTAAAGGATACATCCACCCCTAGCAAACCCCGAAACTCTGCGCCTGGATTTTAAAGTCAATCCATTATATAGTATATTACTAGCTGTGCCGCGGCTTTGCAAGCAAGGTATTTTTTTTGGGATAAGAGTATCAAAAGTCTATGTTATTCCAGGACCAAAAGTACCAATGTGGTACAATATGCCAAGTTTCATTCAGCCGTCAAATAGTTTTTTTATCGACTGCTCAGCTTCTATCTCAAGGTATCTCAATCCGATGATTGAGATACCACCAGTTTTTAAGTCCACTCAATAAAAACAATAAAATAATCAGCAGTGAAATCGCATCGCAATTGACAAATGCACAAGCAGTATGTTTGTTTGTAAGTTTATATGTTTGTTTGTACGTTTCTTAGGTGTGTCTTACAGCCTAAACGTCTTGATGGATTTTGATAAATGAGGTATCATTGGATTCGTCTTGATCACGAGAGTGCTCTAGGATATGTGAAGTGTCAAGAAAACCAATATGGCGGCTTACAGCTGCCATATTGTAAAAATGACCAAAACCTATCCAGTGAGGTATCAAAATACAGGTCTTTACAAGACCATTTCAAAAATATATGATTCTTATAACTAAACAGTAGCAAACCGGTTGGTCTCGTGGCTAGTGATCCTAGGTACGTAATCAAACAGTCGCGGGTTCGAATCCTGCAAGGTGCAATCATTTGTGTAATGAGCAGAAATGTTTGTTTCCGTGTCATGGGTGTTATAATATTCGTATCTATGTATGTTTATCCGTTATCTAGTGCCCATAGTACAGGGTATCCTATTTTGGGGCTAGGTAATTGGTGTGGAATTGTCCCGAATATATATTATATTATATTATTATTAATTTGTTTTAGGCTTGTTTCAAAATTTCCAGTTTTAGATTATTCAAGTTAATGTCTTGCAATTGCAACTATTAAAGTAAAGTAAAATATGTAAGTAAAAAAGAAACATTAAATTTATATAAATACTAGCTGCGCCCCGCAGTTTCACCCGCATTCCTCAAGAATCATACTTTTTTCCGGGATAAAAAGTAGCCTTTGTGTTAACCCAGGGTATAAGCTACACCCGTACCAAATTTCATCAAATCCGTTCAGCCGTTTAAGCGTGAATAAATAACAAACATATATACACACACACACCCTCACATACATACAAACTTTCACCTATCTAATAAGTCGCTTTAGGTGGTCAGCTCGTATTCAATAATTTTGTTCGCAGTCGGGTTTTTAGTATTTTAATTAAAAAAAAATTATCTTCTGTGTAGATACTTTTTTGTTACTTACTGCTTCATAATAAGTATAGATTAGAAATCGAATTTAACCAATACATTTTCGAAACGGACGGAATGGCATAAAGAATTCCATTTACCGATTCGGCGCCAAGGCGCGTTTAGAAAACGCACATTAAACTTTTTAGCAAGTTACGTCACACGTTTTCTGCAAGGAATTCCGTGGCATAGCGAGTAAGGGCCCAGTGCCATTACCCAGGTGTCATTCGCCCCACATTTATTAGTCCACAACTGAACAAAACGTGTGATGAAACTATTAAAAGAGATTATCCAAGCAAAATATCTAAACATGCAGTGCAGCCTTGAATAAACCGGATTTATGTACGCATAGTTTTGGCACAGTTCTGTATTGCGAATTTTACCCGATAACCAGATACTACGTTTCGCATGGATATGTTGTGTTTATGTAAGCTATCATCTACTTAAAAGGCTTGTCTGATTGTGATTCGAAGTGTTTACTCTTCATCGTTTGATAAATCCCACCACTCCTGGGTTCATTGCCACAGGCCCACTTGAAGAGCCACAAACACTAATTAAGAAAATCTTAAATCAGTACATCTGAGACAAGATCCTGCTGGAAGGAGATTCGAACTATAATAAGCCCAACAACGCGTACCACCTGACCACAATCCCAGCAGAAGCCCTCTGCCAGGGCATTAATCCCATCTCCAGTAGTCTGGAAGTTCCTAATCGGCTTCGCGCCGGGATTGAAACATTCATCTAGGGGGCATAGGAGTTCTTGTTGAGCGAGATTGTGGTGCTGCCATGCCATCCAGTCGATGCCGCATCTTGTCTTGGCCCAACAAGAAAGAAAGAAACAAGAAGTGTTGAGTCAGATACTATTATGTCTGAAAAATTAGCACATGGACATAGCCGCGGGGCGCGCTCGTCTTTAATAGTCGACCGTCAAGCCGCCCACGCCAGCCATGTGACAACAACCGCTGTCATAACATAATTCTCAATTTTGTTTATATCAGCAACGCGGCCCAGCAACTCTGTGATACAACAGATTACAAACAATCAACGAAAGCGTAACATTGCGTATAAATGAGCGGTTAAAAATAACATTTGGACATAATCCAAATGATTGGGCACGGTGGAGGTATAAAAAATAAACTTGGACACAAGTCGCGCTTGCGGACACGCGGGCTTTGTGGTATTAGTGGACTTGTGGTTTTGATAGATTCCGAGGTTTTCGGGGACCGAGTCTCCTTTTTTCGGACACATTCATCTACGTCCGAAAGAAAGAATCAATCTTCATCAATAGCAACAGCATGTATTCGTCCACAGCTGTACATAAGCCTCTCCCAAGGCGCGCCACTTGTGTTGTGAGTTGGTATGTTTTTCCTGTGAGGTAGTGATGGCCTCTGGTGTCAGAGTTTATCAGGCTGTCTTCGGTTCTTCCTATCCAATGGCAGACAGCTTCCTTGAGCAGATCGTCGCTCCATCTAGCCGGAGGTAGTCCTTCACTACGTTTGCTGATTCGTGATCTCAACTAACTCGTTTACCACATCGGTTATCATCGGTTCTACGACAAATAAGACCAGCCCATGGCCACCCTCAACTTGCTTAGTCTCCGAGCTCTGTAAGCTGCCTTCGTTCTCTGCCGTGAAAGGTGGACTCAGGGAGGTACTTTTCAGGTAAACACTGGTGTTACGCTTTGGGAGACAGCTCACAACCACCCCTCGGGCAGACGTCCATGCAACTCTGATTGCTGTTTTCAGGCACGATGCTCTTGGTGTAGAGTTCTACTACACTTTAGAAGTTTATCAAGAAAGTTTATATTCTTACCACTCTCCTAGGCAAGGGTGTTAACATTCGCTTATTATAAGAAAATAAAGAGAGACTGAGTCACTCATACATCATACGCTACGTTAACTTATTGCTATCCCATATTATGCTCTTGAGCTGAGTGATCCTTATTCTTTTTTATTACTTTGAGTAACGAGACGGGCTGGTCGCTCGCCTGATGGTAAGCGTCACGCCTGCCCATAACAGGTGCAGTGCCACCCAGAACTTTGGTTGCAAAATCTTGCGCGTCACTGCACTGCGCTCGTCACCCTGAGACATTGATTGTTAAGTCTCATTGCCCAGTAATTTCGCTGAATTGGGCATAGTTATTGATTTCATGATCCACTACGCTGCGCCCATTTCTGTTTATATTAAGTAACTTCAATGTATTTCATTATTGTGTATTTTTCTTTTGTGTGCAATAAAGTGTTTATCTATCTATTTATCTACGCTGAATCACTGCGGTGAGAAAGGCATATGCTCTTGAGTTTGATGGTTCTCGGCTGGGTCATACTTATGGCCTAGAACATATCGTTTTTATTTAGATGTCCATAAACCATAGATTCTAATGAAGCTCCATCACATAGTTACTCATTTAAACCGGATTAATATAACGCGATGTTCCGGTCAAGTTGCATTGATCGCGGTCACAAGAAGACTGAAAATAGGGTTTTAGCGGTCCCTCTAATCGCAACCAGAACAAGAATGCGTATTGATGCCAAACTAAACACAGGACTACTACATAATGCGATCGGCTGTTACCCCAAATTACAATATCTGCCGTATGTTTTGATGACCGCACTTTCGCAGTTAACTGTTCCGAATAATTTATCAGATATGCGTAGATACTGTAAGACAGTATCATCTTCAAATAAGCGGCCTGTTCGGTTTACGCACACTACGCCGAAGCTCAGTGCGATCTGAAGTAAACAGGTTGGTATTATTATCCTATCCTTCGTATGCAAGAGTGTTCTACAGTAGACCGTATCAAGTCTTAATATATCAAGCTTCTATCGAATAGGTGAACATGATTCACATGATGTCATGACTTCGGTTCTGGCTATTCGACTAGGAAACCTAAAAAGGATTCAGGCACGGGGGTTTGTGTCCCGTCCACAAGCCGACAATACTCTCATCAAATTCTAGATTTCAACTGATTGAAGATCTCAAGAGAGATTGGATGTTTGAGATACTTTTACTTTAGATTTAAAGGTGCTTCTAAACTGGCCATATTTTTACTGCAATATTTTCATATAGCCTAGCCATCAAATCAACATTAGTTGCAAAATACGATTGGAAAACTATATTATGTCCGCAATAAGTCTGCAAAAGTATGGCACATAAACTTGTCTCTTACACGAGTCACAGTCAGGGCAACAATGGTTGGCGAAACCATTCGTGTGGCAGCGGCATTTACTCTGCAATGAATATAACAAACCGCACGGTCAGCCAAACTTCAAATCTCCTCTGATTCAAAATGTTGGACTAGCCAGTATAACAAATTGGAATATTTTTGTCCAAACAGAAGTACAGTACTAGTAGGACAGAATGGAATAAACGTGAAAGAGATGCACATATGTCGTCCGGTCATACCTATTATATTAAGCCTTTATTGCTGACTAGCTGTGCCCGCGGATTTGCCTGCGTGGTAATTTCTCTGGGTTAAAAGTTACCTATGTGTTATTCCAGGACCAAAAGTGACCAAAGAAAGCCGGGGCAGCGCACGCTCTTTGATTTGACCAATGAACGCGCGCTGTGCTAGAGTATGTTCATGTTGCGAAATCCTCACTGGCGGGGACGGTCTGAAATCTATGCGAGTGATTTTGTGAAAAGTTACCAATGCAACAGTCCGACTTACTCCTTCCTCCTGTTAACAGTGTAACAGGAGGAAAGGGGTAAGTTGGGAGAGATTTGGGGGAAGTGAGGGGAGTGTGGGCGAAGATGGATAAAAGTGAGGGGATGGTGGGGTAAATCGTGGGAGGTTAGGGGGAAGTGAGTAGGACGAAGGCGATGGACGTAGGGCGCATGGCGAAGGACAAAGGGAGAAGAGCGAAGATGATGCAATTAATGTAAAGGGCTCCAGCCATTTCATCAGGGCCCCCTCGATCACTACCTAATAGTAGAGATCCAGGGGTGTTTAGTTCGATACTCCCCCCCCCCCCGTAATTAATGGCAACTGTACTTTGGCGTGCGCCTTCTGCGCCCGCCCCACTCGGTGACGCTGTAGAGGTCAGTTATAGACCAACAGCACATATCCTATCTTAAAAAAAAAAACTTATACCCTGGAATAACACATAGGATACTTTCATCATCATAGTTCACACTCTCAAACGGCTGAACGGATTTTGATGAAATTTGGAATGGAGATAGCATATACCATGGAATAACACATATGATACTTTATCATCATCATAATCTCTCCATGGGTGAAGCCCCGGGCCGCAGCTAGTTATAAATATAGATACTAATAAATTATATCAAACAATTTTAACTTGTAATTTAACAGATTGGATTTCCAGGTTAGTGCAGCGTGTCCTGTGACACATAGCCTCTTCCAGCTGTTTCCTTTCTTCTCTATTGTTAGGTTTTCTTGACCAGATTTTCACTCCAATAATCTTGATATTCTGTCCATTTTTTAGCTTGCCTGCCTTTTTTCTTTTGCCATCACGTGGTTTCCAAAGCTTTTCGTCCACGTTTCCGTGTGTCCTGTCTATTACCATTTCAACTGTCTTATTTTTCTTTAGATGTCTTCTACCTTTGTTGTAGATCCAATATCTTCTGCTCTTTTGCGGACTTTTAGAGTCACGCCCAACATACTTCTTTCAATTTCCCTTTGACACGTTCTCAATTTTAGAAGTTGTTTCTGAGTACACGAGGTCTAGCCTATAAGCATGCAGTTCGTTTGTCGTATAAGGTTGTGCTGCCTCAAGTGTCAGAGTTTGTCAGGCCGCCTAAGGGTCTCTGACATGGCTTAATGACTGCTATTAATTAATAACAGCCGGGACCAACAGCTTAACGTGCCCTCCGAAGCACGGAGCGATGGAAAACCGCACATAACTTAGAAAAATCATTGGTGCGGGGCCTAGGACAGAACCCGGTATTCTAAGTTGCACTATTGAACCGTTAGGATACCATCGCTCTAGGTATATAGTAGGCAGTAAAAAAACTCCATGCAGCCACTAAAAGTCCTCCAATATGAGATATATGTAATTTTATGTACCCTTTTCTAATCCATCCCTCACTTATTTTAAAATCGCATCATTAAATAAATAAGAAAGTTTAGAAATCACCAGCCACCTGAATACTTTTACGGTATCTGATTCCCAAGTTTCGATTCAGCACGTTCGGTTTCCTAATCCTTGGAAGCTGCAGTACTGCGTAGTTGGAGCCACTGCTGGCGGTCCTCCAACATACGTCACGTGATGTAAGCGCCTCCGTGACGTTGCGAAGGTCCCCGATGGTCACCGCTGTTTATTTCTGTCTGGTGGGCTCGGGGCGCTTTGCTGAATGTATATCATACCAACAGCTTAGGTGAGTCATGGATGTAATATTCGTATCTTTGTATGCTTATCCTTTGTCTAGTACCCATAATACAGGGTATCATAGATTGGGTCTAGGTGATTAGTGCAACTTGTCCCAAATATATTTATTTGTTGGTGACGGGAATAATGTTACGCAGCACTTTCAGTGTGGATTTTTCGAATCATGTTTCTAGACTTAGTTTTGATGATTCTGGAATGTAGGGGGGATGTTTAGATCATCAAAGTCAGGTATTGGACCTACCTAAATTTTCTGTACTATGTATAAAAAATTTACATAAGATCCATAAACAAAATTACAGCAAGTACAGCACGAAAAAAAGTACAGTAAAAAGTACAGCATACCAAAAACCAAAATACCGAATTTCGTTCAGCCGTCACATAGTTTTTTATCGACTGCTTGGCTTCTTCTCATCGGATTGAGATACCAAGTACACCAGTTTAAAAGTCGATTTCTAATCTATCCAACAGTGAAAAAATCGCAATCGTCCAGTAGTTGTTCTGGGAAACAAACAAACAGAAAAGACTTAAATTAATATGTTTGTAGCTTATTTTAAGTAACCAAGACCATTTTTGTTACTTACTGCTATATCCATACAAATATATAAAAGTAAAAAGTTGTCTGTTTGTTTGTGGAGCTTTCATGCGATAACGGCTGGACGGATTTTGATGAAATTTGAAATGGGGATAGCTTATACCCTGGAATAAAACTTTGGATACATTTTATCCCGATAAATGGTAATTTGAAACTGGAAAATGTTGACGACTCGCTGTAAGGAACGGTTGCCATGGAAACGATATAATAACAAGTATGAAAAAAAACATCAAGAGCGTTGGTGCTATACTTATTCATTGGTTTTTAATATCCTAGAAGAACATTTTTTTTGCGATAAACTGAAGTCCGCGCGGACGAAGTCTCGGGCGAAAGATAGTTAGTTTATAAGGGGGATTTTTTATTCAAGTGACGGTCAACACGCTCCTCCGCACCGAGATGAATGTATTTAATGTTTATCTCTGTATGGAAACGAAATAACAAGTCTGTCAAAAAACTTCAAGAGCATTGTTGCTATACATACTTTTGCATTGGTTTTTAATATCCTAAAATAACATAGGATGTTTTTTTTAACTGTAGTACGCGCGGACGAAGTCGCGGGCGGGAAAACTAGTGTATAATATAGATCACATGACCTATGAAAAATAAGACACATTAATTGAATAAATGTAGTATGCGAATAAGTACAACTTAAAAATAAAGGTACGCTGCGGAGCTGTGTAGTACGCAGCCGTGCGCATGCATCATCTGCGGCGACATTTTCTGACTAGTAATGCGTGAGTTAAATTTTTATACTTTCGTATACACGCTACTTATAACAAAAAAAAAACATTTTTATCTGTCTGTTTGTTCCCGCTAATATCCAAAACAGCTACTGGAAGATAGCTGATGTTACAAGGAGTACCTTGGCTACTTTTATTTTCGAAAACTAATTATGGTACCGCGCAAACAACTAAACAATAATTTTAACCACGCGGGCAAAGCCGCGTGCACAGCTAGTTTTAATACAAAAAAACATCTTAGGTATATTGTATATATTAGTTTGTATAAGAAAGGTTCCGTACACATGGACATGACAAAAGTGGCGTAGTCACTGGCTGCCGATGCCGTTACAGATGCTTTTACAGAAGCTCCACTCCCGCAGTCTTAATTTAATATTTGAAGTACTATCAAGAAATACATTTTAAGCATAAAAGTAATAATCAATATTGTCTTGATTTCGGAAGTGCTCGGAAAAAAAAAACACAGTTTAGGTAAACAGCTTTCTTAGCTCTCGAATTATTTTCACCTCTAACGACGCTTTGGATCTTTAGAATGACTACAAAGTTAAGTAAAAATACGTATTCATTTTATAACAAAGTTCGTTTAATTAATTGCCAAAACTCCCATATTACTGGAGAAACCCGAATGTTGTTTATGCGACAGCACTGAATGTAAAATAATAGTAGGCAGGTTTTTATCAGTTTTTAAACGTTATTTACACAGATATCAATAGAAAGACAGTAAATTTACGTGTGAAACGTTATTCCGCTTGCCCTATTATGTGTTTGCAATCGAGAATCGCTCTTTTTCACCACAGATTTACCCATTTTATCAATACTTATAATAAAACTGTAACAGGTCCAATTCTGTACATTGAAGATATTTAGATATTTTTTATTGGACTCTGTACTCGATACTGAAGCCAGAACTGTATTTTTTTCTGTCTGTCTGTCCATCTGTATCTTGGCTAGGCATCACGCCGAAAGTGAATTTAAATGAAACTGGGTATGATTTGAGTTACTATGAGGTAAGACAGGATACTTTTCATCCCGAAAAATGAAAGGGTTCCCGCACGACGTTTGTACGGGTTGTAAGTTATTTAAAAGAACACGTGCCACGCGGGAACTACTGGATGGATTTTGATGCAACTTGGCCCAGTCATAGTTTTTATGATGGGTTAAAATTGAGGATACTTTTTATCCCGAAATAACACCAGGTTCTTCCGGGATAGCAGTTTATTTTTTTGTTAATTTTGAAGTAATAAAAAATATATTTTGGGGGTACTCTATGTTATATACTGAAACCATAACTGTTTTTTATTCATTTTTGTCTTCCTGTCTGTCAGTCTGTATCTTGAACGCACAACACGTCAAAACTACTTAATGAATTCAACTGAAATTTGGAATGATTTTTTCATGCTACGTAGTAGGACATTAGATACTTTTCATCCCGAAAATTAATGGGTTTCCGCAGGATATTGATTGAAAGTTATTTATAAGAACACGTATCGCGCTGAAACTACTAAATGGTTTTTGATACAACTTAGCACAGTCATAGGTTGATATTGTGGATACTTTTTATCCTATATAAGGGGGTCAACAGATAAGTTAATTTTGAAGTAATCAATAATATTTTCGAGGGTACTCTATATTCGATACTGAAGTAAAAACTGTTTTTTTTTTCATTTTTCCGTCTGTCTGTATCTTGATCGCGCATCACGCCGAAACTACAGAAGGAATTAAATTGAAACTTGGTATGATTGGAGTTCATACTACGAGGTAGGACATTGGATACATTTCATCCCGAAAAATTATAGGTTCCCACAGGATATTGGTGAAAAGTTATTTAAAAGAATCACGCTGAAACCACTAGCCAGATTTTGATGCAATTTGACACAGTCATAGTTCATATGATGGGTTAAAATTGAGGATACATTTTATCCCGAAAGAAAAAGGTTCCTGCTAGATCCAAAGTTCTATTAATTTGGAAGTAATAAATATCTATACACATAATAAAGCAATTAGTATGTCTATACGTCTTGTACTTATTATAAGCTAATGAACAGTTTTTTTTTATAAATTATATGGTTTACTCTTGAACACCATTCCGATTCAATCACTGTACAAACAGTGCGATTTAGCTAGATAACCTGACTGCACTGCAACGTGGGGGATGTAGGGGAAGGTTTGGGAAAGTGAGGGGAAGTGAGGGGAGGGTGGGGGGAGAGTGGGGGGGAAGTAGGCGAATGGGGGATATCGGGGAAGGGTGCGGGAAGTGGGGGAAGACTGAAGGGAAAGGTGGGGGCAGAGTGGGAGAGAGGGTTGAAAAGGGGTAGGGGAAGTGGGGAAAGAGTAAGGGGAAGTGGAGGAAGGTAGGAAAGAAATATGGGAAAGGTAGGAAGAAAGGGGAAAGGTGGGGAGAAGTTGGATAATGGTTGGAAAGTGGGGGAAGGACGTAATTTTTTTAAACCGCTGGCTGATATGTTGCCACACCGAAAGGTTGGCAACATGTCCGCCATGTTAGCAACATGTCACGCCACAAGATCACATTGCAATGTAGGTTAGATTTTCTAGATGTTTGTTTATCCTATGAGGTAGTGCTGGCCTTAACGACGTCAGTCCAGTCCCGACGTCAGTCGCAGCGAAAGTATGAGTCTCGGAAGTTGTCTGCTTGTCGCTGCGCAAACTACTATTTTTCAGGCGCAATCTCAATGTTGAAGGTGAAAACAGCATTGTGTAACTCACTCGCTTGCGTTTTTCACATATTCTATCTCGCTCTTACTTGATGCTGTTTAATTCCCACAGCAGCGGAATAGTTCACAGAGCCTAACTTCACAAACATATTGTTTAGCTGTGCCTACTATACATTTTCGTTCTATTCCATTGCATTGAAAGAATAGAAAGCCTACTTGTCTAGGCCAGCTGTAGAGGAGAACAGCCGAAGCCGAGTTCGTATGTCCGGATGTCTGTCCATCCGGATCTCTGTTCTCCTCTACAGGTAGCATTTCTCAACCGATCTAGACGAAACTTGGTTTACAGGTTAAGCGAATTTTTAGAATTTTTTAGTCGTCGGGGATTTTTGATTGGGGGGTTACTTCCCACAAAAAAGGGTAAAATGGGAGCTACTGAATCTCTGCCTTGATGATCAGATTAGCTCCCCAAAATGCAGTAAACTTCTCTGCACTTTTACCAGTTGAATCAGCCCTTTACCTACTAGGGAGGGATAATTGGAGCACCTTGGTTATTAATGTTAGTGTTACAATAAGGTAACTAGATGGCTCTACTGTGCACCGCCACATTGTTTGCAAAAACAATTGTACGCGCGAGGTCTACAGCTCACAGAACCACTAGTAGTGCACCTAGACATAGAAGTGCAGATTTGTGTTCAAATGCATTAGTGGTTTAAAATGTATTGTCTGTTGGTTTCTTGCACCATCATCAGCCGGTAAAAGTCCACTGTTGAAAATTGGCTACTACACTACTTGACGTAAGTGGTGTATTTTATTGGGATTTTCGCCCTTTGGCAGTAACAGAGCTCGGTTCAAAATAGTTAATTCTAGTGCCGAGATATTGCGCGTAAGAAGTCGTACTATAATGCTAGTTATTACAACAAACAAGAACACTTCCTCAGTTTCGGCGGTACAGATAACGAAATCGATTGTACGGCCTTGTCATTTGCAGATAAGGTATCTTGGACTTACTATTTTAAGAGAATGTTTCCACATAAAACATTGAATCGTAATTATACTAAGACAGTCTAATTTGTTAATCCAAAAGGGTCATAGTTTTTTCACTTAAATCTTCGGGATTGCTTTGGGTACATACCGGTGCTAATAACCGGTATCACTCCAGTAGTGTTCTATAACTCACATATAAATTGTTCGATTGTCGTATGAGGTAGTGCCGGCCTCTGGTGTCAGAGTTTGTCTAGCCGCCGTGGGCCTCTGACATGGCTTAACGACTGCTATTAATCAAGAACAGCCGAGACCGACAGCTTAACGTGTCCTCCGAAGCACGGAGCGATGGAAAACCGCACATAACTTAGAAAAGTTATTCGTGCGGAGCCTAGGATCGAACCTGGTATCGTTGGATTCTAAGTTGCACTATAGAACCGTTAGGCTACCATATAAATTGAAGCAGGTTTTTAATCCACACTAATAATTATATAAGTGAAACCTGCTCTGTTTGTTCGGGGAGTTTTCACGCCAAAATGGCTGTACCGATTATGAAGAAACTTTGTAAATAGGTTACTGTACAACAATACTTTTGATCCCGGAAAATGGTAAGTTGCCACGAGAAAACTGGAAAATGAGGTAGTTTATACCCTGGATTAACAAATAGTCTACTTGTTATCCCGTAAAATTGCACGGTTCCTGAGGGACGCGGGTGAAACCGCGGGGCGCACCTAGTATTAATATAAATTTTATGTTTTTATTTACCTACATATTTAACTTTACTTTAATTATTGCAATTGCAACATTAGACTAGAGTATATTTACATTAACTTGAATAATCTAAAATTGTATCTTTTTTAAGAAGCTTAAAAGGCAACAAAATATGGCTACTGTTTAGTTATAATTTTTGAAATGGTATTTTATAGACCTTCATTTTGATACCCCACTCGATAGGTTTAGGTCATTTTTTGTTCCTTCGGAAATACAATATGGCAGCTGTAAGCCGCCATATTAGTTTTCTTGACACTTCATATATCCTACAGCACTCCCGTGATCAAGACGAATCCAATGGTACCTCATTTATCAAAATCCATCAAGCCGTTTAGGCTATATGACGCACTTAAGAAACGTACAAACAAACATACATACAACTCCAACACATAACCCTCCGTGCAGTCGGATAAAAAAACATTCTTGTTTAATTTCATACCAGTTAAACTTTACATTATAAAGAGATATCAATTAAGGCATGGCAAAAAAAAAAACATCGACGCCAAAAGATTTAAAAAAAAGCTTATTTAAAACAATGTTATATATATAGACATCTATTTAATTTCTCTTTTATTTTGAAAAACAAAATGATGTTATACTATTTCTGAAAACAACTGTTTTTTTGTCAATCCTGCTGATTTTTTATTATAATTTCTACCAATAACAGGAGTGAACATAATTATTATAGCGTCGTATCTAAAACGTGCGCGAAAATTTGCCACAATGATTACGATACCATTTTTACAGATATGGAAATCCACATAATCGCAGGGCCTTGACTTTTTATGATAGTGTTAATAAGTACAATAAGGAAACTTTTTAATTTTGATAAGAAACTTGCTTCACAAGTTATTCGAAAGGAAAAATGACTGCCGGTTACGATTTCTAACTCAAAAGGTTTTATTGTAAACTAGCTGATGCCCGCGGCTTCGCACGCGTGGTCATTTCTGTAGGTTAAAAGTACTCTTTGTGTGCTATTCCAGGACCTAAAATACCAATATACCAACATTTGATCAAAATTCCTTCAGCCGTCAAAAATATTTTTATCGATTGCTTGGCTTCTGCTCATCGGATTGAGATATAAAGTACCCCAGTTTTTAAGTCAAAACATAAGCTATCCAACAGTGAAAACCGCAATCGGTCCAGTAGTTTTTACGTGATGTTATATTCTTGTTCTGTAGCTTATTTTATGTACCCTATAGACCATTTCTTTTTTAATTATCTTCTTTGTATTTCGTTCCTATTGCTTTATTATAAGTATAGACTAGCTGTGCCTGCAGCATGTGTTATTCCAAGACCAAAAGTAGCTATAAAGTACAATATCCACACCAATATATAAAAGTGAAACGTTGTTTGTTTGGGGAGCTTTCACGCTCAATTGATGGAATTTGGATTAGAGATAGCTTTTATACCCTGGAATAAACATATGATACCTTTCATCATCATCATCATACTTCACTCTCAAACGGCTGAATGGATTTTGATGAAATTTGGAATGGAGATATCTTATACCCTGCAATAACACATTGGATACTTTTCATCATTATCAAATGATGAAAAGTATCCAATGTGTTATTGCAGGGTATAAGATATCTCCATTCCAAATTTCATCAAAATCCATTCAGCCGTTTGAGAGTGAAGTATGATGATGATGATGAAAGGTATCATATGTTTATTCCAGGGTATAAAAGCTATCTCTAATCCAAATTCCATCAATTGAGCGTGAAAGCTCCCCAAACAAACAACGTGACGTCATTCTAAATCCAATACGGCGGACGTCCCAAAATGGCGATTTATAATTTCCATAGTAACCCCTACGGTATGGGTATCAAATGAAAGAGCTTGACGAGCGACATTAAATAGCTACTGCATAAAACATGTCTTTATATTTTATTTTTGCTTTTATTTGAAGTTGATTTAATATTTTAAATTCGTTTTTATTTCTTACTTTTTAGTAAAGTTAAAGTAGGTAGGCCTAACCAAATGAAGTACTTAATTCCGTTCATTAAGCCCTACTGGAAACAGTTATAAGACCATATAATTAAAACTACTGAACCAATTTTGATGACACTTGTGCTATTACCGAAGTTGACAGATACTGAAACTAATTATTCAGTAGTTTTAAGCATATAGACTGTCAACGGTTTCCAAGTAGGGTTTCGTCTTAGAATTGGATAATATAATAATTAAAAAAAAAGACAAACCATACAAAAACCTAAATAGGAAAATAGGATCTCTATATCCCAGAAAAATGAACACGCGGGCAAAGCCGCGGGCACAGCTAGTTCTAAAACAAAGAAGAAAACTTGTAATTTGATAAAGCACTATCTAATCGCACATCCTCGGTTAGACCGCGATTACGAAGTGACTGCCGTATCTGTATGTAAACCGCAAATTGAACTTTATCACAAAGTGATACAGGCCTAATTGTGTCGTGGTTTTAGGCTGGCTGTCAGCTAGGAGCTGTGCTATGAGGTGAACTTCACACTAAGATTTCTGTGTACAAACTCCATCCTGCTTTATGCCACCGAGACATGGTGTCTCTACGGCGACATTAGACGTCTCGACACCACATGAAATGTCTCTGCACAATTCTTTAAGGGTCAGTTAAGGCACCTCGTGCGTTTGGCTGCCTAAATGTTTTACCCACATCTGAGGGAGGGAAAGCGCAGATGAGGAGGCCAGTTCCTACGCTACAGGGATGATCAAGCGCTATCTAACCGTTCGTAACATTCCATCAGAGGAATGGGAAGAGCTGGCGCAACAGAGACAAGAGTGACGCAATTCTGTTAACAAGGCCGTGACTTATTTCAAACAAATCGATTCTAAGATCTCGATGATAAGCGCCATCATAAAAAGAACCTTCCCAAGATTTACTACAACTACACTTACAAATGTACTGGTCAGTTTTACTGTGCGCGCTACAACAGGAACTTTAAGACAAGATTTGGTTGCAAGCCATTTACGCTGTCTTCTCTGGAGATAACTGGGTTCGCCGTTGACGGGTATGTCAAGGAAGACATCATCATCATCATTGAGAGATGAGGGGCTAGCTAGGAAAAAAACAATCCGTTTCCGTTCTTTGAACTAAAAAAATCCACTTCAAAAGGCTAATAAACTACGGAACCACTATTGATGAAGTACTAGAGATCTACCCTCGAAATAAAAAGGAAGCGTAACAAAAAACAAGTTAATGAAAAACATTTAATAAAAACAGGTTTTATGCAGTAGCCATGTCATGGTTAAACTTAGAAGGGGCTATCACAATTAAATGCGTGTACAACATTTCGTATCTGTGCTTAACCATTGAGAAGTTCCCTAGTCAGGACCCAACCCTGAGTGCAGCAACCATGTCATTGTAAAACTTAAAACCAGCTAGCTATAGAATGCGTAAGTACACAAAATTTCGTATCTGTTGACCGTTGAAGTGTTCCTTTATCTGGAGCTAATACTGGATTGTCGATTTAGGTCATGCTTACCATAAAAATGAATTGTCATCGGAACTGAACAAACATGTAAAAATTCAACTCCGTACGATAAGAGGAAGTTATTATAATTCAGCTTGCAAGACTCAAAGCAAACTAAATAAATGCTTTTAACAAACTGCATTGCCACAGCTATGCTTTGTTTGTAGCACTGTTCTTAAACAAGCCTAAAGCAAGCCAGCGCCATTCAAAACGTACGAGTAAAACAAGACCAAGAGCTGTATTTGATAAGCCTTATAAATCACATGTGCTTATCACTATTTCGATGGACAATCTACAACTATCCGCTACTAGTATTTTGAACCTTATCGTTGTGACGTTACAATACAATCTTTTATCGGTGTTAAAAACCTAACCTCAAAAAAGTCACGTGCTCGGCCACACACTTGTGGTTTTCCAATTATAGTAGAAAAATTAACACATTCGGGTGTTACGGTTACCATGTAAAATGAGGCCTTGATATTAGTGAGCGTGATAAATGATAAGCGACAGCGATATTTAACTTGCTTGCTTTTCGCATGAGGCCTCTGGTGTCAGTTTGTCAAGCCGCCAATCGGCCTCTGACATGGCTTAACGACTTACAGCCAGCCGGGACCGACAGCTTAACGTGCCCTCCGAAACGCGGAGCGATGGAAATCCGCACATAAGTCATCTACGCACTACTGTTCACTGGCGAAGCCTCGCTGGATGCTGATACCGTTATGCTAGGATACTTTGTAGTGCCTCCCAAGCTACCACCCTCACGAAGCAAATACTGTCTCGGAGCGGCTTTGGAAGTGTTACAGGAGTCTTTGTAAAACCCGCCTTCATTCGGCGCCACCAGTTCACCAGCTTCCAACACAATATCGCAACAAAAGCTGAGATAATGGGCAAACGATAGCTATTACCGCAAGAAGTTTCAAAAAAATACGGAGTCTACAAGATACGCCGATCCGCTTGTATGTACAAGCCTCACGCACACTCTTACACCATGTTATGTCGATCGGCAGCCACATCGCAGCAAGATTCGACCTCGTTAGTCATGTTAAGTTCTGGCGGAATATCGAAATACAGTGCAGTCTTTTGTGATGAAATTGTGTATTAACCACAATTTTTGCCATTTGCTATCACTTCACTCTCTTGGTTAGCGGAGTGTGTACTCTTTTTTTAAACCTTGTTTCACACCATCAAAAAAAAAAGACGAACGTAAATTTAAATTGTTGTAAATTAAAGTCCTTAGAGAGAGATCTTCGGACCAGTGCGAAAAGTCGACCGAGACGGCGCGTATCGAACTACACCACAACATAAGACTAGACTTCGACTATCTGACAAAACCAGAACCAATTTAAAGTATTGACTCTGACGACGCTTGTCGTTTTTCCGTACAATACGCGCAACGAACCTTGGCTGCCCGGAAGTTAGTACAAGTGTGATGAGGCGATGTAATTTGGTAGCAAATGAATATCGGGCCCGAAATCTGCTATCTCAATCTCTCGTTTTTCTGTGAAATGCGGGAAGCGCGATAGACTTTGACCGAACCGTTAAGTTCAGAGAGCTAAGTTCAAGACTATCAAGATTTGTTTGCTCATCCTTTTCATTAAAATGCAGTCAAAAAAACTGGTGGGTTGGGGTGGAGGTGGTGGAGGGCTACCCCCTGGTACCCCTCCCCCTACGCAGGGACGTTTAGTTTATGAGATATTTCAGTTTTAAGTTTATTAAAAATCAACTGTTTGGTTGCCGTAAATAAAATTAAAAATTAGTAGCATGTAATGTATGGCCCAAAAACTAGGATAGGTTAGGTTTGAACATAGCCTACACATAGAAGTTAAGTTCAAAGTTAAGTAAAACCGAAGTTAAGTTACGGCTATTTTTAATAAACAGCCGCAGGGGCAGCCCCCTTCTCCCCACCCCCTCCACCTCAACTCCTGCCCCTCGTCACAGAATAAATAATAGTACAAGTACAGAAGGATAACTGAGTAAAGTCATTTAAATACATAGCAACTCTCGCAAACAGCGCTGCAATCTTTCAATTATATTTACCTAGAAGGCGCTCACCTATTGCGTGCAGGCTAGAATGTACCGTATCACAACGCGCGACAGCTTACATTTCAAAATCGCTCTGTCACTTTTTCGCTCGGCAGGGTTGTATCAAGATATAACTAAGTACTTGCACTAGTAATTATTCTGTGATATGATATGACAATGTAATAGAATAAACAATTATGTAATAATGTTTTTTTTTTTTTACTTATTATTATAAATGTTGATAGTTCTATTAACTACATATAATGACATTCTTATCAGAACAGACCTAGTACCTCATTATTTGATTATAACTTAATAGGTATTGCACTTTGATGAATAAAAGGTGCCTGTCTGAATTCCATGCTTAATAATTAATGAAAAATAAATGGCTATCTACGTAATAAAATGTCAGTATGTAAGTTATGTTTTTACATACATAAGTATGTAGGTATTTTACGAGACTTGTCGGACCGAATGCTATGCAGTACATTCTAGTTTTCTTTTTGGTACTTAATTAAGAAAAGAATAAAATTTGACAAAACTTTGACAAGACAAGACAAGACTTTACGTAAGTAGGTACTTTATCGCAAGCACACGGCGCGCGACTCATCGAGCGCACGCTTCACACTCTACTGAATTAACCGCAATATTGCGGCCGCAAAGTGTAGGTATAATATTTGTATTTGTTGCGGAGTGCGACTGGCCTGCCCTCGTTTCTATATATTTCCCGTTCAATGTAATATCACCGTTCTCCAATGAGCGTAAGGTACATTTTGTGTTGCACAGATTGATTGTATAAATTATGTTTCAGTAGGTAATTTACGCATGGGAGTGAATCTTCTGTACGTAGTACTGTTATTTATTCTGTGGTAATACATCTGATTAAACACAAGCAAAAAACATACACATCGCCCTGAAAATATAACCATCTTCATAACAATATGTACCTCAAATGAATAGCATATTTACACAACAGTTCTGACCTATAGACCAAGTTATACTAACATTGTGCAATATGTTTCCAAATACTTTTAGATGTGATAATAATTTTGCCAATATTTAATTATCATAATATTATTGAGGTTTGAATGAATTAGACTTAACTTTTCGACAGCACCGCTTCACTGCCATACGGCGCATGCTTGCGATGTTCGGGCTTAAAAGCCCAAATGGCCCCCGACGACTTAAATGATATTGATATAATTACTTCTGATTTCAAATAAGTTTTAATGGAATTATTGTATATGTAGTTGGCCAGTGAAAGCAAAAAGTCCTAAGTATTATGAAGAGTTTGAAAATAAAATTTCCCTTTCATGAGCCTATTTCCAATTGAATCACGCTCAGTAACCAGAAATAATCTTTGGACTGTACCGGTACTTCGGAAATACGCCTGTTCGAGAAGAGAGCACCAAGAAACACTACGGGTGCAATTTAGTCAACAGTTTTTCACTATGTCTGTTTAAACTGTAAATTAAGAAAATAAAAGTAGTGTCAACTTTACACAGAAACTACAATAACACCTTAATACACATTTAAATGTCAAATTTATAATAATAAAAATACAATGACTAATAAGAAAAAAGAAACAGGCTGGACCAGTTGGAGTATGACTTGAGAACCAGCCATTCCCCCTCAACCATTTTAGAGGGCAGGGAGTCATCCTCTTCCAGTTCTTCCCCAATTTTGCAGTTGGGTTGGTAATGTACAATCAATGATAATGCATGGGAAAGTACAAGCCAGGGTGGAACAAAACTAGTGTCTGGGTGCTGGGTGTCTTCAAGCCGCCATTGAAGAGGCTATTTCTAGGGAAGCATGTGCCAACATACATCAACTGCATCATCACCAGAGATAAAACTATTGATGTCAAAAAGACAATCTGAACTTAGAATATAGATGCGGTGACTGTTTGAACTATTTGACTGCTGGTCAATTTTTGATGACTTTTGGTATTTTGTACTTTTATCCAAGGAAATGTCCAAGCGAGCAAAACACAACTATAGTACAAGTAGATCATTTTGCCAAAGTCATGGTCTTAAGTTGCCTAGCAACCATCTCCTGAATGTAAACAACCTATTTGGCAGAGAATAACCATTCAGATGCACTTGCACACACACACACACACACACACACACCAAGTTCCAAAAGGAGATAATCAATTGGTTTTTGTGTTTATGTTCATGCATATATCTGGGGTTTCTGAACTATTTTAGATGATTATTTTTTTATTTAAACTTCATAAAAATTGCTTCAGTAGTTAATTTAGATATATTTTTTCCCTGAATTTCTTTTCTTTTCTTGTGAAAACTTCTCCCAAATTTCCTAAAAAAAATAGGAACCACATGAGGTGAAATGTTATCGAAAGCTAGCCGGTTTTAGCATATTTATTTTCATTTAGCCAGGGCCAGTACAAATTTTATCATGATTTGAAATTAGTTTATGGCAATAAGTTTAATTTGAAATAACAATATATGCGCGCACATTCTTATATTGTTATTTTATTTTTTATTATTATTACAGTTATTACATGTTGTTGTTATTATTATTACATTGTATAAATAATAACAACTGAAACTATCTTTAAGATAAACCAGTGAGGAAAGACAGAAGTTATAAATGTTATTTTAATGATAATTGTTGCTTAATTTCAAACACAGTTAAATAAATGTACTTAACAAAATTTAAGATGAAAAATGATAACTATCTGAGCATCGAGTCAATGCAACACATGACCAAAATGCAGGCATTGCAAATCAGCAGGGAAATACCACTAGCATTTTGGAGACACTGGCAACTGGTAGTGGGATAGAACCAATGGATGAACTAATTTCTATGCATTTTCACCATAGCGCGTCGCCCCTTTTGGTCCAATTTTGACAAGAAAGATATTAATCAATTCCTTTTCAGGTATAGAGTATCTACGTTTTTTAGCCAACTTTGGCAAAGCAATGGAAGGGTTATGTGTTCAGACTAAAAACTTAGTCCGATTTCGACAAGCAAGGTATCAATCAATGCATCTTCATTTATAGTGTCATAGGCTATTTATTTTACCTGACTACCCACTTTTGCAACACTTCTGAGATCAAAATTTACAACCTGAAAGACTGGTATCATCACTGAATGGACTACACAACAAGGACCACCTCAAAGTTGTGGAATGATGTGGGTAGGCTCATCTCAGAAGAATGGGGAAGCTAACATCTTAGATCTTCTTTTTCACTGTCTCTCGCTATCCAGATTCATAGGAAGTATATAAGCAAGGAAGAACAAGTAGGTAAAGATATGCAATGAGCAAAACTATTTAGTAAATAAATAAATAATATAATGTAGGAGGTGTTTTTATGTATGGATCTGATAAAACGCATACTCACCTTCTTGCCAGAGTCTACCCCACACAAACAAACAAAATCATCAACATCATTCATCACCATCAGTAGTCTCCACATACTGATGAGACCCATGCGTTTTCTATACAAATAGGCTAGTTAAATTGCCTTGTGTTTACATAAAATAACGATGACTACCAACACAAATGTAACTTTATGGATCATTTTAGGATGAAAGTTAAATTTCCATTGTAATCTGATGAATTTGTGTTTAGATGCAAGTTATGCATTCACCTTTTGATACAAGCTTTAACAGGTAAAAGATTTTGCTAAGTGCCATCACTGCCAACGTTTTATAAGTTCTATCAATTATTTAAGGTTATGTTTTTTCATACAATAGTAAGGTTTATGTTATGTTCCTGTAATGAAAATACTGATTCATAAAATTAGAACTTTTCAATTATGTACAAAATTTCATATTTGTGAGCTTAAATTAAAAGTAAAGAACATAATTTATGTATAAATATGCAATATATTTAAAAATACTTTGAAAATTGCTAAATCTCACTGTTTTCAACATTGCACAATGTTTAAGAGTGAAAATGTGGAAGGGTAATTTAGTAGGTGGCTCCCTTCAAATATATTTGTTTACATAACAAGTAAACAAATGAGAATTAACTAATTAGACTATCCTTATCTGGTATGGGATGACGTTATACTGCTTCAACACCTTTATTTTATCTAATAGTTACCACAAAGTTTAATTTTTAAAAGGTTCAAGTAGAATTAAAATCTAGAGAAGTGACAATGGTGTTTGCTTACATTTGTAGGACTCACCTGCCACGGGTTCACTTTGGGAATGGGGGCTTCCACAAACTTCTTTGGCTGCGCCTCTGATGATTGCTGCTGCTGCTCTGCGGTCTGCTGTGTAGGGTCCGGGTGCTGCGCAGGCACTTTGTGAGCCCTCGGGGGCGCTCCGCGGCGATCCCGGTCCCGTCTGCCTTTGCCTTTACTCCTACCATGTGATGTCACAGGCACAAAACCCTCTTCTTCCTCTTCTTCTTGCTTCGGAGGAATCGCATCCACTACCTCTCCTACCGGCGCCTCTATGTTCTCTTTATTACTTTCAACCCCTCTGAAGTTCAACACTGACGCGTACGAGGGCCCTGCGGCCTCGGCGGACACGCGAGCGGCCATGCCGCCGCCGCCGTCCTCGTTATGTAAGCCCGGGCGCGCGCTCCGCGCCGACAGACGATCACGAGCGCGCCTCCATGCCCCTCAACACGACTGCATGGTCGCGGGGTTAACCCACAAATCGCAGAACTTTCCCGACTGACCCAACCGATCGAACCGCACTGAAGGTCGAATTCAGAAACGGTTATCCAGCACGAAACACTCGCGAGGAAAGTAAAACCAGGAGAAATATGCACGAACTTATTGAGACACACCGGACTGACCCTGGATGGACCGTATTTACATCAAAGAAATGCACTTCCGTCGTCTCGTTTCAACTTTTAATAAACACTGAACGATCCACGCGCACTGTATCTATCGCTGTTCTGTACCAATCTCACTGAAAAACGCTTATGGGACAATAAAATCACTTTAGAACCATATTTTGTTCACAATCACACATGTGGTCGGACGCCCAAAAAGGATTTTTTCCGCAACACACACGGAACTTGCGGAAGGCTGTGACTTCTAATTTTACACGGGCGACATTTCGTCGCTAGATGGCGCTAAAATAACATTATCAGCAACTACGTTCAAAATTAATATGAAGATTGAATTTTTTTGAAATTACGATTTCTTTTTTACGACAATCCTAAAGATAATGTTGGATAAAACTGGAATAATTACATTATTTGTATCGAACACCTCGTGAAAATCTATTTTTCGCTAAAAGCTTTAAACTACGCACTGTGACACTACGCCAATATCATACGAGTTAAACTGAACGCATTCTAAAAATTAATCACATTTTCTTCCCTTTAGCGAAATGTTTGCGAATCGTGTTTGCAATTCGTTGTAATGTTTATGTAATTCATTAAACATTCTTTAATTTCATTAAAACATGCGCTTTTAAAATAAGCCAAAACAAAAAATAACATTAAAATGTTGGAGTCTGTTCAGGGTCCTGCAGCCCGATTCCATAACTTGGCTTCAATCGAATTCTCAGTATCGCAGCCACTAATGCCATGCGATAGAGTCGAATTTGCTATGTAAAAAGTGATAATCCGAATGTAGCCAAGTTATGGAATTGGGCCACTGACCACGTACGTCCCGATTCAATCAGTTGCAATGTGTTTTTAATTATCAATTTTAAATTGATAACAATCCATTGAAAAGTCATGAAAGTGGGACAGGACAAGTTGCCAATACAAACAAAAGTAATACCAATAAACTAATTAATATGGATTGAAATTATGTGTTAAAAGTTACCTAATACGGATAAGGGAAGCCAAGATCATGTACGATGCCCGATGCAAAACGAAATAATCAAACAGTGAATAGTCTCGTCGTACTTCGTACTATCGAGACTATTCATTGCCGTTTTACATCGAGCATCGTGCAAGACCTTGGCAGGCTGTACCTCAAGATGGATCGTCAGCAGTGCTATTCAGTATCTTGTTTTCAACCAGATTGTCACTTTCTTCGTAGTAATTTCGACTCTATCGCAACGGGCTGATACCTACGAATAAGTAATAAGTCAGGAAACGTAACAGCGTTAATAAAATGACCCAACAAAAGTCGTGCCCAAGTAGGTGGGGCTTAAAAGTCGTGTCCAGCGCGTCATCAGTCGTACATTTTTCATGCAAGCGAGCATACGTCATATCTTCGCGTACGTTTTAACTTTATCATTGTGAACTACAGCTGTGAATCATCATGCCAGCATGTGTTGTGAAGTGGTGCAGGAGCCATACAAGATTAAAATGTCCAGGGATCACTTTTCACTAGTAGTAGTTGCAAAATTATAATTATATTCAAAGACGTTCAAATACATTATCAAACCGCGATGGTCAATACTATGCCAAATGAAGTCAGTCAATTTTTGCACTAAAGTTTAATTTCTACTCGATGAACTTTTGAAATTAACCTGTTATTTTTTTCACGCAGATGATTCATACCTAAGAAACGTCAACAGATTTAGGAGAATACTAAACAAAATGAGCAAATAAACAGTAATGAACGATTACAGTTGGTATGTAATATAGGTTCGGCTTTTTCGACTCATGCGAATAACAATAGCATTAAAAAAACAGTTCATAGTTGATCGAATTAAAGCACGTTTGATTTTTCAGGCTTATAAAAATTCACCTTCTGGAAATTGATTTACCTGAGTTGCTCAAAAAAACAAATAATGCAAACCCTCAAGGAATAAGGCACAAAAACTTGTAAGATTTCACTATTTTTTTTGCACTTAATATTTAGGTTTGATAGGAATTTTTATTTTAGCTGTATATGTGTATCTATTTCAATTAGAGACAGTCTTTCATAGATTTGAAACTGATCTTCAATAAGGTTAATAATAATAATAATATCAACACATTCAGTGTTGATATTATTCTCCTGAAAACAACACCGTCATTACATTTAGTGTTGATATTATTCTCCTGAAAATAACCTTACCAACCAAGAAAAAGAACCAAGAAAAACAAAATTAAAAAATAATCTTAATTCAACCGAAGTCTTTAGTTTTGAAGAAAGAGGATCATGCGTTACGCCGATAAATATACCATCGTCAGATATTGAATCTGCTCTGAATACTCCTAAAACACACATTTTAAAGCAAAAACTAAGAAAAAACTATTTTGGCAGTATAAAGACTATCTCAGATCAGAAATCTACAACGCCCAAATAAAAGATTAACTATGAAGAATATTTCACTTAAAATATTTTATCCCAATTGAAGAAAAATGGATTTGGCGATACTACAGAAAATACTGCATTGAATTATTTTTCGGACGATATAGTTTTAGCCCTTAAAAGGAAAAAGTCAAAAGTTACTTTTATCTTTGATGGCTGTGAATCTAACATCGCTATGGCTAAGATGTTGGGTTGCAATTTTGAAGACACAAACAATTCAAAATCGTTTTTTGACCACCCATCTACCGGAGACCCAGTAGTTGTAATATTAGATCCATTTCATATGGTGAAACTTGTGCGTAACACATTAGAGGAAAAAGACACTGGTAGATAAAACAAGAAAAAAAATTGAGTGGGCACATTTGCAGAAACTGAAAAATGTTCAAGATATCGTTGGATTGCATTTTGGGAATAAATTGTCAAATCGGCATCTATACTTCCGAAATAATATCATGAACGTGAAACTAGCGATTCAAACCTTAAGTCAAAGTGTAGCTGATGCGATTAAGTTTGGATCGCAACAGTTAAACATGCCTGATTTTCAAGAAAGATGCAACTGTTAGCTTTTTAGAAACGTTTAACAACCTTTTCGACATACTAAATTCAAGACCAATTTTCTTTTTCAGTGGTAGAAAAAGAAAAACTACATGTCGTTTTGGATCAAAGCGAAAAATATATTAAAGGTCTCTAAATCAATATGCAGTCAAAAAAACTCGAACAGTACATGGACAAAGAGTAACAACATATACTAACTCTTTGAAACCAGTGACCAAAACTCAGTCCAAAACTGGACTTCTAGGACTCCTCATATGTATTTCAAGTTTTAAATTACTTTTTGCACGGCTAGTAGAGTTATAAATATAGAAATTTATTTAACCATATTAAGCCAAGATAATATTGAGTTGTTTTTGGAGTGATCCGCAACCACGGCCGTTGCAACAATAACCCAAACGCCTGACAGTTTATGGAAATATATAAAAATAATTTACTGAACTTGAACCTCAGCTCTAAATTCACAGGCTGGCAGGAGGACATTCCGTTTTAAATTTCTCAGAATCAGTCTTCATTATATTGCGAAGAAAGATTCTCTTTTAATGTCTTCTAGACAAAAACTTAATAAATTAATTATATTTCGTGGGACAAAGAATTTAATGAATTCTAAAAAGGGAGCCAAAAAAAAACATTGTACAGTAATATTGTTTTATTACTGACTTGGTCCGGTCTACTTATTGCATAACATCGTCCACGCCGCTATGACTGAGCTGTCATAGCAGACATTGCATTACGCGCGTGAACCAATCCCTGCTTTCGTTCTGAATATAAACCAATCCCCAAGCATGTATATTTGTAACCTCGGAAGTGATTCGTACTTTGAATCTTACGTCGTTTTGGTTTGAAGTAGGGGCACTTTTATTGTGACATTTGTTCTGAATTAGAGTTCCTGACTTATTATTTATTCGTAGACTGATACTTATATGATCAACACTGCGTAATAGCACTGCAGTATGGCCCATAATTTAAAAGAAACAAAAATATTGTCTATGGACTTTGACACCTTCCTCCGTGTTCGGATTAAGATGAGGGCATTTTTAGTAGTATCGAATTGTACATATTTAATAATTTAAATTTCTTCAATTTTTCTACAATTTTTTTCACCACTTGGCTTTCCCAATTCAATCAAGAAATTACCCTACACTCTAATCTAGGGCATAAAGTAGCATTTCCAATATCATTGTTTGTTATCCCATTTGACCCTAAACGAACTAAATATTAGTTCAACTTACCTCAAATGGGGTGCGTTCACTTACTACACTCGAGGATGCACAGCAGTGCTATTACGTAATATTGATCATATCGGTTTCAATCAGATTGTCACTATCAAGTGAATGTAATGAAGCGCGATAGAATCAAAATAGCTATAATGATACTGACAATCTGATTGAAACCGATATGATAAATATTGCGTAATAGCACTGCAGGGCCCCGACCAGAGAACTTGGTTTCAATCAGATTGTCACTTTCTTCATAGCCATTTCGACTCTATCGAACGCCTTAATGAATTTGACGGATTGAAACCAATATAATAAATATCGCGTAATAGCACTGCAGATCACCCACAGGATCAGTCGAAATCGTTGACGGCGTTGTGTCAGCCTTTAGAAGTCCACTGCTGAACATAGGCCTACCCCAAAGAGCGCCATGATGAGCGATCTTGTGCCACCTCAATCCACCGACTTCCTGCGTTGGCTACAATTTCATCGGTCCATCGTGTGGGGGGTCTTCCCACACTTCGCTTGCTTGTTCGTGATCGCCATTCGAGAACCTTTTTTCCCCAGTGGTTGTCGGTTCTGCGAACTATATAGCCTAGAGGGCGATTCTCACGAAGTGATATATATATCACAATAGATACATATCGAAAACTGTGTGGATTTTTCGACATTCATCTAATGTGATATTTATATCACTTCGTGAGAATCGCGCTCCTGCCCATTGCCACTTCAACTTCCAAACTCTGAGAGCTTTGTCGGTAACCTTCGTTCTTTACGGATTTCCTCATTTCTGATCCTATCACGTAGTGAAACACCGAGCATAGCTCTCTCCATTGCACGCTGCGCAACTCTGAGCTTTTGTATGAGACCAATAGTTAGCGACCACGTCGCAGTTACGTATATCATCACTGGCAACACGCACTGATTATAAACTTTCGTCTTCAGGCTCTGCGGTATCTGCGACGAGAAGATATGGCGTAATTTCCCGAACGGTGCCCATCCAAGTTGGATTCATCGGTTGACCTCTTTGTTGAAGTTGGGTCTACCCAGTTGGATCGTCTGATCTAAGTAGACATAATGATCAACAGCTTCGTTAATATCGTTCTCAACATAAACCGTCATAACCGGTTTTCATTGCAATATCGACTCTAACGCACCGCATTAAATACACGTGTTATTGAAAATCTGATTGCAACAAGGTTACCTGCCTTGTAACAACAAGGTAGGTAATTGTCTTGCAGTTCTTTTTTCTTTCCCGTTTGGCTCGCACGACAAACAGGACAAGAACTTCCAGAATAAGGTACTTTCCAGAATAGTAAAATCTCATTTGACACCAAAGAGGATGTGCTATGTAAATATATTAAATAGATACTCTTTGGTACAGTTGTCTTTGTAATGATTATTATCTTCAGCTTTGAAACATTAAAAACCGCAGCTAAATCAGTCCATTCTTTTGGAAGCTACGATTATCACCCCCCCCCCCTTTTCTCCCCCCCCCCGTCCTTCCCCCCATTATAGCTAAGTACCATCTCGTTTACCCCAGCTTTCAAACAAAAACCGCAACTAAATCGGCCCATTCGTTTGGAAGCTACGGTTCTCACCCCCTTTTCTCATCTTCCCCCCCCATACCCTATATATCTATGAACCATCTGGAGCACATCAGCTTTCAAACAATAAAAACCGCATCAAAATCGGTCCATTCGTTTGGGAGCTATGATGCCACATTCAGACACACAAACACACATACACACACAGTGATACACTCTCTAAACTTATAACACCCGTCTCTTTGTTCGGCAGTTAAAAAATGTAAAAATAACTCATAAAATATGTAAATGTTTTAATTATGGAGCAAAAAACTAGAAGCGCGTGGTTTCGATCCAAGGACGTCTGCATTACATTTCCACGCATGTTACCGCTTCGCCACTTTGGTTAGTAGAGCAAACAACAAAATTCGGTACCGTTCTATAAACGGATGTATTATTACTTTAGTTTAATATAAACTTTGTCCCTTAAAAACCTTTATTTTTTCGGGATTAAAAGTATTCTAAATTTTAACAGATAATATAAACTTTGACTATGCCCAGTTATCCTGTTATCGCCGTATAATACCTTCGCTATTTCAAAACCACGCGCTATAATCTACGCAGAATGATTGGTGATTTAGTGCAGCCATATTCCTTTAATTCCATTTCCCTTACCTTTACCTTTCCTTGCCACACACGCCTACGATGAATATGTCTCACTCGTGCGATATGTCGCGTGAAGGTGCATAAGAAAAAAAAACAGTGACGCACCAACCATTACTGGAGTAGCGCAAGTTACGCTGCAAGCTGCAGCCTGACGCATATATATCAAAGATGTCTGACGGTAAAACCAAATAATATCTCCGCTTCGCTAAATAAATATGTAAATCGGATAAAAAAAGACTATAAAACGAACCCAAAAATAATGGTGATTGAAATAGTGCATAAAAAATTGTTTTAGTGACATTATTAGAACATGTGTGTCACTCCATACCAACCCGCCAGCTGCACTCTTCAAGGACAGGATTTCACACCGAAGCAGACCTGTAGCAGGCCTTCTCAACAACATCGGAGACGTGTACAGAGAGGGAGTTCATCAAAAAGGTACCCACTCTTCCTTTCACTTTCTTTTCCACCATCTACCCTTACCTGTCACCAATCTGTCACCACAATGCATTTTGCCTTATGAACAACAAAATACAGTCTACAAAACGCGAAGGTCACATAATTTTATAATTCAATCCTTCCGCACCAGGATTATATTTCTGGAACATTGGGATTTCCTCTGATCTCAATTTCCGCAAAACCGCACCCGTGGAGACGCTCCTCGGCGCCTCCACATCCATTCACTAAAAAAAAAGTAAAGTGCTCCAGTTGTACCGGGAAGGGCATTATTAATCATTCTTCTTTGCCAATTTCTCCTTGGAAAAATGAGAAACGGAGGCACATTGCCTAGAGCATTACTAGCAAAACAGCAAGTGACAATTAAGCTCTCCTCTCTCGCCCGAAGTTACTTGATACACTTGTTTTAGACCTCTGGTAGCAACTACTCTTCTAGGTTTATGGACAGTAGCTATTCATGTTTCATCAGCATTGTATACGGAATCTGGTCCAAAATTATATCTTGCATATAATTTTCTAAGGTTCTTAAAAAAGTTGCCGACGTTGTGCCTATTAAAGTTTGTGGCTCTGGATAAACTTGTTGCTTCTGGCTTCCTTAAAGACAGTTCTGGATGGCGAGACATAAATTCATTAAACCTGTCGTACGTGGTTTCTTATTTTTCAGACCATTTCTGTGGATAACGCTTCTCATTTTTAACGGCATATTGATATGCAAGTTGCCTAACATTTTTAGGAGTTAACCCATGGTGTAATTTACTGGCTTTACTAAGGTAGTCTGAAAAATGTTTCTCCTCTGTAGAGTAACAAATTTGAGACTGTCGGTAATTCGGTTCGGATTGAATTTCTTCTTCACTCTCTTTTTGTTTTCTTGCATTCCTCTTCAAGGTCATCACTGGACCACCGAAATATTTTGCTGATCCTCTCATAGATTTACCTCCAAAGACTGCAACCACATTTTTTAATTTATTTTTGTCTAATTTGTTTCTTGTTTTTGAGCCTTCGTTCATTTTGTATACTCGAAGCATGTTTTCTGAAAATAATATATCTAAGGTTATTTAGGTATTTATTTTATAATCCATATAATCATCATCATCATCATCATTATTATTTCAGCATAACAATTTCCACTACTGAACATAATATATGGCTTGCCTATAGTGTCCATTCTTCTAGACTTTGATAATGATAGCTTAAAGGTTTTGTATTCAAAAATAACAACAGCTCAAATGAAAAATAAAGGATCTTAATGTTTTTTGTTGAACAAAGTACGTGCAATATTTATGGGAGATTTGTTCCCAGAATCAACTCTCCTTTAACATAATGAACCATGTCTCCCTAAAAGGCTAAAGTTATGAAATATTACATTAATGCATAAAACCTAGGTAAAGATAGACTCTTTAATTTACTTATAATGCATTATTAATCAAATATTTTCCATGAGAAAAATATATGGTCCAGGTCCCCAAAGTCATGTCCACATTCACATTGCGGGCTATCTTTAATATGAATCTGGGCAAGGTGGGATGGGCAGGTAGTATGTCCGAGGCGTATTCGTATCAAAATTGAAGTGGCTATCTTGCCAAGTTTTACTTCAGTAAACTATGCCTTATGACGAATTCACGGTTGTATACTGAAGTAAGACTTTCCTTTAAATTGGCCACTTACTGTCCAGACTTTATCCCAGGAGTTCCGAAGATAAGATCTGGGAAGAGTAGCCAAATCGTGTACATAGTTTTTGAAAGGAAATAGATCTCCACACATCAAAGCCTCATTCGCAAGTCTTTCGGCTTTTTCATTGCCCTTGATGTGGCATCAAAAGTGGCTGGGTATCCAGACAAATACGGTAGTACCACGGGTAAGTCGCGTAGATTTCATAGACCCGGAGATTATTCTCAAGGCTCTGGATTGGATATAATCTAATTTCTTCAGTCCAGTAAGCCACAAGGCTCCAATAAGAAAGTTCCATAGTCGAGAACATTTCGTACCAAAGCGTTGTAGAGAAGCTTTAAGGAAAAAGGATGTGCACCCCACCAAACGCCCGAAAGACATAAAGAACAATGGTGAACTCCCATACATACTTTTATGTCAGTAAAATTCACGGTGTCTTTAGACAAAAAATATTGCTTATAATTCAGCATCATTTCCTGAGATTGTCAGTCTAAGTTTTTATTTTGGGGAGGCCAGGAAGAATAGTTATTAGGCTTCAAAAATTTGTAGGTTATGTTACTGTTAATTACCTTTAAAACAAGTCTTAGAGATTTTAATTATTTTATCCGCTTAATTAGGTAGGCAAGTAAGTACTTGTGCGTGATAAATATAATGTTTCAAGATATTGTAGGTACCTATTCAATTACCTATCTAGTGTAACAGACCAGGCTTTTGAATAAGAATTATTTTCTATCTGTTACTGCCTGGCGAGATTACAAAACAATATATTTAGATATGTTGCTACTGTTTCACTGTGCAGGAAAACAGTTGTCCCAAATTAGCACAAATATTTTGCAACAATTCCTTACACTAAATATTTTATTTACACAAACCTTTGTTTCTTTAATATTTATTGTTCAATACTTTAACCAACACGCCCTATGTACTATTATTTATTTCACGACCTGGATGACTGGTAGATAATGCTGTT
Organism: Alsophila aescularia; assembly: GCA_946251855.1. Lineage (NCBI taxonomy): Eukaryota > Metazoa > Arthropoda > Insecta > Lepidoptera > Geometridae > Alsophila > Alsophila aescularia. The sequence continues at coordinate 66,125,154 of OX276373.1, forward strand.
TAGCATTAAGTCCTTCCTTGTACCTACGCTATTTTTGTGCAAAACAATGAAATAAATTAACATACCCTATCTTCCTCCATAAACTATAATGCATTGTATTCCCTTTGCTACGAGTATAATGTTTTGTATAGAGGTTTTATATTGACGTACCATTTTGTCTATAGCACAGTCTACATTATTATTATGTGTATCGCAAGGAGATTGAATTACGCTTACTGTTAAAAGATTTAATGCCAGTAATCTTAATTCAACCTCCTTTGGTTTAAAAAACCGGGTGGGAAGAAAGCGTAATTCAACCTTCTTTGGTTTAAAAAACTGGGTGGGATGTATGCTGTGTTGACAAATTTGACGTCCATACCGGAAACGTCATTGTATTATATAAATTTTTTCACTCGTTGGGCAGGCAACAAGGCCGGTTAAACATTGTAGGAAGGAAATTAAGTTACAATTTCATGATTTATAAAATTGATTTGTTAACCTGTTTTTTTTCTAGCTTACAGGCTATGTAGAAAAAACATAGAAAAATAATTACTTAAGTTATGTAGAAATTATATGTCGAGACGCTTCAAGATTTATCGCATAAAATTCCGCCTATGTTCTTTAGGAGCTTCTTGATGTAATATAGGACCTCCTCTGTCAAGTGAGAGAGAATTAAAATATCCGTGAAAAGAAAAATACGTTTTCTAACGGCAACTGACATATATTGACACTTTTTATTATTTTTCTAGACAACACTAAAGACAGATAAGATAATAACCTCTTTTAACATCCTCCCTTTTTGCGCAGTCTATGAAAATAAGAAACGGTTTTACAAACATTGTAAACCTATTCGGTCCAACATAGAAATTATAGACGGCCTGCCAAGAGGCTTTGTTAGAAAATCTGCACTTTGTAGGTGGGCTCCTACGTGCTTTACTTGGAGCTTTCCATCTGCAACGATTTCCCTTACGTAGAAGTGCCTTATTGCAATATGCTTGGTTCTTCGATGCAGTTCCGGATTTTGAACCAATTTCACAGCAGCGTCATTATCTATTTTCAGTATAAGAATTTCTTCCAGTGCAGAAATTTCATTAAATAGTCTTTGCAGCCAGACAATCTCACGGGCAGTTTCGCTTGCTGCGACAATTTCTGCTTCAGTCGTTGAGATAGCCACTGACGACTGTTTTCGACTTGCCCAGGCGATTGCTCCGCCAGCGTATAAGCAGAGGATGCCACTAGTCGAGCGACTATCCTTGACGTCACCTCCATGATCAGAGTCACTGAAACCTTCCAGTAATCCCGTATTAAAGTCCTTCTTGTATGTTATTCCATAACTTGATGTACCTTGTAGGTAGCGCATTATACGCTTTACTTTTAGCACATCCTCTTTGGACGGATTTTCTAAGGTTATGGATACAACACCAATGGCATAGGCAATATCTGGTCGTGTTCCTACCATAAGGTAAGCTAGAGCACCAACAGCCTGTCTGTAGGGATATGACTTCTCGTCTATTACCTCTTTATCTGAGATGTCCTTGTTCAGAATCTCTGATTATTGGTGTAGTCACCGTTTTACAGCTGCTCATACCAAGCCGAGCTAAAACTTTCTCAGAATAATGCTTCTGCGTTATGCTTATGGAGCCATCATCTTTGTATTGTAGTTGCAAACCCAGATAGTAGTCTGCAGGCTTTGAGGTTATTTTAAACCTTCGTATCAGTTCTGCCATAAACTTATCTGCTTCTTTTTGATTTGTTGCAGCTACCAGTCCATCATCAACATATAGTGCCAAGATGATTTTATTCTGTGCTCGTTTTCTGATAAACAGACAGGGATCTGTTTGACTTTGTTGAAAACTTATAGTCTTCAAATAATCAACAATGCACTTATTCCAGCATCTTGGTGCTTGTTTTAGCCCGTATAGGCTGCGTTTTAACTTGCACACTCGATTGGTCCCGTCATTGAGGCCTTCAGGCTGTTTCATGTAGATCTCCTCTTTGAGACACCCATTTAGAAAAGCTGTTGAGACATCGAACTGTGTGAGTGTTAGACCTTCCTTTGCCGCAACGCTTATGACCGATCTGATTGTCGTCATCTTTGCAACAGGGCTAAACGTTTCGTCATAGTCCACTCCTGGTTTTTGTGAAAAACCACGAGCTACAAGCCTTGCTTTATATTTGTCAATTGTACCATCAGCGTTTGTTTTAATTTTATAGATCCACTTGCATGAAATAGCTTTGCGACCCTTGGGTAAATCGACTAGGGTCCAGGTTTTATTATCTTCCAAAGATTTTATCTCATTCTTCATTGCTTTTAACCAATGCTCCTTGTCTTGACTTTGTAGTACTTCGGTATATGTTGTAGGCTCAGCCATATCAGCCATATCATCTACAGAAAACATAACATAGTCACTAAATCTAGCAGGTGGTCTTAGCTTTGATCTATCTCGAAGAGTTATTCGACCTTCATTCTCTATTTCGCTATCTGGCATAATATCATCATCATTTATAGGTTCCAAACGCTCTTGCAATGTTTGATCATTATCCTTATCATCGACTTCATCTCGCTAATCTTGCGTTTCTGGAGATAAATCGGGGATTCTGGTACATGTCTCTGTATCAGGTGTTTCTTCAAATGATTCAGGAGGTACACACTCTTGAAATGTATCTGAACTTTCACTTTCTTCCTCCCTTACATCATGAATCATTCGAATATTCTCCTCCCTTGCAGCAAGATTCCCTGGTAATCACAGACTTATATCTATTCCAGAATTTTTCTCAACAGGGTTCGATCCAACATTCAGTTTGATTTCAGTCTTGTTGATATGTGACTCTTGAAATACGACGTCTCTGGAACGTATCAGTGAATTTCCATTATTGTTTAAATTAAGAAACCGGTACCGATCCTCACCATCATAGCCAATCAAATACATTTTTCCGATTTCTTGTCTAATTTTGTACGCTTTTGCTTGGGTACATGGGCGCAGCAAGGACTTCCAAATCAAATGGCTTATCTTTGGCTTTTTGTTATACCATAATTCATATGGTGATTTATCTTCAACAGGAGTAGGTCTTGTTCTGTTAAGCACATATGCTGCTGTACTTATGAGCTCTGCCCAACATGCAGTAGGCAGCTCTTCGTGCGCATACATCATGGCTCTGGCGGCTTCGACAAGTGTCTTATTTTCTCGTTCACTGAACCTATTTTGATGTGGCGTATATGGCATGATCAATCTGTGATTTATGCCACATCTTTGCAACATTGATCGAGTTTTCTCATTATCGAATTCCCCACCGTTGTCGCTTAATAGTTCCCTTACGACATGACCAGCTACCTTGCTTTCTTCTAACATCAGTTGAAGCTTTGTATGAACCTCACACTTCTGTTTCATGAAGTACACGTACCGGTATTTGTTGAAATCGTCTTTAAATAGAGCGAAATAGCGAAATCCTTTGTATGAGAACGGGAATGGCCCACGTCTGAGTGCATAATTTCTCCAGGTAATTTAGCTCTAACTCGTGTTCCGAAAGGTTGCCTGTGCATTTTTCCAAAATTACATCCTTCACAAAACTCACGAGTATTATTCTGTACTTTTATTCCGAGTTTTTTTCGATAACCTTCTTTACATGGAGTTTGCTTTGTTGTGCCAATCTCTTATGATAAATCTGTAACGAATCCTGGCTTGTCAGTGCATTGACTTCGATTGGAATTGGTGGCATCATATTCTTCACATTGAGTTTGAATAGTTCTCCCCTCTTCGTTCGTTTGCCTGTTACCTTGACCATACCTTTTGACTTCAATCTACAGAACTCTGGTTCAGACTCGAAGAAACTTTCTGGTAATCTGTCCTGCGCCGCTAATAGAGATAACAGATTTTTCTGTAGTGATGGTACACACCATACATCGCATAAGGTTATGTTCCCTTTATGATCTCCGACTGTGGCTTCCAGATTTATCTCACCTTTACCAGTGGCATCTACTTTCTCACCATTCACCGTAGTTACTGTATACAATGAATCGAAACTCTCAAACGTATGGAAAAAATCTCTCCTGAATGTGACGTGACTTGTGGCTCCACTGTCCAGATACCAATTATCTTTTTTAGGGTATAAGCATCTGTCAGCCATCATAAGGTCTATGTTATTCACAATGTTTGTGTTTGAACTTGGCTTCGGAGGTCGCCCATCACTCAACCACTTAGAGCATTTTCTTACTTTGTGTCCTACTTGACCACAGTAGTTGCACTTAATCCTTTTATTGTAAGCCTTGCTGTTTTCTTTCTAAGAAGAAGCTTTTATTGTCAGAGCTTGGGTACTCATGCTTGTGGATGACGTAGAGGCTTGTGTTTCTACGTTTCGTTCAAAGGCACAGAGTTGTGAGTTTAGTCTCTCTATAGTCCTTTCCTTTTTAGACATCAGTAGCCAACTTGATTTGAACGTTAGATATTCTTCAGGCAAGGTGTCTATGATCTTGCAGATCAGAATTATCTCAGGCAACTCATGGTTTCCTTCAAGCTTAATGATCTCTTTGTTCAGTTTAAACCAAATGTTTTTTAGTTTTGAAAGATGTATTGTCATACTGTCATCCAGTTGCTTCTTGTACTTAACTTAAGGCAATTGTCGTAGACTAAATCTTCTCCATCTCCGTCAAACAACCTCTTGAGCTCATCCCATACTTCTTTAGAAGACTCGAAACGCATTACTCTCTGGACAATTGCGTCTGTCATGTTGCTTGTAAGAATTATTAAAATCGTGCTATCCAGTTCTTGAAACCTTTCAATAGCATGTGCGTCACTTGATACACTCGCATCGGTTGCTTTTGAAACTGGCATGCTATATCTACCTGCTAATAAATCTAGGGCTTTTGGGATTCCTTTTAGTAACGAAGATATTTTGTACTTTTGACTAGTTGTTTCCATCTAAGTTTCCAATGTTCAGTCTAGTAATCTCAGGTCTGGTGGTCATGTTGACTACAAACACTGCTACTAACTTTAACAACAACGATTCATCACTCTAAACGTTAAATAAACGTTTTGAACGCTCTTCTACCATGATGAGAGGATTAAAATATCCGTGAAAAGAAAAATACGTTTTCTAACGGCAACTGACATATATTGACAATTTTTATTATTTTTCTAGACAACACAAAACGTAGATAAGAGAATAACCTCCTTTAACAAGTATCATCGACAATCTCAGGTTTGGTGGCCATGTTGACTACAAACACTGCTACCAACTTTAACAACAACGATTTATTACTCTAAACGTTAAATAAACGTTTTGAACGCTCTTCTACCATGATGAGAGGATTAAAATATCCGTGAAAAGAAAAATACGTTTTCTAACGGCAACTGACATATATTGACACTTTTTATTATTTTTCTAGACAACACAAAACATAGATAAGAGAATAACCTCCTTTAACAAGTATCATCGACAATTGTTACTTAGCAACTGTTTTTGTTATTAGCTGTATAAACATGTCTACCAGAAGTAAAAACAATGTTGTGTTCATATATAATTTTTATTTATTTCATGCTAATTAAATAATAGCTTCTGAAAGTGGATAACCTGTATTTATTCTCACCAAAAGTCCATTAGGTTATGGGCCCAGAACCTTTCTGGTTCCTTTTTCAGATGGTGATTTGAAGTATCTGATCTCGAATAGCAAAAAATGCAGGGTGCTACCAATGTTAGTAGTTTTGAGAAACTTTCTGGCCAGGCCAACTATGGCACATGGGCCTTTGCAATGTAAACATTTCTGACGGACGTGGATTTGTGGGAGTGTATTAGTGAACATTTTAAGATGGATTCAGCGGAGGCAAAGAAAAGAGATGCCAAAGCTAGGAGCAAAATTTGCCTAATGTGCACGGAGAAGATATATCCCATGATAATGCATGTCAATACATTGAGAGATACTTGGCTGGCGCTGAAGCGAGCTTATGCTGACGGATGACTACTGCACCGGCATTATCTATTGCGGAAGCTGTTCAACGTCAAACTAACGATGTTCAGCACTATGAAGGAGTACTTGAATGACATTCAGACCACGATTCAGGCGTTAATAAGGATAAAAAGTGGTCTAGATGATGAGTTCGTCGGGATTATAATGCTGGCTGGTTTGACAGATGCCTTCAATTCCTTAGTGATGACGTTAAAGCATTCGAGCATAAAGATATCGACAGAAACTGTCATGGCAGCGTTGCTAAAAGAAAGTATGAGAAAGAACACCGCAGAAGATGACTCAGCACTTATGTCAAAGGTGACAAAACCAAGAAAGTGGTAATATGTCATCTGTGCAAGAAGAAAAGGCACTATAAATGGCTGTGCATAGACAGAAAACCTAATGACAAGAAGGTTAATACAACATATGATAAGAAGGATAGTAAAGAGACTCTCGCGCTGATAACTGCTATGTCAGCGACAGTCAGCAAAGGCGAATGGGTCATACATTCCGGTGCTACATCACATATGACGTCAGACAGATACATATTGGAGAACAAGGAAAATGTTGATTCAAAGGTGGTGACAACTGCGAACAATGATAAAATTGTATGTAATTTAAAAGGGGATGGAAACTAATTTACTATCAGTAAATAAGATGTGTAGTAAAGATTGTGTTGTTGTTTTTGATAAAACTGTTTTTGAAAAAACAGTAAAGTTTTTAAGAAAGATGACAAATAAAGAAAAAAAAAAGTTGTTTTTTTTTAAATAAAGAGGCAGCGATGGTTCTAACGTCTCCTCCAGATACTACTTCTAGTGATTTTCACTTATGGCACCGAAGGTTAGGTCATTTGTGTAGGCCTTTGATGGAAAAATTAAAAGGTTTAGCAGATGGGCTGTCATTTGGAGCGGTGAGCATGGCACCGTGTGAAGGTTGCTGCAAGGGGAAAGAGTGCGTCAAGAAATTTCCGAAAAGGAAAGGTGTTAAGAGAGCAAAAGAATTGCTAGAACTAGTGCATTCGGATTTGGCAGATCTAATGGAGGAAGAGTCCTATGGTGGGTTTTTTTTTTCTTTTTTTTTTCGTGGATAATTTTAGTCGAAAAACTTTTGTATATCTGCTTAAATCGAAACCCAAAGTATTCTAGTAGAAAATCAGACGGGCATGAAAATCAAAAAGTTACGTATGGACAATGCCTCTGAGTAAGTGAATTGTCAATTTGGAGATTTTATTAAGAAGCACGGTATTCAGCATCAGACGTCTGTACCGTATACACAACAGCAAAATGGGGAGGCAGAGCGGACTATACGGACTATTACTGAAAAGGCGAGATGTATGATACAAATTGCTGGTCTAAGCAAGAAATTATGGTCAGAAGCCATTGGATGTGCGGTTTATCTGAAAAATAGATGAGACGGATAAACTTCCAGAAGAGGTACTTACGAATGAACGAGTTGACTTGTCGAATCTGAGAGTATTTGGATCCAAGGCTCAGGTTCTGATAAAGGATCATAGCAGGAAGATCCAAAAACGAGTCCAATGATAATGAATGGGTATTCCAATAACCAAAAGGCATACCGATTTATCAGTTTGGATAAAACCCCCAAAAAAAAAATGATTGCTCGAGATGCAACGTTTTTTGAGAATGTGCCCATGATAAAGGAGAAACAAGATACCGTTTCGAAGGAGAATTTTGTGGATACATATCTACAAAATGACATTCCCGGGACTAGTGGTCCTACCACTGAATCACAGGTACCAAAGTTAGCTGAACCTGTTGGAGTGGGGGTACCGGTGTCTACGCTGAATGTTATAAATGAACAAATTTCAAGAAGGCTCTAGACCGCTGAGTCCGATTGTCTATGTAGATGTTCAAGAAAGACGTCTACTTCAACATACGAATCAGACTCTGGAGATAACTTCTTCGACTCCGTCGATTCAGAGAATCATGTGGTTGAAGATTTGCGAGATCCAGTGAACATAAATGTTGCTGATCCTTTAAATGATATGGTTGCTCCTACTGAACGACGTTACCCAGTTCGAGATAGACGTCCCAAGAGAGATATGGACATGGTCTATAATTTTTACGTAGCTGATATTCCTGATCCTGTATCGGTCCAAGATGCCATGGAGCGTTCAGACAAAAAGCTGTGGTTAGAAGCGATGAACGCCGAATTTATCTCCCTGAAGGCCAATAACACCTGGGAGCTAGATAATCGACCCATGGACGCAAACTTCGTAAAGTCGAAATGGGTTGTTAAACTCAAGGTTGGGGCGGATGGTAGCATGCAGCGCTATAAGGCCAGGCTGGTCGCTAAGGGCTATTCGTAAAAACCAGGCATAGTTTTTTTCGAAACGTACGCACCGGTTGTCAAAATTTCTTCGATTCGTCTTTTTATTGCACTGGCAGCCGAAAATGACCTAAGTATAAAGCACTTAGATGTGACTACCACTTTCCTAAATGGATATATAAAGGAGAATATTTATATGGAACAACCTGAATTTTTCGTCCAAATGGGGGAAGATCGCAAGGTTTGTAAGCTAAAGACGACGCAGGACGCTAGAATCTTTTCTCCGAAGCACAGAAAATAGAACAGTAATAGTACTAAGTGTAGGTAGAAATAAATATTTTAAAGAAATCACATTGAATGAAAATTTGAAATCATTAAGTATGAAATTTCCCAATTGTAAATTTTTGAATATTAATAATGAATTGAACATATTTAATAGAAAAATCAAAATAAATAAAATTTGTAAAATAATAAATACAGAAATTGACCAAATAGATTATGATACAAAAATTTTAAACATAAAAAATATGAAGAAATTATTATTTACAAGCAAAAAACTGAATACTGACTGTATTAAGAAAGGCACCATAGAATGCTATTTAAAAAAATGAAGAATAATGCAAAAGACGAGAAAATAAATAAGATTATATTTAAAAAAACACCTATATCTAATAAAGGTACCTTAAAAGCTTACTTTCCAGTTGTAAAAAAATGCAAAAAGATAACACAAGGCGGCTCCTGACACACGGAACTGAAATATTATTTCGAGGCTAAAAGTCAAAGCATTAACATTTTTCATCAAAATATTGCAAGCGTTTTGTCAAAGCGAGAAATATTAGAATTAACATTGATTGACTTAAAAAATATGGGTAATGAACCAGATTTCATTTGTCTAAGTGAAACTTTCTTGAAGTCAGGTTCAGAGCATACATTAAATATGGCTAACTATGATCTAGCGTCGTTCTTTTCGAGAGATGCTAAAAGAGGTGGTTCATGTGTTTTATTAAAAAAAGATCTTGCTTATAATGAGGTAAATTTTGTTAAAAGCTTAGCTTCAATAAATACGTTCGAATGTTGTGGTATTGAACTTACAAAGTACAAAATTATAATAATATGTATATACAGAACTCCACAGTCTGACATAAACGTATTCCTTAATAAATTCGAATCACTACTCCATACGTTATTAAAAAATACTAAAAAAAGGCTCGTGGTTGCTGGTGATTTAAACATTGATATTTTAAAATCAAACAAATATACACAAAATCTATTAGAAATCCTAAGCAACTATCAATTAAAAATGCACATTACTACACCAACCAGACGACAAGCATGTTTAGATCATATCATCAGTAACGTAGATGATGCCGTAGGGATAGTTCTACCTTTGGCACTTTCTGATCATGAGACAGGACAAATTTTGAAAATTACCGAAAGTAAAAAATCAGAACCCATGAGAACATGGTACGTACTTAAGAAAGATTATTCAAATGAAAACCTAGAAAAGTTTAGGAAAACTGTTAGTGGTCTATCTTTTATGGATATATATGAAAGTGAAAATCCTGATTTGGCTTTAATATTTTCCAAGATTCCATTAAAATTTTATTTTCAATATGTTTTCCCAAACGAAGAATAAAAATGCAATCAGCAAGAAAAATTAAATGGCTTACGAAAGGGCTAAAAATAAGCTGTAGAAAAAAGCGATTCCTGCGCTTAAAATATTACAAAGATAAAACCAAACAATCCAAAATTTGTTATACGAATTACTCAAAGATTTAAAAAAAATGTATAGTAGGAGCACACAAAGCAAAGAATAGTGAATTAATTAATAAAAGTAAAAATGTGTGCAAAACATCATGGAATTTAATTAAAGATAAATCACTTCACCCCCCTCAGTTTATTGAAAACATAAAACTAGATGAGAAAACTGAATCACACCCGGCACAAATAGCTAACTTATTTAATATTTTTTTTATAGATGAAACTAATGAAAGTAATTATGGGACTTAGCTTATAAAATGAACACAAATAGTGTTTCGAATTCAATTTTTGTAAGTCCTGTGTCTGCAACGGAAATAAAAAATATCATAGTGTGTCTCAGAATACAAATGCAGAAGGAGAAGATGGCATTGCTACTAAAGTACTCAAATATTGTAAAGAAGAACTAAGTGAAATCCTAGCATTCTTAATAAATCTCTCATTTGAGCATGGCTTATTTCCAGAAAACTTAAAAAGAGCTATAATAAAGCCTCTTTACAAAAAAGGTGAAAAAGACAACTTGGGTAACTACCGACCCATTGCTTTGATACCAGTTTTCTCTAAGATCTATGAAAAGGCAATGCATAAAAGATTGTACGATTACTTCCTTAAACACAGAATAACCCAAGAACAAAATGGCTTTCAAAAAAATAAATCTACGACATTAGCAGCTTTTAATCTAGTAAATGACATAGTAAAAAATTTAGATGGCAAATATTTGACAACAGCATTATTCTTTGATATGACGAAGGCTTTTGACTGTGTGTCACATAGACTAATTTTACATAAACTTCATCATTATGGTATCAGAGGGAAAGCATATGAATGGATTAAATCTTATCTTCACAACAGACAGCAATGTGTTGAAGTTATGTCGATAAACAGTACAAAAATGGTTAATAATTCAAGATCAAGTTTCAAAGTAAATGGATATGGCGTACCCCAAGGTAGTGTCTTGGGTCCGCTATTATTTTTATTATATATTAACGACATTGTAAGCATATCTGTGTATAAATCTGTATTATTCGCTGATGACATTTCGATAATAGTGACTTCAAAAAAAAAGACAATTATATTAATAATCACGTTCTTGACATTCATAATACAATTAATTCTGTAGTAAATTGGCTGGACATAAATAATTTAAAATTCAACTTATCTAAAACTCATTATGTGAATTTCAATAAACTTAATATTAACGTAAACCATAACGGTCAAGTTATTGAAGGGGCAAGTATGGTGTCGTTTTTAGGATTAGTATTAGACAACGAATTAAACTGGAAGCAGCAAATAGATAAAATTTGTAAAAAAATAAATAGTTATGTCTATGTATTAAATCGTTTACGAAAAATCTGTAACAAAGAGACATCTTTAGTAGCATACCATGGATACATAGGTTCACTTTTAAAGTATGGACTAATAATTTGGGGACGTAGTACTGATTTTTCAAGAGTGTTTGTCGCTCAAAAAAAAAGCATAAGAGCTGTTTGTGGAGCAGCTCCTTTAGACTCGTGCAGACCGCTTTTCAAGCAATTAAATGAATTGCCACTGCCGAGTCAGTATATTTATGACATTTCTTGTTTTGTTAAACAGTATAGTGATATGTACACCAAAGCACACGAGCTGTATCCTCGAAATACAAGAAATAGAGAGAGATTAGTGAATAGTTATGCTCACAAAACTGCACTTTACGCAAAATCTAGTTATGCAATGTCAATACAAATATTCAACAAATTACCACAACATTTTAAAACAATGACATTATCTAAATTTAAAAAAGAGCTAAAGGTCTGGTTGCTGGATCACTGTTTTTATTCTATTAATGATTATTTAACATACAAATAACTTAATTTTTTGGAATTAATTTATTGGTTCCTATTATTTGTTGCATGATGCATGAAAAAATTAAATAGTTAAATTTAAATAAATGTCAAATTGTTATTACCTAATATAAGTTTTTGCATGCTATTTTATTGGCAAAATGTGTAAGATCGAATTTAATAATTACCTAACATCTGATATGTACTCCATTTTATGCAAATAAATTATTCTTATTCTTATTCTTATTCTTAAGAAATCTCTGTATGGATTGAAACAAGCGTCTCGATGTTGCAACGAAAAAATTCATGCACCGCATTTTGAAAATGGGCTTTACGCGATCCAATTATGACCAATGCGTTTACAACAAGATAAAAGGTGATATGTTCGTTGCTATTGCACTTTATGTTGATGATTTTTATATATTTACCAATAATGAAGCTGCAGCTAAAGCAGTTAAAGATCAGATTGAAAGTTCTTTCAAAATAAAGGATCTTGGAAGAGCAAGAGAGTGTCTTGGAATGCGGATTGAGCGGAATAAGGACAAACAAGAGATCTGTCTTTCCCAGAAGACATACATAAACAAGATCATTGAAAAGTTCGGGATGCATGACTGTAAGCCAGTTAGCACACCGGTTGATTCAAATCTGCGTCTGAAGCCTGGACCAAAAGAATGTCGATACGCGGTGTCAAGAGATTATAGGATCACTCATGTACCTGGCGTATTGTACTAGACCAAACATTTCATTTGCAGTTACGATGTTGAGTCAATTCAACAACTACAATGTTTCGACTCACATGGCGGCGCTGAAACGTATGAGTATCTGAAGGGGACAGTGGAACTACTGCTATATTATAAAAAATGTATCAAACCTTTGGTTGCTTATACCGACGCTTATTGGGGAAATGGGCTTGATGGGAAATCTTTCTCTGGTTATATCCTGATTTTCGGTGCTGCTGCGATAGGTTGGCAATCTAAGAAACAGCGATGTATAGCACTGAGTACTGCTGAAGCCGAATACATCGCTATTTGTGAGGTTGCTAAGGAAGTATTTCTGTTAATGGGTTATATGCTGAACTGACTGGCCAGACCAGACACTATTACTATATTTAGTGACAGTCAAAGCGCTAGTAAGCTAGTGTGTATACACTACATACACAGGTCTGTCACAGGGTTTTTCACAATAATCAATACAGATAACCCTTTGCTCTGCCAACTCTCGAACAAAATGATACTTAATATTTATATGCTTTGACCGTTTCCCTATTGCAGGATCCTGCAATATGTTAACAAAGGGAGTTGCAAGGCAGAAGCATCAGTTCTGCTTAAAAAATTGTGGATTAAGTGGGGATGATGTAATATTGGACCTCCTCTGTTAAGTGAGAGAGAGAGAGTATCATCGACAATAAAGAAGACAAACATTTTTTGTTTTATATACCAAAAAAAATTACAAAAAATTACGAGAATAATTATGTTTTTATTATTTTTCTATCTTTAAAACTGACCGACATATAAATGTGCAAAGTTAACATATTCGGTCTAAGCCGCGGACCGAGTGCGATATCGTCGATGACGTCACGGGCCCCATCACCGCGCGAGTGACTCGAGGATTCGAAACATTTACCCGAATGTGAACGTCACGCGCTGAACTACTTTCTTTATTTTAAACAAGAAACAATTAAAACAACATGAGTCTATCTATTAAATATTTTATTGTGACTTAGTGTAAAAATACGGCCACAAAAACACCCGAAAAAAATATTTTTAACGTTCCTAAGGATCCGAAAATCAGAAAAAAATAAACAAATGTGATAAGAAGGGCACATCCATTACCACCAAAAACGACAGCATATTGTTATGATCATTTCGATGTAAGTATTCAAATACCTTAACCTTGCCATGTGAAATACTAACTAATAAGTACCTAGTAGGTATTTGGTTATTTAATATGCTTTTTAGTACCGTAAAACGGGGTTACATTGATTAATTTTGAAATTTAAAGGCGTGTTACTTTTTTAGTTTCAAAGTATAAATTATGAAATAAATACACTAATGACGAATTAGTGTGCAAATTTAATTGGCATAGTAAAAAAAAATTATGGACTTTCAGAGATAAATAATAAAATGTGGCTTATCAACTTTATAATAAATACGGGGTCGCTTTGATTGCCCCCGTTTTTCAACTGTTTCTTATTGTATCCCCAAAGACGAATAAAACTGTGTTTTTTTCTTTATTGTTCACTCAATCAATCAATCAATCAATATACTTTATTCAGAAAAAGTTTACATGTTTCCTGGTAGGAATACTAAAATTATTGTACATAGACATGACAACAAGTGGATCAAGGTTTCACATACAGAGACGCAGCACAAACAAGGAGACACACAACTAGCCACTGCACTATCATATAGAAGTCTCTATCTCCAAACTAAGTTCCAAGACTTGTATTTCAGAATATGGAGACTTCCTCAGACAAAGAGCAGCCAGAGTATTCCCCGAACCTCGTCCCTGTGTATTAAACTAGTAAAATTAAATATTATACTGAGTAGGTGACAAAGAAAACTTGCATGGGTATAATCATAGTAGAAGCAGAATAGTGTACTGGTACATATATTTAAGTACATAGCATGTCCTACCTAAGATGCCCAGTAAGGTATGAATACCTGTGATTAGGCATCAGAACTTAAATTTAATTTTAATTGAGTGCGCGGCATGCTTGCATATCCGTGTGTGTGTGTGTGTGTGTGTGTGTGTGTGTGTGTGTGTGTGTGTGTGTGTGTGTGTGTATATATATATATAAGGGTGTATTTGTGTTGAAAGAGAAGATGTTTGTGTGTCTAAATAGAGAGTGCTTATTATGCGTACGCGAGTGTCGTAGTAGGTTTGTGTGTAGTGTATGTATGTATAAGTGGGATAAGAAAAAGTTTTTTTTTTTTTTTTTTTTTCCATCCTTGGTATCTTTCTTTTTTCTGTCTGTTTGTTTGTAACCTTTTAACGACTAAACGGCAGAAACAATGTTGATGTAATTTGTTGATGTGGATGCGAGGAAATAGAACATAGGGAAATAATATAAGTATTTTATTGTTTTTTTTTGTTTTTTTAATATATATATATATATATATATATATATGTTTCTCTCTAGCTGTAATACAATTATTTATTTCTTAGTTTTTTATTTTTTATTGTATGTGAAATTGTATTAAATTTTCTGTGTCAAAGTAGTTAAGGCCAAGAAGCCAGTCAGAAACTTTATATTTGATCTCAAATTTAGAAAGGGGGTAGATGTTAAGATTTTTATTAATTCTATTGTATAGTTGACTACTAATAATGGGAAAGAAACGACTATAGAACCTAGTTCTATGTTTATCAATTAGACAAACACGATCGTTTCTTCGTTTAGTACTATGATGAAGTTTATTGTACGCTACGGATGGGTGCTTGCGGAGTATAGTTTAGAGGATAAAGAGACGTCTCACTGAAAGTACCTTGCTGTCCAGGTATAGTGCAGCAGTGGAATAGCAGTAAGGCTTTTTAAGCATAACTTTTAGCACTGCTCTTTGGGCTCTCTCATTCGTTTTCGAGATATATGCCTCTGAAGTTAAATGGGCCGAATTTGATTTAAGGGGTTAATTTGATAACTTAAGTTTTACCCCCTAAAACCAATTCAACCAACAAAATCAGGTATTTTTCATTAATATAAAATAAAAACATACAGTATGTAGGTACTCGACTCCTAGTGTCTAAGCACTAAATATTGAAACTAACGATTTATTGAACGTTTCCAAGGTTAATGATCCCTATAATTTCAAGCAAAAACAATAATGATTAGTTTAAAAATACAGTGTTAATAAACAGCTACGTGCAGTGGATATTTCGCGCTAAATCATTGCGTCCTGTTTTTTAGTAATTATTTAAAAGAGCTGATGTTATCAGCAGTCAGGCGAAACAGCTTAATAAAAAACTGTTCATAACTTTTGTATCAAACGTGAGCTAATTTCTATGGCGGCTATCTTTTCTACTTCACTATATGCATGACCTTCTTGCACGCCTTCGCTATGAATATATGTTCTGTGGTTTAACTTTGTGTACAAAATTATTAGGCAAGTTTATTTTGTGATAATTACCGTCTGTTGATGTATTTAATGCTTTGAAGGTGTTTGTTTCTACATTAAATAAATAATAGTGTGATTGAGTTTGAAAGTTTTCTATGCAATGAGCTATATATAAAACTTGCGAAATTTGTGGTTTGCGATCTGTTAGCGCGATGCGATGGGTCAAAAACGAACATTTATGGCTAAATTTCCACTGAATAAAGATAGGTAAGTGGTAAATCTATTCGGTAATCTATTAGGTACAAGAAATTATTGATTTTTCTTTCATAATATTCATAAAATAACATAGCCTTGCTAGCACTAGTGCGGTGCCGGTGTTATCGATATTTTTTCTAACCCGTTATTCGACATTTGGTTCCTAATCTTATTCTAAGTCGTTCTGCATTCCACGCTATATAATAGTAAACGTAGTAAAAGTATAAATTTAGAATACCTAATGTCGCGTAGCCTAAAACCGCTTAATCTTCTAATTTTCATTAAAAAAAAAAAACAGGTGCAAAAACTGGATACAAGTGACCGATAAAGAGGACTTGACATACATACCGATCGAAAAGCTGCATGAATTAAATATTTCTGTGGCAAACATTTTCGAAACACCGACTACAAAAAAAAAACAACCCAATTTAAAAAAAATATTGCTACTCCTTAACTGCTATTAATCACGGACCACTGCTAGTTTGTAATATGAAGTAAGGAGTAAGAAAGATTAGACATTATTTTAAGGGGAAAAGACACAAATTGTGTTGTGTACTATATAATGTATTATTTTTGTATGTAATAAAAACCACATGCTTAAACCATATTATTATTATAAACCCCATATAAATTAAAATAGTCCTAACTAGTCGTTTTTTTCTCAAAATATCGATATCGATAAAAATGTGCTATGTTGCAGACATCCTTTTCTGTTTGTCATGTTGGCTAACATGCTCGATATAGAGTGTTATTACCTATGGTCATTAGTTTTGTTATGTTGCACTTATTCTCAGCGCACGTTTTAAAAATTCACAACATCCGTTCCAATGTACGTCAGTCCCGTCTCTTCTTACGTAGTATTTATATACTCTTTGGTTATCAGAATCATATTAGTAGTATAGGATTTAATTAAAAAACAATATGTACACAAAAAGGTTGGGGTGCACTTATTTCTACGACAAGAAAACAAAACTTCAAGTTTAATTTTCTTAGTTTTTTATGTATAGGTATTTTTGTTATACCTATACTTATTCATTAGTGAATGTAATAGTAGGTTATAGAAATTATATCTTATACCTAACTTGTCATTTTAACTCCGCGAATTTCAGCTGCTACAAAATCTTTATTTTCTATAAAATATTCTGCCACCATCATATTGTGGACTAAAGGAAGGTTGTCGGATCGGCCTTTTTGAAATCCTTCTTTCATTTTAGTTCTAAAATAATCACTTAATCAATCAGCAATATTTAAAATCAATAAAAAACACCAGAGCGCACGAGAGCAAACACCTACTAAGCAAAAATGTACTACGGACGTATGAGGTGGGCGCTTATCACTTCGGTAATATTGCACCGATCGATGTGAAATAAAAACTAGAATAATGTGTACGGTCTATACTTTTACTCTACGTACTTAAAAGTGTAATATTGTAACCTTGTTATCTTCTCCATTGTTACTTAGCAACTGTTTTGTTATTAGCTGTCTATACATCTCTACAGAAGTAAAACAATGTTGTGTTGAAATGTTTAATATATAATTTTCTTTATAGTGTGCTAATTAAATAATAGCTTCTGCAAGTGCATAACCTGTATTTATTCTCACCAAAAATCCATTACTTCTCGCACTTATCGGCAACATATTCACAATGTGGAACGCCTGAAAGTTTTGAATCCAAAAGAACGCCTAAAAATCGTACTACATTTTTCGTTGGTATTAAATTAATATTAAAATGTATTAATATGGGGGGAGGCATTTGTTTCTGAGTAAATACTAGCATCGAGCTCTTGAGCGTTGATATGCTTAAGCCATTTTGGTTCATCCAACTAATTAAATGATTTAAACAAATTGATAATTGGTTGCATAATGTATTGACAGATCGATCAATGGAGTATAAGAGGAGATCATCAGCGTATTGTAGTAAATTCACTGAATTTTGAATTCTAAATCATAAGTATAAATGTTGAATAGAATAGGGCTACGTACAGATCCTTGCGGAAGTCCTTTCCGGACAAGTCTGTTATGATCCCGTGCTTGTTCTAGTTTTATTGATCTTCCTGACAGGAGGTTAAATATGAAGCAAGTGAGAACCTTGGGATGTCAAATTTATGAAACTTATATTTAAGAACATGTAGAATAACATTGTCGTATGCTGAATCTATATCTAAAAACACTACTCGAACCGATTCATTGTTTGTAAACGCTTCCGAATATCTGTTACAAGAGTACCCACACTATCCAATGTATTCCTGCCCTTTCGGAAACCAAACTGTGTCTCAGATAACATACCACAATTTTCGACAAGCCATTCGAGGTGGTTTTCGACTAAGTTCTCAGCTACTTTTACTATAACAGAAGACAAAGCTATTGGTTGATACGATGATACTGCGTTTGGTATTTTACCTGGTGTAAGAATTGGAAGAAAAATTTGGGATTTCCAGGAAGGAGGGATATTTTCAGATAACATTACTGTGTTAATTATGTCCAGATAATATACAAGTGATGATTCAGTGAGGTTGGCTGAAAATGAATACGGTATACCATCTTCACCAGGGGCAGAATCTTTTACAGCCGATAGAACCCCTTTTAATTCTTGTATGGTGAAGGGAGAATTTAAACTTGATTGGCTGTGGAATACTACAGGGAGAACAGAATTGTAAAAACCATCATGCTGTGGTACTGTCAGTGGTGCCAATAGTTCGAATTATATTTTTGGCACCATTACAGCTGTTTCGGGTTTGCCAAGGTCATGAATGCTATTTAGTGCTATTATACCCATGTTTACAGCTACGCAAAAATGAGGGTTGATAAAAAGAGTTTCATTATCTTTGATTTCTACAAAGTAACGTCTAATTCTATTGAATCTTATGAATATAATGTTCTACCCACACTAATATAAAAAAGTGAAAAGTGTTTGTTTGGGGAGCTTGGCCGAATTTAATGAGAATTTCTGTGTAGATATTGTAAACCATAGAGACCTTAAGATCCTTTTTGTCCCCGAAAATTTTACTTGCGGGTACAGCTGCGGGGTGCAGCTAGTACAATATGAAAGCGAAATACTACGCACTGATTATACACGAAATCAAATTAAAAAAAAAAACGACTTAACCTATGAAACTGAAATTAGGCCCTACCTGCCTAATTTCAGTTACAACGTAGGTAGTTTATGGGTAGTAAAAGTTAACTAGGAAATGATTTTGTGACAGGGACGAATTAAGGGGGTCTAATGGCAATTGTTTGTTTGTTGTGTGAGGTAGTGCTGGCCTCTGATGTCAGAGTTAGTCAGGGCGCCCAAGGGCCTCTGACATGACTTAACGACTGCTATTAATCAATAATAGCCAGGACCGACAGCTTAACGTGCCCTCCGAAGCACGAAGCGATGAAAAACCGCAAATAACTTAGAAAAGTCATTGGTGCGGAGCCTAGGTTATGAATCCGGCATCGTTGGATTCTAAATTGCACTATAGAACCGTTTGGCCACCATCGCTCTAATGGCAATTGAAAGTTTATATCGCTGCCTTAATTTGACAATATCACAAAACAAAAACACACTATTTTTCAGGAGAAGGGATCAAATAAAATTAAAAGTTTAGGAACTCATAACTTGTATTGTAGTGAACATAATCGGTCCAAAGCAACACAAAAATAAAGGATGGTAATCAAAGTTTAGTTTTTGGCATACACCTTAGGTATTTGAATTTAAAATCTACCTATCTATACTATAATAAAACTGTAAATGGGCTAAATCTTTACATAAAATATTTTTTGAAAATTTTAATTGAGATAAACTTCAAAATCGATATGGAGTGCAAAAAGGTTTTTTTTTAAATTTTCGTCTGTCTGTCTCTTTGAACACGCATCACGCTGAAACTACCGGACGGATTTTGATGCAACTTGGCAAAATCATAGCTTATGTTATGGATTAACATTTAGAATACTTTTTATCCCGAAAAAATTACGAGTTCCCGCAGGATAGTGGTTGAAAGTTATTTAAAAGAACACATATTACGCTGAATCTACTGGACGGAGTTTGATGTAACTTGGCACAGTCAAAGTTCATATTATGTTTTAAAATTCCGGATTCCTTTTATCCCCAAAAAGTATAGGGTTCCTGCGGGATAGGTATTCAAAGTTATCATAGTTTAAATGTTATGTAAATAAAACATTAAAACTGTATCATAATTTCGACCTTCTTGGCACGATGTTGTGTGGCACAGCGGGAGTATGCTGGCCTGACGTGCTTGGGTCGAAATCATGCGCTTCTTGAAATGTTTTACTCCATATTTTTAAGCATTTACATATTTTATGCGTTATTTATACATTTTCCTCGATCATCATCGTCATTTCCTGAAGTAAACCGTCTAATCGTTTCAACAAGTTCGTTTCAAGGTCACAATAATTCCAATTCAGATAATTTAGAAAAAACTCAAAAACAGAAAAGAATTAAATCAATTTGTCAATTTAGGTACTTTTAATTTGTAAATTTGTTAGTTTTACCTGAAGCGCATGCTGAAAAAATAAATAAATTATCATTATTTTATCATTTACAATCCTTCATAGCGAATAAACCAAAGGCATCAAAGTTCTCCCTCCGAATTAACTAGGTGGCGCTGATTGACCTTAAAACACGAAAGCATTTCATTCACTGCAACAAAGGGTCCCACTAAATTCAAATCTATTAAGTTTTTCAGATTCGGCTCACATTAGCACTAGCACGACCTCCAGCTCTCAGGCCCTTGCGACTGGAAGTTGTCTGTTGAATTGCCTACCGTCCGGTTGATACACATTACACAGAGTACTTTGTACATGGTTGATATCGAATTACTCTGCGCATATCTATATGTATATATAGATCAACCTATTCTGAATATAAGTAACTTATAAGAACTACGTATTTTCGCTAGCGAATAAACCAAAGGCATCAAAGGTATCCCTCCGATTTAGCTAGATGGCGCTGATTGACCTTAAAACACGAAAGCATTTCATTCACTGCAACAAAGGGTCCCACTAAATTCAAATCTATTAAGTTTTTCAGATTCGGCTCACACTAGCACTAGCACGACCTCCAGCTCTCAGGCCCTTGCGACTGGAAGTTGTCTGTTGAATTGCCTACCGTCCGGTTGATACACATTACACAGAGTACTTTGTACATGGTTGATATCGAATTACTCTGCGCATATCTATATGTATATATAGATCAACCTATTCTGAATATAAGTAACTTATAAGAACTACGTATTTTCGCTAGCGAATAAACCAAAGGCATCAAAGGTATCCCTCCGATTTAGCTAGATGGCGCTGATTGACCTTAAAACACGCAAACTGTTCATTCATTGCAACAAAGGGTCCCGCTAAATTCAAAACTACAAAGTTTTTCGGATGCGGCTCACTCTAGCACTAGCACGCTCTCCAGCTCTCAGGCCCTTGCGACTGGAAGTTGTCTGTTGAATTGCCTACTGTTCGGTTGATACACATTACACAGAATACTTTGTACATGGTTGATATCGAATTACTCTACGCATATCTTATGTATATATAGATCAACCTATTCTGAATATACGTAACTTATACGAACCACGTATTTTCGCTTCATCTGCTCGCTCGACGTCATTCGTTACCTTACCGCTTATCGCACTACGACACCTTACAAGGTTGGATTTAAAAACTGGGGTACTTGGTATCTTAGGCCTTGCACGCACTGCCTTGCGGCGGAACGCGGTGCGTTTATTTCTTATTGTATTATATTCGTTTATTTCATATTTTATTATATGCGGTTATTTCATTGCAATACGTGCACTTCTATGAAGTGTCATAGAAGAGCAAGTGTATTATAACGCATATTCTGTGAAGTACGGAGTGCCGTACTTCACAGAATATGCGTTATAAAAAGCAAGGCAGTGCCTTATTCCGATGATTAGATGCCGAGCAATCGATAAAAAACTATTTGACGGCTGAACGAATTTTGAAGAAATGTAGTATAATATTGCACCTGGTCCTCTGGACCTGGACCAAACCTACAATTGGTCTGGTGGTGGGCTGCGGCACCCGTCTTCAGAATACTTTCACCTCTCGATTTCGTTAGTCATGATATTATGAGCTTTCATGTCACTTCACGACATTGTGAAATCGCATAAATAATAATTGAAGAACTGTTATGTAGTACTAAGACTTAAAATAATTGCTGTCAAATTGGTGTTAAGTAATTTTATTTTACCAGTTGTTAATTCTAGTTTTAACATGTCTAGTTACGTAGGTATATAAACCAACACTTTTAATATATTTCCTCTTAGAGGAACCTTTCCCATAACCACAACAAGTCTTATTGACTGTCAAAATAACATAAGTCTAAGGGTCAGAGCAGACTTAACGCCCCGGCAACGGATCGGCACCGGAACGCCTCGCTTAGACTGGTTGACGGCTAGGCGTCCACCCGTGTACGGCAGGGCGACGCCTCCCTTACGGCAAGGTGGCCTGGTCAACGTCTAGAATGGGTGAATTCCCAGTAGTCCCGCTATGGTTGTTCAGTATGTTTTTTTTGTAGTTTTTTTTTATCCCAGAGGTTCCATTAACTGGACCACTGGGATTTTAATTCCCTAAAGACCCACGTATCTCATAAATGATGCACAGAAGCACAAAAGTGTAATTTGGTAAAAATAGGTAAATTTATATATTATATCTTCTTTTAATTATACTCATTTCTTTTGTGTGATTTTAATTATTTTTTCAGGCTCCTTTATTTATTTTATTTGAGCTTATTACCCTAATTGAAAATAAATTAAGCGTTCGCGCATTTTTCATCTGATTAATATATATATTAATGTTAATATTTTTTTAACGAATTGTGACTAAATGAACACATTAATTGCAGAGTCTGACAAAATCTGATTAATGTCAGTAAGGATCAAAATCATGCGACGCAAATTTATGGAATGTACATAGCTCCAAAACCATTTAAAAGTATCTGATGATTTTCGACCTTATTGACATGAACTAAGTACCTTTTTTTACAACGTATTATGAATAAATGAACATAGTAAATGCCGAATCTTACTAAATCTGATTATGTCCATGAGGGTCAAAATCGTGTGACACTAACATGATATTATTGATATGAAGTAAGTACCTTGATTTTAGATGCTTTTGGACTAAATGATCACCGTAGAAAATTACTTGTCATTATATTGCACTCTATGTAATAGGTAAAAAAGTGCATAGATAGTAAAATATATGAATTGTACTGATTTTATTCCTACTGAAGAATGTTATAAGATTAAATTCTTACAATGAAAGTTATATTCAAAAACTTCTACACTTAGAAGAGTAGTAAAGTTTGCTTAAACTGGTGTTCATCAGGTTAAATTAAAAATATTAGTTTTACATATATTTTTAACTAACACTGTCCATTTTTTGTGTACCTTATATTTCCAACACTGGGTGTGGGTGAGCACGCCACTAGGAGCAAGTGGAGCCCACCAGCCGTAGCCACGGCGACCGCAAGACGTAAGCGCGGTGATGGCGCAGTGACGGCGGGTTGACCACGTGCCTTAAGTATAGAATACTAAATAGTTACTACCTAACGCCAAGGCGAGGCGTTGCCGATCCGGTGCCGGGGCGTTAAGTCTGCACTGACCTTAAAATGAAAGGTCAGAAAGAAAGGAAAGAACAAGATCAGTTTCCCCTACATTCGAGATTTTGTCTTCACGCAAAATTATTTTCTGGGTTCGTGGGACAGTACATACCTAAGAAAGTTCTACAATTTTGACAATGATGATAAACATCTTTACAAGATTTCAAAATATAAGGTAATGGTGCACAAATCCAACAGCAAAACAGACATAGTAGAAAAGCACACATGTGAGTGCACAGCGTAATTCTACTTGTGACTACCGTCATTCCTGCAAAGCCACATCCTGGACAGATGGCAGGCATGGAAGCAAAGCCAAAATTATAAACCCTTGGTGGCTGTGGGGGTATTGGATTATCAACGTAAATATCAAAAGCTGTTGCATAAGTCGGAGGTGGCGTATGCTGTACAAATGACGGTGAAGGAATAAAAGTACCCATCAGTCGTGGTCTTCGTCTTGCTGACATTTGGTTCAACACAAATGAGTAGGATGGTGGCGCACTTATGAGGGAATTTGGAGGAGTTGTTAGAGCAGCAGGTTGGATCTCATTGGCTTGCATCGCAGCTTTCAATTGACCTATTAAACCTGGTAAATGAAGAGAACTTTCATTCAGTTTGGCTAATGCTTGTAAAAATAATGAATGGGGTTGTTTTGGCATTATTAACTGGATATTGCTGCGCGGCTGACACATCATTGCACTCTGGAATAAAGGTCGAAGGAATGAAGGTATGGACCCCTGTAGTGATATTAGATTATCTTTTTCGGACTGTGTTCTTGTAGAAGGCAAACTAAAAGATTTAGGAGTTTCAGGTGTGGTAGAATTTGATATATTTGGCATGGATTCATTTGTGTTGTTTTCTTCGAATGTTTGTTGATCAGCGTCGTGACTGCACTCTGGTTTATTCGGGTCCATTTTTGTCCATGTAGTTAATTTTGGTCTTGTGTTCGTGTTTTTATTATAAACACACTACACTCAGTCGTTAGTTTGCCCTAGATAAGTGGGTAGGTATAATCAATGTTTTTTAGACATACATAATTAGAAAAGAATTTATACACGTTTAGTTCATAAATTTCCTATACTTGATATAATTTTTGTCTAGGTCATAGAGAAAGGAAAGTTTGCCCTCTGACATTTCTGAAGTCGTTGGTCTTTGTCACAAACTAAAAGGCCTTGTGTGCGTGTGCATTGAGTGAGCACAGTGGCCCAATTCCATAACTTGGCTACAATCGGATTATCACTTTTTTCATAGCAAATTCGACTCTATCGCAAGGCATTAGTGGTTGCGATACTGAAAATTCGATTAAAGCCAAGTTATGGAATCGGGCTGCTGGTGAACTCCTTCTGTTTTTTTTTAAATAAAATAACTTATTTAGTATAAGCTCTAAAATAATTGTAAAACCAATATATCTATTTGTAAAAAGATAAAACAAATCATAAATCATTGAATGTGGCACCAACTGCCGACCATCGTGTCCTTGGTCAGGTTGATGTAAAAATGGACAGTGTAGAAATCGGTCGACTGACCAATATTTGCAGCCCGATTACAGAACTTGGCTACAATCGGATTATCACTTTTTTCATAGCAATTTCGATTCTATCGCAAGGCATTAGTGATATCGATACTGACAATCCGGATGAAGCTAAGTTATGTGGTCGGGCCCCTGCAGCCCGATTACAGAACTTGGTTACAATCGGATTATCACTTTTTTCATAGCAATTTCGACTCTATCGCAAGGCATTAGTGGCTGCGATACTGAGAATTCGATTGAAGCCAAGTTATGAAATCGGGCTGCGGGCCTCGAGTCTATGTCAACAGTCGAGTCAGTCCCAACAGGCTGCGTCACAGATTAAGTATCAGAATATTCTGATACTTAATCTGTGGGATGCGTCCATGGTCTCGGCCGCGACCGTCAGGGGCCCGACCACATAACTTAGCTTCAATCGGATTGTCAGTATCGATATCACTAATGCCTTGCGATAGAGTCAAAATTGCTATGAAAAAAGTGATAATCCGATTGTAATCAAGTTCTGTAATCGGGCTGCAGTGGCCCAATTACATAACTTAGCTTCAATCGGATTGTCAGTATCGATATAACTAATGCCTTGCGATAGAGTCGAAATTGCTATGAAAAAAGTGATAATCCGATTGTAACCAAGTTCTGTAATCGGGCTGCTGGAATGCTGTCGGCCGATGCGAGCGCCTCAGTATAGATATGGGTCGGTACGCGTTATTCCAGTACCGTAACTGTTTATTGATATTTATGGCAATACCAGTTTCTGACTATTTATTTGAATATCTATTTATTGGCCCG
The DNA here is from genome assembly GCA_946251855.1 of Alsophila aescularia. Taxonomy (NCBI): domain Eukaryota; kingdom Metazoa; phylum Arthropoda; class Insecta; order Lepidoptera; family Geometridae; genus Alsophila; species Alsophila aescularia. The sequence goes on from OX276373.1 coordinate 66,151,183, forward strand.
TTTCTCGATTCTGAACTTAACCACGTTACTGTCTAGCGAGAGATCGTTTCGGTATTATAAAATATAGGTATCTACTTGTTTGCGGCGTAGAAGTCGGTGCGTACGTTTGATTTTTGTAGTGTAAACTCTTTATAAACTTTCTACTATACCTACTAGACTGTATTGTTTATATTTTGACAATGTCAATAATTGTCTGTGTAATTAAATGTTGAGTTCTAAGTTGAATAAAGCTACAATTCTAATGTAATCATTCTTTATTATGCAACAATTTATTCAACTTAGTAAGTAAATAAAAATGACGGAAAATAAAACATCAACGATTTATAGTGATGCACCATCAACATCATATATTTCTGGTATAGCAAAATACTTACGCCCTGATCGTTTCGACGTCACGCGAGACTCTGCAAACTCCGAAATTAGATGGAAGCATTGGAAAATGTTATTTACGAACTTTCTACAAGCTGAGCTAGACAACTCCGCATCCGACGTTGTAAAACTAATGCTTTTGTCAAACCACTTGGATGCTAACGTGTACGTACAGGTACGTGAATGCCAATCTTATACTGTCGCAATAGAAACATTGGATAAAATTTATATAAAACCGAAAAACGAAATCCATGCAAGACATGTCCTAGCAACGCGACAACAACTACCTGAAGAAGACGTGGCTGAATACATCCAAGTTTTAAAACAACTCTCACATGATTGTAATTTCGTAACCGTCACTGCTGAGCAACACAAAAATCAATTCGTCCGAGATTCATTCATAGCTGGACTCTCATCACAAAAAATACGGCAAAGATTATTAGAAAATATGTCCCTAACTCTCGATGAAGCTATAAATCAAGCAATTTCTTTTGAAACTGCTGAGAAGAATGCGAAAACTTACATCAATCAAAACATGTTGTCTCTGAATACTGCTCAAAATCAAGCGCTGAAACATTTGGAACCTATTCTACCATCCACGCCACCACCGTTGAATCAGAATATAGCTGCCGCGGCACCACCACGCAAACGTTGTTGGTTCTGTGGAGGCAACATACATCAACGTATTAAATGCCCTGCGTTCCATAGCACTTGTCAACTGTGTGGAAAGAATGGCCATTTTGCAAAAGTGTGTCGCAGTTCCAAGCCCTCTGCAAGTGCGATCGATTCAGTTGGATATTTAGAGTCATCTTCTATATGCGCTGCTTCGCCTTCAAGCCTCAAACAAGCAACAGTTCCTGTCACAATAAACCAGATTCGCGTTGACGCCTTAGTAGATACCGGCAGTTCCGTAAGTTTTATCAATAAAAGTATCGCTCAAGCGTTAAATCTCAAGCGTAAACCATATCGTCAAACGATAACTCTAGCGTCACTTAGTCATACGTCTTTTGTAGATGGTTTGAGCTTCGCAACGATCGAAATAGAAGGCCATACTTACAAACAAATACCACTCCTGATAGTCGAAAATCTTTGCGCTGACGTCATAATTGGCCATGATTTATTGAAAAACCACTCGTCTATTGAAATGAAATTTGCAGTCAAGAGCCCCTTAAAATATGCAACGTACTAGCTGCTGGCGTACCACCTGCGTCCATATTCCATAACTTATCTCCAGATATCAAACCAATCGCTATAAAATCAAGACGATACAACACATCTGATGAAACTTTTATTAAAGAGGAAGTAGAGAAGCTTCTCAAAGATGGCGTTATAGAGCCAAGTATATCTCCATGGAGGGCACAGGTCCTAGTTGCTGGAGGAGGGCAACATCGTAAACGGATGGTCATAGATTATTCATTAACGATTAACAAATTTACTCAACTGGATGCATACCCTCTGCCAAATATCGAATCGATTGTATCTAAAGTGGCAAAATACCGATTTTTCAGCCAAATTGACCTCAAAAACGCATACCATCAAGTGTCAATCCTTGCGAGCGAAAAAATATACACAGCTTTTGAGGCTTGCGGAAATTTAAATCAATTTTCACGAATACTATTTGGTGTTACTAACGGAGTCGCTGCTTTTCAGAGAACTTTACAATATATCATTTCTAAAGAGAATTTAATCGGGACTTATGCGTATCTCGATGACATTACCGTATGTGGCAAAAATCAAACAGACCATGATAAAAACTTAGAAAAGTTCATGCAGGCAGTACAAAAATATAACCTGACTTTAAACAAAGATAAATGTGTGTTTGGACAAGAATCCATTAACCTTTTAGGATACACAATTGAAAATAACACAATAAGACCAGACGAGGATCGCTTAAGACCATTAATCAAACTGCCTGTACCGACTGACATGCCATCTTTGAAAAGAGCATTAGGAATGTTTGCACACTATACCAAATGGATAAAGAATTTTTCAGAAAAGATTCATCATCTAACAACTATCACGACATTTCCTATGCACAGTGGCGCCATCGAGTGCTTTGAAACTCTGAAGTCGGATATTGCAAAAGCAGTCCTTACATCCATTCTAGAAGATGTCACATTCACTGTGGAAACAGATGCTTCAGATCATGCTTTAGCTGCAACACTATCACAAAATGGAAGACCTGTGGCGTTTTTTTTCACGATCTTTGACAGCTCCTGAACGCCGACATCCCTCCATAGAAAAAGAGGCCGCTGCGATAGTAGAGGCGTTACGGAAATGGCGTCATTTTCTGCTCGGAAGACACTTCATCCTCATCACGGATCAACAATCAGTGTCATTTATGTTCAGTCAAAATCATACCAGCAAAATAAAAAACGAAAAAATAGAAAGATAATGTCTTGAACTCTCTTGCTATAAATACGATGTTATATACAGACCTGGTCGAGACAATACGGTCGCAGACACTTTTTCTCGCGTATGTGCTCATTCAAATACTAATAGACTGCATGAATTGCATAATGCACTAGGACATCCAGGAATAGTAAGAATGACTCACTGGATTAGAATGAAAAATCTTCCATATACCACTAACGACATAAAAAGTATGATAGAAAGTTGCAGAATATGCGCTGAAATCAAACCTCGTTTTGCAACAACAAAAGGAAATTTAATAAAAGCTTTAAACCCTCTTGAAAGATTGAACATTGATTTCAAAGGCCATTTATTTAATTCACAGAAAAAATACATTTTGACCGTCATAGATGAATTCTCCAGATTTCCTTTCGCATTTCCTTGCAAAGACATGACTAAACTACAGTCATAAAGCACTTAACAGAAATTTTCATGATGTTTGGTACTCCTCAATATATTCATTCGGACAGAGGAACATCATTTATGTCAAATGAACTACGAAATTTCCTTGTTCCATTAGGTGTAGCATGCAGTAGAACAACGCCGTATAATCCACAGTGTAATGGGCAAGTGGAACGACTGAATGGAACTTTGTGGAAGACGATACAACTGATTTTACGATCCAAGAACATACCAATCACTGAGTGGGAACAAGTTCTACCTGTAGCATTACATTCCATCCGGTCTTTATTGTGCACCAGCACGAATGCTACACCACATGAACGGATGTTCAATCATTCGCGGCGTTCTCCAACTGGAGAATCTGTACCATCTTGGCTTTAGACTCCAGGGCCTGTATTAATAAAAAAACATGTCCGGAATTCAAAGTTTGACGCTCTAGTGGAAGAAGCCGAGCTCATAGAAGCGAATCCACTTTACTCCCACATAAGGCTCCAAAACGGAAGGGAAACTACCGTATTCAACCGACCGACACTTGGCACCTTTGCCAGATGAAGATCATTTCGAAGATGCCACTGACGATAACGGTGAGCCAGCAACAGAAGAACGCGCTGGTGAACCTAATGAACCTACGCCCGTAGCTCGAGAGGATAATTTAGAGGTAGTAGCACCCGATCCGGCTCCGCGTCGATCGTCACGTGAAAAACGGACCCCCGTATACTTGCGAGACTATGTCACAGACACAGATAAGAGGGGGTGAATGTAGTGTAAACTCTTTATAAACTTTCTACTATACCTACTAGACTGTATTGTTTATATTTTGACAATGTCAATTATTGTCCTTCTAATTAAATGTTGAGTTCTAAGTTGAATAAAGCTACAATTCTAATGTAATCATTATTTACGCAACAAACTATTTTTTAATGACGTTGTTTAAAGACTATTGACTAAGTTTACATTTCCGATTGAAAAATTACTTTACTTCATAGTTAGCCCCAGGCTTAGGACTGGCTACAATAAGTTTAGATATCCCACAGCATACTGCTCTTGACTCGTGACATTTGTATTGTTTATTATTTATTAATTACTAGTATTTATTTATATTTACATACATATTTAAATAAATAAAAAAATATGAACAACAAAACGAACCAAACAACCAAACAAGTCAAAATTTAAAAAGCCAATCGCGATAACTAAACTTTCTAAACTGATTTACAAAATGAAGAAATTACACTTCCACAGGTACCCCACGAACTTATGACCTTGACCTAAAAAATATTTTTCAATAAATGCATCTATTTACCTATGGATGTCTTGCTCTTACACGCAGCGTAACTTAATCATGCTGTTCCTTACCAATACCTCGTAATACCTACTGACGTAGACAGAGTACTTAATACCGACCGTACCATACGGTCGGTTCGGTATTAGGTACTCTCCGCGAAGCGAGCCGTGACGCAATTTGCCAATACATAGTTTAGTCAGAATAAATAGTTATTGTCTAACCAATACGGTTTTTCAGGTATTGGAGCTATACCGAATACCTATAACTATTTATGGTTTGTAACGACCTTCTCCTCTACCTCAGCAGCCCGATTCCATAACTTGGCTTCAATCGAATTCCCAGTATCGCAACCACTAATGCCTTGCGATAGAGTCGAACTTGCTATGAAAAAAGTGATAATCCGATTGTAGCCAAGTTATGGAATTGGGCCACTGTATGCGCTTGTCAGTCGTCGTGGACACGGCAGACAATCTGCGTGTAACCTATCGCTTGAGGTAGCGCCCAGTATTTATATACTCTTTGGTAGCGCCATATTGTTTTTAACGTTGTATGACGTTTGGGTTATCTCAGGGGTGCGTTTAAGTAAGTCGGCGAAATTTTCACCGGATAAAAATTAACTAGCGAGGGTTTGCTGAACGGAGACATAGGTTTATCTTGGGTTTATCTGTCAAATTTATGTTCAGTAGCCTATTTTATGCCCCCTAAATCATTTTTATATTATATTCGTTGCACAGAATTTATGTTACTGCATTATTATAAATATATAAAGTATTTACGAATAAAACAATCAACCAATTGAATCTAACCACGAATCGAATGACACACAGCTGTCATTCTGACAGCAGACTAAAATTTAGCGACCTCAAAAGCTCGCTAAAATTTATCCTAGCCAGGCGAAAACTTATACCAGCGGGCGCCCGTGAACGGGGCAGATTAAATTTTAGTCGGGTTAATTTTTCGCCTCGCGGTGTGCTTGAACGGGGTGTTTGACGTTTAGTCAGTTTAAATTTTATACTGGATAATTGACTTAAACGCACCCCTGGGTTATTGGCTAGCAGCCTGGCACAAACGCGGCCAGCCGGCCATATTTATTTACGTTTTATTACAGGTACTGTGTCGATCGAGTGAAGTTGTTTGTTTTTATTAACCTCTCCATTTTATCTGTAATAAAGCTCTCTGTGTCTCTAGCATCAATATAAGAGTATCTAGTGGATAATTATTTTGCTTGCAAAATGTATTACGAGTGCTGTGTTTGTAAACTTTCGCGACAGGACGCTATTTTACATCATTTTCCTTGCACTGAGAAAAGACTCATTATCTGGCTAAAGTGTATAAACCGTGATGATCTGAATAAATTGTCACCAGAACAGCTTTCGAAGCTGTTTGTTTGTCATAATCACTTTGAGAGGAAGTTCCTTCCGCTCAAATCACGTCTCATAGGGAAAGCATATCCTTCCTTATTTACTGAGGACGAGATTACGACTGCAGGGGTGCGTTTAAGTCAATTATCCAGTATAAAATTTAAACTGACTAAACGTCAAACACCCCGTTCAAGCACACCGCGAGGCGAATAATTAACCCGACTAAAATTTAATCTGCCCCGTTCACGGGCGCCCGCTGGTATAAGTTTTCGCCTGGCTAGGATAAATTTTAGCGAGCTTTTGAGGTCGCTAAATTTTAGTCTGCTGTCAGAATGACAGCTGTGTGTCATTCGATTCGTGGTTAGATTCAATTGGTTGATTGTTTTATTCGTAAATACTTTATATATTTATAATAATGCAGTAACATAAATTCTGTGCAACGAATATAATATAAAAATGATTTAGGGGGCATAAAATAGGCTACTGAACATAATTTTGACAAGTCGATAGTTGAATTTGACAGATAAACCCAAGATAAACCTATGACTCCGTTCAGCGAACCCTCGCTAGTTAATTTTTATCCGGTGAAAATTTCGCCGACTTACTTAAACGCACCCCAGTACCATCTCAGGAGAATGCCGGTAAGTTTGTTAATATCACATATTATTGCTTTGGTCTCCTTTGAGTAAATAGCGACCCGCCCCGGCTACACATGGGTGTAATATAGAAAAACAAGAAGAGGAAAATGTGAAGTTCTCGCACACTCGACCATCACTCCTCATGGGGGGTCGGAGGCTTGCTTCGGTCGCCGCCTCCCCCTCGCTACGTTCATTTCTTATATGCTCGTATTATATATGTTAATTTTGCGTGGTTTAGGAGGAGTTAGTGGCCAAACAGACAGATAGACAGATGTGGAAAGCAACTTTGTTTTATATCATGTAATGATAACATGTTACTCAGGCAGAAAATCCACTATCTTGATGATATTCAAATGAATGCATGCCCCATATCTATCTACTATAAAAAATAACTACCTACTATACAGTTTCCCACAACTCAGCCGCCAAGGTTACTGTAATACCTTATTATTATGAATCCTACCACCTATCAAGCTGCTTAAAATGTGGCGTCAGAATACAACTGTTTACTTATAAGTTGCTCCAAAACCATTTAAAAGTATCTGATGATTTTCGACCTTATTGACATGAACTAAGTACCTTTTTTTACAACGTATTATGAATAAATGAACATAGTAAATGCCGAATCTTACTAAATCTGATTATGTCCATGAGGGTCAAAATCGTGTGACACTAACATGATATTATTGATATGAAGTAAGTACCTTGATTTTAGATGCTTTTGGACTAAATGATCACCGTAGAAAATTACTTGTCATTATATTGCACTCTATGTAATAGGTAAAAAAGTGCATAGATAGTAAAATATATGAATTGTACTGATTTTATTCCTACTGAAGAATGTTATAAGATTAAATTCTTACAATGAAAGTTATATTCAAAAACTTCTACACTTAGAAGAGTAGTAAAGTTTGCTTAAACTGGTGTTCATCAGGTTAAATTAAAAATATTAGTTTTACATATATTTTTAACTAACACTGTCCATTTTTTGTGTACCTTATATTTCCAACACTGGGTGTGGGTGAGCACGCCACTAGGAGCAAGTGGAGCCCACCAGCCGTAGCCACGGCGACCGCAAGACGTAAGCGCGGTGATGGCGCAGTGACGGCGGGTTGACCACGTGCCTTAAGTATAGAATACTAAATAGTTACTACCTAACGCCAAGGCGAGGCGTTGCCGATCCGGTGCCGGGGCGTTAAGTCTGCACTGACCTTAAAATGAAAGGTCAGAAAGAAAGGAAAGAACAAGATCAGTTTCCCCTACATTCGAGATTTTGTCTTCACGCAAAATTATTTTCTGGGTTCGTGGGACAGTACATACCTAAGAAAGTTCTACAATTTTGACAATGATGATAAACATCTTTACAAGATTTCAAAATATAAGGTAATGGTGCACAAATCCAACAGCAAAACAGACATAGTAGAAAAGCACACATGTGAGTGCACAGCGTAATTCTACTTGTGACTACCGTCATTCCTGCAAAGCCACATCCTGGACAGATGGCAGGCATGGAAGCAAAGCCAAAATTATAAACCCTTGGTGGCTGTGGGGGTATTGGATTATCAACGTAAATATCAAAAGCTGTTGCATAAGTCGGAGGTGGCGTATGCTGTACAAATGACGGTGAAGGAATAAAAGTACCCATCAGTCGTGGTCTTCGTCTTGCTGACATTTGGTTCAACACAAATGAGTAGGATGGTGGCGCACTTATGAGGGAATTTGGAGGAGTTGTTAGAGCAGCAGGTTGGATCTCATTGGCTTGCATCGCAGCTTTCAATTGACCTATTAAACCTGGTAAATGAAGAGAACTTTCATTCAGTTTGGCTAATGCTTGTAAAAATAATGAATGGGGTTGTTTTGGCATTATTAACTGGATATTGCTGCGCGGCTGACACATCATTGCACTCTGGAATAAAGGTCGAAGGAATGAAGGTATGGACCCCTGTAGTGATATTAGATTATCTTTTTCGGACTGTGTTCTTGTAGAAGGCAAACTAAAAGATTTAGGAGTTTCAGGTGTGGTAGAATTTGATATATTTGGCATGGATTCATTTGTGTTGTTTTCTTCGAATGTTTGTTGATCAGCGTCGTGACTGCACTCTGGTTTATTCGGGTCCATTTTTGTCCATGTAGTTAATTTTGGTCTTGTGTTCGTGTTTTTATTATAAACACACTACACTCAGTCGTTAGTTTGCCCTAGATAAGTGGGTAGGTATAATCAATGTTTTTTAGACATACATAATTAGAAAAGAATTTATACACGTTTAGTTCATAAATTTCCTATACTTGATATAATTTTTGTCTAGGTCATAGAGAAAGGAAAGTTTGCCCTCTGACATTTCTGAAGTCGTTGGTCTTTGTCACAAACTAAAAGGCCTTGTGTGCGTGTGCATTGAGTGAGCACAGTGGCCCAATTCCATAACTTGGCTACAATCGGATTATCACTTTTTTCATAGCAAATTCGACTCTATCGCAAGGCATTAGTGGTTGCGATACTGAAAATTCGATTAAAGCCAAGTTATGGAATCGGGCTGCTGGTGAACTCCTTCTGTTTTTTTTTAAATAAAATAACTTATTTAGTATAAGCTCTAAAATAATTGTAAAACCAATATATCTATTTGTAAAAAGATAAAACAAATCATAAATCATTGAATGTGGCACCAACTGCCGACCATCGTGTCCTTGGTCAGGTTGATGTAAAAATGGACAGTGTAGAAATCGGTCGACTGACCAATATTTGCAGCCCGATTACAGAACTTGGCTACAATCGGATTATCACTTTTTTCATAGCAATTTCGATTCTATCGCAAGGCATTAGTGATATCGATACTGACAATCCGGATGAAGCTAAGTTATGTGGTCGGGCCCCTGCAGCCCGATTACAGAACTTGGTTACAATCGGATTATCACTTTTTTCATAGCAATTTCGACTCTATCGCAAGGCATTAGTGGCTGCGATACTGAGAATTCGATTGAAGCCAAGTTATGAAATCGGGCTGCGGGCCTCGAGTCTATGTCAACAGTCGAGTCAGTCCCAACAGGCTGCGTCACAGATTAAGTATCAGAATATTCTGATACTTAATCTGTGGGATGCGTCCATGGTCTCGGCCGCGACCGTCAGGGGCCCGACCACATAACTTAGCTTCAATCGGATTGTCAGTATCGATATCACTAATGCCTTGCGATAGAGTCAAAATTGCTATGAAAAAAGTGATAATCCGATTGTAATCAAGTTCTGTAATCGGGCTGCAGTGGCCCAATTACATAACTTAGCTTCAATCGGATTGTCAGTATCGATATAACTAATGCCTTGCGATAGAGTCGAAATTGCTATGAAAAAAGTGATAATCCGATTGTAACCAAGTTCTGTAATCGGGCTGCTGGAATGCTGTCGGCCGATGCGAGCGCCTCAGTATAGATATGGGTCGGTACGCGTTATTCCAGTACCGTAACTGTTTATTGATATTTATGGCAATACCAGTTTCTGACTATTTATTTGAATATCTATTTATTGGCCCGTTTCTCGATTCTGAACTTAACCACGTTACTGTCTAGCGAGAGATCGTTTCGGTATTATAAAATATAGGTATCTACTTGTTTGCGGCGTAGAAGTCGGTGCGTACGTTTGATTTTTGTAGTGTAAACTCTTTATAAACTTTCTACTATACCTACTAGACTGTATTGTTTATATTTTGACAATGTCAATAATTGTCTGTGTAATTAAATGTTGAGTTCTAAGTTGAATAAAGCTACAATTCTAATGTAATCATTCTTTATTATGCAACAATTTATTCAACTTAGTAAGTAAATAAAAATGACGGAAAATAAAACATCAACGATTTATAGTGATGCACCATCAACATCATATATTTCTGGTATAGCAAAATACTTACGCCCTGATCGTTTCGACGTCACGCGAGACTCTGCAAACTCCGAAATTAGATGGAAGCATTGGAAAATGTTATTTACGAACTTTCTACAAGCTGAGCTAGACAACTCCGCATCCGACGTTGTAAAACTAATGCTTTTGTCAAACCACTTGGATGCTAACGTGTACGTACAGGTACGTGAATGCCAATCTTATACTGTCGCAATAGAAACATTGGATAAAATTTATATAAAACCGAAAAACGAAATCCATGCAAGACATGTCCTAGCAACGCGACAACAACTACCTGAAGAAGACGTGGCTGAATACATCCAAGTTTTAAAACAACTCTCACATGATTGTAATTTCGTAACCGTCACTGCTGAGCAACACAAAAATCAATTCGTCCGAGATTCATTCATAGCTGGACTCTCATCACAAAAAATACGGCAAAGATTATTAGAAAATATGTCCCTAACTCTCGATGAAGCTATAAATCAAGCAATTTCTTTTGAAACTGCTGAGAAGAATGCGAAAACTTACATCAATCAAAACATGTTGTCTCTGAATACTGCTCAAAATCAAGCGCTGAAACATTTGGAACCTATTCTACCATCCACGCCACCACCGTTGAATCAGAATATAGCTGCCGCGGCACCACCACGCAAACGTTGTTGGTTCTGTGGAGGCAACATACATCAACGTATTAAATGCCCTGCGTTCCATAGCACTTGTCAACTGTGTGGAAAGAATGGCCATTTTGCAAAAGTGTGTCGCAGTTCCAAGCCCTCTGCAAGTGCGATCGATTCAGTTGGATATTTAGAGTCATCTTCTATATGCGCTGCTTCGCCTTCAAGCCTCAAACAAGCAACAGTTCCTGTCACAATAAACCAGATTCGCGTTGACGCCTTAGTAGATACCGGCAGTTCCGTAAGTTTTATCAATAAAAGTATCGCTCAAGCGTTAAATCTCAAGCGTAAACCATATCGTCAAACGATAACTCTAGCGTCACTTAGTCATACGTCTTTTGTAGATGGTTTGAGCTTCGCAACGATCGAAATAGAAGGCCATACTTACAAACAAATACCACTCCTGATAGTCGAAAATCTTTGCGCTGACGTCATAATTGGCCATGATTTATTGAAAAACCACTCGTCTATTGAAATGAAATTTGCAGTCAAGAGCCCCTTAAAATATGCAACGTACTAGCTGCTGGCGTACCACCTGCGTCCATATTCCATAACTTATCTCCAGATATCAAACCAATCGCTATAAAATCAAGACGATACAACACATCTGATGAAACTTTTATTAAAGAGGAAGTAGAGAAGCTTCTCAAAGATGGCGTTATAGAGCCAAGTATATCTCCATGGAGGGCACAGGTCCTAGTTGCTGGAGGAGGGCAACATCGTAAACGGATGGTCATAGATTATTCATTAACGATTAACAAATTTACTCAACTGGATGCATACCCTCTGCCAAATATCGAATCGATTGTATCTAAAGTGGCAAAATACCGATTTTTCAGCCAAATTGACCTCAAAAACGCATACCATCAAGTGTCAATCCTTGCGAGCGAAAAAATATACACAGCTTTTGAGGCTTGCGGAAATTTAAATCAATTTTCACGAATACTATTTGGTGTTACTAACGGAGTCGCTGCTTTTCAGAGAACTTTACAATATATCATTTCTAAAGAGAATTTAATCGGGACTTATGCGTATCTCGATGACATTACCGTATGTGGCAAAAATCAAACAGACCATGATAAAAACTTAGAAAAGTTCATGCAGGCAGTACAAAAATATAACCTGACTTTAAACAAAGATAAATGTGTGTTTGGACAAGAATCCATTAACCTTTTAGGATACACAATTGAAAATAACACAATAAGACCAGACGAGGATCGCTTAAGACCATTAATCAAACTGCCTGTACCGACTGACATGCCATCTTTGAAAAGAGCATTAGGAATGTTTGCACACTATACCAAATGGATAAAGAATTTTTCAGAAAAGATTCATCATCTAACAACTATCACGACATTTCCTATGCACAGTGGCGCCATCGAGTGCTTTGAAACTCTGAAGTCGGATATTGCAAAAGCAGTCCTTACATCCATTCTAGAAGATGTCACATTCACTGTGGAAACAGATGCTTCAGATCATGCTTTAGCTGCAACACTATCACAAAATGGAAGACCTGTGGCGTTTTTTTTCACGATCTTTGACAGCTCCTGAACGCCGACATCCCTCCATAGAAAAAGAGGCCGCTGCGATAGTAGAGGCGTTACGGAAATGGCGTCATTTTCTGCTCGGAAGACACTTCATCCTCATCACGGATCAACAATCAGTGTCATTTATGTTCAGTCAAAATCATACCAGCAAAATAAAAAACGAAAAAATAGAAAGATAATGTCTTGAACTCTCTTGCTATAAATACGATGTTATATACAGACCTGGTCGAGACAATACGGTCGCAGACACTTTTTCTCGCGTATGTGCTCATTCAAATACTAATAGACTGCATGAATTGCATAATGCACTAGGACATCCAGGAATAGTAAGAATGACTCACTGGATTAGAATGAAAAATCTTCCATATACCACTAACGACATAAAAAGTATGATAGAAAGTTGCAGAATATGCGCTGAAATCAAACCTCGTTTTGCAACAACAAAAGGAAATTTAATAAAAGCTTTAAACCCTCTTGAAAGATTGAACATTGATTTCAAAGGCCATTTATTTAATTCACAGAAAAAATACATTTTGACCGTCATAGATGAATTCTCCAGATTTCCTTTCGCATTTCCTTGCAAAGACATGACTAAACTACAGTCATAAAGCACTTAACAGAAATTTTCATGATGTTTGGTACTCCTCAATATATTCATTCGGACAGAGGAACATCATTTATGTCAAATGAACTACGAAATTTCCTTGTTCCATTAGGTGTAGCATGCAGTAGAACAACGCCGTATAATCCACAGTGTAATGGGCAAGTGGAACGACTGAATGGAACTTTGTGGAAGACGATACAACTGATTTTACGATCCAAGAACATACCAATCACTGAGTGGGAACAAGTTCTACCTGTAGCATTACATTCCATCCGGTCTTTATTGTGCACCAGCACGAATGCTACACCACATGAACGGATGTTCAATCATTCGCGGCGTTCTCCAACTGGAGAATCTGTACCATCTTGGCTTTAGACTCCAGGGCCTGTATTAATAAAAAAACATGTCCGGAATTCAAAGTTTGACGCTCTAGTGGAAGAAGCCGAGCTCATAGAAGCGAATCCACTTTACTCCCACATAAGGCTCCAAAACGGAAGGGAAACTACCGTATTCAACCGACCGACACTTGGCACCTTTGCCAGATGAAGATCATTTCGAAGATGCCACTGACGATAACGGTGAGCCAGCAACAGAAGAACGCGCTGGTGAACCTAATGAACCTACGCCCGTAGCTCGAGAGGATAATTTAGAGGTAGTAGCACCCGATCCGGCTCCGCGTCGATCGTCACGTGAAAAACGGACCCCCGTATACTTGCGAGACTATGTCACAGACACAGATAAGAGGGGGTGAATGTAGTGTAAACTCTTTATAAACTTTCTACTATACCTACTAGACTGTATTGTTTATATTTTGACAATGTCAATTATTGTCCTTCTAATTAAATGTTGAGTTCTAAGTTGAATAAAGCTACAATTCTAATGTAATCATTATTTACGCAACAAACTATTTTTTAATGACGTTGTTTAAAGACTATTGACTAAGTTTACATTTCCGATTGAAAAATTACTTTACTTCATAGTTAGCCCCAGGCTTAGGACTGGCTACAATAAGTTTAGATATCCCACAGCATACTGCTCTTGACTCGTGACATTTGTATTGTTTATTATTTATTAATTACTAGTATTTATTTATATTTACATACATATTTAAATAAATAAAAAAATATGAACAACAAAACGAACCAAACAACCAAACAAGTCAAAATTTAAAAAGCCAATCGCGATAACTAAACTTTCTAAACTGATTTACAAAATGAAGAAATTACACTTCCACAGGTACCCCACGAACTTATGACCTTGACCTAAAAAATATTTTTCAATAAATGCATCTATTTACCTATGGATGTCTTGCTCTTACACGCAGCGTAACTTAATCATGCTGTTCCTTACCAATACCTCGTAATACCTACTGACGTAGACAGAGTACTTAATACCGACCGTACCATACGGTCGGTTCGGTATTAGGTACTCTCCGCGAAGCGAGCCGTGACGCAATTTGCCAATACATAGTTTAGTCAGAATAAATAGTTATTGTCTAACCAATACGGTTTTTCAGGTATTGGAGCTATACCGAATACCTATAACTATTTATGGTTTGTAACGACCTTCTCCTCTACCTCAGCAGCCCGATTCCATAACTTGGCTTCAATCGAATTCCCAGTATCGCAACCACTAATGCCTTGCGATAGAGTCGAACTTGCTATGAAAAAAGTGATAATCCGATTGTAGCCAAGTTATGGAATTGGGCCACTGTATGCGCTTGTCAGTCGTCGTGGACACGGCAGACAATCTGCGTGTAACCTATCGCTTGAGGTAGCGCCCAGTATTTATATACTCTTTGGTAGCGCCATATTGTTTTTAACGTTGTATGACGTTTGGGTTATCTCAGGGGTGCGTTTAAGTAAGTCGGCGAAATTTTCACCGGATAAAAATTAACTAGCGAGGGTTTGCTGAACGGAGACATAGGTTTATCTTGGGTTTATCTGTCAAATTTATGTTCAGTAGCCTATTTTATGCCCCCTAAATCATTTTTATATTATATTCGTTGCACAGAATTTATGTTACTGCATTATTATAAATATATAAAGTATTTACGAATAAAACAATCAACCAATTGAATCTAACCACGAATCGAATGACACACAGCTGTCATTCTGACAGCAGACTAAAATTTAGCGACCTCAAAAGCTCGCTAAAATTTATCCTAGCCAGGCGAAAACTTATACCAGC
The DNA here is from genome assembly GCA_946251855.1 of Alsophila aescularia. Taxonomy (NCBI): domain Eukaryota; kingdom Metazoa; phylum Arthropoda; class Insecta; order Lepidoptera; family Geometridae; genus Alsophila; species Alsophila aescularia. Next base: position 66,166,548 of record OX276373.1, read on the forward strand.
GGGCGCCCGTGAACGGGGCAGATTAAATTTTAGTCGGGTTAATTTTTCGCCTCGCGGTGTGCTTGAACGGGGTGTTTGACGTTTAGTCAGTTTAAATTTTATACTGGATAATTGACTTAAACGCACCCCTGGGTTATTGGCTAGCAGCCTGGCACAAACGCGGCCAGCCGGCCATATTTATTTACGTTTTATTACAGGTACTGTGTCGATCGAGTGAAGTTGTTTGTTTTTATTAACCTCTCCATTTTATCTGTAATAAAGCTCTCTGTGTCTCTAGCATCAATATAAGAGTATCTAGTGGATAATTATTTTGCTTGCAAAATGTATTACGAGTGCTGTGTTTGTAAACTTTCGCGACAGGACGCTATTTTACATCATTTTCCTTGCACTGAGAAAAGACTCATTATCTGGCTAAAGTGTATAAACCGTGATGATCTGAATAAATTGTCACCAGAACAGCTTTCGAAGCTGTTTGTTTGTCATAATCACTTTGAGAGGAAGTTCCTTCCGCTCAAATCACGTCTCATAGGGAAAGCATATCCTTCCTTATTTACTGAGGACGAGATTACGACTGCAGGGGTGCGTTTAAGTCAATTATCCAGTATAAAATTTAAACTGACTAAACGTCAAACACCCCGTTCAAGCACACCGCGAGGCGAATAATTAACCCGACTAAAATTTAATCTGCCCCGTTCACGGGCGCCCGCTGGTATAAGTTTTCGCCTGGCTAGGATAAATTTTAGCGAGCTTTTGAGGTCGCTAAATTTTAGTCTGCTGTCAGAATGACAGCTGTGTGTCATTCGATTCGTGGTTAGATTCAATTGGTTGATTGTTTTATTCGTAAATACTTTATATATTTATAATAATGCAGTAACATAAATTCTGTGCAACGAATATAATATAAAAATGATTTAGGGGGCATAAAATAGGCTACTGAACATAATTTTGACAAGTCGATAGTTGAATTTGACAGATAAACCCAAGATAAACCTATGACTCCGTTCAGCGAACCCTCGCTAGTTAATTTTTATCCGGTGAAAATTTCGCCGACTTACTTAAACGCACCCCAGTACCATCTCAGGAGAATGCCGGTAAGTTTGTTAATATCACATATTATTGCTTTGGTCTCCTTTGAGTAAATAGCGACCCGCCCCGGCTACACATGGGTGTAATATAGAAAAACAAGAAGAGGAAAATGTGAAGTTCTCGCACACTCGACCATCACTCCTCATGGGGGGTCGGAGGCTTGCTTCGGTCGCCGCCTCCCCCTCGCTACGTTCATTTCTTATATGCTCGTATTATATATGTTAATTTTGCGTGGTTTAGGAGGAGTTAGTGGCCAAACAGACAGATAGACAGATGTGGAAAGCAACTTTGTTTTATATCATGTAATGATAACATGTTACTCAGGCAGAAAATCCACTATCTTGATGATATTCAAATGAATGCATGCCCCATATCTATCTACTATAAAAAATAACTACCTACTATACAGTTTCCCACAACTCAGCCGCCAAGGTTACTGTAATACCTTATTATTATGAATCCTACCACCTATCAAGCTGCTTAAAATGTGGCGTCAGAATACAACTGTTTACTTATAAGTTGCTAAACATTGTATTTTTTTGGCAAATTTCAGAAAACATTGATCAGCAGACCGAGCATAGTTATTCTCGTAAAATACACTTCAACCACACATACTCCCGACTAGAACCATTGAAAGGTTTGTTATTATTTTATGCTTAATAGATTCTTTTGAATATATATTCTTTAAGTGCTTGATGCAGACTAAAAGAAACTTCTCTTGAGTGTCAATTTTGTATAATTAAATACCGACAAGGTTATGGTTGAACTACTTCAACCACATTAATATTTTTACATCTGATAAGATTTAAAATTTACAATGTTTTACTTTTTGGTATCTATTACAGGAAGAATTGCTACCGGCTCCAGTGAGTTCCAGAATTTACCAGGACCTTCACAAAATCCACCAACCTGTCAGCGTTTGGGTAATAATCTTCTATTGTTTCTTAGACTATCTTCCTGAATATATAATGTCATTTTTTTATTTTTTTTGCAATTATGATAATCATCCAACAATCACTAACTTGATTTTAAAATGTTTCAGGTTTGGACCGATCCAGAAGTAAGAAAGAGCCAAAACCTTCCAGAAAGTGGTTAATTAAAAAACTGAAAGATTTGACACCAACTTGCCAAATTATTTACAAAGAATATAAAAAGGCAAAACAACAGGCAGACTTTTACCGAAGAGCCAAGAGAGCTCTAAAGTTTAGCAAGGAGAAGTCATTTGAAAAACTGACTGAGAACATGAATCCCTATGCCAAAAGGATAATGAAAATGCAGATTAATTTATGCACCAAAAAGAAGAAAGGCCGTTGATTTACTGCAGAAGAAAAACTGATTGCTTTATCAGTGATGAAGCAAAGTCCAAAATGTTACAGATTTTTACACAAAATCTTTATATTGCCTTCAAGGTCTACTTTGAATAAAATGGTTTCGAAAATGAATGTTCGAACAGGGATTAGTCCACAAGTATTCGAATTGATGAAGAAAGAAGTATGTATCTTTCACTACCCATGCACAAAAACATCAGACCGTTGCAACAGGTTCTTGTAGGGAGGGGTCACATTGTATTGTGCACAGGCTATATCTTATAGATACATATTTTATTTTAAAATTAAAAAATAAACTCCGTATTATTTAAATTTGTTTCTAGGTTGCCACATGGGATGAGAAAAAGAAGAAGTGCTCTGTGGTTTTTGACGAAATGTCTTTAGAGTCTGCTTTGACTTATGATAAAAATAAAGACACCATTAATGGCTTTGTGGAGCTAAATGAAAAAAGAAGGGAGTTTGCTGACCATGCCCTCGTCTTTATGCTGAGAGGAGCAGTATACAAGTGGCAACAACCAGTGGCTTTCTATTACTGCCAAGGTGCTACCACAGGAATAGAGTTGAAAATTATACTGAAGGCTGTAATTTCTGCTGTGGTAGGATGCGGGCTAAAACCAATTGCGGTAATTTGTGACCAAGGTGCAGCCTTTCAATCAGCACTGAAAAGTCTGAAGGCAGATACAAAGCGTGACCAAATACTGGCAAATCAAGAACCAGGTTTGTATAATTTTATAAACTTACCATTATTAACCCATCCATACACTTGATAGCATTGGCTGTATTTATAGTAATAATAAAGCCTTTTATTCAACTACAATTCAAAAATTCAGAAAACTTTATTCTTATATATTTTCATGTCCATTTGCCAGTCTGCAAAAGTTGCACTTACCTCTTATAAATTAAAAAAACATAATCCCTCTATTATGAGTCATGTACTTTTTTCTTTCATTACTATTTATTCTGTTTTTGTTTTTTCAGATGGCACAGTCACAATAGATGGGGTAAACTTAAGTGTAATTTATGACCCCTCACACCTTATTAATTTAGGGTTTGAGAAATAACTTTTTAAATAAAAATATTAAACTGGATGGGAAGATTTCGAAATGGCAAGATATAGTCGACGTTTATGAAACGGACTGCAATCATACGGAAACCAGACTTCTGCATAAATTGAATGACCAACATGTCATTCCTGAAAAGATAAAGAAGATGAAGGTGTGTTTTTTAGAATTTTAGTCTTAGGCATTAAAGTTGGTTAAAAAAATCTTTTTAATTTTTGAATTTAAACTGTTGTGTACATGATATTTATAATAGATTTTGTTATTAATAGTTGTCTTTTTATTTACAGGTCAAAAATTGTGTAAAAGTATTTAGTACAACAGTATCTGCGGCTTTATCATATACAGCAAATTTTTGTAAGTAATAGTACGAAAATATTAGAAATAAAATTTTATATTTCCATTATTTTACCTTAGTGAGGGCAAAATTGCCTATTACTTTAACATAGTTATTATGTAACTAGCCATGCCCGAGGCTTTGCCCACATGGTCAAAATTTATGAGGTTTTTTGCGCAGTACCCTAATTATTTTTCAAAAATAAAAGTAGCCTATGTTACTCCTTGTAACATCAGCTATCTTCCAGTGAAAGTCCCGTCAAAATAGGTCCAGCTGTTTCGGAGATTAGTGGGAATAAACAGACAGACAAAAAAAAGAAGCTTTTTTGTTATGAGTACTGTGTACTTTCATATGTATTTAGTAAAAAGCTGTTATTTAGACCTTACAAACAGACACTTCAATGTTATTTATTATTATATATATTATTATTTATATGTAATGTAACCACCCACACATTGGACGGATGACATTGTAGACATCGCAGGGAGTTGGTGTATGGAGGCGGCACAAGACCTTTCGTCGTGGCGCTCTTTGGGGGAGGCCTATGTGCAGCAGTGGACTTCTAAAGGCTGAAATAATGATATGTAATGTAATGTAAGCTTCTTTTTTTTTCAGCTCACTATGCAGATGGCAGACCCGTTAGTGAAACATTAAAGAATACTGCAGAAATGATCCTGTTTTTCGATAAACTGTTTGACAGCGTGAATGGGGCTTCAACATATTCGAAAAAAAGTATGAGGAAGGTGCTCAGAACAGCGGTGGTGGAAAAATCACCTCACCACATGTTTTGGAGGGAAGCCATTATAAAGTTAGAGAAAATGAAGTATGTGGATTCAAAAGGAAAAGAAAAGTCTGTGCCCTCTATAGACAATTTTGTTGTTACATTGAAAAGTTATATGAGGCTGTGGCAGACTTTCAAAAACCAAGGTATCAAAATAATGAGGCCCAGGTATTTCAACTCGGATCCTATTGAAAACTTCTTTGGTCAAGTGAGGGCATATAATTACAGAAATAATGACCCAAACTGCCACAGCTTCAACTGCACATTCAAATCATTATTGTTAACCAGAATAATCAAATTCCATAATGAAACATTTAATTGTGAGGATGACCCGGCCGATCAAGTAATAAATTTGCATATATTATTTAATGAAAATGAAAATGTAGAACCGGGTCATTCCAGAACAGAACAAGGCATTGAAATGATTGTTGAGCAGGCCCGACGAGAACGGTTAAATGTTCATTCGCGGGCCTACACTGCTGGATGGGTAGTGCGGAAAATTTCGAGTAGTGAGAGCAATATTCACAACTGGATAAGTCATAGGGAATACACTACGGCAAAAAACCGCCTAAGCTACCCATCTGAAGGAGCAGTAAGGTGTTTTGGTACAGTCATTACTGCAACAAATGAATACTTGGAACACAATGCCCATCAAAATGGGGTTTCGTCAAATATAATAAATATAATTTTGTCCAAGTATTCATGTGATTTCATCAACTGTACCGAACACAGGACAATTCTTCTCAGTCATTTCATTGCATTAACTGTGAGGTTCACAATAATGAACTGGTGCAATATCATTAATAAAATATTGGGCACGGACGTATTCCGACTACGAAATCGTGTTTTGCCTGCGATGCAAAAAATGGCCTTGGAAAAATACAATAAGAAATTAAAAAATAAATCTTTCAATGAGTAATAATATATGGTTTTATTTCATCTGTCTCTACATCTCATAAATTAGTAGGATAGGTACTACGAGATAGGTACAATATATATAAGTAAATGCAGTATGTATGGGTATAGTTAAATCAAAGATTTTGAATTACACTTACTGGTGTAAAACCTCTACGGGTTATACATGCGCGTCACTGGCTGTATGCGTCTCATTCCCTTGCCATTTAACATCATACAGAAAAAAAAAACAAAATGTCAAACATTAAAACTCACCACAAAGAATTTTTGTTCTACAGTCGGCGGTCTGATACGTAGTATCTCTACCTAGTCTGTGGTCGTGGACGCACGTCACCGCGAGTTGACGCGTTGTAATGGATTCACAAAACGAAAGCCGGTTGATGGGCGGAGCGTCATTGTTGACAATAGGTGAAAAATTGTAACAATTTTGGTTTTTGATATTAATCGCGTAAATATCTAGACCTGTTTAATATTTTCTGTAGTTTTTCACCCAAGGAATTATTGGTTAGTGTATTTTATCTATTAAGTAGCTTTCTTTTCCAAGGAAAATATGAATGAGCCTCCTGACCCTGGGGGCGGTATGGATGTAACTAGGCCACCGTCTCCGGCTGCCTATACAATGGTGATGACTACTGAGCAGGTTGAGTCCTCATGTGCTCGAAAGCGCAGAGCGTTAAATAGAGAATGTATTAATCGTTCTCGTTCGGTATCACAATCTACGCTGACAGGTGATGAAGTTGATCTCCAAGCAGGGCAGCGTACTCCTCCAACCTCCTTCTCTGATGCCTCAACGAATATAACAGCTACTTCTCCTCCCCTGCTTCACCAAGTCCCGGCTTCCTTGTCCTCTACACCTGCAATAAAATCGCAAGATCTAGGTCAAGCTTTTACACCTGTAGGTCGCCACTTGTATATTCATACAGATCGCGGGCCTTTTACGGTTCATGTCCAAAGATCTCAAAGTTCTGCATCAGACGGTACAACATTACACCCAGTCACCTTCGGCCGTTTTTTGTTTAGCCGATACAGAGAGTTTCAAGGGATTATTGATGGTTCAATAAAAAGTATCGGGCGAAACAGAATATCCTTAGATTTTCATTCCGGAATCGACGCCAACAAATTCATAGAATCTCCGACTCTGTCTGCAAATAACTAATTCCTTCATACAATGTAACACGAATGGGATTAATACGAGGTATCCCAGCTGACATGTCCCCAGAGATGATAAAAGAAGAGATGAAGGTCCCTCCCAATTGTGGCTCGATTATAAAAGTCCGTCGACTAAATTATAAAGTTATAATCGATGGATCCGTGGCTTGGAAGCCGTCCCAAACGGTGGTTCTAACATTTGATGGCAAAATACTTCCAAATAGAGTGTTTCTTTGTTATAATTCGTTCCCAGTGGCATTGTATAACTTCCCAACTATTCAATGTTTCCAGTGCTGTCGGTATGGTCACACGAAAACTCAATGCCGTTCTAATCCAACATGCTATAAATGTGCGTCCACTCACCTTGGCGAGTCTTGCCGAGTAGAGGAGGACAATGCAATATGTATTTCATGTAAGGGTAACCATTTTGCCACGAATAACTCTTGCCCGGAGATGCAACGTCAAAAAAATATAAAAGTAGCTATGGCGCAAAAAGCAATTTCTTACTCGGAAGCTTCTAAATTGTTTTCTGTGTCAAAAGTGTCCTACGCCAACATTGCTTCTTCTACGTCTCCTCCCCCTTTTTCCTCTTTTCATATGATCAAAAATAATACTGTGGAACCTCGAAGAGTCGTATACCAAAAGAAGGTAATTCAGAAGCATCATGCCCCTACTTCGGCCGTCGCTAACGGTAACGGTTACGACAGAGTCGCTCATAATAATATAATTAGTGACGATTTATCAGAAGCAGCTCCTAATGGCTGCGCTCTTCAAGCTCAGGACAGAGTAAATATAGATAATCCCCCTCTTCAGTCATTCGTTGTTGATCTTCTTATGAAACTTATAAACTCTCTTCGTCCTTTATTAAACAGTGCTCCGTCTCTCTCTAACTTACCGTCCAACGTTGCCCCCACCTTAAGTTGCCTCTTATCTTTCTTACAAAATGGATCAAGTTTACAGGATTCTCCAATGGAACCCTAGAAGTATTATTAACAAAAAGTCCGATCTTATTTATCTAGTTAACCATCACAGTCCGGATATCTTGTCGGTCTCAGAAACTTGGCTTAGACCCGATTCCAAATTTAGGTTATCGGGTTTTGTTGATGTTAGAAGAGACCGTCAAGATGGTTTTGGTGGTGTTGCCCTTTTTATTAAAAATAATATTACCTACTCAATTATTTCTTTGCCTTATTATGGTGAAGGTTTCGAGGTGGTTGCTGTTCAGCTTAAGAATTCAACAGTTATCTCTCTATACATTCCTTTGCCTTCCAAATCTATAATTCGTAAACTTATTAATGTTTTAAATTCTCTTCCTAAGCCTCTTCTAGTTTTGGGTGATCTGAATTGTCATCACTCTGTATGGGGTTGTGGTTTGTCGGATTCACCTGGGATCTTTTTATTGGACTCCTTAGATCATCTTAATCTCTGTATTTTAAATGACGGTTCCCCGACTAGAAGATCTCGGCCAGATGAACACCCTAGTGCAGTGGACCTGTCCTTATGTTCTCCAGAACTTGCTTCACTTATGTCTTGGTGTGTCCTTCCTTATGGCAGTGACCATTTTCCTATTCTTATAAATATTTCACAAAAATGTCCGCGTACTGCTTCTAGAAATCCTCCTCTTCTTAAATATGCCATAGACAATAATAGTTCAGGGTGGGCCAAATTTAATGAACTCACTGATATAAATTCTCCTAAATTACCTGTCATAAATTCTTACAATATAAGATCTTGTTCTGATGCGCTTGTGCACAGTTTGTTAGAGTGTGCTAATGGGTCTTTCCCTATTAAAAAACCTCATTCGAATAAAATTCCATCTCTTCCGTGGTGGGATAAAGACTGTACTGAAGCAATTAAATCTCGTAAGGTTGCTGAAGTCACCTTTTGTATGGCTATGAGTAGTGAAAATTTCTCTGAATTAAATAAAGTAATCGCAAAATCTAAACGCCTCTTTCATAATAAGAAACGTGATAGCTGGAAAGTTTTTTGCACTAGCATTGGCCCCGACACTCCTCCTCTTTGATATGGAAGAAGATCCATAGGTATCGTCGTTCGTGGTGTCCTCCTTATCGAAGTTGTTGCCCATCCCAGGCTTGGGCTGACTCCTTCATGGACAAATTAGCCCCTCAATATTGCCCTCTTCCCTCAGAACTACCATCTCTTTCTAATCCTTCATCTATTGAAACTTTAGACCAACCGTTTTCTTTAAAAGAATTAGAAATAATTTTGAAATCAGTCAGAGACTCAGCCCCCGGTATGGATGGCATTCCGTATTCTTTTCTTTCGAAAGCTAACGTCCGCCTTCATATCTATTATTTATCTCTTGTTAATATTATTTTTGATTCTGGATATGTTCCAGTTACTTGGAAATCTCAATTCATAATCCCTATTCTTAAACCTGATAAAGATCCGGTAGATCCTAATTCTTACCGCCCTATTGCTCTCTCTTCAGTTTTGGCTAAACTTGCTGAACACTTAATAAAGAACCGCCTTGAGTGGTTCCTGGAAAGTCATGAGCTTCTTGCAAAGTCTCAGTACGGCTTTAGAAAGGGCAAAAGCACTATGGATAGCCTGGGTATATTTACTACCGATATAAGGCTTGCCTTTACTCGCAATGAATCTGTTGTTGGTGCTTTCCTAGATATTTCTGCAGCCTATGATAATGTTCAGCTTCCCCTTCTCAAGAATAAGCTTAGTCGGTTGAAAATTCCAGTAAAAATAAGTAATTTTGTAATGAACCTTCTTTCAGAGAGATACATATTCCTCCACTGTAGTGACCCCTCGATTTCTTCAACTAGAACCATATGGCGGGGATTACCTCAAGGCTCTGTCCTCAGTCCTCTCCTTTATAACGTCTATACATATGATCTAGAATCCTCAATTGGTCTCTGCCGCATTCCTCAATATGCGGATGACATTCTTTTATATAGTACTCATCATAAAATTAATGATGCTAGTAACTGTATTTCCCTTTCCCTTAATTATTTAAATGTTTGGCTTCATAAAAATGGCTTGGATCTCTCGCCTTCTAAGAGTAATATCGTTATCTTTTCTCGTAAAAGAAATCTTCCTGATATAAACATTACTGTTAATGAGAGCAGAATTCCAGTTAAAGAGCCCGTAAAATTCCTCGGTCTCTTGTTGGACAATAAGTTTTCTGGACGTTTGCATTGTGAATATATTGCAAATAAGTGTGAGAGGAATCTGAACATTTTAAGGTGTCTGTCGGGAGTATGGTGGGGTGCTCATCCTTTTAATCTTAAACTTTTATATAACGCTATAATTCGTAGCGTTTTAGATTATGGTACTTTTCTGCTTGATCCTGCTTGCAGGGTTGGCTTAAGAAAACTTGATTTAATTCAGTCAAAGTCACTTCGGATTATCGCAGGTGCGATGAAGTCCTCTCCAATCAATGCACTCCAGGTGGAGTGTGTTGATCCTCCTCTCCATCTTCGCCGACAATTTCTTTCCAACAGATTCTTCTTTCGTTTTATTCAATTTTCTAATCATCCTCTTATACCCAAGCTTCAAATTTTCTATCAATACGTTTATACCTCCCGTTATTGGAGATGTAAACATCATCCTCTGTTGCTCAAAAGTTTCATAGTTTATAAATCCCTTAAAGACCCTACATACCGGTCTCCAAAACTCCCAATTTTTAATTTTGATTACGACATTGTTACCTTTCATCCGCAAATAATTTTAGAGTTTGATATCTGCAAAGGTGACCTTTATGCTGATGAGCATTTTCGAGAGATCTTGCACAGGGATTGGCTTGGTTGGCATACAATATTCACAGATGCCTCAAAATTATCGCCAGTTGGATGTGTTGGTTGTGGTGTTTTCCATTCTCAATTCGACATTGTCCAAAAAGTTAAGTGTCCACCTGAGTCGTCAGTGTTCACCGGTGAATGTTTGGCTATACTTGAAGCGGTTAAATATGTCCTTCTCTTTAAACTTCGTCGTACTATTATCTTCTCAGATTCACGTAGTTCCCTCCAATCTTTGCTTTCTAATCCATTTCATTCTAAATTTCATCCAATCTTACTTCATATCAAAAAGTCTATTTCTGAATGTCTCCTTAAAGGCTTAGACGTAGTTCTTGCCTGGGTGCCTGGGCATGTTGGTCTCTCTGGTAATGAGCGTGTCGATAGAGTGGCCAAGGAAGCAGTTTCTTGTGGCGATAAGATTCCTTTTATAAATTATAGCCAGGACCTTATTTGCCTACCAAAAAAATATTTATTAAATTCTTGGTGTATAAACTGGAGATCTTCTAGCAAATACAAAGGTTCTGGTTTTGCTAGAATTCAGCCTGACATCCCTAGTAAACCATGGTTTGCTGCACGGTGGCACTTCAGCAAGCTTTTTACATCTTCAATCATTCGTATGAGGCTGGGTCACTGTTGTATCCCTACTCATTTGCAAAAGATTCATGTTAAAGATTCTTCAATATGTGAATGTGGTCTTGATGATGGAGATCTCAATCATATTTTCTTTTCATGTCCACTACTGAATCATTTCTCATTCTTTCAGTCTCTTATTTCACTAGAAGTTTCATTGCCAACTCATATAACAGAACTTTTATCATCCAATAGTCGTAATATTTATATGTCTTTAGTTCAATTCCTTTCATTAAATAATCTGAAACTTTAAGTATTTGTGTATATTGTAGTTTTATAAATTATAGTTCATATGTATATATATATATATATTTAATTCATTTATGTATGTAGTTCTCCTATGTTTGTAAAATTCATCATATTAATCTGGTCTTGTTAACGTTTCTAAATTTCCTGTACTAGTAAATTATTTATAAACTTTTTGACGCGAAGCTACATGACTCTGGCAGAAATGTCAAAAAGACAATTGCCAAAAAAAAAAAAAAAAAAAAAAACGAAAGCCGTCAACGAGCGGTCTGACCGTATTCATATCTCTATACAGTCATTTACCATGTCTTTGTGACATTGGATCCTATATATATATATATACAGATATAAATCAAAAAAACACAAGCATGGGAGCTTTTGAAGAACTCAAGAATAAAAAAGTTATTGCCAAGCCGATCTTTTGTTGCTTCAAAAGACAAGGAGCCATATTTAGCTACGTCTATATGCTTTGAATGCCGGAGAGAACTGCAGCCCGATTCCATAACTTGGCTTCAATCGAATTCTCAGTATCGCGGCCACTAATGCCATGCGATAGAGTCGAATTTGCTATGAAAAAAGTGATAATCCGATTGTAGCCAAGTTATGGAATTGGGCCACTGACAAGTTGAGTCACCCACCGATCATGTAGAACGAACACGAAAATCGGTTGACCCGACCAAGGCCACGATGGTCGTCGGTTGGTGCCAATCGTGTAGAAGGCCTTTAAGAAGGAGATACACTCGAAGTATTACAGAATAGACTAACATAATTTTATGTTTAGTCACTTATTACTTAGTAATACGGTTTAGTAATCTAAACATAGGTAATCAGTTTTTTTTATACGTAGTATTTATAAAGTATCTTTGTTTTTTATGGTCTACATCTACACTAATATTATAAGAGGAAAGATTTGATTGTTTGTTTGTTTGGTTGTTAGTAATGGATAAACTCAAAAAATACTGACCCGATTTAAAAAAATCTTTTACCCATAGAAAGCTAAATTATCATCTAAAATTGCAATAAAGTTTACCGAGATAATATTTTTTTCTAAAATCTTGATTACTTTGTGTATGGAACGTTGCCATCGAAACGAAATCACAGAACAGATACACGAAATAATAACCTGTTTTAATAAAAATCTAGACGTAGCGTAGAATATCTGGTTTTTAAACCCAAGAAGGTTGAATTACGGTTACTTCCCACCCGGTTTTTTAAATCAAAGGAGGTTGAATTATGCTTTCTGCTGCCCCCCCCCCCCCCCCCTCCCCTCCCCTCCTCTCCCGATTCAGATCCTTTCGATAGCGAACCAAATCGATTCGATTCGATATTGTGAATGAAAAATGATCAATTTCAAACCACAGAATAAATAATACCATATCGATCGACAACAGTGGCCCAATTACAGGACCTGGTTACAATCGGATTATCACTTTTTTCATAGCAATTTTGACTCTATCGAAAGGCATTAGTGGTTGCGATATTGAGAATTCGATTGAAGCCAAGTTATGTGGTCGGGCCCCTGAGTTATCAAAGGATTCTGAATCGGGGGGCAGAACCTTTCGATAACGAACCGAATCGATTCGATTCGATATTGTGATTGAAAAATGTATTGAATTGAACGATTTCAAATTGTATCCACAGAATAAATAATACCATATCGATCGATAACTGAGTTATCGAAAATCAAAATCGGAAGGCTGTAGAGGAGAACAGTGGCCCAATTACATAACTTAGTTACACTCGGATTATCACTTTTTTCATAGCAATTTCGACTCTATCGCAAGGCATTAGTGGTTGCGATACTGAGAATTCGATTGAAGCCAAGTTATGGAATCGGCCTGCAGTGGCCCAATGACAGAACTTAGCTGCTATCAGATTGTCACTTTTTTCATAGCAAAATCGACTCTATCGCATATTATTATTGAATTTTACGGCTTGAAACCGTCATGATCAACATTACGTAATCGCACTGCAGAGATCCGGACATCAGCAGCCCGATTACAGAACTTGGCTTCAATCAGATTGTCACTTTTTTCATAGCAAAATCGACTCTATCGCAAAGCATTATTGAATTTGATGGCTCGAAACCGTCATGATCAACATTACGTAATCGCACTGCCGGTCATAAGAAAGCATTTTGCCCAAGCTGAAACGGAGACGCTTTGCCCGCGCGCGTATTTTATTCGGTTTGAGAAGGATCATTACGCGCTTAACTGTTATTTTGCTAGGTAGGTATCTATTTGACTCAAAGCGAACCGACTACACGACGGCCACGGAAAAAGTTATTAATGGTCTATGGTATACTAAATTGGAAGATTTGGGAGTAAATTGGGATTGTTATAATGTTTTTCAAATAGTTATGAGTATGAGAGAGTATTCGAAATTCATAATAATATAAAAATGTGCTTATAGAAGTTTATGCATTTCATAATAGTATATAAAAAAAAAAAAAATTTGCTCTGGCAACTGCCCTTTACAAGTGTCAAAGGAATATTCCGATTTCCGGTCTTTTTACTCTCCGTGGCATGGCGGATGGTATCTAACGCCGTCTATAGTGTTTTTAAGAGGAATATCTTCGCTAATATAGCGAAATGGTAAGTCAAATGAAACCATCGTGCTAAAATATCACATCATTATACAGTGGGGTATATTTCCCAAGTGCAAGTGAATACATCCGTCGGTAATGTTACGGTGTCCTCAACACGTGTTTGTTCCCTATTTAATCAAAAAGACGAGAACGTGAAGGTTTGGCGTAAGTTTTAACAGTTGAAATATATAGTTCAGTGAATTCCCAAGTTGATTTTTCGTAGACTTCGTAAGATCTCGCTCTAATAGACATGTTTATTGACTATTGACCGAGAAACGCGCTTCATGCCGTTTGCATTTTGCACATTACGATGGTTTCTCACTCGTATTTCGCTCTTCGCCTTTTACTGGTGTCTCATGTATGAACTTTCAAGCGGAGTGGGAAAAAAATATATAATTTTATTATGTTTCCATCAATTTTGAGGTTATGATTGTCAGTCAGGAAGTCTGGTTAGCCTATAATATGCCTGATGCTCACCCTCTCGGTCATCGAAGATACAACAATGAAATGTATCCAAGTAAAACACCATGATCATTAGCATTAGATTATACCATCAAAAAACAAATTAACCTCGATATTTTCAATGCCAAGTGGTTGTTGCGCTATCAAAGATATTTATCTAACATGCTTTCGTTGTGTATTTCAGCCATTACCAGGCTGAATCATATGATCTTAAAATGCTTATTAGACAGTAATAATAATTGAAGAAATTATAGTTTTATCTGTAATTCTATATCAATTCATTCTAATAAAATTTGGAAACAAACCAATCAACCATCACAGGATTAATTATAGCATCCTGTTTTGCATCCCCACATAGATCTTTTCAAAATTATTGTTAATAATGTTATTGAAGCCATACAGTAAAATTATTATTTTGTTTATAATTTTCCATGTGTTGAAGCTAGTTATGAATAAAAAAATGCAGACTTTAAATTAAATGTAGGTTGGTGATTTTATTAAAATAATTTAGGGACCACTGTACAAGCTTGGCCCACGATTTTAGGGGGGAAGAGGGTGTAGAACCCTACCTGAGAGTGGGGGAGCTAGATCTCAACCCTTAGATGTTTTTTTTAATATATATTTTTTTGCAACTTTTTCTTGTTTTTGGACATATTCGGCAGGGGGAAGGTAATGGAATGGATGTGGTGGGGGGAAGGGAGGGCTGCCCCCTGTTACCCCTCCCACCCGCAGGCAACGCTCAGTTTATGAAATATTTCAGTTTTAAGTTAAAAAAAACGGATTTTTGTTTGCCAAAGGCTAACAGCTGTAACAATTTATTAAAAATCGTCTATTTGGACCAAATAGACGATAAGTAAGTAAGTTAACTTCGGCTGAGTGTAGTCATGTTCAAACCTAACCTACCCTAGTTTTTGGGGCCATACATAACATATTTAATCTCTCTGGCGAAAGCAGCAACATTCTACTAGTGTAGTGTAACATTCTAGTAGTTATTGTATTTACGGCGACCAAATTGATTTTTAATAAACTTAAAACTGAAATATCTCATAAACTAAGTGTCTCCGTGGGAAGGGAGGGGTACCAGGGGGCAGCCCTCCTCTCCCCCCACCACATCCATCACCCTCCCCCTGCCAAATGTGTTCAAAAACAAGAAAAAAATGCAAAAAATATATATTAAAAAAATCATATCTCAGAGGGGGGGGGAGATCTAGCCACCCACTCTCAGGGCGAGTTCTTCTCCCTCCCCTCTACCCGTTCGCCCCCTTCCCACCCCTAAAATCGTGGGCCAAGCTTGTACAGTTGAGCCATAATTTATTCCAATTCTTGCTTGCTTGTCGTATGAGATAGTACTCTGGTGTCTGAGTTTGTCAGGTTGCCTGAGGGCTCTGACATGGCTTAACATACTCCTGCATATTACAATCCTGAGACACAAAAAGTTTTATTAGTTTTACAAGCAATAGTAAAATAATAGACAACAAATACAACATCTTTCTGTTTTCAGAGTCTATCAGTAGCCCGACCTCTTGTGTCGGTATACACGGAGAAAAGTGAGGTTGTCAAGGATGCCTCTCTGCCCCTCCCGTTTGTGTTCAAGGCCCCAATTCGGCCTGACCTCGTGAACAATGTCCACGTCTCCATGTCCAAGAATGCTCGCCAGCCATACTGCGTGAGCAAGGAGGCCGGTATGTTGCTATTTAGATTATTATTTCCGTTACACTAACAGCTTTAAGCTGGTGCTATTGTTTCCGTGCACATTTTGGTCAGTGATTTTTCTAAATTATTTTGCGAGTCTGAAGTTTTTATTTTAACAACTTGGTGTAGAGCTGTCTCCAGTTGTTAAGCACCATGCCTGCTCATTATAATAATTGCAGAGATACCTTAAACTTGGGATTATCTTGCGCTGCACCACTGTTAGACACTGGTAATTCTCAATTAAATAATATTGCCCTCAAACCCAAACACTAATGTTTGCACACTACTGCTTGGTGGTTGAAATACCTGGCAAAGGTGGTCTCCAGGTATACTCGTGCAGAAGAGGCCTATCATAAAGAACAAAGTCAATCATGCTTCAAATTTGATAGGGTAGATTCACAGGTTCCCTATAAATTTCAACATAATAGGTTCAGTAGTTTTTAGTAAATCCATTTGGAGGACTTTGATTCATTAATGAGTATTATTGTACTATTGCTTGACATTGACCTATTAGCTGCTAAGCCAATAGTTAATTAAATATTATGTCAATGTAAGTCTTTTGCACTAAATGTCCACACCCATGTTGTTTTCTCCGTACTTCTGGGTGTTACTGCGGAATAGTGCTACAGCAAGGAAGTGACATGGCGTTCTGGGCTCGCTAACATAGCGGGGACAGGTGCAGAGTTGCTGCAACAGATATCATGTACTATTGTAATGTTACTTTGTTTCATATTTCTATCTAAAGTTCTAAATACTCAGTATAATTATTTATAGGTTGTATTCCAAACTTGTACCAATTCTTGGGGACCATTACTGTTGGCCACCATTTCTTATGTGGGGTGGTCGATAGCCAGAAGTATTACTGGCTGCCCCCACGTGGTGGCCGTTCGTGGGGGTAGATGGTAATATATAAAAATAATCTACTGTTTTTTTTTTTTTTTTTTAAATCTTTTCTCTCTACTGGATGTTTGTTCCCGCAACACATTAAATCTACTGTACAGATTGGCAGTTTTCACAGTTTTAGAGCTTGGGTTTTGACTTAAAGCTGAGCAATAGTTAAAAATATTAAAGGAATTTTGGTGAAATTTTGTATTATGTATTTTATAGGATATTTGTACCTAGAATAACACGATTATGATACATTTTACCAGTTTTTTTTCCAAAATTGTAAAACTGCACTGATTGGTTGATGTATTTGAGAATGCATGTGCATGTACAATTTTTCTGTTGGAGACAGATAGATTGTTAATTATCCAAATAATTTTTTTATATTGTAAAATTAATTCACTGTTAACTTTTTTTCGTCTTTTTACAATCTCATGAGATTCATTACAAACTGACGGTTCTTATAATTGGTTACAAAGTAACTCACAATTAGTTTAACTTTACAGGCCACCAAACCAGTGCGGAGTCATGGGGTACCGGTCGTGCCGTCGCGCGTATCCCTCGTGTGCGCGGTGGTGGTACCCACAGGTAAATATCAGTCATATTCAAATTCAAAGAACTTAGTTTACAAATTACTTACAGTTCAGGGCTTCAAACCGCAAGTATATTTGCCGTCTTCTTCAAGTTCGCTTGCTTGAAGCCTATAGCAAAACCCTTCCGTTTCATAATTATACTGAAGGGTTGGCAATAGCAAAACCTTCAGTGTATTTGATATGTTTCAAAAGTACTATTGCTTGTGTTGTGAGTACTAAAAAACTTCTAGGTACGCAGCCATTGCCCTAAAAGGTGAAAGAAAATATAGCTCGGTAATTTAGCTCCTACTAAATCGATTCATCCGACAGGTCCGGACAGGGTGCGTTCGGCAACATGTGTCGCGGTGGACGTATGTTCGCACCGACGAAGCCGTGGCGCCGCTGGCACCGCCGCGTGAACCTACGGCAGCGCCGCGCCGCCGTAGCCGCCGCGGTGGCCGCTGCTGGCGTGCCCGCGCTTGTCCAGGCTAGAGGTGAGTGAGTCATACTAACCCTAGTCAGAGGTGAGAACTTCCATCTATTTTAGACATCCACTACACATCTTCCATCTGTTTTAGACATCCACTACACATCTTCATCTGTTTTTGACATTCACTACACATCTTCATCTGTTTTTGACATCCACTACACATCTTCATCTGTTTTTGACATCCACTACACATTTTCCATCTGTTTTAGACATCCACTACACATCTTCCATCTGTTTTAGACATCCACCCAAAGTTGTAAAACCATTCAACCTTTTTAAAATCACGGGCAACATGCCGCTAACATTATTACTTGAAATCATCAAGTTGTGCAACAATGCTATTTTATAGCTAAAAACAGTAACATGTGTGTTCATAAAATTGCAATTATATTGTTAGGGTATGCACTAAATGTCCACACCCATGTTGTTTTCTCCGTACTTCTGGGTGTTACTGCGGAATAGTGCTACAACAAGGAAGTGACATGGCGTTCTGGGCTCGCTAACATAGCGGGGACGGGTGCAGAGTTGCTGCAACAAAATAACATATATTGACAATACACTATTTATTAAATCGCTATTTTGGTCAGGAACAATGAAATAGACATCAATGTATTCACTTGATATTGGTACCTAACAATTATAGTTAAAAAAAAACAAGATTACTAAAATGTCTGCTTCTCCATAAAATAACCTTAACTCCTCGGTTCCACCAGGTCACATTATCGAGAAAATCCCTGAACTGCCTCTGGTGGTCTCCGACAAGGTCCAGGAGATCAACAAGACCAAACAGGCTGTCATCTTCCTCAGGCGTATCAAGGCCTGGTCTGATGTCCTTAAGGTGAGACTACATTCTATAAGTGTTCAAAACGCTATCAGCATTCTGCCCGAACATAATATTTATTTATTTTAAGTTTATGTTTTTTGGGGATGGCATAACCATTTTCCCAATTTACCCGAGGGTACAAATTATCGAGATAAATATGCCTCGTGTTAATTATCGCTATAATTATCAAACAAATGCATACCTACCCATCCTGATTAAAATGTATCTTAACTTATAATGAAGCAGTAACTAACAAAACTTATCAAAAGAAAATGTTTAAGCAAAGCCGCGGGCGGGCATATAGATATTTATAAACTTTTCCACATATTTAACAAACAAAGTATTCTTCTAACTATTCGATGATCGGGTGGCGATATATCGCGAATACGCCTCATTACGTGCATAATGCGCGTGCTCACGCGGCAAGCAACTGGCAATATTTTTTGCCCATTGGTGATTAGGTTTATTCCATTCTGTCCTACTAGTAGTTCGATGATCTAGCTGGACAAAAATATTCCAATTTGTTATACTGGCTAGTCGAACATTTTGGACACGCAAATTTTGTTCCAGATAGAACTACTAAGAATATTACGATACATTCAATTTGAAAAGTGATTAGGTACTTTTTGTAGTATTGACTTTGAGTTAATCGTTTTCACTTTTTATTTTTTGACACACGGTCACGAGAATGGTCTTATAAGGGTTCCGTTTGTCTTACGGAACCCTAAACAGTATGTAAAAATAGCAATATCAACCATTTTCAAATATATTTTTTTGTAGTTTAGGTGGAGTAAAATAAGTTGGATCTAACAAGAAAAAAGTTCTCTATGGATCCATAATGGATCTATCGAGAATTATCGATTTTTCGTTATATATGAGTATACAACACCAATTCTATAAAAATTGCCATAATTCATGTTATTATTATATACCAGTCATGCATGTCATTTTTTTTTATCTGAGCAATAGTTTGTTCTCAGTTAGAATTTAAGTATTTCATTTTTGTTTTCACTATACCTGTACTTGTAGTTCTTATCTGGAATAAAATTTTCGTGTCCAAACATCATCAAACTACTAGTAGGAATAAACGGGTGATAAAACCCTTGTAAAACAAAGGTGGGAAAAATGTACAAGGTGCATTCTAATTACATTTAATTAATGAGTAGAATATCATCCTCTTCCCCCCTCAACTTAATCAAAAGTCCTAGATTTTAAAAACTTGCACATTTACAAGTGGCATGTTTAGTAATTTGGGACAAAATTAAAATCCATAGACAACAGTCATAATTGAATTTATATTTCAATTTAGATATAGACTTTGGAAGACAGAGACACTTAATATATTTTCCTTAATTTTGTTTCCTTTTTTCGTAACCTATAATGTCCCACTTCTGGGCAAAGGTATCCCCATATCCTTCCAAGAGTCTCAGTCCTGAAAGTTTCAGCATCGTCCATCTTCAGGCATCCACTTATTATTCTTACTGTAGGCTAAAATGTTAAAAAAAATACGGATTCCACAGTGCCAAATCGAGAGTGAAGCACCCAAGATATGCCAATCTGCTTGTGCACACAAGTCTCACGCAAACATTTAAACCAAGTTATTCCGATCGGCTACCACATTGCAGCAAATTTGCTATGCTCCCACTCATTTGTTTGGTAGTGTGGAAACTGTCTCATTTTTAAAAACTTAATTTTAGGGCTAGTCAAATGATTTCATCCATTCCTAGGCAGAGTGACTGGTTGTGTTTACACTATTATTTGGGTCTAGATGGGTTTTCTAATAGCAACTGTATTGAGGGAGCATAGATAGACATTCAAATATAACGTATCCATTCACTCAACAGGTGTACAAATCCCAGCGCCTGCGCGCTGGTAAGGGTAAGATGCGCAACCGCCGCCGCGTGCAACGCAAGGGACCTCTGATCGTCTACCACAAGGATCAGGTAAGGCTCCAATCACACTAATGCAGACTTTTCAGGGTAAAAATCTAGATTTGGCCAAGTACATTTTTTTACTCTTGAGGGTAAACTCAAGACGGCACAATCTTCTCTTATGAGGGTACAATCTAGACGTGAAGGTAGAATCTAGAATCTTTGAGGGGTGTAATTTAAAAGGAAGTTACTATATTCTTTCTAATCTTGAGATTATAATCTAGCTAGAGAGGTTGCAAATTAATTGTTTGATGGTACAATCTGGACACTTACCTTCGCATTCTAGATTATTTTATATCCTTTGCACTAAATGTCCACACCCATGTTGTTTTCTCCATACTTCTGGGTGTTACTGCGGAATAGTGCTACAACAAGGAAGTGACATGGCGTTCTGGGCTCGCTAACATAGCGGGGACGGGTGCAGAGTTGCTGCAACAATTTTAATCTTGAGAAATATGGCATGTCCAAGTACAGTTTCCGAAGGTCAGCATGGTGGTTGTGGCCTAATCTCTCGGAGAAGACCCCAATAACTAACAGTGGGAATGTAAAATGAAGTTGATAATGATTTACATGTACTGTGTCTATTCTTGCCCTCATGGATCTTGAATCAGAATGGATGGAGGGAAAGCTTAGGTAGCGTGTCCGTTTTATGCTGGTGTGAATTTCTATTGAAGTTTTAAATCTTTAATTATCACCATGAGGTATACTTAATATACTTAATTTGAAATACATTTTTGCTTTGAAACTTAGATATTTAAGATAATAATAGCCAGTAAAAACATATGTGTGAAATGATCTTTTACTCCTTTTGTTCTTAATGGACAAAACAGAGCACAAAAAGACATAATTGCACTATTTTGCTAAAATGTATATTCTTATCAACAATATTTTAAAAGGATTTCATGTTATAAGCACACGGGCTGCAATGTGGCCTCTAGGAGGCCAAAAAAATATGCGATGCACAGGGACAGTGCGAGGTTGCCAATCTTACAAAGCTTTCTCATTCACTCAATTCTCTCTCTCATGTGTAAAAGACAAAGAAACAATACAATGCGTGAACGAATGGCAACGTTTTATAGCTCTCCATTCTGATTCTAGATCCACGCTTGTCCTAGAGTAAAAAGTACATGTATCAATCAATCTTTATTATATACCCTTACAATCTGATGGTGCAATCTTGAATTCTTGAGGGTACAGTCTAATTTGAATGGTAGAATCTTTATGGTAAATTTTAGACTTTTGATGTTCTCAGAATTTTGATTGTAAATTCTAGACTGGGTGTACAATCTTAAATTTTGATGGTATATTTTAGACTTGAGGGTAATGGATGGACTCTTTATGGTAAATTATAGACTTCTGATGGAACACTCAAGAATCTTGTTGCTAAATTCTAGAATATTTATGGTACAATGTAGAAATCTTGAGGGTAAATTCTAGACTCTTGGTGGTACAATCTAGATCCATCACAGATAATCAGAGGATTTGATTGAAGGTACAATTTAAGATTTAAAAGTCAATTGACTCTTGATGGTACAATCTAAATCATCTTTAATTCAATTAAAGTATTTGATGTTGTTTAAGATAGTAAACACTATACAACTGACTCTCAAGAACTGCTGTTGGTACACTTCAAATTGGGCTTGGCAACATTTTTCCTGCTTGCCTGATTTTCTGTTTACCTTACCCAGGGCCTGACCCGTGCATTCCGCAACATCCCTGGCATTGAGATGCTGAACGTGGACAAGCTGAACCTTCTGAAGCTGGCGCCCGGAGGTCATGTCGGCCGGTTCATCATCTGGACGCAGTCGGCTTTCGACAGGCTCGGTAAGTCTTACTACTTATATTTAAATTTAAAATGTTTAATTAATTGTAAGTTTCCCCCTACGCCTTACTCCTGGCATGTTCAATATGTTTGGAGTCACGAATGTGCGGGGAATAGAGAACTGCGCATAGGAAACATCGGCACTTCTGCGCGGGCGCCGGTGTGTCGACTTGTAGCAGACATTTACCTATTTTTTATCGATTTCACTAAGGAGATCCTCAATTCGCCTTTTGTGAAAGTTAATACTCATCACGAAGGATTTGCATGTTGATTTTTACTTTAGTTACATATGGTACCAAGCTAGCTAGTGCGAGGATTATGGTAACCTTCACTTTACCTGGTTCATGGAATACTATAGTTACATATGGTACCAAGCTAGCTAGTGCGAGGATTATGGTAACCTTCACTTTACCTGGTTCATGGAATACTATAGTTACATATGGTACCAAGCTAGCTAGTGCGAGGATTATGGTAACCTTCACTTTACCTGGTTCATGGAATACTATAGTTACATATGGTACCAAGCTAGCTAGTGCGAGGATTATGGTAACCTTCACTTTACCTGGTTCATGGAATACTATAGTTACATATGGTACCAAGCTAGCTAGTGCGAGGATTATGGTAACCTTCACTTTACCTGGTTCATGGAATACTATAGTTACATATGGTACCAAGCTAGCTAGTGCGAGGATTATGGTAACCTTCACTTTACCTGGTTCATGGAATACTATAGTTACATATGGTACCAAGCTAGCTAGTGCGAGGATTATGGTAACCTTCACTTTACCTGGTTCATGGAATACTATAGTTACATATGGTACCAAGCTAGCTAGTGCGAGGATTATGGTAACCTTCACTTTACCTGGTTCATGGAATACTATAGTTACATATGGTACCAAGCTAGCTAGTGCGAGGATTATGGTAACCTTCACTTTACCTGGTTCATGGAATACTATAGTTACATATGGTACCAAGCTAGCTAGTGCGAGGATTATGGTAACCTTCACTTTACCTGGTTCATGGAATACTATAGTTACATATGGTACCAAGCTAGCTAGTGCGAGGATTATGGTAACCTTCACTTTACCTGGTTCATGGAATACTATAGTTACATATGGTACCAAGCTAGCTAGTGCGAGGATTATGGTAACCTTCACTTTACCTGGTTCATGGAATACATTACAAAAAATAGAATGGTGAGGATATATGCCATAAATTTTCCTGACAGATCCCCTGTTCGGTTCATGGAAGACACCATCCAAGGAGAAGAAGAACTTCAACCTTCCCCAGCCTAAGATGGCCAACACTGACCTGAGCCGTCTCCTCAAGTCTGATGAGATCCGCAAGGTGCTCCGCGCTCCCAAGTATGTGTATTGTATAAGGTTGCCACAGAGAGGTGGATTTACAGCTTAACTTACTTGAGAGGTGGATTTACATATAACTGCTATAGTAAAATCTTGAAAAAAAAAACAAGTCAAATTGAGATTGAGACTAAACATTGTAGATAAATGTACCTACGTATAAATAAAGCAGTAAGTTAAATAAGTGAATAAGAATATAACATTTTTATAAATGGTGTCTATCTGTCTACCAATGTGTTTGTTTCCGCTTCATGTAAAATCTACTGGACCAAATGAAATGCAGTTTTAATTGTTGGATAACTTAGGATTTTGTTATTCTTTGTTAACTTTAAACAAATGCCCCTCATGTCCCGATACCTGTTCCTAGCAATTCCGCAATACAGTTGGCGGAATTCTAGTGGGGTAAAATTTAACAGATTTGCCATTGAGAGTTTGCATCTCTAAACTACATATTTATAGAAGAAACGTAATTAATTATAATTTATGTGAATGCTGAAGAAATGTTAAGGAAATTTTGTATAGTTCATATAAGTTCTTTAGGTCCTGGAATAATTTTTTCAATGCCTTTATCTTAGTAAAATATGCACACGTAATGCAGGTAGTGCCTTTTGATTAATTTAATAACAATGTAACAATCTATATATTCTATAATGATGATACTCTCTATCAGAGCATTGGGTTATGACAATCCATGATTACCCATCACGTTGACACATACTGATCTCCACCAAAATGCCACCTACAACACACAAAACTCTGGATCCGTCTCACTGTTCTCTCCTTACAGCAAACGTGTGGTCCGCGCAACTCGCAAGCTGAACCCACTGACCAACACCAAGGCCATGCTGCGACTGAACCCATACTCGGCTGTGCTGAGGAGGAAGGCTGTCCTCGACCAGGACAGGAGGACCAACTTGAAGGCACTGGCCCTAGCTGAGAAGCGTGGAGTAAGTTTATTTGTTGGTTATTTGTCAGACTAGACTGAGCAAATCGTTAGTCGTCCAGCAACTAGATCGGCCAAAGATGTTGTTAAGATCACGGATTGAACCTGGATCCGATTGGCACACAACTGGATGACATGCTAAAAGGGAGGCCTGTACTCAGTGGGACGTGAGGCTGTGATGATGATGTCCCCACACATAGTAGGTACGAGAGTTGTATTTTGGCCACCTGGCAGTATTCATTGCTAGGTGATTTTAATACTTTTACATCAACCATGACTATTATGCAAAAAAAAAAACATTTAGGTTCACAGATGCAATCTATTTGTTCAATACAATTTTTCTCTGTTGAATTCTGAATACTGGACTAGACATGCAATGTATAGTGATTTGGCCGAATACCAGATACCAAATAGATGGACAATAGTTGAAATAGGGCATTTAGTTCTAATATGCACATAAAAAGTCACAATGAAGTTACCCTGCGTAGTGCCGAATGTTACACCAAAAAGCTAGTTTTAATCCTTTGAACTACAAACTTTGGAACTTTTCGGTATCTGGGCTTTACCGAATATTGCCATTGCTGAATACACTTTCGCCAGCACATTTGATATGAAATAATTGAGAACAACTTTACTCTTGCTTTTCTGCTACACCAAAATGATGACATTCTCATAACAGAGCATTGGGTTATGATCACCATGATTACCTAACACGTTGACACATTCTGACCGGTTCGCTCAACTTATCCACTACTTACACAAAACTTCCGACAACAGACTAACTAACCCCAAATTACAGATCAAGTTGCCCGAGACCAACCCCGCAGTGAAGGCCCAGAAGCTGCGTGAGAAAC
This sequence comes from Alsophila aescularia, assembly GCA_946251855.1. NCBI lineage: Eukaryota > Metazoa > Arthropoda > Insecta > Lepidoptera > Geometridae > Alsophila > Alsophila aescularia. The sequence continues at coordinate 66,192,270 of OX276373.1, forward strand.
GAGGCAAGTCCATCAAAGCAGCCCTAGCGAAAAAGCCCAAGAAGCCAGCGCCTAAGAAGACCGCACCTCCCCCCCCTAAAAAGAAGGAGGCTAAAGTGGCAAAGCCTGCGGCTAAGAAGTAATGACTAAATAAAGTTTTATAAAGGACATGGTTGTATTATTATATTTTTATGTACCTAGAAATTATAATAAAATTCTAAAGCAGTGACTAAAAGTCTACAAAAATATTGGTGTAGGGGACTGAACATGCATTTGCGTTGGTTTTTAATATCCAAGAAGAACATAAGCCAATGCAATTTGTTGCAATTAGATTTTCAAAGCAATAACAAATTAAGCAAGCTGCACTGGGCACGTGATAATGAAAATCTGATTACAACAAGTTATCTAATACCACTTCTGAGAACGATGGTAGCCTAGCAGTATATTATGCCGGGTCCAAACCAAGAGAACGAGAGTGCGAACGAAGGCAAGCGAGCGAGAGCCAGCGTAGGCCTTCGCTTTTGGCCGTTCCCCGCCGCGTGTCGGTACATCAAAAGGATTATAGCGAGCGAGCGCACGCGGTGTGTACGAACGGGTGAATGCTCATTCTGCATCTGCAGCGACCGTTGCACGGAACGGACGCCTCGCGCATACATTTTTAGGAAGGTTCATTCTTGACGTAAGTATGGAATGGTCGAAAGAAAATCCTCTGAGGCTCATAGAGCTTTATAGGCAAAAACCTTGGCTGTGGGATTCAAAATATAATAGCATTAATAAATACCGTATAGTATTTATATACTCTTTGTACCGTATGTGGGAATTACGAAGTTTTTGTAATTTCCCCATACGGAGCAAAAAACTCCCCAAAAAGATACTCTTTCAGCAATATTTCCCAAATATTTTGAAAATACATTTTCCTTACTTGGGTAATTATCATATAGGTAAATAGAGTGTGATTTGTAAATAAATAAAAAATAGTTGATGACCATTCCTGCCCCACCTATGATTGACATGACCAGCAAAATCTTATTTTTAGTTATACTTCGTTTATAAAACTACGATTTATTGTGATAGTTTTGAATGCATCAAAGATGCGGATTATAATTGTAATATAAAAATCGTTAAACTGCATTTCCGGGTTTCAATGGCGTCTCCGTATTTACGTTGTTTGTACACAGCTATATTTGACGAAATATCTGCGGCATGCTGTTGAGGCTTTTCGGTCCTGTGTTTTAATCACAATTGGAAAAGTCTGCTGAATAGTTATCTGATCAGTTATAATAAGTTTCATGCTATTTTCAGTTTCCGGTTGATGCTGTGATGTGCCACGCCTGCTTGACAGCACTAAATGATATCATTAATGATACAAACCCAATGAGACGCCATGCACATGTTTGTATTGGATGTTGCTGCCACTTGATGACATTAGTTTGGTATTTGGGATGATCCAGACATCAGGATCATGTGGCAGCACGAGCTGCATTTTTAGATAATTTTATAATTGAAATTGATGATTGAAATGTTAAATAAACTGCTTGTTGTCTATTAGTTGTTTTAATTCAATAAATTGACATCTCACAGTCTCTATTTAGTTAAAGCATACTACTGGATTTGCCATACGTACATTATTATATTATGACTAGCTATGCCCGCGGCTTTGCCCGCGTGGTAATTTCATTTAAAAGTAGCCCATACGTGTTATTCCAGGACCAAAAGTACCATATAACATATCGTTTTTAAAAATCGTATCTGTCTGTTTGTTTGTATGTTTGTTCGCGCATCACGATTGATTAGCTGAACGAATTTTGAAGAAATCTATCTATACTTATAATAAAGCAATGGGAATGAAAAAGTCAGTACAATGAAGATAATTTAAAAAAATGGTCTAGTGTACTTAAAATAAGCTACTAAACAAGAATATATCATTTTTTTAATTCGTGTCTGTCTGTATGACTTTTTGTTCGCTCATCACGTAAAAATTACTGAACCGATTGCGATGCGGTTCACTGTTGCATAGCTTAAAATTTGACTTAAAAACTGGTGTACTTAATATCTCAACCCGATAAGTAGAAACCGAGCAATACATATATAGATATATTTAAGACAGCAGAATGAATTTTGATCAAATGTTGGTATATTGGTATTTTAGATTCTGGAATAGCACATAGAGTACTCTTAACCTAGAGCAATGACCACGCGTGCAAAGCGCGGGCATCAGCTAGTGTAGTATACTTCTAATTCTGGAATAACACTTTTAAATGAAATGACCACGCGGGCACAGCTAGTACACTAATAAGATTGATAAAAGCAGGCAAACAAAAAGTGCATAATTCTTGGATCCTGGAACAATCAATGACTAGATAAAATATAAGACCCTGACAAGAATAATTTAGCAAATATCCTCCGACAATATAAGTGCAGAAATAGTAGGAATAACACTTTTAAATGAAATGACCACGCGGGCACAGCTAGTACACTAATAAGATTGATAAAAGCAGGCAAACAAAAAGTGCATAATTCTTGGATTCTGGAACAATCAATGACTAGATAAAATATAAGACCCTGACAAGAATAATTTAGCAAATATCCTCCGACAATATAAGTGCAGAAATAGTAGGAACATTCGGTGTAAAAAATTTAAAAAATATCGACTTTTCGCTTGTTTATTTAGAAAACAAATAGGCAAATCGAAATCTATGCCTCCTAAGGGTAAAAATGGGCTATAGGACGCTTCTGGACATTTCGATTCCTTGGTGGGGCAAGTGCCCATACAAATTGGTCGTCGGTCTTTTGTTTGTTTTTTTTTATGCGCCTCTTATATCTTAATTGTATTAGCCATAAAAATAAAGTTAATTGAATTAAAAAAAAATTAAAAATGTCACGGTCCGTGTAATGTGGCATTATCGTTTTCTAACAAAAAGTACAATTAAATAAAAAAACGAAATCTTTAGCTGTTCAATTCACTAAAAAACATAGCTTTAGACAGTCATCTTGTCTCAGCCCAGTTTTCGTACGCTAATGCAAGGATCTGTGGAGCTACATTTATTATGAATAATTTGTTAACAAAATAAGCATAACGTGTCACAACTGTGAATATTCTGTGTATATATAAACCTCTAACTTAAATTCCTGATAACAAGAGTTGCGTAATGTAGTAGTACTTCCTACATTATATTAATCGCATGGTGTTTATTTTTAGTTATAAAATGGCGGTAACAACGTCAAAATGTCAGGTCCATAGTTATCACATCTGTAATTTCACTGTGACTACGGTTGTGTCATTTTTTAATACTTTTGGGTTTGGTTTGTGTAAGTAATGGTCAGATCCGTAGTCGAGATTTCACATCTGTATTATAAAAACGATCGCGGAGTTCCTCCGCGCGGAAGAAGTGAAACTTCGTAATGTGGCAATGTAAATAGGAAGGCCTCCATGGTAGCGTTAACGTTTAACGCAACCTTGTTGGAAGTCGCATAAGAAGTTTCACTTCAATGCTAAGTTTTTATGTTATTTTGATTAATAAATTTTTGATAATGACCCATTTAACGATATATTTATTAACATTTACATTGAAATAAAACACCTTACCACCCTAGCAACAACGCGCAACACTACATCATTTTAAAATGATGAATTAGGTGCGATGCGAAGCGAAAAAGTTACAGTCGTGGTGGCGTATGTGTAGAAAGTGTCAGTAAGGTTAAGTATTGTTATCTTATTCACGCTACAGTCTGCTTATGTCTATATCTGATGCACACGAAGCACGACAGTGGCTGACAGTAGCTGTGTTTGCCTGTAGTAGTATCTAGTCCAGTTTTTGTTTATTTGGTTATAAAACATGCCGTATGCCCTTTAACTAGATCTATGTCAAAGTGATTTTGTCTTTTTGTTTCCCGCAAAGATTACCCAAACATATCAATTTTCCCTAAAATGGGGAAAAATCCCCAGATCTGGACACCCTAATTCGCCGTGGTTCGCCGATTGTCGCCGGGTTCACGCGCGTTCACTTAGTGTGGACACTACGACGAAACCGAGCGAGCGTGTGGTACTAATCGGCGTTTGCCTTCGCTGGCTCTCGTTCTCTTGGTGTGGACCCGGCATTAGAAGTGCTAGGTAAAACCTTATGTTACCGAGTTCAGTGGCCCAATTCCATAACTTGGCTACAATCGGATTATCACTTTTTTCATAGCAAATTCGACTCTATCGCAAGGCATTAGTGGCTGCGATACTGAGAATTCGATTGAAGCCAAGTTATGGAATCGGGGTGCAGCCCACGCTAATGACTTTCCTAAATTAAGTGCTTTTTCGGTGGGCACGTTAAGCTGTCAGTCCAGCTAATATTGATTAATAGCATTGATTAAGTACCTACCTACTGCAAAGTGCAAATTAATTATTTTAATATTGTGTAAAATATTTATCTAAACAAATTTTATTAACAAATAATTTAGAACGCATCCGATTTTACAATAAATCGATACTTCACAAATGTCTCGAATTATGACTGTTGCCACCCAAAAAAATGTTATTGAACTGTAGATTAGTTTTATTTTTTCTTTGTGGAAGAGCACCACGAAGATTGTTTATGGTCCTGAATTAAACAGCCAAAATCGTAGACAGATAATCCAATAGATACATGCGGCCCGATTACAGAACTGGTTACAATCGATTTATCACTTTTTTCATAGCAATTTCGACTCTATCGCAAGCCATTAGTGTTATTGTTACTGACAATCCGATTGAAGCTAAGTTATGTGGTCGGGCCCTTGGTTGTCGTGCCACTTGTGAGATAGAACGATAGGTGGGTGTACTGCCATATCAAAACTTTTCCTCTGATTTTAAGCAATCCCAGATTCATGATTATATTATAGACTATTGATGGGTTACAGAGACATTACAGATTAAGAAAAATGTATATTTAGAAAGAAAAATTGAGATTTTGAATAATTCTAGGTGTTGTATGATCTCGTACCATAAAAAGATCGAATCTTTATGGGGCTAATGTGGATAGGGTAACCTCCGAAACCGCACATAATTTAGAAAAGTCATTGGCGTGGGCTGAACTCGATAACTTTGGGTTTTACCTAGCTCTTCTAATATACTGCTAGGCTACCATCGTTCTCAGAAGTGGTATAAGATAACTTGTTGTAATCAGATTTTCATTATCACGTGCCCAGTGCAGTTTGCTTAATTTGATATTGCTTTAAAAATCTAATTGCAACAAATTGCATTGGCTTATGTTCTTCTTGGATATTAAAAACCAATGCAAAAGTAGGTATAGCACCACTTCGTATTATTATTACTAAAAACTAATTAAATTTTACTACACAAACAACTTTTTGTTCGTTTGATTAGCTCATGGTTTGTGTATTTTTACGGTAAAGCGCTGTTTTTACATGCTTTCAATTACTACGTTCAGTAGAGTAAATACCAAAAATTACGCGAATGCCATCTCTTGACGATGAAAGAACTAAACAGACTGACAATTAGTATGTTCAAATTTGCTATATGGCAATAACTTGCGTAATGCGATATGCTTAATTTTTTGAGCAAGTTGTTTTACGTGCTTTATTTTAAGCATGATTTTTTTTATATGGTTTCTGCTTTGTTCTGTTTTGGCGCGAATAAAGCAAGTGCGGTCACGGACGGAAACTGTTATTTCGCAGTTCCCTCTCTATCGTTGAACTCGTTGGACAGGCAGCATGCTGTACAAGAATTACATCATGTTTATAAATTTATTACTGATAAAAATGGAGCAGTAAAAAAGCACTTTCCTTAATACTTTCCAGGCTTAGGACTGTCTATATTTGATTAAGTGTTATTATGAAATAAAGTATGTTAGTATGTAAAGTACCTATGTTTAAATTTGTAACACTGTTTTAAATGACAACTCTCGAAGACAATAATTACACGTAGCAATTTTACTGCCATCAATGGACTTATCAAAGAAGTTCCATATCGGAAAATCACTACTTCTTTTAGACATTTAAGTCCATTAAACATACAAAACAACAACCCTCTCTCAATCAATCGTCCTTACATAATTATAGTCAATATTGCATGTGCAATCACAGCTTACACTAAAATAAGCACGACTAAAATGGCGTAGGTATATTGTGAGTTCCCACGCAGTGCGTAGAACGATGACGCGACCGATCGCAATCGCTAGCATGCGACATGCGACGACTGGCCGTGGCCGACCGGCGTTGCAATAGCCGCCCTTCCCTGCAGTGCTATTACGCAGTGTAGATCATATCGGTTTAAAGCTGTCAAATTCATTAGTGCCTTGCGATAGAGTCGAAATTGCTATGAATAAAGTGTCAATCTAAATGAAGCCAAGATCTGTGGTCGGGCCCCTGGCATGCTACTTGCGTGGCAATGCGATGCGACGCCGACGGCCGACCGGCAGGTAATAGAGAGAGTGCGATATATAGCAACAAGTGAGAGCCACGATATCATATGCTCTAGAGTATGTATAATAAGCACGGTGCTCTAAGTTGCTTTAGGCTTAATGAACCACTACTACTGACAATGTCTTCTTCTTCTTCTTTTTTTTTGGATGGCTTCTGCGGAGGCACTAGTCTACTAGCAATTTCGCCAATGTCAAGTGTATTATATTTTAAAGTAATATCACGTCACAGTCAATTATTGTCAAAGTCACGAATCAGTAAAATGGTGGACATTTACTGAAACTTCCGAGGGAGATTTGGAAAAATCACAAAATGCCATTTATTTCTGCGTTTGATTCTTTTGTCCGCACTCGTGCACGTTAACGAACACCTAATGGTTAATATTCCACCATTATTACACATTAACACTCGAAGATACACAAGATTGAGAATAAATCTAACTCTACATCACAACATTTTGAATTTTTTCAAAAAACCCTAATGGAAAACTGCTCATTCAAACAATTTTAGATATAAAACATGTTTTGACTAAACAACTAATTTATTCTCAAAATTAAAAATTTTGTTTTTGGTAATCGAAATAATCGATTACATTTTTGTAATGTTGCCAGCATCGTTTGCCGCCCAAATCATATTTTTAATCTGTGCCCAAATTACGTCACCATTTCATGGCACGCTTTTGACGCTTTTGTTAATTTTTCGACTTTTCGTGACAGGACGTCAATTTCGACATTTGATTGATAATTTTGCAAGGGATCCATCAAAATTAGTTTGTTTGAAAGTTGGTTTACGCGCTAAATGTGATTTCAATATATTTGAAAGAGATACGAGGATGTGAGAGTGCGGAGTCCATTTTTGGTTAGAAGCCCTATCACCAAAATGACTGCCCAAAAGTGTGTAGTCGAAGGCTGCAATTTGGAGTACGATGTAGTCTGCAGCTTCTCATTCTACAAGTAAGTCTATTTACTTACTCATTTCCAACCAATCCCGTTCGTATAAAGGGTCTACGCAGACCCTAGCTCAGTCTGGCTCCGTCCCTCTAGTCTCGTGACCTCGAATGAGGTTGGGCACAAAAAGGTCTCATTTGTAAACATATTGCTTCACTTTTCCAATTGGATGCATTTTAGCCCATTTACAGTGGTTATATGATTTCTGTAGTCATGCATTAATATCACTAGTGAAGTCCTAAAGGTCATACATATAGCTATTGTGTTGATTACATGACCTAATTGATAGATTTAATGTTTCAACTAGTTTTTGATTGAAACATCCTGGTGAAAGGATTAGTTGGCCAGTCTAGCTGGCCAGGGTGTGCTGTTTATTTTTAGCATCATAACAATCTTTTTATTATTATTTCATCTAGGAAGGCTAGGATTATTGCTACGATCAATATTTCGAGTATAGTTTACCGAGTGCAGAATCTTAGGTTTTTGGGCATCACACATATTGTCAGCATAAAACATGAAAAGAAAGAGTTGAGTTTGACCTTGACCTAATCTATATGAGAACAAACGTTAGGTACCATCCATCAAAATAAATAAAATCATTTCAAAATAGAATCATCTAAAATTATTCAGAAGTGGCAAAGATTTAAACCGAGTACAATGAACGGTAGGAATGTAGTCGCTATACCGTTGATTTTGGGGAGGAAGGGGGAGGTAGGAACCCCCCCCCCCCCCCCCCGTTGATAGAAATAGTGCCCAAGATCCCTTCTCAACAAGTGATCAGAGCTGGATATCTCTGGAACATCTGCAAACACCAATTTAAAAAAATGCTTTTAGGGAACTAATTGACTCCAGCTTTAAAACAAGAAAGACTTTATTGAAATATGACCGACCACCCACATGTTGGATGCCACAGACAGAAATATGAAGATAAAATTATTAAAAAATTACATATTTTTTTAAATGGTTTCTCTCGGTCTGGTTTTTGTTTGCACACCATGTAAAAACAACTGGATTGATTGAAATGCCTTTTTCACTTCTGGGTAGCTTAAGATTTGGCTTAAAGTCTGGTGTACTATGCATCGCAAATGAGTAGAGGCTCAGCAATTGATAAAAATTATATGAAGGCCTGTAATAATTTTGATTAAATTTGGTAGTAGTACTATATACATAATTTTGAAAAAAAAAAACATGTGGTACTAGTTGATAGGAATTACTTTGCGGAAATCAATATTAAAAATGATTGAAGAAAAAATATGTACTTACCAAACTGAAAGTCAGACCAATGAAAGAAAGAAAACTAGAAAAAACACCCATAGCTCACCAACCCTTATTTAAATTGATCAAAAGTAAAATATACACACTCAAACAGAAATGTCAATCAGAAATAATAAATAAAAGTGAAATGTGTGTCTATGTGTTAAAATACATGTATGTTTGTGTTAAATACACATACAAAGGATACTTTTATCCCAGAATAATTCACATGCAGGCGAAACCGCAGGGCATAGCTAGTTAAATTACAATATCCATACCAATATATAAAAGTGAAACGCTGACTGTTTGTTTGTTTGGGGAGCTTTCACGCGATAACAGCTGGCCAGATTTTGATGAAATTTAGAATGGAGATAGCTTGTACCCTGGAATAAAACATAGGATACTTTTTAGCCCAGAAAATTGTAAGTTTCCACGGGAAAATTGGAAAATGTTGATTGCTCACTGTAAGTAACGGTTGCCATTACAGAATGGTCTGTGGTTGCCATGGAAACGAAATAACAAGTCTGTCAAAAAATATCAAGAGTGGTGCTATCATAGAATTACGGAGTAAATAATATATATGTCTATGGGTGCTATACCTACTTTTGCATTGGTTTTGAATATCCTAAAGAAAATCGTATGCTTTTTTTCGCAATAAATAGTAGTCCGTACGGACGAAGTCGCGGGCGGGACAACTGGTATACTTATAGTAAGAAGCAGCAAGTAACAAAATAACTATACAAAGAAGATAATTAAAAAAAAATGGCCTAGGGTAGGTACATAAAATAAGCTACTGAACAAGAATGTATCATTTTTTAAATCTTTTCTCTTTGTTTGTCTGTCTCACATAAAAACTACTGGGGCGCGTTCACTTACTACGTTCGAGGACGCACGGGTCATCCGCACTATCACTGGAAATCATTCACGGCGTCGTCGGGCGTTTTCCTGGGTCACCCGATAAATAGTAGGGGAGGGGAGGAATAGTATGAAACTGACACTTGACAGTTGTCAGTTCTATGTGGACGCCCAAAGTCGTTCACTAACTCCGGATGATTGAGCAATAATCGCATGGATGATTTGAGCGTAGTAAGTGAACGCAGCCCTGAATGAATTGCAATGCAGCTTTCAATTTTGGACTGCTTAGGTTTTGAATTAAAATCTGGTACTCTGATTTAATTTTAAGTGGTATCTATCTATCTGGTGTACTTCATACTTCGAGCAACTACCCAGAAAAGATGAATTGTCAGTCCGTTGCATTCCGCAACATGTTAATGATTTTGCACTAATAAATATCAGAGCAATTTTCGTAGGGATCTCTAATTTATTTATAAATTAAATATAGCCCGTGTTACTCGCGGATAATTTAGCTTTCAGTGATATAATTTTTTTAAAACGATTATTTTTTTAGTTTATTCATTACACACAAAGAAACACAAAAATCAAATCTTATCTTATCTCTCTTTATAGTATTATAGATTACGAAACAAAATATCAATATTGGTAAAATTTGCACATGTACGAGTATCACGTCCCATCACTATGAACTCCGAGAATCACCGCGTGGCCATGGCTCAGCCAATCAGAGCGTTTTCTTTCTAGACGGGAATTGGCAGAATGGATTTGGAACAAACCATATGCCATTGCTACTCTTCTGGGTAGTTGCTCGATGACTTCATATCTCAATCTCATAAATAGCAGCCATGCAATAGTTTAAAATGTTTTTGAAAGCTGAAGGCTTTTTATCTAGTTTGGCTTATTGGTATTTTAGGTCCTGGAATAACACATGGTACTTTTAAACCAGAGAATTGATCGCGCTGGCTCAGCCAGTAAAGAGTATTTAAGTAACAAACACTCTAGTATTCACTACAATAATAATTGAATAAATAATCAAAATTACCAATTTTGATGAGACTTTTATGTAACCAGCATCACTTGCACTTAGCTCAAAAGTATTCCTATGAATACTATATAACTAATTACCAAATGTTATTATCACATTTAAACATAATAATAGGTGTACATTACCCCAACTGATAAGAGTTCATTTTACTCACTTACATTTCCTTCTATAGTGGCATGTAGGTAGTTATTGTTTGACATTCAAATATGTGCTTTTAAAGATTTTCTGGCCACTGATCAAACCCTAATAAATTGATAGAGGACTTCAGACCAGGGTTGATAAAAATCATGTTTATTTTTGTTTATGACAGTTTCTTTGATTAGGTTTTTTTTTGTTTTTTTTTAAGTGTTTCGTGTTTTTACCGTAAACAGTAGATTTACTTATCTGCTCTATTCCCTGTGGAATGAAGTCGCTTTTCCTATATCAAATTTAACTATCATCACAAAATAAATAATAGTATGTCATATAAACATGCAACAAACAGTGATCGAAAACATTAGAGAACGCTAATTTCGCCCACAAATGTCCAAACCGAACGGCAAATGTGCAAATTTTTGTTCGCTGGCACCCCCTGGGGACCCCCCCAGGTTAGGGAGTTTTTACCCATTTTAGGGAATAAAAATATTTTTACTGAATCTTTGGGGAAAAGAATTTTGTAAAAACACAAATATACGTATCTACTTACGAGTACATATTTTAATAAGCATTTTTTATTTCTAGTCTCATAACATTATGATTTTAATTAATTGATGAATTTTTATGGCAAAAATACAAATTAGATTTAAATCACAGATTTTAATTTAAAAAAAAAACATGATTTAAACCAAGCAACTCTGCCTCAGAAAACCTTTATAAATGTGTAAGTTTATTTGACAATCTAAAACATTCAGCAATATTCCATTCACTACGCAACTAAGAAATCTATAGCACATACATTCAAGTCTTACAAAGAATCTACCATAACGGCACCGCAGCTATTAAATTGCAAACGACCGGACCATCCTCCGCCATACAAAAAGGAATAGGTAATGCAGGGAGACCCATTATTTCCTAAACTCTTCACTGCCACATTATAAGAGATCTTCAAAATTCTGACTGCTAGTTAGGAGGGGAAGGACATAGTTGTTGGTGAAAAGAGGTTAACATCTGCAGAACTCAGGTCATTGATCAACAAACTGAACAGGGCAAGACTCTAGGTGGGCTTAAATAAAGATGTCAAAGACCAATCTTATGACAAATAGCACGAAACGTAGGTTAGGAGTTGAGATTGAGTATGTCCATGAGTACTCATATCAGGGCCAATAAGTCTCTTTCCAGGCGAGACAAGTAAGTAGCTTGACACACCGAAAACGCCCGGAAGAGCTATTGGCCAATGAAAGACCTGATGAAGGGTAAACTTCCATTAACCCTTAAAAAGAAACCCATGGACATATGCATCCTCCCCATCCTCACCGACGGTGCTCAGACTTGGACTTTGACGGAACATCAAAAGCACACTCTAGGGGTTTACCAGCGAGCAATGGAGCGCAGTATTCTGGGAGTCAAACTATCTAACCTCATCAGAAACAGCATACTACACTCCAAGACCCAAATCGCTGACGTTGGTCAAAAAGCTGCCATTTTGAAATGGAACTGGGCTGGACACACCTGCCGCATGTCGGACGAGATGTGGGCTAAACTCACCACAGTCCACGCACAGATCCCGCGCAACGTTAAACAACGTCGTGGCATGGAGATGGCGGGATGAACTGAACTCCTAATTGAAGGACTGGCAAATCATAGCCCTAGATCGTGATTCATGGCAAAGGCCCAGCAGTGGGACATCCATTGATATCCATTCCATGAAGGTGAAGCCGCGGGTCCTTACCTGCTGGGCAACGCCGCGGCCGGCTTGTTGGACAGGCCCCTTATTATAGTAAAACTTGTATGTCCACAGTGCCAACATCGGAACGGACAATGAAGGCAAGCGACAGGCATGGATCGACGGCGCGATGCGAGACGAGAGCGAACTTTTGTGGCGACATGTCAGCCTGCAGCTGTGCGGGTAAGCCAGAACCTTATCTTCTAACGGCCGGTTCCTAAATGTTAAAACGAACCGTTTTCGCCTACTGTCAGTCAGCTTTTGACATAAACTCCAAACAAAAAACGAGACGTTAGAAAAACGACTCGTTTTACTGTTATAGGAATGGGGAGTAGGTAAGTAAATATAATATTTATGTACCGAGCAAGATTTAAAAAAAGATAACAGTCGACACCGCCAAGCCAAGGAGTGTAGCATAGCAAATGGCGACTGCGTCTGTGTGCGTGGGTGGATAATTTGTGGTTCATACACAATTTCATTACAAAAGACTGCATTGTTTTTGAATTTCCGTGAATCAGAATTAACACGACTAACAAGGTGGAGAGCTTGCTGCGGTGTGGCGGCTGATCGGCATAATATGGTGCAAGTGTGTGTGTGAGGCTTGTGCGTACGAGCGGATGGACTTATCTTGGGTGCTTTACTTTAGATTCGGTGGTGTAATTCGTTTTTTTTAAACATTCGTGGTTCCGAGTCTGGCTCTGCCAATAAGAATCAAACAAAACCATTAGAATAATGTGAAATTAGAATTTAAGGATTTATTTTATTATTTTTTAATAAAGGGGTGCACAAATGATGTAACCTAAGGCGGGTAAGGCGCAATATGACTACGAACATGTTCAACTAAGCGCCCTAGGCGCAGGACTCGTGTGTAGGCAATCTACGAGTATCGCCCATGGTGATCGCGGGAAATCGGGGTTTATTTACATTTTTAATTTGTGCTTGTTTTTGGGTCTGTGTATGGTTGTTTGTGTATAAAAATGCCATATAATTTTTGTAAAGTTTTTTTGATGTATTCATTTGCTTTGTCAATTAATAATTGTTATGCTACTTGTAAATGTTTCAAAATAAAGTGTAAGAAGTACTTAGAAATAAGTAAAAAAATAAGATTATATTTAAAAGGGGTATCTTATACTATCAAATGGTAGTCTAGCGATTTACTAGTCTGACTTAGAATCCAACGATACGAGGCATGCCTTTTAAGTTCTGTCGTTTCCATATTTCCCGGCAATTTTGAATTTGGAGCTGTTCTATATTCGAATGTGTTTAAATTTTGAATCTCAAAACAGTTGAAAGTATTAGGATTAATGCTATTGTTTAGTCACAGCGTCGATTGGAATCTGTCAGGTTACGTACGAAAATGAATCTTTCTAAGGAAAATGTTCGTGCAATAATTTTCTACAACTTTAGAAGAGGCCTGACACGGCTTCAGTGTTTTGAAGAGCTAACATCTGTGTTCAGTGATGAAGCCCCATGTCTGCGGACTGTCGAACGCTGGTATTTAGAATTCCAGCGTGGACTAGTGTTAGTGACAAATCTCGCGAAGGACGCCCAAAATCCGCCTTCACTGAAGATAACATCATTGCTGTGAGACAACTAATTCTCGAAGATCGTCATGTGACGTATCGAGAGATAGTATCGTTTTTTTGATGCCATCCAGACCAAGAGCGTTTGTGAAGACAACATCTTCCTTGGACCACTCAGTGATGAGATAAGGGCTTATAATGATCCAGGCATCAAGTATACCGTTAGGGGCTGTATGGAAAAATACTTAGAATAATTTTAAACAAAAAACACTTAGAATAATTTTGACGAAAACACAAAATGTTCGTTTTAGATGACAGCTTACAAACATAAAAGAGCTCTATCTCGGAAACTATTGATCCTAGACTAGTAGTTTCTTTACAGAAGTGATAGACCTCATCGAGATCTTCATTTCACATGACAGCTGTCAAACTTAAAATGGCTATAACTATGAAACTATTGACCGTAGACTAGTACTTTCTTTACAGAAGTGATAGACCTCATCGAGATCTTCATTTCACATGACAGCTGTCAAACTTAAAATGGCAACAACTCTGAAACTATTGACCGTAGACTAGTAGTTTCTTTACAGAAGTGATAGACCTCATCGAGATCTTCATTTCACATGACAGCTGTCAAACTTAAAATGGCAACAACTCTGAAACTATTGACCGTAGACTAGTAGTTTCTTTACAGAAGTGATAGACCTCATCGAGATCTTCATTTCACATGACAGCTGTCAAACTTAAAATGGCTATAACTATGAAACTATTGACCGTAGACTAGTAGTTTCTTTACAGAAGTGATAGACCTCATCGAGATCTTCATTTCACATGACAGCTGTCAAACTTAAAATGGCAACAACTCTGAAACTATTGACCGTAGACTAGTAGTTTCTTTACAGAAGTGATAGACCTCATCGAGATCTTCATTTCACATGACAGCTGTCAAAATTAAAATGCCAACAACTCTGAAACTATTGACCCTAGACAAGTAGTATTTTTACAAAATTGATATATCTCGTTGGTATCTTCGTTTTGGATTACAGTCCGGAGACTTAGAATATTTGCAATGGGTCGGGGTACCATATAAACATATGTTTATTTTAATGCCATCCTGTAGTACGCAATCAGACAAAGAACGTTTTTGAAGATAACATCTTCCTTGGACCCATCAGTGATGAGATAAGAGCTTATAATGAACCAGGCATCAGGTGTAGCCAAAGGGGCGGAGACAGAATTTTCTCGATGGTTCGTGGTCCCATATTAGGGTATGGTTTTTTTAATGCCATCGTGTAGTACGCATCCAGACCAAGAGCGTTTGTGAAGACAACATCTTCCTTGGACCACTCAGTGATGAGATAAGGGCTTATAATGATCCAGGCATCAAGTATACCGTTAGGGTCTGTATGGAAAAAGACAGAATAATTTTAAACAAAAAACACTTAGAATAATTTTGACGAAAACACAAAATGTTCGTTTTGGATGACAGCTTACAAACTTAAAAGAGCTCTATCTCGGAAACTATTGATCCTAGACTAGTAGTTTCTTTACAGAAGTGATAGACCTCATCGAGATCTTCATTTCACATGACAGCTGTCAAACTTAAAATGGCTATAACTCTGAAACTATTGACCGTAGACTAGTAGTTTCTTTACACAAGTGATAGACCTCATCGAGATCTTCATTTCACATGATAGCTGTCAAATTTAAAATGGCTATAACTCTGAAACTATTGACCGCAGACTGGTACTTTCTTTACAGAAGTGATAGACCTCATCGAGATCTTCATTTCACATGACAGCTGTCAAACTTAAAATGGTAACAACTCTGAAACTATTGACCGTAGACTAGTAGTTTCTTTACAGAAGTGATAGACCTCATCGAGATCTTCATTTCACATGACAGCTGTCAAACTTAAAATGGCAACAACTCTGAAACTATTGACCCTAGACAAGTAGTATTTTTACAAAATTGATATATCTCATCGATGTCTTCGTTTTGGATTACAGTTCGGAGACTTAGAATAATTGCAATGGGTCGTGGTACCATATGAACATATGTTTATTTTAATTCCATTCTGTAGTACGCATCAAGACAGAGCGTTTGTGAAGACAACATCTTCTTTGGACCCCTCAGTGATGAGTTAAGGGCTTATAATGAATCAGGCATCAGGTGTAGCCAAAGGGGCGGAGACAGAATTTTCTCGATGGTTCGTGGTCCCATATTAGGGAATGGTTTTTTTAATGCCATCGTATAGTAAGCATCCAGACAAAGAGCGTTTGTGAAGACAACACCTTCCTTGGGGTCCAAGGAAGATGTTGTTGAAAAACAGGAAGTAGGCGGAGCTTGGCGGGGCTTAGCATCACGTAATGACTTGTTTGCGCAACACTGGCTGAATCTAGTTCCAGCCGGGCAGACCTTTTCCTCGGCGAGGCAGCGAGAGCGGCTCGCCACTTTTTTGCCTGCAGTCGAAGCAGCCGGACGTTCCTGAATATTTCTTAAGTTCCTTAAATCAAATGGGGGACCATTTGATTTTGTAACAGTGTTTAGTTCACTTTGTTGAGTTTAATAATACCTTTGTGTGTGTGAACGTGTATATTTTTTTTATAAACTCACTTCTGGTTGCTAATAATATATATTATATTATATAGCGCAATAACAAACCACTCTATAGCTATAACTAGACATAGGAATAGCTAAAAGATAAACATAGAATCATAATATTTCAAGAGCGCAACTGAACCTACAGAAAATGTGTAGATAGGTAGGAAATAAATAGCAACACGTTGTTAGGTTTGGATATTATGTTCATTATGCACCAATCGGCATAATGATAGGCCGACGCATTAGCTAGAAGTAAATTATTTAGTTGAGGCTTCGAAAAGTCAAACGTAGTTTTTTAAATCTACGTGCCATCCCGTATGATCACTATAGCGTACGGGATGGCCACGTATCTGCGTAGGATAACGTAAATGAGAGCATGCAGCCACAGAGGGACTGAAGTTCTCTGTGGTTGCATGAAAAGGTACAGGTTGGCTCAGAAAGAGCCCCGCTTTGTAAGGGTACTGATTTACAACGCGGGGCGAATCAGAGCTGATCTAAATTGGTAATATGCATCGGTAATCATTAAAGGTAACAGGTATCAGTTATGAACGTAAAAACTTAGATGGTAAGAGCTAGAGGAAGCTCACGGGACAAACGTTTCTAAATTGTTGACTTTCGATGAGTCACACATAGGAATGTCTAAAAACTGTACAAACTTTAGGAATATGCCTAAAGTTTGGGTACCGTCCTCGTACGGGTGCGAGCAGATCAAAAGATTGGAAGTTCCCCTCGCACCCGTAGCAATGCCATAGAAATTAGGCTTTCTTCGTGGTGAGGATTCGAGGTCCAACCGTAGGGGACTTTTGGGACAACTTTTTATGCCTATTTTCGATCGTGGGAAAATAAAGCTCCAGAACAAAGGGGTAAACTAACGTAGTGAATAAGATAAAATAAATCACCCAAATGGAGAGCTTCGGGCACGTCCCACCGCATATAAGGGTATTCCACCCAAAACTAATTAACGCGCTTTGGTGTCTCGCATCTCAAAGAAAACATTTAAAGTCGTTTTGACATTTTACTAACAGAAATAATTGAAAAAAAAAACTGCTATGCGTTATATGTATCAATATTACCGAGGGGCTTGTGAACAAAATTTTACCATTTATGAACACTACAATTATTACTTAAAATAAAATACACTGATTTAAAAAAAACCTGAAGAAAATATTACTGATTATTAAAGCTAACAAACTATTTGATTGCTGGGCAAAGCTTGGAAGTACTACTAAATAACTCGTGTTTATTGAAAATCACAAAGATAAATTCTGTTTTTAATAGGTAACTTCAAACTCAAAAATATTTATAATACTTTCTAAATAAAATGTAAAAATATTTGAAAAACACCACGAGCGTGATTTTATAGCTTCGATAAAGTTAATGTACAGCGTGAGCCACAGTCAAATTCTCAATGTGCTGAAACGCCCATTGTTCAATTGGCAAAAAAAATGGGTCACAGGTAGCTAGCCCCAGGCCCTAAGCTATTCCGGAAAATTCTTAAATAGGGTAAACAACTGGATTGGTAAAAATGACTTGCGCTTGAATGGTTATGCAAGCGCTGGAAGAAGAGTTTGGTCACCCTAATCTAGTTCTTGAGTGTGCCCTTTGGAAAGTACGAGCGCTGCCCAAGGTGTCCGAGACTGGCCGGGAATTAAGAAAATTCTCCACCACCATCCGGAACTGCGTCTCGTTACTCAAGAATATACGAGCCAACCTCAACCTGAACAACCCACAGCTGGTCAGCGAGTTACTAGCCAAGCTAACTCCGCACCACCGAGCACAGTAAGGTGACTTCGCGATGGAGCTGGACGACGGTCGGGCAGTGGACATCAGGGTTTCTCCGAACCTAGAGATCCTCTCCGACTTCCTGATGCACCTGTCAAGAGCCACATCGATCTACTCTCAGATGGACTTGGGCGTAGCTCCCAAACCAAGCACCACACCGTTGGCGGCTCGGACTTAAAACCGTAACTTCAAACCGTCATATCAACAAGTGAATGTACAGAAAGTGAAACCCGCGAACGCGAAAAGTAAAAATGAAACGAAGTGCGCGTTGTGCCGTAAATATCACACAAAAAACATATCTTCATATGGTACCACGACCCATTGCAAATATTCTGTCTCCGAACTGTAATCCAAAACGAAGATATGGATGAGATATATCACTTCTGTAAAATAATACTAGTCTAGGGTCTATAGTTTCAGAGTTATAGCTATTTTAAGTTTGACAGCTGTCATTTGAAATGAATATCTCGATGAGGTCTATCACTTCTGTAAAGAAACAACTAGTCTACGGTCAATAGTTTCAGAGTTATAGCCATTTAAGTTTGACAGCCGTCATATAAAATGAGGATCTTGGTGAGATCTATCATTTCTGTAAAGAAACTACTAGTCTAGGATCAATAGTATCAGAGTTATAGCTATTTTAAGTTTGACAGCTGTCATTTGAAATAAATATCTCGATGAGGTCTATCACTTCTGTAAAGAAACAACTAGTCTACGGTCAATAGTTTCAGAGTTATAGCCATTTAAGTTTGACAGCCGTCATGTAAAATGAGGATCTTGGTGAGATCTATCATTTCTGTAAAGAAACTACTAGTCTAGGATCAATAGTATCAGAGTTATAGCTATTTTAAGTTTGACAGCTGTCATTTGAAATGAATATCTCGATGAGGTCTATCACTTCTGTAAAGAAACTACTAGTCTACGGTCAATAGTTTCGGAGATATAGCCATTTTAATTTTGACAACTGTCATGTGAAATGAAGATCTTGGTGAGATCTATCACTTCTGTAAAGAAACTACAAGTCTAGGATCAATAGTTTCAGAGTTATAGCCATTTTAAGTTTGACAGCTGTCTTGTGAAATGAAGATCTCGGTGAGATATATCACTTCTGTAAAGAAACTACTAGTCTAGGATCAATAGTTTCCGAGATAGAGCACTTTTAAGTTTGAAAGCTGTCATCCAAAACGAACATTTCGTGTTTTTTGTTTAAAATTATTCTAAGTCTTTTTCCCATAGAGCCCCTAACCCTAAGGGTATACTTGATGCCCGGATCATTATAAGCCCTTATCTCATCACTGAGGGGTCCAAGGAAGATGTTGTCTTCACAAACGCTCTTTGTCTGGATGCGTACTACACGATGGCATTAAAAAAACCATACCCTAATATGGGACCACGAACCATCGAGAAAATTCTGTCTCCGCCCCTTTGGCTACACCTGATGCCTGGTTCATTATAAGCCCTTATCTCATCACTGAGGGGTCCAAGATAGATTGTGTCTTCACAAACGCTCTTTTTGTAGATGCATACTATACGATAGCATTAAAATAACCATACCCTAATATGGGACCATGAACCATCGAGAAAATTGTCTCCGCCCCTTTGGCTACATCTGATGCCTGGTTCATTATAAGCCCTTATCTCATCACTGAGGGGTCCAAGGAAGATGTTGTCTTCACAAACGCTCTTTGTCTTGATGCGTACTACAGGATGGCATTAAATAAACATATGTTCATATGATACCAAGACCCATTGCAAATATTCTAAGTCTCCGAACTGTAACCCAAAACGAAGATACCGATGAGACATATCAATTTTGTAAAAATACTACTTGTCTACGGTCAATAGTTTCAGAGTTGTAGCCATTTTTAGTTTGACAGCTGTCATGTGAAATGAAGATCTCGATGAGGTCTATCACTTCCGTAAAAAACTACTAGTCTACGGTCAATAGTTTCAGAGATATAGCCATTTTAAGTTTGACAGCTGTCATGTGAAATGAAGATCTTGATGAGATCTATCACTTCTGTACAGAAACTACTAGTCTAGAATGTATAGTTTTCTAGTTATAGCCAGTCAGGCGAAACAGCTTAATAAAAAACTGTTCATAACTGTTGTATCAAACGTGAGCTAATTTCTATGGCGGCTATCTATTCTACTTCGCTATATGCATGACCTTCTTGCACGCCTTCGCTATGAATATGTGTTCTGTGGTTTAACTTTGTTTACAAAATTATTAGGCAAGTTGCTTTTGTGATAATTACCGTATGTTGATGTATTTAATGCTTTGAAGGTGTTTGTTTCTACATTAAATAAATAATAGTGTGATTGAGTTTGAAAGCTTTCTATGCAATGAGCTATAAAACTTGCGAAATTTGTGGTTTGCGATCTGTTAGAGCGATGGGTCAAAAACGAACATATAGGGCTAAATTTCCACAGAATAAAGATAGGTAAGCGGTAAATCTATTCGGTAATCTATTAGGTACAAGAAAATAATGATTTTTCTTTCATCATATTCAACAAAATAACATAGCCTTGCTAGTGCGGTGCTGGTGTTATCGATATTTTTTCTAACCCGTTATTCGACATTTGGTTCCTAATCTTATTCTAAGTCATTCTGCATTCCACGCTATATAATAGTAAACGTAGTAAAATAATAAATTTAGAATACCTAATGTCGTGTAGCCTAAAACCGCTTAATCTTCTAATTTTCATTAAAAAACTTATTTTCAGGGGCAAAAACTGGATACAAGTGACTTGACATACATACCGATCGAAAAGCTGCATGAATTAAATATTTCTGTGGCAAACATTTTAGAAACACCGACTACAAAAAGAAACAACCCAATTTTAAAAAAATGCTACTCCTTAACTGCTATTAATCACGGACCACTGCTAGTTTGTAATATGAAGTAAGGAGTAAGGAAGATTAAACATTATTTTAAGGGAAAAAGACACAAATTGTGTTGTGTACTATATAATGTATTATTTTTATATGTAATAAAAACCACATGCTTAGAAAAAACATATTATTATTATAAACCCCATATAAATTAAAATAGTCCTAATACGTATTTTTTTCTCAAAATATCGATAAAAAATGTGCTGTTTGCAGACATCCTTTTCTATTTGTCATGTTGGCTAACATGCTCGATATAGAGTGTATTACCTATGGTCATTAGTATTGTTATGTTGCACTTATTCTCAGCGCACGTTTTAAAAATTCACAACATCCGTTCCAATGTACGTCAGTCCCGTCTCTTCTTACGTAGTATTTATATACTCTTTGGTTATACCCCTTTTAAATTTGACAGCAGTCATCCAAAACGAAGATATCGTGTTTTATCGTTAAAATTGAGCTAAGTATTTATTTCGTTAAAATTATTCTAAGTGTTTTTTCGTTAAAATTATTCTAAGTCTTTTTCCCATAGAGCCCCTAAGGGTACACTCTGACCACGTTCGTTGGAAAAATCGGCCATGTTGCGACTATTGTACTTGAAGATCGTAGAACGGTTAACGCAGAGTGGTATACCACAGTTTGTTTACCACAAGTCATCGCCGAACTTCAAAAATCTAACTCAAAGCGACGAATCATCCTGCACCATGACAATGCAAGCTCACACAGCGCTCGTCAAGCGATTGAGTATTTGAAGCAGGAAAAAGTAGAAATTCTTGACCATCCTCCATACAGTCCTGACCTAAACCCTAACGATTTCTTTACATTTCCTAAAATTAAGAAAAGTCTTTGTGGTCAAAGGTTCCAGTCCGGTGAAGAAGCAGTCGACGCTTTCAAGTCAGCCATTTTGAACACCCCCACTTTAGAGTGGAATAAATGTTATAATAACTGGTTTGAGCGAATGGAAAAGTGTATTAAGCTACGCGGTGAATACTTTGAAAAACAATAAAAAGTACTATAAGGTTCTAGTTGTGTTTTTTTCTTCAAACGACAAAACTTAAAAGTCATGCCTCGTACAAGATTTGGTCCTAGGCTCCGCACCAATGACTTTTATAAGAGATGTGCTGTTTCCATCGCTCCGTGCTTCGGAGGGCACGTTAAGCTGTCGGTCCCGGTTAATAGCAGTCGTTAAGCCATGTTGGACAGCTTAGTTTTACTTAAAAACTTGTGTACTTGGTATCTCAATCCAATGCGTAGCAGCTGAGCAATCGACGAAATCGTTTGACGGCTGAATGAATTTTGATCAAATGTGTATGTGTATTGGTATTTTAGGTCCTAATATAGCACATAGAGTACTTTTTAACCCAGAGAAATGTCCACGCGTGCGAAGCCGCGGGCATCAGCTAATCTGTAATAAACAATGACCGGTTTACTGAACTTTTGTGTACGGGCAATTAGAATTAGCCCTCCCACAAAGCTCCACTACTGCAGGAACCTGGCCTGGCATGGGCCGCTCGTGTTGAATCAAAAATAACAGCTAACAATTGCTGTACAAAAAGCTGTAAAAAATGACTTCAAATGGAATAACTAATAACTAAAAAGAAAACTACAGATCCAATTTTGATACAATTTATATGGGACTAACCTGGAAGCTTCTGTTTCAAGTCGGACTCGCGCACCGAGGGTTCCATACAAAAATGGAAAAAATAATAATTGTTATGTTACTTCAAATTTATGGTTTTCGGATTTTTCCCTTTTCTTGGGCTATAAGATATTGCTTCTTGCCAAATTTCAAGATTCTTAACGGGAAGTGCCCTATATAGGTTTTGATTCCCTTGAGAGTGTCAAATTACGCGCCATAAACATTCGTATCTTTTGATTGCGTTGACTTAGTAGCTTGTTTTTTTCACAGCTCCAAGGTATTGCTGACCTAAGTATTTGATATTAATTACAAATTGATACCTATAAGGTTTCCTTTTTTCTCTTTAAGGTACGAAACCCTAAAAATACATACATTCGAACATAGAACCTCCTCTTTTTGTGAAGTTGATTAAAAACACTAAATATGTTTCGATCACCGTTCGTTTCGCATGTTTAGTTGACATGATAGTTAAATTTGATATCGGAATAGCGACTTCATACCGTATGGTTTGGGAAGAAATCGTTAGTGAAAAAAATGGCAATCATAACCGCCCAAAACCACAGAATAAATAAATAGTATTATACAGAATACTCATGAAAATGTACTGATTTCCGGTGACCAGAAACTTCAACTTCTCACAAAAACGTGTGAGACCGGCCTGCCAAAACGCTCTTTTTTCAACCCGAACACAGGGTTAGTAATGCGTTACCAGCAGGAAAATTACCTAACTTGTTTCAATCAAAGTTTCATTATCATGTGCACGTATTGCGGCGCGTTGATATTGCTTTGAAATTCTATTTGCATCAAGTCAAGTGTTGGTTCGCCCTGAATCTGTGATCTTGCAATGTCGATGTTTTTAACTTTTTTTTTAAACTGTATACCTACTACCGCGCGTTGTCCAATATCGAGTTGGGTCCTCGGCTTCGCCCCATTGACTTTTCTAAGTTATGTGCGGTTTTCCATCGCTCCGTGCTTCGTAGGGTCGGACCCAGCTGTAGATTAATAGCAGTCGTTATGCCATGTCAAAGGCCTTTGGGCGGTATGACAAACTGTGCTAGCAGAGGCCAGCTCTACCTCATATGACAAACAACTACGACGCCTCTAGGTTGTGAATGCGCCTCTAGTTCCTGACTGTACCTCCTGCTAATATGATCATCACTCGCGCAGGTACCATTTCGAGCTCGACAACCAGGGTCTCTGGATCGACTCGCCCATGCTGCCCGAACTCCTCACTCTTCAGGACAAGGCCAAGACATTGCAGCAAACTCAGGAGGACAAGAAACGTTAGTATTGGTCCAATTATGCAAACATTGGTGTAAACATTAGTGTTATGAGCATAAATGTTTGTGTTATGGATTTGTACACAGTAACTTAATAGCCTTATAAGTTTGCAGCAGGTTTGTTTCGATCGAGCAAGTAAATTCGTGCTTTTACGTGTGCAATGGTTGAAGACATCGTATTTAAAATTCCCATACAATAATATTATTATTTTAGTCGTAGAAATTTGCGAAACCCCTAAATGTTTGTGTACTATCACTACTATCTATCACGTTGCACTCGAAAGTAGGCTGTACATACATACTGCTCCATCTGCCGGTTCAGGTTGCTAGTTGCCCCTCGCTTGCGCGCTGGTGGAAGGACCCCGTTGAGTGGATACGGTTCACCAAAGAAGTATCACCATTCACCAGTAAGAAGTGTTAGTTATAGCTGACTAAACACCGAAGGCTTAGGAACCGACAATGTTATGTTACACTAATCACAAATTATAATTAATCTCTAATCACTAACACAAATTTAAAGATAATATTCACTTTTCACAAAATAATAAAGAAGATTTTCACTTTCACGTTCGACTGACCACTGCGCAGTAGGCTCCAATGCGCGATGTCTGCCAATCAGACTTGACAAACTGACTTGTACAAAGACCAATGTCAAGGTCGCTATTGTTCTGTGCTACTAGGGTATGAAGTACAGTGTTCCTAGAGAAATATTTAAAAGTAAATTCATGAATGAAATACTTGGAAATCTCAAAAGTCGTAAAATTAAAGTTGTTCGCCATGACGTGTGAAATACCCCCCCCCCCTTCCCCCCACCCTCCTGCCCTCATCCCGCCTCTGGTACTTAATAGGTAGTTATGTTACATCTTGTATTCGTATGTTTATCCGTTGTCTACACTTAGTACAGGGTATCCTAGTTTGGGGCTAGGTAATTGGTGTGAATTGTCCAGAATATATTTATTTAATTATTTGTGTGATGAGTGAACACTAATGTTTAATCTCAAGATTATCGGGACTGTACTCCGCATTATACTATAATACTGTGGCCCGCGGTTTTACCCGCGTGAACAATAATGATAGATGAATAAAAATCAGGAAAGTATTCTACAAGGTGTCTCAAAAGAAATGTCATATTTAAAACTATAATAAAAAAGAAGTAAGGAGTTTATTGAAAAAATATTTATTACATATTAAAATACACTGTTTGGGAATTTATTTTTTAAAAATGACATCGTGCAAAAGTAAACCGTTGCGGCATTCGTTTAATCGAGCACTAAAATTGCGTATGATGGCTCGGTATTCTCCGTGATGGCTGCGATTTCGTGACGGTTATTTTCTTTTAATTGTGCCAGGAAAGTCGGTTTGCTGGCGTAAACTTTGGATTTGACATAACCCCACAGCAAAAAGTCCATAGGTGTCAAATCGGAACTGCGTGGAGGCCAACTTATGTCACCTCTCCTGGAGTTCAATTTGCCAGGTAAAAAATCACGAACTCTTGGCAGAGACCTGTTGGACGTGTGAGAAGTTGCTCCGTCCTGCTGGAACCATGTTTTTTGATTATAACCAGGAAAGTTTTGCAGCTCAGGCACGAAGAAGTCGTCTAACATCTCCACATAACGCTCTGAATTCACTGTAACTGTGTGTCCCCTTCCATCTTCAAAAAAGTAAGGGCCGATAATTCCTCGCGCCGACATAGGGGCCCATACGGTGACTTTAGGTGAATGTAGGGGTGTATGATGTTTTTGTTTTGGATTGGTTGCACTCCAGTAGCGGCAATTTTTCTTGTTAACATATCCAGTAAGATGAAAATGGACTTCATCCGAAAACAAGATGTTGGTAAACGTTGGAAAGCGCTCAATCATCTGGTGTACGTAGTAAAGCCTCTGACCATTATCCTGAGGCTTTAATTCTTGCACCAACTGAATTTTGTACGGGTGCAGTTTTAAATCTTTATGCAAATTGCGGCATAATGACGATCTGTGCATGTTTAAGGCCACAGCACGCTTCCGAATTGAAAGGTTCGGATCGTCCCGAATAGACTGGGCGACACTGTCTACGTTTTCGACCGTTCTCGAAGATCTTGGACGCCCGGATTTTGGTTTTTCCAGTGTTGAACCGGTCTCTTCAAACTTCTCGACCCATCTTGCAATGAGTCGAGTGGTTGGCGCATCATTCAAGTGACGAATATGTCGAATTCTGCAGAATTTTCTACGCGTACAGTCGCCGAATTACCGTTTTTATAAAAATCGCGTACGCACAACGCACGGTCCGCTCCCGAGAAACGCTCCATAGCGACTAAATTCCCAAGAGCCAGGCTACCGATTGATACCCCGCGCCCCTAAGAATAGTTGCGATCACGCAATTCCCAAAACAAATGTGAACTTTCTTTTGAGACACCTTGTACTATGTCACTCTCAGGTCCTAATCAAAAAATCACCATCATACGTTGAAAGAGGAAATAACAAAACCAAAAAACAAACACACTTTCGCATATAATAATACCGCGACTTCTTCAGCGCGGACTACAGTTTATCGCGATAAAAAGTATCCCATGTCCTTCCCCAGGGTTCAAACTATATACATACCAAATTTCATCGAGATCGGTTCAGCCGTGAAAATGTACAGACAGATAAATATAAATACAAGCTGAATTTTTCAAGTGGGCGTGGATGGCTAAATCAGAAACTGAGGAATAGCGAAAAGTACTCAAAGGAGTCTCGGGCCCGATTTTGATGAAAACTAAAACAGCATCTTTGGATTTTTGAAAAAACAATATTCCTAGGCAGGAATAAAACACTTTCTAAAACATTTCTTCCCAGAATTCAATCCTTATTAGCGACACTATTAAATGGTGTAATAATACAGTGTGTTTTTTTTTCCAAAATCAACGTGTTCGATTCCTGCCTAGGAAAATTAGTTTTTTCAAAAATCCAAACATGCAGTTTTTAGTTTTCATCAAAATCGGGCCCGAGGCTCCTTTGAGTACTTTTTGCTATTCCTCATAGTTTCTGATTTAGCCAACCACGCCCACTTGAAAAATTCACCCTGTATATGAGTATTTTAAATATATATGATAATACCTACGTAAGTGGTTTTTAATCCGTATCGTCGAAGTACAAAAAGTCTGTGATAATGTACTCCTAATTGTTCCTGACCGGGACACCTATATTCACACCTATATTCGGGACAATTCACATCAATTACCCTAGCCCCAAACTAGGATACCCTGTACTATGGGCACTAGATAACGGATAAACATGCATAGATACGAATATTACATCTATGACTCGGAAACAAACATTTCTGTTCATCACTCAAATGATACCGCACCTTGCGGGATTCGAACCCGCGACTGTTTGATTACATACCTAGAATCACTAGCCACGAGCAACTTACACGTTTCTTGTGCCACTGGTTGCGGGTAAGACCGGTATGTGTGTGTTTCCACTGTTATGTTTACGTCGAGGAAGTCGATGGCCGAATTCTTCCGCTTTACAATCATACTGCACCCGGCTAGACTTCAGTGGTACACTATTATTTATTCTGTGGTCCTTCACCCACGTCTATAGGTATGTTTGTTTGTTCGTACATTAATTTGCCGCGAGTGGTTTACCCAGAACAGAACTTGTGAAGATGCAAAAAATACAAATCATAAATTAAACAAAAATGTTTTAAATGTCAACACAAAGCCCATGCTTTCATAATTGACCGAGCGAGCGCGAAGCGCGATCGAATTATTTCGTATGTCCAAGTGTCTGTCTGGCTGTTCTCCTCTACAGGTCGCATTTCTCAACAGATTTAGACGAAACTTGGTATACAGGTTAAACACATTTTCATAATTTTTTAATCGCCGGGGATTTTTGATTGTCGGGGTACTTCCCCCAAAAAGTGGCAAAAAGGGGGCTACTGAATATCACCGCCTTATTAGAAAAGATTTTGATGGTTTTTTTTTATTTGCATGGTAGTAACTTTAACTACTGGAATCGCCAAAACGTCTGCCAAGCGGGTGGTTATGGCAAGCAGCTAACAATGGGGGAGAATGGTGTTCAGCTGTGGACCTTTACAGACTAATGACTTGTTGATGTTTAAAATCGCGGGACTAAAGTAGAAGATCTTGTCTCTTTAGACTAGACCGTACAACACAAAATTTAAGCAAAAATGTTCTATACTTATAAAACTGTACCGTGACATTACTGGCTGACAGGCAACGCTAAGCCTTAAACAGGTGGACATAGAGAAATGAAATTTGGAGAAAATTATCATTGACTACCTACGCTAAGGTAAAAATCTTGTTTATCGCGGGCAAAGCCACGAAAAATGTAGCGAAAAAATTATTTGGTGAGACACTTCAGTTATAGCAGCTTCAAACCAAAACTTATACACAAAAATTCACATAAATAAATGTCAGACAAAAATTCAACCAGTAAGCGTAATTCAACCTCTGTGGCCTGCACCAATGATGAAACCGACTGTATAATACATATGCTATCCTATTCTCACTATATGCACTGAAAAGAGATAGTCAAAATTTTTGCTTATACAAATGTCAATAAAAGTCATTAAACGCTACGCCTGCACCAATGGTGAAACTGACTATAATTTATCTGTCCTACTCTAACTTAACCAAACAAAAGGCGATAGAAAGAAATAGTCTTATAAGACTCCGTTGGTTGCAGGCACTAGCGGTTTCCAAGGCCTATTCGAAAAGTTCATAGGAGGGAAACCTAAAGGTATGCTCCTCTCATATACTTAGGTATTGCTTAGGTTGTAGGCCCAAAGTGTAAGAAACTGCAATCATAATGCTGGGTCGCAATGCAATTGTTATGGGCATGAGTGACGCGCACCACTTGGCAAACGACTTGAAAAACTATGTTATTGTATCATCATCATCATATCTGTCCACTGCTGGACGTAGGCCTCTCCTAATGCGCGCCACTGAGCTCGGTCTTCAGCTCCCTTCATCCATTTTCTTCCGGCAGCTTTTCGCAGGTCGTTTCTCCACCTGGTGGCTTACTCTCGAACACCATTCCGATTCAATCACGATCCCAGCAGTGCGATTCAGCTAGAATACCTAACCTGCACTGCAACGTGATTGTTGTGACGTGATTACCTTTCGGTGTGGCGACATGTCCGCCATCTTGGTTTAAAATTATTACGTCCTTCCCCCACTTCACCACCTTTATCCCACTCTCCCCACCCTTCCCTTGTTTCCCTCTACCTTCCTCCGTTTCCCCTCTTTCCCCACTTCCCCACCCCTTTTCACTTTCCCCCCACTCTTTCTCCCAATCTGCCCCCACCCTTCCCTTCAGTCTTCCCCCACTTCGCACCATCTGCCCCACTTCCCGCACCCTTCCCCGTCATCCCCCACCATTCGTCTACTTCTCCGTACCCTCCCCAAAAGTGATCGTATTACGAATATCTAAACTTATTAATTGACGAGATATCGCTGACCAAGTTAACGCGTAGTTGCGCTCGCGTCAACTCTGAACAAATACCACAGTGACACACAAATACACATACTCGTAATCCAAACGTGAAAATAACTTTTTTGGCGTATCACGTAAAACTACTGGAACGATTGCTATGCGATTTCATAGTTGGTTAGATTAGGATCCCGGCTACAGGACGCCTACGTCTAAGCGTGTCCGACTCGCACTTTGCCGGTTTTTTAAATGAGAGTTTTTGCATTGAATACCAATTTTTTCTGTATGTTTTAAACCTTTTTTTATATTTTGTCCGCAGTGTCCGAAGCGATCCGCATGGACCACAACTACAGCTTGCCTCCAGTGAAGGTCGAGCCGGCGGAGAGTATTTCCCGGTTGAACGTGAGACAGCTCGTCGACACTCTGGGATACTTGTGAGTATTATATCGGTAATGTCTGAAGAGATCCGCATGGACCATAACTACAGCTTGCCTCCAGTGAAGGTCGAGCCGGCGGAGAGTATTTCCCGGTTGAACGTGAGACAGCTCGCCGACACTCTGGGATACTTGTGAGTATTATATCCGTAATGTCTGAAGAGATCCGCATGGACCACAACTACAGCTTGCCTTCTGTGAAGGTCGAGCCGGCGGAGAGTATTTCCCGGTTGAACGTGAGACAGCTCGCCGACACTCTGGGATACTTGTGAGTATTATATCCGTAATGTCTGAAGAGATCCGCATGGACCACAACTACAGCTTGCCTCCTGTGAAGGTCGAGCCGGCGGAGAGTATTTCCCGGTTGAACGTGAGACAGCTCGCCGACACTCTGGGATACTTGTGAGTATTATATCCGTAATGTCTGAAGAGATCCGCATGGACCACAACTACAGCTTGCCTCCTGTGAAGGTCGAGCCGGCGGAGAGTATTTCCCGGTTGAACGTGAGACAGCTCGCCGACACTCTGGGATACTTGTGAGTATTATATCCGTAATGTCTGAAGAGATCCGCATGGACCACAACTACAGCTTGCCTCCTGTGAAGGTCGAGCCGGCGGAGAGTATTTCCCGGTTGAACGTGAGACAGCTCATCGACACTTTGGGATACTTGTGAGTATTATGTCCCGCAATGTCCGAAAAGATCCGCATTGACCACAACTACAGCTTGCCTCTAGTGAAGGTCTAGCCGCTGGAGAGTATTTCTCAGTTTAGCGTGAGACAGCTCGTCGACACTCTGGGATACTTGTGAGTATTATGTCCGCAATGTCTGAAGTGATCCGCATGGACCACAACTACAGCTTGCCTCCTGTGAGGGTCGAGCCGCCGGAGAGTATTTGCCGTTTGAACATGAGACAGCTCGTCGACACTCCGGGATACTTGTGAGATGAGTAGAAGCCGAGCAATCGATAAAAATATTTTTGAGGCTGAAGGAATTTTGATCAAATGTTGGTATATTGGTATTTTAGGTCCTGGAACAGCACATAGAGTAGGTACTTTTAACCTAGAGAA
Source organism: Alsophila aescularia (assembly GCA_946251855.1). Classification (NCBI taxonomy): domain Eukaryota; kingdom Metazoa; phylum Arthropoda; class Insecta; order Lepidoptera; family Geometridae; genus Alsophila; species Alsophila aescularia. The sequence goes on from OX276373.1 coordinate 66,223,260, forward strand.
ATGACCACGGGTCTCCGCGGGTACAGATAGTACCTTAATAAATCAATAGAGGAATTAAAGATAAAGATAGTGTATATGCTATCTGTGCGGTCGAATATCTCAGAAATGCAACATTTAAGGATACCAGTGTTTTTTCATTTATTGTTTGTGTTGAAGTCTTATTAGGAAGATTTATTAAGTTTTAATCAGTGGCTGCGATGTTTCAGTTTTTTAACTTGTACTATGGCATGTTTCATAGTTCAATATGTAAGGTCCCCTTACATTGTATTATGAATGTTTTACTTTATATTTTGCAGAAATATCTACTCTAAGTTAAGTAACTTTCTATCAGGTTTTATTTTTCAGAATCATATCAGTATTTTTAGTGATTAGTTCCTACCAGATGCATACATACAACCTCTACCTCTTTATATTTATAATGTTAGTGTAGATATGTTATTTTTAAAATACTTACAGAACTAGCATAGATAAATCATAGGTACTAGGCAACACATCTTTTATTTTTGGTTATCCGGTAGTTTCGGATGTGGACTTTTGTTGTTATCAACATCAGCCTACATCAGTCCACTGCTGGACGTAGGCCTCTCCTAATGCACGCCACTGAGCTCAGTCGTCAGCTCCGCATCCAGCTTCTCCAGCCGGTTTTCGCGTGTCGTTTATTGTTATTAATGTCCATAACTAAGATTTAAAACAAGCAGCTAATGTAGATTCAACAAAGTACTCTAAAATTGCTATGTCAACAAGTTGTGCTACACTGAAACTATCAGCCGATTAGCTAATCGGGAAGTGCTCGAAATCTGAATTGCAAGATTCCATCCTGAACGACAGACAGACAGACAGACAAACAAGGAAGTGACTTAATAAAACGTGGTTTAAAAGGAATGTTTCCCTACTTTACGTTGCGGAATCTCATAACACCATATTGTCCACAGATCCCTGAAGAACCTCCAACGTAAGCAACTATGGGTTGTAAAGGTGGAGACAGACAAGGCCGAGGCTTCCATCACTCAATCGGAGCAGGTCATCACCAAGATGACAGACCCGAGGCAGATCATAGAGGTACGTGTCGTTCACACGGGCAACGCCGTTCTGGTTTCCAGGATTTAACTTGAAATATACCCCTGCAATGTAAGAGTACGCAAACGTCTGAAAAAAAAAAATTTTTTGATTGTCTGCACTGAAGTGAATTAGCACTATTTAGACACCTTGAGAGTTTATATTTTAAGTTGACCCCCTTACACATCCCAATGAAACCAGTGTTTCTGAATCTTGCGTCCCCACGACAATTTTGAGAAATTTCTATTCTAGCAGTGTATATAAAACGATAGGTTATAATGGATCTGAGTGTGCGAAAAAAGGCATTATTACTATGGTGCAAAATTTAGAGCTATTTCGTTATTCCTACCCAAATAGGACATACAAATAGGATTACTGGGAAAAAAATAGTATATTGATATATCTTATGTACGTGGGAAAACAGATAATGACGTCAATAAACAATAATATTGCAATTTTATGTTAATCGAGTGTTGAAGCCACATGGAAGCACTCGTGAACCCCCTTAAACTGCTACGTGTCGCGATCCAACAAGGGACTCCACAGTTTAAGAAACCATACACCACAGTTTAAGAAACACTGATCTCGACACTTTTATTTCTTATGCCTCCCTAAAATTAACTCCAGGTACAAGTCGGAGGCAATTTGTAGAACCCGTAATTTCAACAAGCACGATTAAAAATTTGCCTATATAATGACGGGTTCTACAAATTGCCTGCGACATAGACCCCGCTCCAATCTTTATGCCTGATCAGAGTATGCGCGCCATTAACCCCCTCGCCTAAGTCCCCTCTGAACATAAAACAAGCTAGTGCGCAGGACTCGCGCCTATATTCACACCAACCATAAAGTTTGGACGCCCAATTTCAGCACCATATGGCATGTGCTCTGATGCGTCAAAATAAAATGATAAGACATCTATTTCATTATTACCATCAGCCCAAAGAAGTTACATCTGAATATGGGCCTTCACTATAAGGGAGGTTGTGCCGTGATCACCATGCGGCTTTCTACATCTTCTTTGTAGTCCAAAACTCCATAGTCTTTCTATCAACTTAACCTCCAAATCTCACCAACAGATACTGCCACAAACGTCTCACTCCACTACTCAGCCTTCCAACTCTGAGGTCCTGACCATCATGGAGGACTCAACCATCCCCGATAACTTCATTTACGAGATAGCAGAAGAACAGGAAATCACCATGGAGGAAGTAAAAGAAATACCCACAGAGGGGAACCAAGAATGGATCGTTAACATCCTACCGGACGAGACCAAGCCTAAATATGCCTACATCAAACAGTGCAGCACGGGCAAGAAGAAACGTCACTTCACCGCTGACATGAACGAGATCTCCGTACAAGGAGATCTGGAGAACTTCTACATATTGCCCGATTTGGATCCATCGTGTGGTGTGGAAATTACAACCAGCTACGAGCCGGAGAATTACATTGTGGAGGAATATGAGCATATGGTTCTGGATGAACGTCCCAAGAAGCGAGCTAAGGCTGACTCCGAGAAGAAAAAGCGTAAGAAGGCCGCTCCTAGAGAAGTTGAAAAGATACAGTTGTCGACCGAGGAAGGGGAAGACTGGGTTATCGATAACAGCATTGTTTATGACGAGAGTGAGGATTATGATGACAAGAAGGCAGCGGCAAGGGTGAGAAGAAAAAATAAAAAGTATCTCGGATATGACTTTGTCACTTAAGTTTCTTTTTACATGTCGGTATTTTGGTCTTCTGGGTTATTATAGTAGAGTAATTGGTCCGATTAAGTAAATGGCATTGTCTTTATTGTAGACTTTTTTTGCCACTTGCATAATGCATTGGAATGTCTTTAAAGTGTTATGTACGAATAGCAAATTAATACTACAATTAATAACAACACAACAATTAATACAATTTCTAGTAATGTAATTAGGAACAAAAACATTTAAAAAAATAAAAAATTAAATAGCGCATAGTTTTCTATAAATTTAATCATGGTAATTTATAAGACGATCACGAATCAGAATTCGAACCGGCGACTGTGGGAATACTACTCCATCGCTCTGCCATCTGGGCTATCCTGGTCTCGTATGTAGAATGATGCGTCTCGTGGTCGTAATTACACTGCCAAAGTTGAATAAGATTAGCTTATTTCATAGCTTTGCTTAATTCAGAATTAATCCCCCCATGCATTGACTCGACGATCTCAAGGGTTCCCTATTGGACTAAGGACCCTAAATTCTTTGACTATTAGTGTTATTCCATGCATAAACTAAAAAAAACTCTATTTTTGAGTAACAGCAGCAATTAACCTTCTTTCATAGATTGATATATATATATATATATATATATATATATATATAAAATTATCTATTGGACGTTGAAAGAAACATTTAATAAAGTTTTAACATTATGACTAAACTGGTCGGTTTTAGCGCTAGAGAAAGCTCTTTCGGATGTACAGAACTTGGAAGCACCAAAATACCGACATGCGCATGCAATATTAGGTTAAACGTTTGTTTAAATTCATATACATAATCGCTTATGTAATAAATTAAATCGTTCAATTATATAATCATTGTCATTTGAATGTGTCTGATAATACGTCATCACATGTTCAAAATCGGAAAATGAACAACTTTGTGTTTCGGGACTAAATCTATCATGAAGGAAGCTGGTAAACACGCGGCGCATACGATGTCTCTACAGCACTGCTGCCAGATTAACCGTTTGTTTGTTGAGGTAGTGGGCCTTTTTAAACAGCACATAACTTAGAAAGTTTATTCCGAGGACCGAACCCATGAATACAATAATAATAGATCACCCGTGAGATAGCGCATGGTAAGCATATTTAAAAAAAGGTAAACAAAAATGTACAGTTGTCGATTTTGAAAATGTTGCTTTGATTATTGTCGAGGTGTTTTGTTTACAGAATAAAATCGAAAACATTGGCGTCTTTCAAACGAGTGCTCTACATTTTGATACTAATTAGTAATTCTATATTCTTTTTCACTATTCGGCCTAAGGTTGTCTGGAAAAGATCGCTGGTTAGTGATAAGGTCGCTATTGTTCAAATTTAAGACTATTAATAGTGTAAGTATGTAATTACTTTCTTGTGCAATAGAGCTATCTATAAAATTTGATTAATGTTTTACTAAACTTTAATAAGTCACGTATATCGCCTTTTATGAAAATACTTGGCGGTTAGGATCATTTTTATCAGCTGTTATTGTCGGGGTCATCGACCGCCCGTCCAATCTATAACTACGCGGCGGACAATGACCCGTCACCGTACATTTTGTAGAGCAGTAGAATGTATGCCAACGTTTTCTATTTCAGTCTGAATTCACAAATTTTATGGAAATAGCTAAATGTTTAAATCAGTTCCGAGGATTTGAGGAATAAACTACATCTTCATCTCATCCGTGATCCAATTTTTCCATTAGAAATTTATTATATCCATACCAATATATAAAAGTGAAACGTTGTCTGTTTGTTTGTTTGGGGAGCTTTCACGCGATAACCGCTGGACGGATTTTGATGAAATTTGGAATGGAGATAGCTTATACCCTAGAATAAAACATAAGATACTTTTTATCCCGGAAAATTCCGCGAATTCCGTGGAAGTTTCCACGGGAAAATTGGAACATGTTGAATACTCGCTGGAAGAAACGGTTGCCATGGAAACGAAATAACAAGTCTGTCAAAAAACATCAAGAGCGTTGGTGCCACAGAGTAAGTAGTTGATGCTATACCAACAACAAGCCACAGAGGCCATAACCAAGAAGTCTAAGTCTACTTTTGCAATGGTTTTTAATATCCTAGAAGAACGTAGGATGCTTTTTTCGCGATAAACTGGTAAAGTCGCGGGCGGGTAAGCTAGATCTGAATAAAAGTTGATATTCTGAATTATTTATGACGTCAGATAGAATAAACTTACTGTATTGTATGTGATAGGTTGTATAATAACAAACGATCGTTTTATGAACCAAAAATGGATAGCAACTTGAACAAGACTGTTGTCTACAGGGGTCACGTATTCAACCACTAATATCTGATATCATCTGATGTTACATTGTCATGTCTCAAGCGCGCTTACTTAGAAGACCCGTCTCTTCCGATCGGCTATAAATGTTTCAGGCACATTATATATGTTTTTAGCTATTTTCATATAATACAAAAGTCATGTAATACATTAGTCAAATAAAATTAACTGTCACTGTAATCATTAGGTGTATTTTTCATTGTAAGATAAGATTTAATTTTTATTTTAAATATTGCAATGGATTTTTTGAGACCATTTGTTTGGTACTAACATGGTAATGACAAATAAAGAATCCAAATTATAGTTATAATTGTTAATAAATAACAGTGGAATATTTTTTTCAGTTGTCAAAAACACAAAATTTGTTTCGGCATTCATTATCAGTTAAAATATGAAATAAAGTTTTATTCATCAATTTAGACTACTGTTAAAGTTATCGTGTGCTTTTTGATTTAACCTAAGTTAAGAGCTAAAAGTAATTTAAGCTCTTGTTTCACCTCCTTTTTTAAAGCTAAGCTCACATGAGCGAGTATTTAAGTTGCGTTGCGAATAAGGACTCGTAGTGTATACTCGCTAAGCGTGACAATATTTGCAACGAATACTCACTACGTGTGACATTATTACCAATGAATACTCGCTACTCGTGACATTATTTCATACGAATAGGTACTCCCTACGTGTAACATTATTTCCTTCAACTAGATACTCGCTACGTGTGACATTCTTCCCAACGAATACTCGCTACATGTGACATTATTCACAGCGAGTTCTCGCTGGTGTGACAAGCTAGTTGACATGAGTATTTTAGCCACGAGTAGCTGCGAACTAAACCGCTTCGAGTGACCATACCTTAAGGTGGCTTTTATTTAATCATAGGTTGTGAAACAGGGGGCGTAAGTTTAATAACTATCAGAGCGTCCTTTTGGACCTATACCTATCTGTTACTTTATAAATTTTTGTTTTTATAATAAAATGATTTCTCATAATGTTAATGCATATTATTTTGATTTAGTGTAAGTTTATGGTTTAAATGTTTTGTATGGCAGAAAGGTTTTTTCTTTAAACAAATCATCTAACCTGTTCTATATAGGAGCGTGACCTAACCGCATGAAAATTTGTACCGTAAAGAATAACAGCTACAGTCTGCATTTAATAATTATTTTGAGATGGTTTTTGCCGATCACGCATAGGTATTTGATTACTTGCACAAGTATTACAGTAATTTACACAAGTATTACTATTATATTATATTGTATTACTATATTATATTAATTCGAGATGACGTCACATCTAATATGGCAAAATTTTGAAGTTTGGAAAATATGACGTGATCTCTGATCTTCAGAAGATCGGCGGAATACGCTTTTGCAACGTGCATTGCACTTGCCGCTAGCATGCTTGTCGTATGAGATAGTGCTGGCCTCTGGTGTCACAGTTCGTCCAAGCTTCGAGGGCATGTGAGATGGCTTTACGCCTGCTATCAAACAATTACAGCCGCGACCGACAGCTTAACGTGCCATCTGTAGCACGGTGCGACGGAAACCCGCACATAACTTATAAAAGTCATTGGTGCGGAGCCGAGGATTGAACCCGGTATCTTTGTACTCTAACGCGTACTAACCGGTCGGCCAAAAAGTCGCTATGTTGAAGCTCATTATAACAGCCTATTCCTGTCTGCCAACAGGTGATATCAGACGGAGAACCAAGGTGACCGACAGCTCTTAGGATAAGCAAGGTAAAGTGACAGTGGGCTGGTCACATTTCCAGAAGAACCGATTACCGTTGGGGTAGACGAGTTCTCGGCGCTTCAGACCGAGTGGAAACCACGTTTAGGCAAACGTAGTATAGCACGCCTTGTGGCAAGGTGGAGTGACGGCCTGCGAAAAGCGTCTGGAACAGAAAATGGATGAGGACAACTAAAGACAGAGCTCAGTGGCGTGCATTAGGAATCCTACGTCCAGCAGTGGACAGATATGGGCTGATGATGGTGATGATGAATACTTAGGTGTTACTTTGTACTTCTTAGATAGGTATTTTCGCTCCAAATTTCTGTTGAGGAAAGCAAAAACCTATCTATTTGAGTTGACCAGTACTTACCTGTGGCCACAGAACACCTACGGCTCTGAAACGTGGGCACTGAGTAAAAAAAGGTGAGCATAAAGTCTAAAAAAAAGACGCGAGTCTACGTCGCCAAGCAAACAAATGAAGCATAGCAAATGACGGCTGCGTATATGTGCGTGGGTGGATAATAAAATTTGGTGCCGGACTCTTGTCTCACCTGATTTCCCTACTTGGGGAAACAACAGGATTTTTTAAATTGTGGTTAAAACACTTTTTTTTCTCAAGATTACATTGTTTGTCATTTTTCGTGAGAACTTCCCAGAATTAACAAGACTAATAAGGACGAGATCTTGCTGCGATGTGGCGGCCGACCCGCATAACATGTGTGTGCGGGTGTGTGGATCGGCATATCCTGGGTGCTTCACTTTCGTTTTAGCGGTATAAGACTCCATTTTTTAAACTCTTGCTTTCCCTGTTATGTCTTCAAAAGGAAAATTCTGAGACGTATCTTTAGGGCTGTGGTAGACTGCGAGTGCTGGGGGACTAAATATAACCACGAGCATAGATAAATTATAGTGATCTTTGCCACGAGTTATGGGTACAACTTTTGATGAACCGATTGCGGAAAATTGTGAAAGTCAGTCCCCTCGGTGTCTCGGCTGAACCTTGGAGTTCAAATAACAACAATAGTAGATTACGCACTAAGCAGTGTCTGACGTCACGGGCGGCATATTGGACCCTGAGCTTAACGAAGGAGAGAGGATGAGTTATTTGGAGTCCCGAGTAAAGCGAGGGGTCCAATATGCCGCCCGTGATAGAAACGCTTTATCCCCGAGGTGAATACTCTACTTTTCATACCTTTTGCGAAACAATAAAATCAATAAATGCACCATAGGCTGCTTGGCTTTCCAGTTAATGCTGTGTTGGAAATAAACTAAAAGGATGGATTCGAATACATCCTTGACTCCTTTTGTTTTTCTTCATTGATTAAAATAGTTATTCTTTTTCGTATTTATCTATTGATTTTTCCGGTAGTTGATTATTCATAGTCATAGTCTTACAATAGCGCCTTTTTTTATGTTCCTCCTATGGTGGCCAGTTGACATACCTAAATAAACTCTTTTCAATCCATGCTAAAAATGCTTTTAAAATTCCAAATTCAAATCACATTATATCCCTTGGGAGTTTCATATAACTTTATTTCCCCTATGATATAATGACTTGCTTTACGTTGAAGTTGCGTGATATGTAATTGGACATTGTCGAGCAGGTGGTATGGAAAACAATTTATTTTATTAGTTAATCATTTATTTATAATATAACTTAGGATCATAAACAGTGTGACTGATTGCGGCGCCGTATCATGACATTCATAACGGCGTGAGCATGACAAATCAGTGTTCATTACGTCATGGTGCAGAGCTGATCTTAAAACACATTCATAAACTTAACTTTACAGAACGAGTATTATTATACTAATTTGTTTTGATATTCGTCTTTCAGTCACGCTATAACGATTTTGAAGAAACTATATTCCTTTGTCTTAGTCTATACTTAATATTACAACAGCCAAAGTAACTCTGTCTATATATTTGTAATCTTTTTACGACTAAACGGCTGATCCGATCTTGATGAAATTTGGAATGGAGATAGATAGTTCGAACCCATAATCGTGGAAGGACATAAGCTAGTTACCATATAAATGGAAGATTTTCCAATAGAAAAATGCATTTTTCTCGGTAAACAGGTAAAGGAGACGTCTGCAACTGCGATCTACCTCGAATACAAAACTTATTCTAGTAATCCGCCGCCGTGTTAGCCAAATAGTCTCTTCTGCCGATGTTCGAGGCTTGCTTGTTTTGAACCGCTTCCAGCTTCGGACATTCTGTTAACGAAGAACATAATATCAATAACCACTACAGGAACTTTGTAGTGGACAGGATTCTGTAAGAGGCCGCCTGGTGAAGTACCACACCTTTGTCAGAGGTTCAACCGCCGCGTAGTAGTGTGTACACATATGTGTGTTTCGGTTTGAAGGGCAATGTTTCCAGCGAAATTACTGGGCAATGAGACTTAACAACCAATGTCTCAGGGTGACGAGCGCAGTGCAGTGACGTGCAAGATTTTGCAACGCGCAGTTTTGTGTGGCACTGCAACTGTTATGGGCAGGCGTGACGCTTACCATCAGGCGGGCGACCAGCTTACCACGTCACTCAATGTAATAAAAAATGAGAGAAAAAGGTAATGTGTAGTGGTAGGTAGGGCCTCTTCTGCAAGAGTCCGCCTGGGGAAGTACCTTTGCAATATATTCAACTGTCAAGCAGTAGTGTGTGTACTCGTATACACAAACTAAACTTATATTACACTATGTTATGTATTGACTATGTATCATTTCTAACAGCATTCTGTCTGAGCCAGAATGTTTTACCTAAAACTAAATAAAAGAGATTAGTTCTTGCAGGCCTCTTTATCAGGGATCAATATTGCAGCTATAGAAAGATTTGTCTTTAGAAATACAACAAAGATTTCAAAGATATTAAAAAAGAATAAGTATAATAATGTTATGTGGGAAACAGTTAAGGAAGCCGGTACCCAATTAACTAGATTTAAAAAAAACACGATTGGTGTAGCCGCTAGTACTATAATTTAATCTGTGGCGTAACAGTCATAGAGATCACGGTTGTACTTAGCCTGTAAGTAGGTATATTCTAAGATATATTTGGTAGTTTGTTAGTGCTATCAGGGCGACATATTTGCGAAAAAGGGCTTTAATTTCGATGAAATAAAATGCCTCAGAGTGATGAGTAGTGCAGTGCCGAGACAAAGTCTCATCGACATCTGGGCGTTATTGCAACTGCAATCAGCCGGGCGCAGCGCTATCCCCGTAATCTAGGCGACCGCCCAAGTCGAGGTGCCCGAGCCGGTCGCCAAAATTTAATTTTTGGCTAGTGCCTTCTGCGTCACGCATTGCGCTTTCGCGCCCGCCCCGTTTTCCGGTGAAGCAGTAGAGGTCGTTAAAAAAGCTAACCACCGTGCTTACGACCTGGGCCCCAATTCTGTTAGCTATTGAACCCTTCGATGAAAGAAACAAATCAAGATAAAGCACATTACTTACTATATTTCAAATGCGATCACGCGACTATTTGTGGTGTGTGTGTCGCGTGGTACAAAACTGTTCGTCACAGTTAGTCATCAAAAAATCGCAAGCGATATTGGGCCATCCTTATTCCTTATTGCCATCTTTGTTCGCTCCACGCAAAAAATTACGTGTTACGCACACAAGCGTGTTTGAGCGCGCGTTGTCGATAGTTATGTGTGCTTTCCCGGCTCAAAACCACGGATAGCGGCTTTTTACTTTTTATGATGATTAAGTTTAGTTAACTATTTGCTAATTATGTTTTTTATTACGGATACTATAAGAATATCTCGGTATAGTAGGTAAAGTTTGTTTTGTAAAAATCCGATTCATGAAAATGTAGAGAACAAATAGAGGAACTTATTGATGATCTCCAACAGGGACCTCTCGTAAAAAGTAAAGCTTTCATCCACTGTTTTTACCTCCCTGCAGATCGTTGAAATCCATAGGAAAATAAATTAACAATGTTAACTTTATTCCATTACCTGAGGTCGCAATGGAACCAAGTTTTAATTGATCGCAGAACAAAAACTGTCATAAAAACCTATATACATGATTTAAAAAAAAAACATTAGAGGTTCCGGTATTGTGTTGACTTAATTATTGCATCTCAAATTGCCGCCTAAATTTTAAAATTAAAAGACCCCCTTGAATTTAACAAAAAAGTGCACAGGCATGTAGAAAGGACGTATTCTAAGAAACTTGCTTTTAAATTTGTTAACGTACAAAATATTTAATTAAAGAAGCCGTCACCACTATAAGCGGCCATGCGCGCAGTTTTTAATTTGCGCGGACTTTTGGTGGAACGCGAATCTGGAGAACTTAGTGAATCTCTGTTTCTTTCATCGAAGATTGAACCGCGACAACGCAAGTCGATCGCATGAAAATCGCTGATTTAGGACGTTTTCGTAGTCTGCCCGCTATTGGCTCGCTATTCAGGCTCGATTAATTTCAATTTAATTTCAGTGGCAACACTCAAGGGGTTTTCGGTAGCCGTAGAACATCCTTCTTACTGCATTGCTTTTGTGATTAAATTTCGACGTTGTACTTGATTTAGTATACTACCAAATTTGACGCTATACTGTTCAATCGCAGGTGAGTTTTTTTGTCAATAGCTAACATACTTGGGGCCCAGCTCGCCTCGTGTCAGCTGCAACAGAGACGTGGCACATACCCGTAATCCTGTGGCCCAGGCCTCCGCAGTAGGAGCACCCCTGCCCGTCAGCCTCCGGCATGTCGGGCTCCCCGATCATGTCCAGTAAGAATGGAGGTACCTACAGACAAATTTATTATTGAGAGGGGATTATAAAATGGCACTGAACTGAGACTTCGTGACAGGTTTACCCATATTTTTTTTTCACATTTTGTTGAAGATTCTCAAAAGCAACGATATAAACTCGCTTGCTTGTCGTATGAGGTGCTGGCCTTTGGTGCCAGTAATTAACTAGATTATAATTTGTCAAGCCGCTCGAGGGCTTCTGACATGGCTGAACTACAAAATAACAAACAAAAATTATGATGATATGAACAAACAAAACTCTTGCTAAGTATGAAATTTTTAACATCCCCTTCTGGGCTTATATGCTGCCGATATCTCAAAAACCTGTTTCATCTCATACACAAACATAACATTTCTATTATTATTACCTAACTACCCTACGAATAAATAATTAACTACCTATTTAAAAGATCAGGGCCCTATATCATAAAACTATAGTAGACTGACAAAGGGTCTATAGCAGGCTAAGAAGATCTTGCCCCTGAGAGGAATATTTCAATTTTCTAGTGTCGAATAATTGGCAGCTCAATTTATTTTTTATCTTTTATTTCTACTTATGTTTGCAAAGGTAAAAACCTATGAAAATAAACATATAATTTACGAATAGTATAAGCTGTATTCACAAACAACAAAAAAGATTATAATTGGGGCAACAAACTTTAAAAAGTAAAAAGAGATAGTCATTCTAATAACATGTTCTATCTAACATGGAGTTTATTTGATAGTTCCTATATATCTAGAATAACATGTTCTATCTAACATGGAGTTTATTTGATAGTTCCTATATATCTAGAATAACATGTTCTATCTAACATGGAGTTTATTTGATAGTTCCTATATATCTAGAATAACATGTTCTATCTAACATGGAGTTCATTTGATAGTTCCTATATATCTAGAATAACATGTTCTATCTAACATGGAGTTCATTTGATAGTTCCTATATATCTAGAATAACATGTTCTATCTAACATGGAGTTCATTTGATAGTTCCTATATATCTAGAATAACATGTTCTATCTAACATGGAGTTCATTTGATAGTTCCTATATATCTAGAATAACATGTTCTATCTAACATGGAGTTTATTTGATAGTTCCTATATATCTAGAATAACATGTTCTATCTAACATGGAGTTTATTTGATAGTTCCTTTGATAGTTCCTATATATCTAGAATAACATGTTCTATCTAACATGGAGTTTATTTGATAGTTCCTTTGATAGTTCCTATATATCTAGAATAACATGTTCTATCTAACATGGAGTTTATTTGATAGTTCCTATATATCTAGAATAACATGTTCTATCTAACATGGAGTTCATTTGATAGTTCCTATATATCTAGAATAACATGTTCTATCTAACATAGAGTTTATTTGATAGTTCCTATATATCTAGAAGAACATGTTCTATCTAACATGGAGTTCATTTGATAGTTCTTAGATATCTAGAAAACAAAACTCTACAATAGATACTTACATAAAACCAAGGAGTTTGTTATAGTTAATTTGACGTTGATTGTTGACGCAAGCAATCATTTTGTGACAAAATATTCTTGTTTCAAGTACTTACTAGCTTTTTGTAATAAAGTCTGCTAAATGCAAGTTCAAGGAAAGAAAAAATAAATACGTGACGCTGACAAAGCATCCTTTTTTCCAGTGCTACCAATAAAGTTATTTTCGTAAACGATATTTTGTGCGAAAAACGTCGGATGAAATCATATAAAAGTGTGACGTCATCACTTGTATCCGAGAAATGTCCTTTAATAAATAACAATGACATAGCAAATTCGTCATTTCATTGATCGAGCATCAGGTATTCTTTTCTTTTCTTGAATTTTGCGTACAAATATATTAAGTACCTACTTGTAACTAATATATTTGTCACAAAATGATTGCTTTCGTCAACAACCAACGTCAACTATAACGAACTCCTTGGTTTTATATGTAAGTATCTATCGTAGAGTTTTGTTATCCATACCAATATATAAAATTGAAACGTTGTCTGTTTGTTTATTTGTTTGGGGAGCTTTCACACGAAAACGGCTAGATGGATTTTGAATGGAAATTTGGAATGGAGATACCTTATACCCTGGAATAAAACATAGGATATTTTTTATCCCGGAAAATTGTAAGTTTCCACGGGAACACTTGAAAAATGATATTTACTCGCTGTAAGAAACGGTTGCCATGGAAACGAAATAACAAGTATGTCAAAAACATCAAGAGCATTGGTGCTATACATACTTTTGCATTGGTTTTTAATATCATAGAAGAACATAGGATGCTTTTTTAGCGATAAAGTGTAGTCCGCGCGGACGAAGTCGCGGGCGGGAAAGCTAGTTCTAGATATACAGGGTAGATTTTTTTAACCACATCCGGAGGTAAAGTTCTCTAAATACTGGAGATAGCAAATTTTACTCAAAGGAAACATTCCTTTATTTATTTAAATAAACAAATCTGCATTCAAAGATTTTCGAAAACTCGCTTGCCACACTCGGGAATCGAACTGACTGTCAATCATAAGAATCATTATTTCTTCTGTGTCATTAGTACTGGAGTTCAATTCCCAACCTGGAGTGTTTTCTTTTTGCACATAAAAAAATATGTGATGCCTTATAGGCCGAGCTGAAGCGGGAAGAGCCGACGAGCCACGGAAATTCATTACGGCCCCTTGAAAGTCTTGAACAGAAAATACCTACTTTGCTCCCTCTTTTCGAAGAACCAATCAGTGTTTTTTTTTTAATAGATTGGATGAAAAATAACATGTTTGACATTAGATCAGTGACGGATCAAGGTAGGGAGCTGAAAATTGTCGTGTTACCGTATTATGAGTTGAAACTAGAAAATTCAAATATTCCTCTCAGGGCCAGAGCCTGCTAGACCCTTTCAATCGACAAAATATGAAACTCAAACTACTGAAATGCGTTTCATAAAAACCTGACAGTTCAATATGTTATTAACAATACAGAATTGACAGCCTCCACTCAATAGATGGCGTTGTAATAAAGTGCTTTTATATCCGTACATTTCGCCCGGCTCTCTCAACAAATGCATCAAGTCTCTCAACACTCTTCCGGTGACGTAGACAGCTTGTAGTTATAAGAGTTAGCATCCTCGCTCAGTAGATGGCGTTGTAATAAAGTGCTTATAGACGTACCCAGTCAGGCGCAACAGCTTAATAAAAAACTGTTGTATCAAACGTAAGCTAATTTCTATGGTAGCTATCTTTTCTACTTCACTATATGCATAACCTTCTTGCACGCCTTCGCTATGACAGTATGAATATGTGTTCTGTCTGTGGTTTAACTTTGTTTACAAAATTAATATGCAGGTTGCTTTTGTGATAATTACCGTATGTTGATGTATGTTGTGTTGTTACCGCATGTTGTGCTTTGAAGGTGTTTGTTTCTACATGAAATAATTAATAGTGTGATTGAGTTTGAAAGTTTTCTATGCAATGAGCTATAAAACTTGCGAAATTTGTGGTTTGCGATCTGTTAGAGCGATGGGTCAAAAACTATCATTTATGGCTAAATTTCCACTGAATAAAGATAGGTAAGTGGTAAATCTATTCGGTAATCTATTAGGTACAAGAAAATAATGATTTTTCATTCATAATATTCAACAAAATAACATAGCCTTACTAGTGCCAAAGACAATCGAAAGGATAGACATCTCCTTACTCTACTCACAGTAGTTTTAAAAAATGTTGCTAGATGGCGATACTTGGCTCGCTAGAACTAAAATTTACCTGAAATAGACGAAATATCGCATTTTACTGTTCTGGTTTATCATATTTATTTATTTTGAGGATAAAATACAAAAAATTCATAACATTAGTAACGAAATTTGCAAATTCATAAGCAGGTATTTTTTAACAGTAGGATAACGCATAGGATACTTTCATCATAATCATCATCATCATCATCATCACTCACGTGAAGGGAACGGATTTTGATGACATTTGAAATGAAGATTGCCAATACCCTGGAATAACACACCCTGGATACTTTCATCATCATCATCATCATCATCATCACTCACGTGAATGGAATGGATTATGATAAACTTTGGAATGGAAATAGCTTATACCATGGAATAACGCGTAGTACACTTATCATCATCATCATCATCACTCACGCAGGTGGAACGAATTTTGATGAAATTTGGAATGGAGATAGCCAATGCCCTGGAATAACACAGGATACTTTCATCATCATCATCACTCACGTGGACGGGACAGATTGGCATGGTATAAGCTATCTCCATTCCAAATTTCATAAATACCGTTCCACCCGCGTGAGTGATGATGATAATGATGTGTTGATGATGATTATGAAGATAAAAAGTATCCTATGTGTTATTCCACGGTATAACCTATTTCCATTCCAAAGTTTTTAAAAATCTGTTCCACCCGCGTGAGCGATGATGAAAGTATACTTTTTGATATTCCAGTGTATAAGCTAACACGCACCCGCGTGATGAATGATGATGATGACGATGAAAGTATCTTACTTGTAATTCCAGGGTATAAGCTAACACGCACCCGCGTGATGAATGATGATGATGACGATGAAAGTATCTTACTTGTAATTCCAGGGTATAAGCTATCACGCACCCGCGTGATGAATGATGATGATGACGATGAAAGTATCTTACTTGTAATTCCAGGGTATAAGCTAACACGCACCCGCGTGATGAATGATGATGATGACGATGAAAGTATCTTACTTGTAATTCCAGGGTATAAGCTAACACGCACCCGCGTGATGAATGATGATGATGACGATGAAAGTATCTTACTTGTAATTCCAGGGTATAAGCTAACACGCACCCGCGTGATGAATGATGATGATGACGATGAAAGTATCTTACTTGTAATTCCAGGGTATAAGCTAACACGCACCCGCGTGATGAATGATGATGATGACGATGAAAGTATCTTACTTGTAATTCCAGGGTATAAGCTAACACGCACCCGCGTGATGAATGATGATGATGACGATGAAAGTATCTTACTTGTAATTCCAGGGTATAAGCTAACACGCACCCGCGTGATGAATGATGATGATGACGATGAAAGTATCTTACTTGTAATTCCAGGGTATAAGCTAACACGCACCCGCGTGATGAATGATGATGATGACGATGAAAGTATCTTACTTGTAATTCCAGGGTATAAGCTAACACGCACCCGCGTGATGAATGATGATGATGACGATGAAAGTATCTTACTTGTAATTCCAGGGTATAAGCTAACACGCACCCGCGTGATGAATGATGATGATGACGATGAAAGTATCTTACTTGTAATTCCAGGGTATAAGCTAACACGCACCCGCGTGATGTATAATGATGATGACGATGAAAGTATCTTACTTGTAATTCCAGGGTATAAGCTATCTCCATTCCAAATTTCATCAAAATCCGAATCGCGTGAGTGATGATACATTTCATCATCATCATCATCACTTTGTCTGGAGCTAATCCTTGGAAATGAACCAACATGTTGAAATTCTACTAAGTAGGATAAAAGGAAGTGGTTCTAATTCAGCTTGCAAGATTTGACCTAGACAAACATACATACATACAAACATTGCAAGTTAAATAAAAGCTTTTAAACACCGTTTTGGTATCGAATATAGAGTAGAGGGTTCCTGCGGGATAGGGGTCCATAGTATTGTTAATTTGAAGTAATTAATGTCTAAGTATACTTACTCGTATAATAAAGCAACAAGTACGAAAAAGTCTGTACAAAGAAGATAATTATAAAAATCTAGGTAAATGATCTAGGGTACTTAAAATAAGCAATTGAGCAAGTTTTTTTTTATATCTTGTCTATATGTTTGTTTGTTCTTATATCACGTAAAAACTACTGGACTGATTGTGATGCAGTTTCTACTGTTATATAGCTTAGGATTTAATTAAATCTGGTATAATTGGTATCTCAATCCAATGAGTAGAAGCCGAGCAATAGATAAAAATATTTCTGACGGCTGAAGAAATTTTGATCAAATGTTGCTATATGGTATTTTCCCTTCGGGCTCATTCGAAACCAGTTTCAAAAAATGTTAGGTCTTGGAATAGCACATAGAGTACTTTTAACCTGAAGAAATACCCACGCGTGCGAAGCCGCGGGCACAGCTAGTCTATTATTTAGTGTACCGCACCACAGAATAAATAATAGACCGCACGCGCGCGCTGCTAAGAACATACAGAACAAAATGACGCGACGTACAGGTAGCACAGATTAACTAATAGTTACATCGTAAGAGGTAGCTCAGCCGGCAGACGTGCCGAGCTTCTAACTGAAGTCTGGCAACCTCGCGCACAGGTCAAGGCGCGGTCCACGCGCCATGCTGCGGGCATGCAACGTCGCTATCTCATGCGCATACTAATTCCTGATCATATTTTACGGGCAAAATACGTTCGTGAAAAGTTGCGTTTTAGTAGGCGCAAATAGTTTTTACGTTAAAATCCTTGTTTAATTATATATTTGAAAAAATAGGACCTACAGACAAAACTTACGAACTATAAGAATAACTAGGCCAAGTTTGATACTTAACAAATTTGACACACCGATAAAAATTATAAGATCTTGGTACTTCAAGATATGTGTAATACGATATCTTAATTTCAAAGCTCCACATGCTATATTTTCGCCAGGAAATGGCACGAAAAACGCCTCGTTTTTGTGTTTTCTCCTTACCCTTCACCTTAATTTAGCAATTTTACTTAGGCAAATTCTAGTTATCTAGAATATTCTAAAAAACCCAAAAAGTGTTAACAGAATCGAACCTAGGGTAGATGTCCTAATCATTGAGTCGTGGCATCATTGGATAAAAACAGTGATATTTTGATTCATTCGCTAGTCGACTTACGTTACGCTCCATCACACCCACTCACATGTCACGCTATACATACCTTGACACACACTTACAACGAAGATTTAGTTTCCAATTGTTCGATAGATGGCACTAGGTGTATTACACTTCAGCTAGTATAGTAACGCCATCTAATATATTAAGGCAAACTACTAGGTACCGGCGACGATAATAAGTTTTACGTGAGCTTTGTATTAATGTATGACGATAGCTGTCTATCCTTTCGATTGTCTTTGCTAGTGCGGTGCATAGCTAGCACTAGTGCGGTGCCGGTGTTATCGATATTTTTCTAACCCATTATCCGACATTTGGTTCTTAATCTTATTCTAAGTCCTCCTGCATTCCACGCTATATAATAGTAAACGTAGTAAAAGTATACATTTAGAATACCTAATGTCGCGTAGTCTAAAACCGCTTAATCTTCAAATTTTCATTAAAAATCTTATTTTCAGGTGCAAAAACTGGATACAAGTGACCGGTAAAGAGGACTTGATATACGTACCGATCGAAAAGCTGCATGAATTAAATATTTCTGTGGCAAACATTTTCGAAACACCGACTACAAAAAGAAACCACCCAATTTAAAAAAAGTGGCTACTCCTTAACTGCTATTAATCACGGACCACTGCTAGTTTGTAATATTAAGTAAGGAGTAAGAGAGATTATTTTCAGGGAAAAAGACATAAATTGTGTTGTGTACTATATAATGTGTTATTTTTGTATGTAATAAAAATCACATGCTCAGAAAAAAAACATATTATTATTATAAACCCCATATAAATTAAAATAGTCCTAGCTAATACGTATTTTTTTCAAAATATCGATATCGATAGAAATGTGCTATATTTGCAGACATCCTTTTCTGTTTCTCATGTTGGCTAACATGCTCGATATAGAGTGTTATTACCTATGGTCATTAGTTTTGTTATGTTACAGTAATTCTCAGAGCTCGTTTTAAAAATTGACAACATCCGTTCCAATATACGTCAGTTCCGTCTCTTCTTACGTAGTATTTATATACTCTTGGGCCCTACCTTTTGGCCCATCTCTCTCAACAAATGCATCAAGTCTCTCTCCCGAGTTCGTCCTACTAGGGTGATTGTGACCCAGATAGCTTCTATTTATAAGAGTAGACGTCCCCGCTGACTAGTTGCCGTTGTATTAAAATGTATTTAATGCTACCTTTTGCCCCTTCTCTGTCCACAAATGTACCAAGTCAGCCCAGCAGGTGATCACAACATTGACAGCTCTGTACGTATAAGAGGTGACTATCTTTACTCAATAGATGGCGTTATATTAAAATTTATACAATCCTACCTTCTGCCCCGCCTCTCTCAACAGATGCACCAAGTCTCGCAGAACGCTACCGTCTTGAGTTCGGCCCAGCAGGGTGGTGGCGACGCCCTCTCCCCCCGCGCGTCCCGTTCTTCCGATCCTGTGCACGTAGTTCTCGATATCCTCCGGCATGTCGTAGTTTATTACGTGTTGGATGTTCGCGAAATCCAGACCTGACGGGGAAAGTGATTATAAGTCTATTACGTCTTCTGTGGTCTCACTATTGGGACCTTGACCTGGAGAGTGTAATACACCACGCAATCCAGTAGAGGTTGGTGCGAGGTTTTGAGCTTTGAAGGTCTTGGAAAGACCAGTTTTCCAAATATTTTCGGAAATTATGTACATATTGTAAAATTAATTTAAACAATGGTTTATTTTACACTAGCTGCGCCCCGCGGCTTTGCTCGCGTGAACATTTTTCTCAGACAAAAGTGTTATTCCATGAGCAAAATTAACTACTTATTAAGTACGAAATACAAATTACATCAAAATTTGTTCAGCTATCAATTTCCACGTTTTCTGAGCTTCTTCTCATCGCATGGAGATGTAAAGGACTTAAGTTTTTTTGCCAAATCCTCAGCTATACAACAGTGAAAACTGCATTTCAATCGGTTCAGTCGTTTTTACGTAATGCGAGTACAAACTTCCAGACAGACCAGACAAAATAAAAAATAAAAAACAGTAGCTTATTTTGAGAACCCAAGTCCGTTCTTTGAAGTCTTTTTTACTGCTTTATTATAAGTATAGATAGATAAATCGAATTAATGTTCTTTTCGATCTCAACAGTTCGACTAAAGTACCTTTGCTAGCGACATCTGTAGCGACCAGAACGTCTTTCTCTCCCCGTCTGAATGCTTCAACTGCTCTCGACCGTTCTTCTTGGTCCTTACCTCCGTGGATTGCCACTGCTTCTACACCTGCAATAATACTAATATTTAAAACAAAAGCCCATTGGTTATTGTCCTTGTTATTGGTGACTCATAGTCCGATAATTAGTGAACAATGAGTAATAACTGCAGCACAATTGGCGACTCAGTTTTAGTACATACTCATGAGTTACTCATTGCAGCATAATTGGTGACCCATAGTCTCATAATTAGTTACTCATGAGTGATAATTGCATTTAAATCGGTGACTCATAGTTTGATTGATATTATTGTTAAATCAAAGTTCTAAAATCTGGTTACACACACAAATTAACAAGTGATTTATAATCTAAATAATTTGTGCCACAAATTTCAAGTAAATCGCGACCTACACTTTTAGTTTTTAACTATTGATCATAAAACATGAATTGCTAATACATAGATCCTTTAATTTGAGTGATGGATGACCTACAGAGACAATAATAATAATTAGTGATCATTGATCTCTGTTGCATAATTTGTGGATGAGTGACCCATTCAGTATAATTTCAGTAACCCATGACTTATGATCAACAATAATTTATCAGTGGCTCAGTGTAGGTACATACCAACAAAAATTCTCACTCATTCACTAATGAAAATATAGTTAAAACTAATTGTTAATAGTTGTTTGTTGTTGGCAAACAAATTTTCACCAATCAATAATCAGTGACTCATTCTCAATAAGCAGCGACCCGTACCTTTCAACAGCAAGTACTCGTGTATAGCATCAACGTGCTGCTTCCTCTCAGCGAATATCAGCACGGGGGGCGGAGTCTTCTGCAGACATTGCAGGAGGTGCACCGTTCGGGCTTCGCCCTGCACCGCTTCAAGCTCTTGCCGCACGTTTAGCGAGGCGGCGCCCGCGCGGCCCACGTTTACCAGCACTGGTTTTACTAGCGCGGATCTGTGAGAAATCGGTGATGGCGTCATGAGATCATCATCATTACCATCAGTATAATGTTTTCCCTGTTAGACAAGATCCGAGTCCCAGTGGTGGAATTCCGGGTGCTTTTTCTCAGAGTGAAAGTTGACCCAGTATGTCACTTACCTTTACGTGATTGTTAAGGTTCAGCGATTTACAATTTTATCGATTAAATCTAACTATATTTATAATAAAAAAGTCAGTAACAAAAAGTCTGTACAACGATAATATTACATAACTAGCTGTACCCGCTGCTTCGCACGCGTAGTCATTTTTTTAGATTAAAATTACAATAATGTACTATTCCAGGACCTAAAATACCAATATACCAACATTTGATCAAAATTTCTTTAGCCGTCAAAAATATGTTTATCAATTGCTCTGCTTCTAATCGCCAAATTGAGATGTCAATTACACCAGTTTTAAGTCAAACCCTAAGCTATCCTAAATTGAAAACCACATTGGTCTAGTAGTTTTTACGTGATGCACAAAACTACAGAAAAACAAACAAAAAGACACGAATAATTGTTTTGTAGCTTTCTTTGTACAGCCTTTTTCGTACCTATTGCTTTATTATAAGTATAGATAGATGACTGTGCCAAGTTGCATCAAAATCCGTCCAGTAGTTACAGCGTGATACATTTTCTTTCAAATAACTTTCAACCTCCCCCCCCCCCACATTCAATTTTTCGGGATGATAAATATCCAATGTTCTATTTCGTAGTATGAACTCATATCATACCAAGTTTCATTTGAATTTATTTAGTAGTTTCGACGTGATGCGCGGTCAAATTTTTTACTAAATATCTTCAATGTACAGAATTCGACCTGTTACAGTTTTATTATAAGTAGTAGTATAGATAATGGTTTAGGCAAGACCTAAAATAAGCAAAAAAACATAGCGCCTGTCATTTGTATGCGTTGAAACTACCGGAGCGATTGAAATGCGGTTTTTGCTTATGGAGGGCTTAGATTCTGACTTCAAATCTGGTGTACTTTGTTTTTCAATCCGATAAGAAGAAGCAACCGAATAAACTATTTGACGGCTGAACGAATTTTGCTGAAAAGTATTATTGAACATTATAGTAATTTTGGTCCTAGAATAATACATAAGTTACTTTTAACCCAGATAAATGACCACGCCGGCAAAGCTGCGGGCACAGCTAGTACATGAATAATTGCTAAGTTTATCGTTATCATCATCAACAACCTATACTGGACATAGGCCTCTCCCAAGGCAAACCACTGAGCCCGATGTTCAGCTCTTCTCTTCCAAGACTGCCAGCTACATTGCGCAGATCGTCGCTCCATCTATCCGGAGAGCGTCCTACACTACGTTTGCCGATTCGCGGTCTCCACTATAGAACCCGTCTACCCTAATATAGATCCTCATTGACCCTAACAGTTATCGGTTCTACGAAAAACGTGACCAGCCCATTGCCACTTCAGCTTGCTTATTCTCTGAGCCGAGTTATATGTCGGTTACCTTAGTTCTCTGCCGATGCACCTCATTTCGGATTCGATCTCGCTATGTTTATAATTTACTACCAACGGATTTACTATAAAAATACTGAAACATTTTTTTTTTTTTTAGAAATGATATGTGCTGTTGGTCTATAACTGACCTCTACAGCGTCACCGGACGGTGGGGCGGGCGCAAAAGCGCTCCGCCGCAATGCGTGACGCAGAAGGCGCACGCCAAAGTTAAGATTTTGGCCACTTGCTCAAGGGCACCCAGGGGGTACGAACCTCGGCTTGGACAGTAGCCATTGATTACTTGGAGAGTATCGAACTAAACACCCCTCGATCTCTACTGTTAGGTAGTGATCGAGGGGGCCCTCATGAAATGGCTGGAGCCCTTTAAATGCCTGCACTGCGGCAGCGATTTCATCGTCCGGATCGCTCAAGATGTCTCTAGGGCGTCTACGAAGGGGTAAATACTGAACCAATTTATGCCTGAGTGAAGGCGTGGTTGTGTTTGTAAATGTGTGTATAACTTCATACTGGTTTACGTGTCTGTGTGGGTATGTTGTGTGTGGGTTTATGTTACGATATTGTTTCTACTTAGATCAAAATTAGTTAGTTTGTATTATTCGTTAGTTATTTATCTGAATGTACATACATTACATACATTTGCGTAGTAGCTTATGCCTATGAACGTAACAAGTTTTAAGTGTCTTCGTTGAAATACGAGTGTTTGCAAGGGTGTGTCTGAGATTATGTGGGTGTCAGTGTGTATTTAGTAGACAAACCTGACGAAGTTCTGTATCTTTCTTTATGTCTCTCTGAATGTGAGGATGCGTGTCTATCTTTTACTCCTAGGTGCTTTTGTATAAACGTATGCCTATGAATGTTTTAACTAAGTTTTAAATGTGTTCATAGAAATACGAGTGTTTGTGTGTTTATGAGGTTGTGTGGGTGTCAGTGTGTATTTAGTAGACAAACCTGGCGAAGTTCTGTATCTTCCTGGGCATGGTGGCGCTGAACAGTAAAGTCTGCCGCTGGCCGCCGAAGTACGAGAATATCGTCCGCACGTCTTCCTCGAACCCCATGTCGATCATGCGGTCGGCCTCATCCATGCACAGGTAGCGGCACACGTTGAGACGAACCTAGGGGGGATGTGGAGAGTGACTAGTTTGATTGTTGTTTTGTCGTATGAGGTAGTGCAGGCCTCTGGTGTCAGAGTTAGTCAGGCCTCCCGAGGGCCTCTAACATGGCTTAACGACTGCTAATAATCAACAACAGCCGTGACCGACAGCTTAACGTGCCCTTCGAAGCACGGAGCGATGGAAAACCGCACATAACTTACAAAACTCATTGGTGCGGAGCCTAGGAACGAACCCGGTATCATTGGATTCTATGTTGAACTATTGAACAGTTAGACTACCATACGTAAACTACTGACTAGTAACTAGTGACTCGCCCCGCCTTCACACGAGTAGCCCACACACCGCGGGATTTTTCTTACTTTTAGCATTATACACGTCGTAACTTCTAAAAAATACGCCAGTAAGCGTACCTAATTCAAAGTTTATGGCAGCAACGATTGTGGTGTTTTTTGACCACAGACAACCGTATTATTTTATATTTTTTCACGTACTTGTTATTATTTCGTTTCCATGGCAACGTCATTTCGTTCAGTATTTTTGATAACCTGGGAACATTGGTACTTGGGTACATGCTTCGACCAATATAACATTGGTCGAAGGGTACATGTCGTATAGACAACTGCTTAATACTACGTAGCCCGTACTCACGTGTTAGTATTGTGACGATGTCAAACAAAATCAAACCTCTTTCATAATAATACTCATTTGATCTCTTAATTATTTCATAATCCATTTCATTCCATTTGATAGTTTGTCATTATTAATTCTAAATTCAAATAACCTGTCATTCCGATATTGTCTTTTGGATTAGCAAAAACTGCAATTTTACAATATAATATTATATAAAATACCGAAATAAGTTTATTACAAATATACAGGCTGAATTTTTCAAGTGGGCGTGGATGGCTAAATCAGAAACTATGAGGAATAGCGAAAAGTACTCAAAGGAGTCTCGGGCCCGATTTTGATGAAAACTAAAACTGCATCTTTGGATTTTTGAAAAAAACAATATTCCTAGGCAGGAATCGAACACGTTGATTTTGGAAAAAAAAAACACATACTGTATTATTACACCATTCGATAGTGTCGCTAATAAGGATTGAATTCTGGGAAGAAATGACATACGGAAAACTTAAGGAAAATGTTGTATCTGATTCATACTTTAAAGTACTGTTTTAATTCATACCTGCATTACCTGTTCCTTGTCCGAAATGATGCTCAATATTTTTCTCAACACAGACCCGCAGCGCGGTCATCTTCACAACATTATGTTCTAATTTCAAATTTTTATTATGTCTTCAAGGTTAAAGGCCACAGTAAAAGAAAAAAATGTAAACAATTGAAATTAGAACGTAGAGTAAATTGGCGCCAATAATTTAGATTTTGTTCCACGTTTCGTTGATTATTACTAACTGTTTGCGTACTGTTTCGTATTAATAGTCGTATAGTAAAAGAGATGTTGATTCAGCAGTTTGGTGAACATTTTATCGCAATATATGGTTCTGTGCCGTGGCCAGCGAGGTCACCGGATCTTACCCCCTTAGATTATTTTCTCTGGTGGTATGTAAAAAACGAAATCTACAAAAACACGTCTAATGCAATTGATGACTTGAAACGAACTTTGGAAAATATTCTAAGCGGAATCAATAATATTTTAATACTGAATGCAGTACAATCCTTGAGTCGTCGAATCCTAGCTGGGTTCGATGTATTGAAAACAACGGTCATCATTTTGAACAATTAATCAGTTATGGTTTAACTATTTTCGTTAAAAAATAGCTCTTTCCTTACCTTTGCCGTATGTCATTTCTTCCCAGAATTCAATCCTTATTAGCGACACTATCGAATGGTGTAATAATACAGTATGTGTTTTTTTTCCAAAATCAACGTGTTCGATTCCTGTCTAGAAATAATGTTTTTTTTCAAAAAAATAATATGCAGTTTTAGTTTTCATCAAAATCGGGCCGAGGCTCCTTTGAGTACTTTTCGCTATTCCTCATAGTTTCTGATTTAGCCAACCACGCCCACTTGAAAAATTCTCCCTGTATATGAGTATTTTAAATATATATGATAATACCTACGTAAGTGGTTTATCCCTGCTCTACCTGCCTACAAGTTCCTGATTTTTCCGAGTCTTCTTATCCGTGTGTTTTATTTTGTAAATCAGTGTTCAATTTTTAAGTCATCCCATAAAATTCTAAAAGGCACTAGGCCATCTTGATTCATTTTGGAAATATTTGGCAAACCCAGAACAGTTTTTATACTAAAGTGTTATAATTGCATTTCAGTCATTCATGTAAGTAAGACATTTTCATTAATACGTACTTTGTTCCGAATTTCACTATCGGCCTACCTAGTTCCGAATTACTCTAAACTTTGACGCGTTATTATGCGTGACGCATTAACACGTAGTTGCATTAACGCTAATATATTTTTATGTATTTTTTAATTTTTTAAAATTTACTATCGCACTTAACGTAACTTTACTTACAAAGTAAACACTTAATTTTATTCGCTGGTCTCATATTAATAAAAATGGACCCTGCATATCTAAATAAACCAGAATTGATCTATGAATTAAAATGTCGAAATGCTGAGGTTAAAATGTCGAAAATTTACGATCAAGGTTACCCTACTTGATAGCCCGGCTAGCTCTGTCGGTAGAGCATGAGACTCTTAATCTCAGGGTCGTGGGCTCCGGTCACAGTATATTATTGCAATTTTCATAGAGATATCTAATTTTTCCAAAAATAAAATTCTGCCCATGTTACTCACTGATAATGTAGCTACAGAAAGAATTTTTAAAATGGGTTCTATAATTTTTGAGTTTATCCATTACAAACAAACAAACACATCTTTCGTCTTTATAATATTAGTGTAGACTAGCTGCTGCCTATTGCATTCTCCGGTCCTTGAAAAAAAACCTTGAAGAATGAACTCTGAGTCGGCACATGAAAGGGAAACTTGCTTTTCGAGGTGATAATACGGATTCTGGGAGTGAGCTGTTGTTAGACGTACGAGGAGCATTGGAACAACTTGTCTAAAGAGGATTCAATATATTATTGAATATATTAAAAAAAAAAAAAACATTAGAAAAAGTAGTCAAAATGTCATGCGCAGCTCTGAAAAAGCAATTTCGTTGTAAAAATAGTGTTAGACGTACGAGAAGCAACGGAACAACTTGTCTAAAGAAGATTCAATATATTATTCAGTACCTTTTTTAAATAGATGAAATTGTCATTAGAAAAAGTAGTCAAAATGTCATGCGAAGCTCGAAGAAAAAATACAGTTTTATATTTAGAAATGGCTAAGTATACGCTAAAATTGTTATTGAGACCGTCATTCAGTAGGCTATTAGTAAAGTAATAATTAATATCTGATAAATTATCGGCATAGTCAATTGAGGGGATGTGACGAATGAACCATATTAATTCCTAAAGGGATCTAACATTTTGCGGTGACACACATTGTAATAAGTGTGATACTTTTGGGACTTGTCATGAGTAGACTTCTTAATGATATTTTTATGTTATTTCAAAGGGGGTTCCAACGTTTTACTATGCCACAAATTATGATAATTATAATTGTAATCTATTGCAAAATTGACAAGAGTAAAATATGAAATAATGTTCTCATATTGTAAATTAATAATTTAAAAGATTATTTGCCAAATAATTTCTTGCCAGTTCTTCTATGATGGTGTATTCCAAATCTGGTAGTAAAGTTAACATTCAACAATAAACATAATAAGAAAGAATGAACTGATCTCTTTATTGCAGTAGTTAAATGACATGTTAGGTGACTAGACAGATCTTGACTAACCTATGCTAGATCTAATAATGTTGCAGGGTATGTTTACGTTAGGGTATTTCTAACAGCATTGCTTCGTTGCACACCGAATTGTGTACGTTGGTGTGTGACAGCCATAGAGTTCAGGTGACACTGGGTTTTATACAAAACTAGCAGCGCCCCGCGGTTTCATCCGCGTGAGGGATGATGATGATGATGAAATGTATCCTATGTGTTATTCAAGGGTATTTGCTATCTCCACTACAAATTACATCAAAATTCGTTTAGCCGTTTGAGATGGAAGAATGATGATGATGATGATGAAAAGTATCTTATGTGTTATTCCAGGGTATAAGCTATCTGCATTCCAAATTTCATCAAAATCCCTCCAGCCATTATCGCGTTAAAACTCCCCAAACAAACAAACAGACAACGTTTTACTTTTATATATAGATGTGGATTTGGTTCGCAGCCGATCCTTTCCCACTTCGGTGGTTACAGCAACATACGTACCATTTTCTTGTCCAGCATGTCCATGAGCCTGCCGGGCGTGGCCACCATTATGTGCACGCCTCTTTGCACTGTCTCCATGCACTCCGACACTGCCACGCCTGAAAATAACAAAAAAACGTAGTGTGGAAATTATAACAAACAAAAAGTCTGTTATAAAAATCGCCAAAGTGATAGTCATCATCATCAACGTATATCTGTTCACTGCTGTACGAAGGCCTCTCCTAATGCATGCCACTGAGCTCGGTCTTCAGCTCCCCTCATTCATTCTCTTCCGGCGGCCTTTCGCAGGTCGACACTCCACCTAGCCACGGGCCGTCCTACACTACATTTGCCTAAACGTGGTCTCCACTCGAAATCTCGTCTACCCCAACGGTTATCGGTTCTTCGGGAACGCATCGGTTCTTCGGGCGCATGGTGTGCCAGCACACCATTCGCCTCTCTTTTCAGTTCTCTGTCGAAATTCGGTTCTCCGTCGAAGATATCCCTTCATTACGAATCTTGTCCTTCAGAGAAACTCCAAGCATAGCTCTCTCCATACCTCGCTGAGTGACCTTAAATTTGTGGACTAGTTTAACCGTGAGTGTCCACGTTTCAGCTTCGTAGATCATGTCTGGTAGGACGCACTGATTGAAGACTTTTGTCTTTAGGCACTGTGGTATGGACGACGAGAAGACTTGAAGAAGCTTGCCGAATGCTGCCCAACCCAGCTGAATTCTTCAGTTGGCTTCCTTCTCAAAGTTGTTCTTATCTTGTTGCAATATTTGTCCAAGGTAAACATATTGTTGGACAACTTCAAGAGGTACACCATTGACTGCAATCGGTTCCGGGTCAATAAGATCGTTAAACATGATCTTGGTCTCATCTACGTTCACTCCGAGACCGATGCGTCGAGAAGCATCAGTAGTATGAAATTGGGTTCTCTGGATCACCAGAGATCCAGACAACCCAATTTCATCATTCATGTATCATTCAATTATCTTTCAACAATCTTTCGTCTATTTTTCAATCAGTTTTCATTTATTCGAGAAGTAATTATCAACCATTATTCATCTATCATTCAATTATTTTTCAACAATCTTTCATCTACTTTTCAATTAGTCATTGTCATTCAATTATCTTTCAGCAATTTTTCATCTGTTTTTCAATTAGTTTTCATTTATCCGAGAAGTCATTATCAACCGATTTTCAACCATTATTCATTTACCATTTAATTATTTTTCAACTATTTTTCAATTAGTTTTCATTTATTCCAGAAGGTAATATTAAATATTGAAAACAAAATCCAATACAAATAAATATTATTTAAGTTAATATTCGAGTTTTACTAAGTTTTTATCTATTCAAAAACATATTTTGGTATCATTATTGTAGAATGGTGATCAAGTTCATAAATAATCCAAGAAAACTCCATACATATCAGTGCACTATTTCATAAAGCGACAAACCATAATAAAACTACAAATGTTAGTCGAATATGCCAAACCTGCGTTTATAACAAAAGCATAACATTTCAATAGTTTGATTGACATTTGTCAGTGTAGGTACTTACTATAGTTTTATAAAATAGGGCCCCGCTGTAATAATTTGTATCGTTAAAATAATCAGCTATCTAATAGCCGCAGAAGTTTTTTTTATGATTTTCTAACCAGATTATGACTACTTTTTAAAAAAAAACATTTTTCATTAATTCAATATTCTAACATATTCTTAACGGTTGTAAAACCCCACACAGAACTGCTTTAGCAACGGTAACCGGACCTAATATCGGGAAGTTGGCTGCATTCCTCATGATGAAATTTTAATAACAATGGTCGATACAAAATTAGTTTAAAATATATATGTATGTGAAGTACAATACAATACCTAACTACTTCTACCAACTTATGTTTTTTGAATATATTATTTTAAAACGTACGAATTTTAACAAAGTAAAATATCGAAACTTCATTATTACTGTAATGTATTAGCTATCTATAGAATTAATATATTAACCTGTGGACGAATGCGTTTTTGGAGTTTTTGGGGTATTTTTAAATAAAGAATGATTAAAAGATTTTCCATACACAAAATCTGTATATGAGGAAGATAAATGAACCAAAATATTTTTTTTTAACTTTACTTTCATTATTTTTTGCAAAATTTGTAAAAATAACCTCATATATCCCGTACGTGATACCGATAGCCGACAGGTTAAGCTCTCTATTGAAAAATCTATACCTACTACCAGTACATAATTAAAATAAAGTCTGCATTTTTTTATATGGTCTCGAGTACTTAAATGAGCTAGGTTCTGAACAAGAAGTTTTTTAAATCTGTCTGTCTGTTGGATGTTTGTCATTGCATAAAAAAAACACTAGATAGGTTGAAATGTTGTTTAAACTTTTGGATAGCTTAGGATTTGCCTAAAAAATCTTGTGTAGGTACTATAAATCCCAATCCAAACGTAATATAGTGGTATTAAGTTATGTTTTTCTTAGCTCAGTAAGAGATTATACCCGAATTTCGTTCAGTTGTCAACTAGTTTTTTATCGATTGCTCAGCTTAAACTCACCGGAATGAGATACAAGTACAAAAAACACAAGTACAAAGGTTTTTAAGTCAAGTTCTAAGCTATCCATCGAAATTCGCAAAGAAATTGGTTGAGTATTTTTTATGTGATGTGCGAAAAACAACAGTTCAAAATCCTAAGGTTTATAAATCCGAATTCCTCTCGAAGTGGATGAAATGCGAAGGTAAGATTCATTCAAATCTTGTGTAACAACAGCATTGCCTCAACCTGCAGGTGTCGGTAGATGCATTGCATAGTTCTGAGAATGTTTTGGTAATTGAAATCAAATAATAATGATGCCTACAGACTAGCAAATACGATAACAATTTAATCAATAATAAGACATTTCTTATTTTTGTGAAGAAATCTTTCCCCACACAAATACATCGTGTACGGATATCCTCACACAAGTAAAAATATTTTGTTTATAATGAATCTGAAGGCTGAGGATCTTCATCAGTCAACAGTAACAGTTCCATAAGTAAAGTGGAGTGCTAGTGCCGGTGATACCCATTCATCTAAAATGTAAGTACCTACAAAGTGATCTAAACAGTGTAATTATTTAAAGATCATTTATAATGTGACAAGTTTTCAGCCCTTTCAATAGAATAAATCTCTATTCAGTATGATGAATTAAAATGCCTTCTTTTACAAAATATCATTATTCTAATGAATTGTTTTTCAATATCACTAGTTATCATCTATCACTTATTTAAAAAATTATACATATTGCTTTGATTTTCAATGATTATTTATGTACCTAAATGAATAAACGTACAACAGCTTTATGTTATGAAGTACGTTATTAGATTTCAGTTTGTTATAGTAGTCATTCAATCAAATAAAATCATTATTCTAATTATTTTAAATAATTGTAAAATCGGAACCTATTCTTTAATTCTCAGTCCCTCATATTATCATGATAAATTCATAAATATTACATACTAATTTTAGTTATTTTTATATTTTAGGTAGAAAACTGCAGAAATTTTGTTTAACCCCATCTCGGAGGATGATGAAGAGACCGTTGTGCATTCTATACCTAAAAAAGAAGCAAGAACACACCAACTGCATCGGAAAATAAGAAAACGAAAGCATCTTCTAAAGCTATAGCAGCGCCCCCTTCGACAAGTGGAACTATGAAACAAACTGCAAAAGATTTATTTGGAAACAGTGATAATGAGGAGGTCGTAGATACCATCGGTTAAGAACCTGCTTTATTATCGTATATCAATCAACGTGTAGCTAATGGTTACACACGCCAATTTTATCCAAACAAAAATGGGAAATTCTATGTAGAGTTAAGGCTCTATGAGTGTGAGGAAATTGAAAAAAAAACACCGATGAATAGATCAAGCGACAAGCCATAATTACTTGTAAAACTCGAACGGACAACGATACTGAGGCTTGGCGTAATCATTCCAAATTTGTACAAGAAATAAGAGCAGAATTTAAAATTCATTTGCCACAGTTTACCGGTTCATATATATAATAATATTAACCTGAAAAGTTCATTTTAATTGTTATTATTACTGGTACATTTGATAATTATGTATTAATTTACTACTACTAAACTTAGATAAAATAAAATGTGAAACAAAGATGGTAACAATAAATGAATTAACTAACAATACATGAAATACCAAAGAATACAAAATAGTTGGTACAATCATTTATTTATATCAAGAAATATGTTTTATAGAATTATGTTTTTGAAAATGTATTCTTTTAAATAATTTTGTTTTCCTTTTGTTATTATTTTAATCATATTTTTGAGTGCTAAGAATAAAGTATTGATAACTCGTGTACCTACTTATAATATAATTCTATTTTTTTAGTTATTTCAATTATAAATTTTAGTTTTTGAAATGTATTATTTAAAATAATACTTTTTTCTTCTGTTATTATTTTTACGATAATTTTATGTTATATTAATAAAGTATTGATAATTCCTATTTAATATAATTCTTTTTTTCAGTTAATCCAGAACCAGTACACCTAAACTATAGTGAATCTGATTACCAAATATTAAATGATGCATATGAAAATTACAAAATGAAAGATAAGATCATTTTATGTCAAAAATGTAATATTGAAATACTTGAATCGAAATATAGATATCATTTACGAACTAATTCACAAATCTAATGATTTAATGCAATCAGAATTTAAAAAAAATATATATATAATTGGAACTGCTTTCAAAGATCGAATAAGAACATATAGAGTAAACCCATATGAGGGGGTTGATTACCTCACTCCTGAGGCATTCATGCATGATAATCAAACAGATATTATAAAACTCATTAGTTTTTCACTGTTGAAACATGGTTGTGTAAAAGTTAATTTTGAATTGTTTGCTTTTTTTACTTTACAAAAAATAGAAGAGCAATCGAAACAGCTGAAATCATTTAACACCAAATACATTGTAATTTGTAATAATACTGATTTGTCTGAAGTTTATTCGAATATAATTGAGACGATTAATAATAAAATGAGTGAATTTCAACATTGTGAATCTGGCTGGTTTTTTGAGGCAATGATTCATTTAGAAATTAATATTATGAATCTAACTATCAGAAAATCTTAAAAGAAAACGAGGAAAGGGAAAAAAATGAAAAAATTAAGAATCTTGAGCAAACAACACTAAATCTTAAAAGAAGCTTTACCCAACAAATTCCGATAACATCTCTTTCATCTTATGTAGTTTGCAACGAGCCGGGAACACCACATCACTTAATTAAAATAAGTATAGAACAGTTTAATGAACAAAATAGTATTAATGCTAATGATATTAGTGACAGTACAAGTGTTAGTGTTCGATACCTAGTAAGAGACAGTTTTGATGGAATTATGGATGAAACTAAAAACCTGATCAACAAAATATCAACAAAAAAAATATGGATTAGTAAATTAGTTCACTGTGTTTAATATTTACTTATCCAATCATTAGAATATCATCTGATAATTTAAAAATGTATTCAGTAAATTTAATTATTATCACTGTAATAACATGAAATAAACAATAAAGGTTGAGAATTATAAATACCTACTGCTTTGTTTTATTGATTTATTTCTAATTTAAGGCATTAAATGTTGCATATAAAGGATAGGTGATATTTTAGTATTTGAACTTGGACATTCAAATTACACAAAATTCTATTAATATATTCTGAATTTGAAAGAAATTTGAGTGTTGTGAAACTGATATATGCACACGCGCGTCTATTTAAACGAATGTTCAGCCTATAATTAACATAGAATACACTATGAAACTGATTAAGCAGCTCGTAACATTAGCAGGACCACAAGAGAGTATTATAAGACATAGTTCATTATTACCAAATTCAATTCGCTGCATTATATGTGGTCCATCAAATTGTGGTAAAACAAATATCATGTTAAGTTTACTTTTACATAAAAATGCTTTGAAATTCAAAAAAACAAAACAACTTTTCAACCAAAATATTGCTTTTTAGAAAAAGTTTTAAACCAGGTTCCAGATGTGAAGTTATTCATGTTTAAATATGAAAAAGATGTTAATCATCCTACCCATGCTAAGGAAAATTCTGTTATAAAATTTGATAATGTTGCTTGTGAGAACCAAGTTAATATTCGTAATTACTTTTCAATGGGAAGAGATAAGCAAGTTGACTGTTTTTACTTATCTCAAACCTATTCTAAAATACCCAAGCAATTAATAAGAGATAATGCAAACTTTTTAATTATATTGAAACAAGATGATACGAACTTAAGACACATTTATAATGAACATGTGAATTCAGATTTGAGTTGGGTCAATTTTAAAAAGATGTCTGTGGATTTGGAAAGATTTGCATAGTTGTTTGATTATAAACAAAGATTGTGAGCTAAACAATGGTAGGTATAGTTTTTTTTTGATAGATATGTTAAATTCGATTGACTAAGACTAAAATTAAAAATTGAGGACTATTGCATAAACCCTCATATATGATATAATTCCATGCCGAAATGGCTGTGTCACAAGCAAATTTGGATATGGACAGAAATGAAAAAAAAACAATTAATTGAATCAGTAAAAGCTATTAAAAGTAAAGTGAAACAGTTTAAAAACCAAGAAGATGCATTAGAATTTAATCGCCAGAAGATAATTAAACCAATAATTGACCCTTTGAATACAATTGCCACATTCAATCACCCATTACAAACTAAAAACCCTGATGACAGTGAAATAGAAAACTCAAAATTATTTGAAAAATCCTTTATGTTTCAAGAATGTAAAGACTATACTGAGAACAATAATGACACCCTTAATATAATAAATGAGAGTCTGGAGTCCTGATATGAAAAAAATGTTGAAAACAAATTAAGTACTCCTTTTCAGTCACCAATAAAAGAAAAAAATATTTTTGATGAGGACGGAAATGTATTTATTCCATTTGGAGTTCGAAGTGAAAACAACAAGCTAATGATAGGAAATAAAAGTGTATCATTTACTAACACAAGTAATAATGCTTCAAAAATAACTATATGGTAAAAATTGGTAATACTAGTTATAAAGTTACGGAATGCTTAACTGAGCTACTATTAAGAAAAAAACCCTAAAACTCAGTTTCTGAAGCATATAAATTGACATATAAAGACATACTATTGAACACAAGCGCTCATAAGAGAGATTATAATTTTTAAAACATTACAATAAGAACACAGATCTTGTTTATTGGGATGACCCTAATGAATTGATTGAAAGACTTAAAATATTGATAGCATCAAAATATGCCTTTTATTTTTTGTTTTTTTTTTTAAGACTTATTACTTTAGGGTATAAGCTTAAGAAATATAATTTAGTATTTCCGTAACTATCAAACATGAATGTTGATAAGTTTGGTCACCATGTACATAAAAAAACAAAATGTAATGTGTCAACTGATTGTACTTTGAAAAATACAAAAGATGATGATGTGGGTAAACAACATAAAATATTTAAAAATCATGATAATGCTATTGATTTAAATGATAATATTACTAAAATATATCTTGATGATAATATGACTGAAAATATAGCAAAGAAAACATCAACTGAAAAGCAAGTATTGTCATAATTTACTATTCGATTGTATGAATTACAAAAAATTTTTTTTTTTGTCATATTAATAAATTTAATAATGAGCAAAGAAAGTGTTGTAAATTACATACATAAAAATGCAAGACGAAATTTTAATCGAAGACGAGTTGTGATGTTAGATATAGATGATTTATGGCAAGCTGACTTAATAGATATGCAACTTTATTCAAAGGAAAATTCAAAGTAAAGATACATTTTTGTTGTCATTGATACATTTTCAAAGTATGCTTGGGCTTTTCCAATGAAATTGAAAACAAAAGACCTCACAACCCGAATATTTAGGAATTAGTTAACTAAAGGACGTGTCCCCAAAAACTTGCAAACTGATTTAGGAACAGAATTTTATAACACTGGCTTTATGTTGTTGCTCTCACTAAGAAACATATGCAAAAATTGAAACCCAAATGCAAAAAAGCAGCACTTGAATTGGCTTTTAAAACTCTAGTTTCTAACTATGCAATCAATCATTACTCTACTTACTCAACTAAAAAAGCTTCAATTGTAGAAAGATTTATACTGACTTTAAAAAGTAAACTATAAAGACAATTCAGTTTACAAGGTAATTATAAATGGAGCGATGGACTTCTTAGTAAAGTAATAAAAAAATATAATGGTACTGTTCATAGAACAATTGGTATGGCACCAAGTGATATAAAACAGAACAATAAAACCATCTTACTGAAAAATTATAACAAATTGGAGAAAAAATAACCAATATTACGTCACCATAAAAATACATTTAAGGTAAATGATTTTATTCGTATTAGTAAATACAAAGGAACATTTGAAAAGGGATATACTCCTAATTGGTCGGCTGAAATTTTCAAGATAATAAAAGTCCAAATAAAGCAACCCTGTTACTTATTTGCTAAAACACATTAGAAGTCAACCAATTCTAGGGGCATTCTACACAGAGGAGCTTCAAAAACCAAACATCCTGACGTATACCTTGTTGAAAAGGTTTTAAAAAGAAAAGGTAATAGTATGTTTGTGAAGTGGTTAAGATTTTCCGCGAGTGAAAATAGTTGGATAGATAAAACAAATATTTTATAGACTAAAAATATCATATAATAAAAAAATATAAAGACATATACACTTCAGTCTTAGTTTGGACATGATAAAAGATAGTCTACTCAACAGTTTAATAAACAATTTACCATTTGAATTTCACATGCCTGGTTACAATTATTGTGGACTGGGAACAAAATTACAACTCAGAATAGCTAGAGGTGATAAAGGCGTTAATGAATTAGACGAGTATTGTAAACAACACAATATTGCTTATAGCAAATCATCTGATTTGAAAGATCGTCATAAGGCTGACATCATTCTGTTGAAAATGGCTAAAAAAAGAGCAAATTCATAAAAAACCGGTTTGGGAGAAAAATTTGCTGCTGATTTGGTTAACAAAGCAATGATAGCTAAAGTTAGCTCTGGTGCAGGTATTCTGAAGAATTTTAGAAAAGTTGTTGCTCTCACTAAGAAACATATGCAAAAATTGAAACCCAAATGCAAAAAAGCAGCACTTGAATTGGCTTTTGCAGCAGCCAAAGACTTAGCAACAGATTTGCCTCTGAAATTACCACGTATTATACCAATACCAAAAACTGGTGGTATTCTACCTTTGATACCAATATTTGCAGGATTATCGGCAACTGGCAGTTTAGCTGGAGGTATAGCAGGAATAAGTAAAGCTATCAATGATTATAGAACGGCAAAGAAGCGTTTAGTAGAATTAAAAAGACATAATAAAAAAATGGAGCAATTAACTATAGGTAAAGGTTTACATATAAAACCTTATAAAAATGGTTTAGGAATATATACATCAGAGAAAAAACAAAAACTAATAAATCGGTTACCCAATAGAGCGCTTACTAATATTGATATTATTTATTATACAAGAGATATTCCATATTTTCGTGGGGTGTTCATGAGAGATAATTTATCAAAAAGACATTGCTCAAAGAATGTGGTATCTTTAATATAGATAGCTCAAAAAAACCCGGCACTCATTGGGTAGCCTATGCAAAATTAAATAATTATATAGAATATTTTGATAGTTATGGGAATTTGAAACCATGCATAGAATTATTAAAATACTTAAGCATTCAGATTTATTATAACTATGATAATATTCAGCATGACCATCGTTATAACTGTGGACATCTTTGCATCCAATTTCTTCAAACTTTTGGTTTAGGTGTACATATATGAAATAAATAGTAATGATGTAGAAATTAATACTCAGTCTGTTACAATGTCGTTTACCTTATCCATCACTGGAAATAAATCCATCATTGAAACATATTTTAATCCTCCACTAGATTTACACGACCAAATTAAATATGAATGTGGATTGCTATACTTCTCATCTTTTAATTCTATACCAAATATAAAGGAAAGTAACAATACTTTTATATATGGGGAAAATGAATCTGAAATTAAAATTCCAGTTGGTGTGTATGATTTACAAGATATAGTTGAATTTTTATCAGTTAAAATGAAAGGTAGTGAATTGCAAGTGATTTCAAACAATAATACATTAAAGTGTTCCTTATTTTGTAACCAAAAACATATATATTTTTGCCAAAAAATACAGTAGGTGAACTTTCCTAGGATTTCCAAAAGTAAAGTTAGAAGCAAATAAATGGC
The DNA here is from genome assembly GCA_946251855.1 of Alsophila aescularia. Taxonomy (NCBI): domain Eukaryota; kingdom Metazoa; phylum Arthropoda; class Insecta; order Lepidoptera; family Geometridae; genus Alsophila; species Alsophila aescularia. The sequence continues at coordinate 66,262,090 of OX276373.1, forward strand.
ATGAATCGATTCATCCTGTTAAAATTCTATCCTTACCTGTCATAAGAGTTGAATGTGATATTGTTCATGGCTTCTACACCAACAGTTCTTCCTCTCACATAATTTACGAGTTTGTGCCAAACGAAATCACGTAGACTTTAGAAACGAAGATATTCAACTTTGTTTTCATATACGTCAGTCAAAATGATAATTTTCTATAAAACTATGCATAACGGGTTGAAAAAACCTATTAAGACTCATTCATCCAAGTCGTCAAGACGTATTAAAACCGTTAAAACAATAACGAAGGAAAATAAGATTTTTCTCAGAGCTTTAAATTATGAATATCCTTAAAATTACTGATTTGCCTCAATTTGATAAAAGTTAGTTGAAAGTTATTAAATTCATACTTATAACCCATACAATCAACCCTTCAAAGAAAATGATGAAATTAGAATTCCTATACATCAACAAGATATTTATGTTTTGCCGTCAGCCAGTTCGATTTAAATCGAAGGACATGTAATAGTAACACACTAAGACCAAACAGGGAAAGTAGCAAAGAAAAATGTTAATTTTACCAATAATGCCATTTCGTTTTTATTTCAAGATATAAGGTATGAGATGAATGGTGTTGAAATCGATCGTAATAGAAAGGTAGGAATAAGTTCAACAATAAAATCAATTATTTCAATGAATCATGGAGAAAGTAAAGTAGCTGCACTTTGGGGTTGGAATGCTAATGGGTTGAAACAAATTAATGATGTTTTTAGCGTTCTTATTCCATTACAAAATTTTAGGTTTTGCAGAGGATTATAAAAAATATATATTTAAACTGTAAACATGAACTCATATTAAATAGGAGTAACGCTAATTTAAACTGTGTAAAGTTAGAAGAAGGGGAACCACGTGGAAATAAATATACAAAGAGTGCAATGGCGAGTTCCGCACATTAAAGTATCAGACCGAGAAAGGCTCTACTAAAATATCTTGAAAAATATAGAATAATTCAAATAGCTTTCAGAAAATGTGATTTAATTGAATATCCGTTGTTACCAAAAACTACAAAACATTCATGGTCGGTTAAAACAACTTCCCAATTAGAAAAACCAAGGTATATTATCTTTGGATTACAAACTAAAAGAAAAAATAACAACACCAAGGATAGTTTCCTGTTTGATTATTGCAAAATATCTAACGTAACGCAATTTTTTAATTCATTTTATTATCCTTATGAATCACTTAATCTTAAATTTGATGAAGATAAATATGGTATATTATATGAAATGTACACACAATTTCGTCAGTCTTACTTACAATCTTCCAGCGGACCCGTTGTTTAATTTTGTAGAATTCAAGGAAAAAGCTCCTTTGTTTATTATTGACTGTTCAAGACAGAACGATAATTTAAAGACTGGTCCAGTGGATGTACGTTTAGAAATCGAATGTTCACAAGATATACCTGAGAATACCAGCGCATACTGCCTTATTATAAATGATCGCATTATTGAATACAAACCCTTAACCAACATTATACGTAAATTATCATGAATGTAGTTGTGGATGTGCAAGGATTTAAAACAGAAGCTAATGAGTTTATTGTGAAAAAAATAGCAGTCCAGTGCAAAATCAACGTATTACTTCTACTTGTCAAACCACCTTGTCCTTATTATAATTTAACAAAATCAGAGAGAAGACAAGTGTCCTGAATTGAAATAAATAGAAATATATATTGGAATGATGGATTTATATCATACCAGAATTATAAGAAAGATATAATTATTGGAAAAAGCCATCTGGATACGTAAGATTTTGTCTAATAATAACTATGCTAATGAAAATAATGATGTAACAAACGTTTTTAATTTAGAAGATTATGGTTGCCCTAGTTTGATAAAGTTGTATGAAAACTATTCGCTAAGTTTAGGAATATATTTTTGTATTTATCAATCAACATATTGTGCACTAAAGAACGTTAATTGTCTACTGAAATGGAGTCATGAAAATAAAAAAAATCCTTAAACTTTGTTTTTTATTTCAAGTAACCTACCTACTTACCTTTATAAGGTTTTTTTAAAACAAATATTTTGTATAAAAAATAAGTAATAACCTGGTTAGAAAATCATATATCAATCCTTAAGCAGCTCCAACTTTTTCTGCTATTAGATAGCTGATTATTTTAACAATACAGCAGATATGTATGGAGTTTTATTGGATGATTAATGAATTAGATCACAATTTTGCAAGAATAAAAACAAAAATATGTTTTTGAATGGATAAAAACATATTTTTGTTTTTATTCTTTAGGAGTTTTATTGGATTATTTATGAACTTGATCACCATTCTGCAATAATGATACCAAAATATGTTTTTGAATAGATAAAAACTAAGTAAAACTCGAATATTAACTTCGATAATATTTATTTGAATTGGATTTTGTTTTCAATATTTAATATTACCTTCTGGAATAAATGAAAAGTAATTAAAAAATTGATGAAAAATAGTTGAAAAATAATTGAATGGTAAATGAATAATGGTTAAAAATCGGATGATAATTACTTCTCGGATAAATGAAAACTAATTGAAAAATAGGTGAAAGATTGTTGAAAAATTGCTGAAAGATAATTGAATGACAATAACTAATTGAAAAGTAGATGAAAGATTGTTGAAAAATAATTGAATGATACATGAATTATGGTTGATAATTACTTCTCGAATAAATGAAAACTGATTGAAAAATAGACGAAAGATTGTTGAAAGATAATTGAATGATACATGAATTATGGTTGATAACTACTTCTCGAATAAATGAAAACTGATTGAAAAATAGACGAAAGATTGTTGAAAGATAATTGAATGATACATGAATGATGAAATTGGGTTGTCTGGATCTCTGGTGATCCAGAGAACTTAATTTCATACTAACCTAGATGATGCTAGATCTAGGTTAGTCCGCATACTTTGCAAGTCTTGCAGCGACTCCGCCATTAGGACGATATCATCGGCAAATCGTAACTGTGAGATATTCTCGCCATTGATATTTATTACCATTCCAGCGTCTGAAACATATCTTCCAGGGCATTAGTATACAGTTTTGGGGATATAACATCCCCCTGTCTCACTCCCCTGCGCAGTTAGATATGTTTAGACTGCTGGTTTTGTACTTGGACAAGTCATACAGAAACCTCAGCACATCGATGTATCGCCAGTCCACTTGACAACGCTGCAAAGACTCCAGAACCACCCAGGTTTCAACGGAGTCAAAGGCCTTCTCATAGTCCACAAAAGCAAAACACAGGGCTGGTTATACTCTTCAGACTTCTGTATAACCTGCCTCACTGTGTGTATGTGGTCTATGGTGCTAAATCCTCCGCGAAACCCGGCCTGTTCAGGAAGCTGGAATTCGTCAAGTCTTCTTTCGAGACGAATTGAGATGACCCTCGAAAACAACTTATAGACGTGGCTCGAGAGTAAAATAGGTCGGTAGTTCTTTAAAAGAGTTTTTTTTACACGAGAACCAAAGAAAAAGGATTGTAATGTTTTTAGGATTCATGTATGTTTGTATATGTATGTTTGTGTGTATGTATTTATGTGAGTTTCTGTATTCTACCATAACTTTTAAATGCCTTAACAGATTTAGACGAATGGGGTATCGTTAGAATCCTCACATCCTCCCGAGTAACATAGGCATTTATTTATTTTGAGAGGCAATATGGCAAAAGTATGGCTGCATTTCCAAGTGCAAAAATTATAACATTTTCTTTACAATATGGGTATCAATGTTTTTTTTTACACGAGATCCAAAGAAAACGGATTGTAATGTTTTTAGGATTCATGTATGTTTGTATATGTATGTTTGTGTGTGTATTTATGTGAGTTTCTGTATTCTACCATAACTTTTAAATGCCTTAACAGATTTAGACGAATGGAGTATCGTTAGAATCCTCACATCCTCCCGAGTAACATAGGCATTTTTTTTATTTTGAGAGGCAATATGGCAAAAGTATGGCTGCATTTCCAAGTGCAAAAAATATAATATTTTCTTTACAATATGGGAATCAATATAAAGGCATTGATAAGCACTTTCCAACAGTATACAATTTATTGTCATAAGTTCTTTTTTGGCAGGGCAGGCGTGTTTTTTTAGCTTTTAAGCTAGTTATTTATTAAGAAGAGTACTACCAAGCTCCTGCTCAACGCTTTTGGAGTTCTCCCACTGTTAAGCTCCCGAAGTACTGGTTTCCCCCTGCTTTCAAGAGCTCCGAAGTTATACCATCCTCACCGGGGCCTATCCATTCTTAAGTTGTTTGAGCGCCATCTCAATCTCGTCTAGGCTGACATAGACCAGCAGCCTTATTGTCTAACTCTGGTGGTAATGGCAATCAAAGCCATTACCAGTTCCATTGGCGGTTCCAGTTCGCCGTCCAGGGGAATTGTCTAATATTTTCGGTAATAATCGTCTTGAATAAGTGATATCCATTTCGTCAGTATAGTGGCGGGTCAGTATAGCGCGGGAAATTTCTGTGCTGGGTTCGGGTCTAGAAGCATGCGAGTCGTACAATCGGCCATAGAAGTCTTCGATCTCAGAAAGGATCGCCGGCGTAGAGAACACGGTTGTGCCATTATTGGTCTTGAGCTTCATCAGATGGGATCTACTCAATTGCTGGGCGAAGACTTATGACTGCCGATTTTGCTCAATTGCCTTTTCTATTTGGCGAGTATTTGAGCATCGGAGGTCACTTCGCTGATTTTTTAATTGAGGTCCCTTTTCTCTGACGGTGGCTTGCTGTTGCTCCCGTCGCTCATCCTTAGGCCGAAGAGCCTCATCCGAGATTTTAGACTTCGAGCCCGTACGCTGCAGCCTAGAGCTGCAGCTGACAAAATCTTGTGATAGTCGTACTGACATGTTAGGGTATTTTCATCAATTTTCACGATTTATAAATTTGTAGTGCAACTATGGGATGGCGCAGGCCAGAATAGTATTCAGCGACATTAATTTCATCAGTTATACTCGTATTACGGTGGTTCCCTATCCAAAACAGAAAAACAAGGTGGCAGCATTGTGTGTCCAAACACTCTTTCCTAACGCATGTAAACTACGAAAAAAAATATTTCCAATCCAAAAATCTCAGAAAGTATATCACTTAGGCAATTTATTTACAACACTTTGTTTCTTAAAAAAAAAAACATATCGTTTGACACTTGTGGCCATGAAACCGAATATTTTCAAAATGGCGGAAGTTTAGGTACATGATACTTTAGATCCTTAATTACATGGATACTTTGATCAATGACCACGCGGGTAAAGCAGTGGGGGCGCAGCTAGTGAAAGTGAAGAGATATCCTACCTCCAATAGCGAGACAGCTCCTGATCTCAGGCTGTCCGACCATTTTGAGATGCTTCGCGAAGTGTTGTATAATGTCGTGCGTTTGTTTGGCTAACTCGCGCGACGGACAGATTATGAGCCCGTAGGGGCCTTCGTTTCTAGAAAACAATACGTAAATTATTTATTTTTATTGCTCGAAATGTATTACCGCGATTAAGTTATTAAAGAAGATTTATGAAAATTTACCATTCTAGCTTAAATTAAGAATAACATTTAAAAAAAACGAGAGTATTTCTTTACTTATAGATTACTGGAAACTTATAAGAAGTCTATGTTCTTAAAATAATATGGTAAATCTCTCAATATTGTGAAATAATACATTAACCCTAAAGAACCCTCTTACACGAGAGTTCAACTCGCATTTATGCGTTTTTTTTTAACTAATATGTAATACTCTAGATAGAATACACCTGTCATACTTGGGAACACAAGTCATGCCTGGGAATACATGACGCACAAAACTAGCTCTAAATCATAATCGGGAACGCAAGTATCATGTTTGGGAAAGTCATAAGTCACGCTCGGTAACACAAATCAACATTTACGAACCTGATGAAGGGCATGTAGACCTCCTGCTCTAGACACAGCATGATGATGGGCAGAGTGAAGACGAGGGTCTTCCCCGAGCCCGTGAAGGCAATGCCGATCATGTCTCGACCGCTCAGCACTGCCGGGATGCCTTGCACTTGGATAGGAGTGGGATTCTTGATGCCTTTGGCTTCTAGCCCTCGGAGTATGCCTGTATGTATGGGAATAAGCCTTCAATATATATTATGATAGCAAAGTTTTATTATATTGACGAATAGGCAATAATTTTACCGAAGTATTACCTAATGATAGTACCTCTTTCTTTTATAGGGTGTAAAATAATGGTTTTTAAAAATATTTTCCAGGAAGGAACAAAAATTAGTCACATTTGGAAAACAGGCCCTTCCACTAAATTAAAATCATTATAACTTAGATATTGATTTTAATTTAGCGGAAGGGCCTGTTTTCCAAATGTGACTAATTCATGTAATCGAAAAAAAAAAAACAGCACGCAATTTTTTAAATAGTTTGCTTATATAAGGACCAATTTTTTTTAATTTTGCAATTTAAAAATTAATAATATTTTAAACAACATTATTAAAATTTAATAGTTTGATGATAAAAATCATTAGGTTTCTAAAGTCAAAAGAAACATCGATTTCATGACTATACCGAAATAATAATATTTTTTTTATTCCATATAAATCACATCATTGTGACATTTTAAACTAAAAACTGAATTTTAAAAACGGTCACTAGTAGATTATGCAACCAAATTAGTGATCAATGGGTACCAATTTTTCGAAAAAGTTGAATGGTGGCACCATTCTACTTTTTCCAAAAATTGAAATTACTTATGAACCAAGGAACATTCATAGAGGCTAAGATATAGAGGAGGTCAAGTGGTGCTCATATGATAGGAACTGAGCTGGTGCATCATCCCTTAACTTTTGCATTTTGACTTCTGGGATACCATATATCTTTAGGAAATTTATTATAATGAAAGGTAGACATAGGTACGATTTCTAGCATATAAGGACAAGCGGGCACATTTCCTCACACTGAGTATGGGTTAATGCCATATTATATGACCCATACTCTCTGATAAATTACCCATATTCTTGGCCTGAGTTCACGGTCTCATGACTCCGGCGGGAGCAATAGCATTCAAGGACATGCATACTTACTCACACTGGGTAATGTGGATTATGATATGTCATGTATGACTACATAGTCTCTGAAAGGCCTAACTTAAGCGGGAAATTTGCACGTAGTGGCGAAGCTATTACTGAAACATACCTTTCGGAAATTTCATATGGTGGAAGGTAGTGATCGGTGGGGGGACATTCTCCCCCTCCACTAGTATTCGCAGCTGTCTTCGCACGGTCTCGTGGCGTTCCGGCGGGAGCGCCAGCACGCAGCGCGGCGGCTTCCACGATGTCTTGATCGGCTCCTCGTATTGAATACCTGGGGAAATAGTAAGTAAAATATGCTGCTGCTATCACGTCTTCTTGTATGCCAAATAACAAGTCAGCAGATTAGCTTGTTGCCACAGCGAATCACCAGATCAGCTTGTTTATCACACAATGAGCCATCAGATCAGCTTGTATATTAGATTGTATATTAGACAGCGAGCCATCAGATCAGCTTGTGTAACACACAACGAGCCATCAGATCAGCTCGAATGTAACAAGTCACCACTAGGGCATGAATCCCGGAAACTCGGAATATCGCAACTCCGGAATTTCGGAACATTAGTTCCGATATTACAATTCCGATACTGAGGGGTCCAATATCGCAACATCGGAATCAATCAAATTTTCTATTTGAGTTTTTTAATAAAATATTTTCCGTACATAAAGAGAACCAACGTGCGTAGTTTAAACAGAAATTAACATTAAACTATTATCTAGAAAATTTGTAACACTTCTTGAGTTGAAAAAATCAAAATAAATAGAAAAAGAGCTACAAAATTGTTTTAGTCAGATTAAATTATTTCCGAACGGACTCTTCATTTAATTTTAATTACTCATTATATTAGCCAACGCCCCGTGCAATGCAAAAGCTATGATGGTTTTGTCCGTCTTACTCTTTTAGTGCGTATTCTATACGTCTCTAATATGTCTATGAAATAGATATAACCCACCTATAGTATTTAAGTAGTTCAATTGATAATTATTACTATTTTAACTTACAGTTACATTATTCTGAAGTTTTATTGAAGTTGATTTTGAGTTTTATAATTTAATTAGTAGAGGATAATAATCAGAAATCTGTGATTTGTTACATGTATACTACATTTCGTAGTAAAAAAATATCATTTTTTGTTGACTAGACTGACTGATTTAGAAATCAGGTTTTAGTTCGTTCAGTGAGACCTAATGCATTTTAATGAATTAGGTTGCATTACATTTTAACGTTGTTATTTTGTAAATATTAAAAGATTTTGATTGAAAACATCGTTTATTGTATCCAATTTAACTTTTTAACAATTCCGATATTAATATCGGAATTCCGATACTGAGATCTAATATCGGAAATCAGTCTCGGAATTGAAAACCTTCCGATATTACATGCCCTAGTCACCACATCAGCTTGTTTGTCACACAACGAGCCATCTGATCAGCTTGTATGTCAGACAACGAGTCATCAGTTCAGGTTGTATGTCACACAACGAGCCATCAGATCGGCTTGTTTGCCACACAACGAGCCATCAGATCAGCTTGTATGTCACATAAAAAGCCATCAGATCAACTTGTATGTCACACAACGAGCCATCACATCAGCGGGCTTATTTGTTGCACAATTTTATGCCTATACCTAGAATTTCACCTTTAGCCAATTTAGTGACGAATCTTTATACAACGAATCGAAAGCACTCCAGGTGCAGGTGTCAATGGTGGTGACCTTTGATCAGATGGCAATTATTTATTTTGTGGTGATGATGATAAGCCATAAGATCAGACAATCAAATTGTTGTAGTCTTTTTTATAATTACTTACCTTTAGCTAACTCAGCAACACCCATGAGAGCTTTGCTCTGTGCTACGCTTTCGAGGATGTGCTCCTCCTCTCGCGCTTGTCTCTCGGCCGCAGAGAGCGCGCGGGCCTCCGCTAGTCGTTTCAACTCGCTGTGCTGGTCCAGGAGTGAGACGTTGTAGCGCCGACCCCACTCTTCTTGTGATGCTGGAAGAGATAGTTACCGGTCGATTATCTAACTAAACTTATATTTACTAGTAATTTTTTTTTTTAAAAAAGTGTGTATTCGGTCTTCTCAGCTCAACGGATTTTGATAAAATTTGGTTTGTAGATATGTATTTAGGTCCTGCAATAACACACATGATACTTTTCATCAACATCTTCGCTAATGTGGAACCGACGGGGCGCAGCTACATTAACATATCAACATTATATATCTATAATAAAGCTTTAAGAAACAAAAAAGTCTGTAAAAAGAAAATATTTAAAAATAAAGAATCGAGGACCGGGACAAGAATGTAACGTGTTTAAAAATCGTGATTTCTGTATGTTCGTTGGCTCATCGCGAAAAACTACTGGATCGATTGAAATGCGGTCTTCACTGTTAGCTAGCGTATGGTTTGACTTAAAATCTGGTGTACTTCGCATCTCTACGCGGTGGGTTGAAGCCGAGCAATCATAAAAAACCGGCCAGGAGTGTGTCACACACGCATAGACCCTAAGCTACCCAACTGTGAAAACTGCATTGCAATCAGTCCAGTAGTTTTTACGTTATACGCCAATAAAGCTATTTTTATGGTTGCTTCATGTATGTCTCACTATGGAATTTGTTCAGAGTCGATGCAGGTACAGAATGCGTTATTTTGTCGGTATATCTCGTAAACTAGTAAACCATAGCCAGCTGAGATAATTTTGTTTGTAAATTCGTATTATGCCCTAGTGCCCTGGATTTCTTCCATTAATTTTGTTTTTTTATGAGTTAGATGGGGAAGGCTTCTCTTTAGATTCTAACAGATTAAAAAAAACTAAACTTATAAAAAAACAATAAAAACGAAAAAAAATGTAGTTTTTTTTATACAATTGGTCTAGGTTACTTAAAATAAGCTACTGAACAAGTTTTTTTTATCGTGTCTGTCTGTTTGACTGTTTGTTAGTTCGTCTGTATGTTTGTTCGCGCATTACTTAAAATCTACTCGACCGATTGCGATGCGGCGTTCACTGATGGATTGCTTAGGGTATGACTTAAAAACTGGGGTACTTGGTATCTTAATCCTTTTGATGAAATGTTGGTATATTGGTATTTTATGTCCTGGTATAGCACATAGAGTATGTTAACCTAGAGAAATGACCACGCGTGTGAAGCCGCGTGCATCAGCTAGTAAATAGTAATTGATTTATATTTAAGTAGCTAAATAATATTATTTTAGTAGCTAAACAATAATAAATATAATAATTGATTTATATTTTTTGATAACTACATATTTTTTTACTAGATGTGAAGTGCATGTTTCTTCGATTGCATTTTATGCCGGGTCCAGACCAAGAGAACGAGAGCGAGCGAAGGCTACAAAACACAAGCGAAACACAAAACAATGTGGACGACTTAACGAAAGCAAGCGAGAGCCAGCGTAGGCCTTCGTTCGCATTTGGCCGTGCTCCGCCGCGTCTCGGTACATCAAAGGGAATTATAGCGAGCGATCGCACGTGGTGTGTACGAACGGGCGAATGCTCATTCTGCAGCGACCGTTGCACGGAATGGACGTCTCGCGCATACATTTTTAGGAAGGTTCATTCTTGTCGTTTAGTAAGTATGGAATGGTCGAATGAAAATCTTCTGAGGCTCATAGAGATTTATAGGCAATAACCTCAGCAGTGCGATTCAAAATATAATAGCAATAATAAATACTTAGCAGGGGCAGCTTCACGAAGTTTTTTTACGGAGTAAAAAACTCCCCAATAAGATACTATGTCAGCAATTTTTCCCCTAATGTTTTAAAACTACATATTCCTTATTTGGGTAATTATCATATACGTAAATAAAGTGTGATTTATAAATAAATAAAAAAATAGTTGAAAATATTATTTGTTTTTTTTATGTGCGCCTCTTATATCATAATTGTTAAAAAAACGGCATAAATATAACGTTAATTGAATTAAAAATAAATTAAAAATTAAAATATTTTAAATGTCACGGTCCGTGTAATGTGACAGTATCGTTTTCTAACATAAATTAACGAATCTTTAGCTGTTCAATAATTAAATTCACTAAAAAACATTGTTTTAGGCAGCCATCTTGTCTCAGCCCAGTTTACGTACGCTAATGCAAGGATCTGTGGAGCTACATTTAATAAAAGTTATTTGTTAACAAAATAAGCATAACATGTCACAACTGTGAATATTCTGGCAAGGGTATGTAAACCTCTAACTTAAATTCCTGATAACATGAGTTGCGTATTGTAGCACAGTTTCTTCCTAAATTATATTAAACACATGGTGTTTATTTTTTGTTATAAAATGGCGGTAACAACGGCAAAATGTCACGTCCATAGTTCTCACATCCGTAATTTCACTGTGACTACGGTTGTGACATTTTTAATACTTTTGGGTTTGGTTTTTGTAAGTAATGGTCAGATCCGTAGTCGAGATGTCACATCTGTATTATAATAATTAGTTTTCTCTTTTTTATTTAAGAATGTCCAGTGCTTAAATAAAACGCAAAAAAAGTTTTTATGTTATTTAGATTAATACATTTTTGATAATGACCCATTTATCGATCTATTTATTAACATTTACATTGAAATAAAACACTATTACCACCCTAGCAACAACGCGCAACACTACTTCATTTTAAAATGATTTATGACAGCTTAAACATTTTCACCAGTTCCTCGGACTTGGACTTGAAATTAGGTGCGATGCGAAAAAGTCACAGTCGAAGTGGCGTTTGTGTAGAAAGTGTTAGTAGGGTTAAGTATTGTTATCTCATTCACGCTACAGTCTGCTTATGTCTATATATGATGCACACGAAGCATGACAGTGGCAATGTAGCTGTGTTTGCCTGTAGTAGTATCTAGTCCAGCTTTTGTTTATTTGATTTTAAAACGTGCCGTATGCCCTTTAACTAGATCTATGTCATAGAGATTTTGTCTTTATGTTTCCCCAAAGATTACCCAAACATATAAATTTTCCCTAAAATGGGGATAATATCCCCCGATCTGGACACCCTAATTCGCCGTGGTTCGCCGTTTGTCGCCGGGTTCACGCGCGTTCACTTAGTGTGGACACTACGACGAAACCGAGCGAGCGTGCGGTACTGATCGGCGATTCCCACTGGTTTGCCTTCGCTCGCTCTCGTTCCCTTGGTGTGGACCCGGCATTATATTTCAAAATCAAGAATCTAAAGCTTGTTTGCCTTTTTTTAGTTTTGATTGAAGAAGGTATTTTTTTGTATTTAATATAATTTTTAAATGGTCTGTCTATATGTGTGTTTGTTTTCGCATCAAGTAAAAACCTGACTGATTGAAATACGGGTATCATTGTTTCATCTTCATCACTTAGAAATTAACCGAGAAAGCCGAGCAATTGATTGATAAAAACGATTTGTGGGCTGTCTGAATTAGTTTTGATGATATTTGGTTGCTGTGATCTTAAGTGAGGGTACTTGGAATAGCTAGCTTAAAAGCTAAAAAACACGCCTGCCAGGCCAAAAAAATAACTTTCACCAATAAATTATATACTGTTGGAATGTGCTTAAAAAGGCCAATAATTTGATACCTATATTGAATAAAACCCCTAAGCAAAAATATTACTAGATATGAGTGCCATAAAATTTTATGAGTTCAACATTACACAATATTTTACAATTGAAAAAAGTTAAAAAAAAGTGCGAGTTAAACTTGCATGGAGAGGGTTCCATACAATGAATATATTATTATTATTATTATCTCACAATATCGAGAGATTGACTATGTTATTTTAAGACCATAGATTTCTTATATGTTTTCCTGTAATCTATAAGTAAAGAACGAATATAAATTGTATGTTTCTTATTTACTTACATATTTAACTTTAACTTGAATAATTACTCAAATTATGTTCATATACTTTTATTGATTGTTAATCATATTTAGGGGGGAGGTATGTCATATGTTAGTTTGTTTCTCAGGATTGATTAGGTAAAAGTTAAAGTACTACTTTATTGAATAACTAGCTGTACCCGCGGCTTCGCACGCGTGATGTTTTCTTTAGGTTCAAAATACCCATAATGTGCTATTCCAGGACCAATATACCAACATTTGATCAAAACTTCTTTAGCCGTGAAAAATACTTTTATCCACTACTCGGCTTCTAACTCACCAGATTGAGATACCAATAACACCAGTTTTTAAATCAAACCCTAAGCTATCTAACAATGAAAACCGCATTGCAATCGGTCCAATAGTTTTTACGTGATGCATGAACAAACATACAGACAAACAGACAGAGCGACTGATTAAAAAAAAAGGTGTTAATACCGTTTTTGAGCACCCAAGAGCATTTTTTTGTTTACCTTATTTTTTTACAGGCTTTTTCGTACCTATTGCTTTATTATAAGTATAAATAATATTTGACTGTGTCAATTTGCATTAAAAAAAACCGTCCATTTCAGCGTGATACATGTTCTTTTTAATAAATTTTAACCCCTATATTTCGGAAACCCTTTCATTTTTAGGGATGAAAAGTTTCCAATGTCATACCTCGTAGTATGAACTCAAATCATACCAAGTTTCATTTGAATTCATTCAGCTCAGTTCAGTAGTTCCTGTGCGATGCGCGGTCAAGATACGGACAAACAGACAGACAGACAAACACAAATAAAAAGTAAACCAGTTTTGGCATCAGTATCGAATATAGAGGAGCATCCAAAAAATATTATTTATTACTTAAATATTACCATAACTTTGGACCCATATCCCGCAGAAGCCCTTTAATTTTTCGGGATAAAACGTGTCCTCGATTTTAAACCATCATATAAATTAAGACGGTGCCAAGTTGCATCAAAACCCGTCAATTAGTTTCAGCGTGGTACCAGGTTTCATTTTAATTCATCCAGTAGTTCCGGTGGCGTGAAGTACTTCCAAGATACAGACAAAAATGAAAAAACATACAGTTCATTATAGAACATCAATCTCCAAAAAAAAAATTTCACAATATCTTTAATGAACAGAATTTGAACCTATATCCCGCAGGAACCCTTTATTTTTTCGGGACAAAAAGTATCCATAACATTCACCCATCTTACAAACTATGTCTGTGCTAAGTTGCACTAACATCCGTCCCATAGTTATATAATTTTCCACCCCTATCCTGCAGGAACTCTTTAATTTTTCAGGATGAAGAGTATCCAATATCCTATCTCGAAGTATGAACTCAAATAATACCAAATTTCATTTGAATGCAGTGAGTATTTTCGGCGTGATGCGCTGCCAAAGTACAGACAGACCGACGGACAGATAGACAATTTTTTTTTACAATGTCTTCAATTTACAGAATTTGGACATTATCCCGCAGGAACTCTTTATTTTTTCTGGATTTAAATTATCCTCCATTTTTACCCATTATATAAACTATGACTGTCCCAAGTTGCAACAAAATCGGTCCAGTAGTTTCAGCGTGTACTTCTAAATAACTTTCAACGCCTATCCTGCAGGAACTCTTTAATTTTTCGGGGTGAAAAGTATCCAGTGTCATACCTCGAAGTACAAACTCAAATCATACCAAATTTCATTTGAATTCAGTGAGTATTTTCGGCGTAATGTGCTGCCAAGGTACAGACAGACAGACAGACAGACAGACAGACAGACGGACAGACAGAAAGACAGACAGACAAAAATTACAAAGATACAGTTTTGGCTTTAGTATTGAATACAGAAAGGCCTTCAAAAAAAATTCAAAAATATCTTTAATTTACAAAATTTGGGACATTATCCCGCAGGAACTTTTTAGTTTTTCGGGATAAAAAGTATCCTAAATTTTTACCCATTATATAAACTATGACTGTGCCAAGTTGCACCAAAATCCGTCTGGTAGTTTCAGCGTGATACGTGTTCTTTTAAATAACTTTCAACACCTATCCTGCGGGAACCCTTTAATTTTTCGGGATAAAAAGTATCCTATAACCTACCTCGTAGTATGAACTCTAAACATACCAAGTTTCATTTAAATTCATTCAGTAGTTTCAGCGTGATGCCTAGCCAAGATACAGACAGACAGACAAAAATGAAAAAAATATCTGTTTTGGCTTCAGTATCGAACATAGAGTATCCTCCAAAAGAAAATTTCTAAATATCTTCAATGTACAGAATTGGACCCGTTACAGTTTTATTATAAGTATAGATAATTTAGATAAATGTGAGTAGTAAGATAAAACTCAACCACCCGCCAACCCGCAGTGGACAAGCGTGGTGGGTTATTTTGTCCATTCCTCCCCATGATATAAACGTACAATAATGACATACCCCTATTATAGTGCCCGGCAGCTCCCTGGCCCTGCCGATGGCGCTGACGGTAGGCAGACAAGCCCTGGAGCAGGGGGTTCGGTGAATCTCCGGGCGGGATCAGCCCAACGTCAGACAACCCAAGCGATGAAAAAACTGGACTCCGATAATTCTCTTAACATACTAACTTATAACGTACGCACTTGTTAGATTACTACTTATTGTAAATATAGAAATGTATAAAAATAATTCTTGGTACATGTAAATGTTATATATCCAGCTTTCAGAACGAAGTATTCGTTATGAAACAAAGTATTGACTACTTTAAAGAAAAGTAAAGTACCACGTGTAAACTTACGATGTATGTCATCCATCACTATGAAACATCTGTATTATTATGCCATAATTATTATAATGTATTCCAATACAACTATCAGACATGACTAATGTAATGAATAAAGTAAGTGGTAGATATTCGTTGATCTGTTTTCAAACGACTCAAATAACTCGGACGATGTCGGTAGTCTTCGTCTCGGATGACTTCTGACAGCGTCGGATGTTCGAAAATGTTATATAAGGCAAATATAAATGTTTGTCTGTGACCAATTATCACATTTAAATTATTAATAACTATGTACCTAAATAGTTATTTGTTTAATAATATTACAAAACATGTTCACCACGTAGTGTCATGCCGGTTTTCTTGAAAAGTGGTGTATTCTGAATCCGATGTTCAAATAAGTAAACAACAAAGAATTGCAAACCCATTTCCTTGTTTTCATTAAAATACTCCTTAAGTTATTTATTCTGTAGCTGTAGCTACTAGGTACTATAGTTGGTGCAGATAAGTTTTATCTCCTACTCGACAAACCTAACCAACTGAAAGCTAACATTACAAAACTTAGGTTTTGATAACCTTACAGTACGTATAATTATTATACATATGTTTATAAATCTCACACACTCTCATGGAAGAAGACCGATTGATTGAACTGGAAAACGCTCTCACTTACGTCAATTGGGCCATAATAGGAATATGCGAAGTGCGACGACAGGGAGAAAATACCATAGAAAAGGATAACTGCATCTTCTATCATAATGGGTTAAACAATACACTAAACGGAGTGGGTTTCTTAGTAGCCAAGAAATGGGAAAATAATATCTCAGAGTTTATCTCGTATTCCGATAGAATTGACATTCTCAAATTTAACATAACAGACACAAAAAAGATCACAGTCATCCAAATCTACGCCCCAACGCCATCACACCCAGACGACGAAATAGAAGAGTTCTATGACCTTTTAAATAAAGCCTGTGATGAACACCACAGCATTTGGAACTTAGTGCTTGAGGATTATACCGCCAAAGTCGGCGAAAAGAATACTACAGACTGCTACCAAGTATTGGGATTCACGGTTTAGGCGTACGCAATGACCGCGGCACCAGACTCATACATTTTGCTTTCAGTCAAAACTTGTACATAAGCAACCGCTTCTATCCTAAAAAAACAGAAAGGAGATGGACGTGGATATCTCCAGACGGCAGAACTAAAAATGAAATAGACTATATCCTAACATCAGACCAAACCATTATAAAAAACATTCCAAGCCCTAAACAAATTTAGATTCAGTCCGGACCACAGGCCATTACGTGCCAAAGTAACATTCGACATTAAACTTCAGCGTCAAAAAGTATTTAATCAAAGAATAAAGAGGCTAGATAAAGACACACTGCTATACAACGATCAACAGTTTAATATAGAATTGAAAAACAGTTCATTTACTAGATCTAGATACAGAAGATGTACAAGAACAATTTAATAACGTAGAAAGTAGCATCAGAACAGCAAGTGCAAAGGTGAAGCGAACACAAAAGAAATTAAGGAAGCTCACTAACATCACCAAAAATCTCATAGAAGAAAGACTTGTTCTATGTAACGACAGGAAAGCCATAGAATATAGATTGAAAGACAAAGAAGTAAAACGCAGCATTAGAAAAGATCAGAAAATATAATGAAAAGTTAGTAGAAATGTCATTAGAGCAGAACCACTCCCTTAAAATTGCTAAGCAAGGGATATCCAGAAACAAGCCCTGGATAACAAGCCTAAAAGACAAAAACGGGATAAATCAACATAGTAGAGAAAAAATCCAAGAAATCTGCACAGATTTTTACAAAACACTATATTCGGACCCCCAAAAGCCTTTACATGATGTTTGTTTGTTTGTCGTATGAGGTAGTGCTGGCCTCTGATGTCAGAGTTTGTCAGGCCGCCCGAGGGCCTCTGACATGGCTTAACGACTGCTATTAACTAATAACAGCCGGGACCGACAGCTTAACGTGCCCTCCGAAGCACGGAGCGATGGAAAACCGCACATAACTTCGAAAAGTCATTGGTGCGGGAGCCTAGGTTTTGAACCCGGTATCGTTGGATTCTAAATTGCACTATAGAACCATTAGGGCACCATCTTGATAATAGCGACTATACTTACCCTAAAGAAATCCCCCTCATAACCGGATTCGAAGTCCACTCTGCACTTCGTAAAATGAAGTACAGCAAAGTACCTGGTGAAGATGGAATTAGCACAGAAGCCCTTATAATTGGCGAACCTAGTCTTTTACCACTCATAACAAACCTTTTCAATGATATTTTACGAACAGGAACTTTTCCTAAACAATTTTGTCACTCTGATATTATACTACTACACAAGAAGGGTGACAAACGTGATATAAACAACTATAGGCCTATAAGTCTTGTATCTCACTTGTACAAGGCCTTCATTAAAGTTATAGAAACCCGTATATCTGGCAAATTAGACAAAGAACATCCCCCTGGACAAGCTGGCTTCGGACGAGGTTTATCAACCACCGATCATCTTCAAACAGTAAATCAAATAATCGAAAAACACCAAAAGTTCAACATTCCACTCTATCTTGCCTTCGTAGATTATACGAAGGCATTTGATAGCATCACACACTCTTTCATATTCGAGGCCCTCCGCAATCAAAATATCCATCCCACTTACATCAATTTGCTTCGTAATATTTATGCTTATAGTACAGCTGCAATAAAACTACATACACCGGGTCCATCTTTCACAATAGAAAAAGGTGTCAAACAGGGCGACCCACTATCTCCTAAGCTTTTCACCAGTACCCTGGAAGAAGTTTTCAGGAAGTTGTCGGCTGGCTGGGAGAAAAGGGGCATTGACATCGGTGAAGTAAGGTTAACCAACTTCCGTTTTGCCGACGATATAGTGCTCTTCTCTTCTTCAGCTGCAGATCTACAGTCAATGCTCCAAGATCTGAGCGATGCCAGCCTTGAGATTGGACTTCGGATGAACATGTCTAAGACTAAGTTCATGACCAATCGCACCGAACCCAAGGTGGAGATCAACGGTGGAGAATTGCAATATGTTCATGAATACATCTACTTGGGCCAAATAGTCTCCTTCCTCGGCAGACAAGATAAAGAGGTTGCAAGACGCACCGAAAACGCCTGGAGGAGCTATTGGTCCATGAAAGAGCTAATGAAGGGCAATCTTCCGATGAGACTAAAGCGGAAGCTCATGGACATGTGCATTCTCCCCGTCCTGACCTACGGCGCACAGACATGGTCATTGACGAATATCCAGAAGTCCAAGCTCAAGGTATGCCAACGAGCAAAGGAGCGCAGCATTTTAGGGGTTAAATTAACTGACCATGTTTGAAACACCGAGCTGCGCTCCAGCACTCAAATTGCTGACGTAGCTGAAAAAGCCGCCAAACTGAAATGGACCTGGGCTGGTCACGTCTGCCGCATGCCAAAAGTGCTGTGGGCCAAGATAGCCACCATGTGGAGCCCAAATACAGCGAGGCGACGTCGCGGGAGACCACGCAGGAGATGGCAGGACGAACTAGACACCTTCAGTGACTACTGGTCATCCATAGCCCAATACCGCGAAGCCTGGAAATCGTGGGGGGAGGCCTTTGCCCAACATTGGGACACCACAGGCTGACTGTAACTGTAAGATAAAACTAAAAATACGGTCATAAAACTTAGTGTACTTAGAACTTGCAAAGGAGGAATGTAAACCAGTAGAAACTTCAATGGAGTGTATCTTAGGATTTGCAAAGGAGGAATGTCAACCAGTAGAAACTTCAATGGAGTGTATCTTAGGATTTGCAAAGGAGGAATGTAAACCAGTAGAAACTTCAATGGAGTGTATCTTAGGATTTGCAAAGGAGGAATGTCAACGAGTAGAAACTTCAATGGAGTGTATCTTAGGATTTGCAAAGGAGGAATGTAAACCAGAAGAAACTTCAATGGAGTGTATCTTAGGATTTGCAAAGGAGGAATGTAAACCAGTAGAAACTTCAATGGAGTGTATCTTAGAACTTGCAAAGGAGGAATGTAAACCAGAAGAAACTTCAATGGAGTGTATCTTAGGATTTGCAAAGGAGGAATGTAAACCAGTAGAAACTTCAATGGAGTGTATCTTAGAACTTGCAAAGGAGGAATGTAAACCAGAAGAAACTTCAATGGAGTGTATCTTAGGATTTGCAAAGGAGGAATGTAAACCAGTAGAAACTTCAATGGAGTGTATCTTAGGACTTGTAAAGGAGGAATGTAAACCAGAAGAAACTTCAATGGAGTGTATCTTAGGACTTGCAAAGGAGGAATGTAAACCAGTAGAAACTTCAATGGAGTGTATCTTAGGATTTGCAAAGGAGGAATGTAAACCAGAAGAAACTTCAATGGAGTGTATCTTAGGACTTGCAAAGGAGGAATGTAAACCAGTAGAAACTTCAATGGAGTGTATCTTAGGATTTGCAAAGGAGGAATATAAACCAGAAGAAACTTCAATGGAGTGTATCTTAGGATTTGCAAAGGAGGAATGTAAACCAGTAGAAACTTCAATGGAGTGTATCTTAGGATTTGCAAAGGAGGAATGTAAACCAGAAGAAACTTCAATGGAGTGTATCTTAGAACTTGCAAAGGAGGAATGTAAACCAGAAGAAACTTCAATGGAGTGTATCTTAGGATTTGCAAAGGAGGAATGTAAACCAGTAGAAACTTCAATGGAGTGTATCTTAGGATTTGCAAAGGAGGAATGTAAACCAGTAGAAACTTCAATGGAGTGTATCTTAGGACTTGCAAAGCAGGCATGTAAACCAGTAGGAACTCTAATGGAGTGTAAGTTTCACTGTCCACGGAGGCGCAGCTTCATAGAAGCTTCAAAATACGCCAAACAGCTTAAGCAGCCCAACATACTCAACCCTGTCCACGAGGCGTATTACACGCGTATGACGCGTAGGTTTTCAATCATTAGTGTCAATGCCGTCGGACGACGAAGACGTTATTTTGGCATATTACTACATTCGAAGTGGCTGAAGTCTACGATTATATTGGACGCCTCTGTATCTAGAAAAACCATCAACTGTAGATTGTTCGTTATTAAGCGGAGAAATGCTCTTTAGAGCGAAACTATCGGTAAAGTTAAAAATATACGTTTTTCTCTGAACAACTTTACTCATTTCAATCTACATGACATTACTAAAAACAAAACACACACACTACTCAAAAAGTATAAAAAACATAAATCAATAAAAAATAACAAATATATACAAAAAAAGCCACAACATCCCTAGTGGCAAGAGAAGTGGCCTTTTCAGTTACTTATATCTTTTTTTGCTGAATACAGCAAGATTATTGTTGTACAAACATGAATATTTTTGTAATATCTGAACAAATTTTGCAGCCGTTCCCGCCATATTTACAAAAATAAACAGTGCTTTCTCTCGACGTACGCCCCCGTGTATGACATGCGGTATGGCAGGCGTCATGAAACCTGCATGCAGGATTCAGGCAGGTTTGCTGCTCCGTCGACAGAGTTTCATAGTTTTGTATGTAAGCTGTGAGCAGGCGTACACCAAGCGTGTAATGACGAATATGCGTCTATGAAGCTACGCGTCCGTGGATAGTAGGCCTAACTTAGGACTTACAAAGGAGGAATGTAAACCAGTAGGAACTCCAATGGAGTGTAACTTTGGACTTTCAAAAGAGGAATTTAAACCAGTAGGAACTCCAATGGAGTGTAACTTAGGACTTGCAAAGCAGGCATGTAAACCAGTAGGAACTCTAATGGAGTGTAACTTAGGACTTGCAAAGAAGGAATGTAAGCCAGTAGGAACTCCAATGGAGTGTAACTTAAAGACTCGCAAAGGGGAGTAATACTGATGATACAAAATATCAAGAGAATACTGGATCTTTAATGTATCTGTCTACATACAAGAGGCCAGCCATATCAATTGCAGTCAGTTATTTTAGCCAGTTTAACTGCTACAATATAGCATACATAGGGCAGCATTGAACCAAGCGCTCAGGTATCTCAAAGGCACACTTGATTATGCCCTTTGTTACAAGAAACTGTTTAAAGCCTCTGATTGCATAAGTGGATGCTGATTGGGATACCATATCATACTCAATGCTGATGCTCATTCTTTTCAGGTTATTGCTCGCAAAGAGCAGTGTATTGCATTAAGCACTGCAGAGGCAGAATACATTGCTTTCTGTAAGGCTGCCAAGGTGATTATTTTTATAATAGGTCTTTTAGATGAACTGTGTTCAAATTGTAACTGTAAGGTGATAGCCAAAGTGCTAGTAAAATGATTGGGTTTGCTAATGATTCGAGGGGCAGGAGTTGGGGTGGGGTGGTGGTGGGTTGGAGTGGGGCAGGTGGAAGGCTACCGCCTGGTATCCCTCCTCCCCCCGCGGCGATTTTTAGGTTATGAGATAGGGTTGGCTATAAAATCAAGGGGCAGGAGTTGGGGGGGTGGGGATAGGGCGTGTGGGGGAGGTGGAATGTTACCCCCAGGAATCCCTCCACCCCCCCGCGGAGACGCATAGTTTATGAGATATTTAAATTTTAAGTTTATTAAAAATCAACTGTTTGGTGCAGTGGCATCGGCCGGCTAGAACCGATATTAACTTACGACTGTTATGCCTACAGCAACCAAATATACGATTTTTATGTAATGTTACGGCTGTTTGTTACCAAACAATAGTTTTTTTATAAACTTATAACTGAGATATCTCGTAACCAAAGCATCGCCTGCAGGAGGGAGGGGTACCAGTGGGCAGCCCTCTCCCCCCCTCAACTCCTGGCCCTCGATTCTATCCCTTTGTCTTCCACTGATTAAATTAGCAAGATCTAACCTATCTAACCTAACCTACTCATGTCTGCTCTGTGTCGTCCTAAGATTTCATAATTAACAACTGAATTTTAGGCTCAACTTTCCAATATTTGTAAGTAGCTAAGAGGCAGTATTTTTTTTCTAAGGTAGGCCTTCAAATAGAAAGCCTAAATCTGAAATAGGGTATGGCGACACACAATAGTTTTTGAGAAAAAATATTTAAATTATCCATAATTATCGCTATTCAAACTATACAAATGCACTTTAGTTTATTTTACTTTTTGATTTATGGCATTTGTGGAGTTGCCATACCACAAAAAAAACACTTTAAAATCGCTTTTAAAGCCAATGGAGAGGACTGAAGGCCTCAACAAACCATCTGGATGCGTTTGGCAGACGCGGCAGACCAACACCAACATGGGGCACTTCAACATGAGTAGGTTAGGTTCTAAATGAGTCACAGAACCAACATCAGTAGGTTAGATTCTAAAAGAGTCACAGAACCAACACAGAGCACCCCAATGCCACCTTGTCTTTAGGTCCTACCCCTACAGTGTATATAAAAAGTGCGTAGCCAGAACACAGCTCACGTGGGAGGTCCTGAGTGAAGCAAAAGCGCGAGGCCGAAGTGGAGCGAAGGGGGGAGGTGGCGAGAGTAGCGAGCCAGCTACATCCGTAGCGGAGTGTTGGTTGAGTGGGCGAAGCGACGGTCAGGGGCGACCTCGCGAGATTTCTGGCGAGAGCCCATACCAGAGACAAATTTTCATTCTTTTTCCAACCTCCCCCACACCTCCCAGTGGCAATTCTTTACATTTTTTTCCAAACATAACCTCATTTTTTATTATTGCCATCCCCCCTTCTATGGGGGAGCCTCCCCTCTCTCTCCCTCCCCCTCCCACCTTCCCTAACCTTTCTACAACTTACAAAGTCTTTCCGAATTTTCTTTCTATTACACGGATCAGTAGTGAATAACTTAGAGAGATTAAAAAAATAAACAGTGTTGCCAGATGTTCGAGAAATTTCGTACCCTTACGAGATTTAGCAGTCTTAGTACGAGATACGTGGAAAATAAAAATCTAGTACACTTTTTACGAGATTTTAACTATGTTGACAGCCTGCCTGCGTCATGTATAAAAATCAAAACATAGGTAGTAACAATGTAACGGTCCATACCACAAACAATCAAATTACTGGGGAATCCCAACTTAGATATATATTTTATTATTGTCCTTATTGCACTTATGAGTATTTGATTTCTTATCTCTTTTGCACAAGCTGAAACATGTGGGGCTAAGTATTTTTACTCCAAAGTATTTGAAGTTCCAGTGCACTTCGCGATTCTATAATTATTCAATCGTTAATTTTACATAATGAGTACCTAATGACAGCGAATCTTCATTGACTCCACCTAGAAAAATAACAAAATAGGGAGGATGAACTGCAAAAAAGCAAAAACACGGTTTATAAACATTGTTTGCAACCCTTTCCCGATGAGTGGTTAAAGCATCCGGTTTTTCGAGACTTACTGCAGCCAGATCCTAAAAATCCCACACATCCCTCACATTAGGGTGATTTAAGGACTATTCGTAATTTTTAAACTTTATAGTGTTATGTACGAGATTATGTATTGAAAGTACGAGATATTTGGCATCCCTGGTACGAGAAAAAGAATTCGCCACCTGGCAGCCCTGAAAATAAATAACAACAAGTTTCCTCGGGCTAGGAGTGGCACTATTAGAAAGAGGAGCCCAATTTCTTCCCAATACAACCCTCAGCCACCCCAAATCAAGCGAGTGGATTCTTAAAAATAAAGCCAGTCCTTTATTTATTATACCTCAAATTAATACAACCAAGAAAACTCACTTTCATCATCAGGATCATTATCACTTGAGCTCTTAGTCTCAGTGGCAGCTTCAGCAGCAAGTTGTCCAAGCCTTCCGAGCTTCAAAAGCTGTTGTTTCTTCCTTTGCTTCACTGGTATATAAGGTTCGTAGTTATCGACGTCGTCTTCTGAATCTGAGGAATTTATATCACGTCTGTACCGTTTTATCGGCGGTGCTGCAGCGTCTGGTTTATTCGACATATTGTTTTCTTCCAATAGATTTATTACGAAGTAATGTAATGAGCACAGTAATGAGTAACCACAACAAACAACTGTATTTGTCAAAGAGTCCTAAAAAGGGGAGACGATAATACACGACCAAAATAATGTACGACCAGTATTGTACAGCCAATATTACACGACCAGATATTACGTGTACATAGATTCGTAATATTTGGATGGCTAATACTGGCCGTGTATTATTGCCCGTACAAAATCCATCTGGGTTGATAATGCACGGCCAGTATTACGCGACCAATATTACGTGTACAACTGGATACGTAATATCAGCCTGTGCCGATTTTGTACGACCAATATTACACGGCCAATAATACGAAGCCAACCATAGACAAAGCTAGAATCACTCCTTGATGCCTCGTTTGTGTAGGCAAGTGTCATGATGAAAAATCTGTCACAGAACCAAATCGGCCAACCCCGACTCCACGTGGTCTTGTCTGCCCTACACTAGAGTGATTATAAAAAGCCGGAGGCGCGGAGGGACTGCAGCCCCCGTCCACTCTAACCTGTAACGTTGGTACCTGTGCTTTGTTACGCTAGGGCGGAGGGGCAGCACTTCCCGCAGCGCCGGAGCAATTGCGATTCATAATCTGTGGTAAAAGGAAACTGGAACGTGCAAACGAGGCTTTTACCATGTCATTTCTATATTTTAATCTGTGATGTACACGTAATATTGGCTGTACATTATCGTCCGTACAAAAAGTATCCGGTCCGTATTACTAATAAGATTGCGTAAAGATTGCAATGTGCGACCTCTTCCATAGTTCCAAAGAGAAGTGTCATCACATAGAAAAACAGTGGTGTGTCAATGTAACTTAGATGGTGTTCGTTGTAGTAAAATAAAATAGAACTTGTATTGTGAAGTAATCTTTCTTTCTATTAAACTCTGATGGTAATTCTACATAGGATCAGTTCAGGCCTCACTAGTTAGATATTTTCATGACCATTAATTGGTTATGGGCCGTTAATCCAAAGATCATCAAAGTTTCAAATAGCGAAACTTGAAGGACAAAACTGGGTAGGTACAATGGAAATATCGGATGTCAGCTCTTCTGAGGGGCATGGATGGTTTGATGGACATTGTAGAAGGCAAAATAAAGAAACCGGAAAAGCCTGCAAGTGGGGCTGGTGATGCAGCTGCTGCAGCTTTGGGACTTTATGAGAACCAGATGAAGGAGTTCAATAGATTGGATAGTTCGGCATTACATCTTGTAACGAACAATATTGCTGATGATGCATTAGACAAGGTTTTAAGATTCTGAATGTCCAAGGAAGTCTGGGATGAACTACATAGACTATATGAAGGCGCAAGCGAAGATCGTCTGTATGATTTATGTTGAGAGTTCTTCAGATATAGGAAAGATCTAGCTGACGACATGGCTACACACATCTCAAAGCTGAACAATGTCTGGTACAGGTTACGGCAGGAATTATTAAAAGAGGAAGTAGTTAAAGAACAACCTGAAATTTTATTAATTTGCAAGATCCTGGATACACTACCAGAAAGTTATTTTTCGTTTAAATCGAGCTGGTTGTTAATGTCGAAGAATGATCGGACGGTTGAAAATATTACAAGTCAGTTGTGTGCACACGAAAAGGCGCTAAGCAACAGTAAAGATGGTGAGTCTGGTTGTGATGCCCTTGCGGTGAAAACAGGAAAGAAATTTACAAAAAAGGGTGATGACGTAACTCCAAGGACTAGTAAGAAAGTAAGATGCTACAACTGTAAAAAAGTTGGTCACTTTAAGAAAGATTGTCCAAAGAGGAGTGAATCTCGTCAAGTTGTGGAAGCCAACAAAGGAGTTAACATGGTGTTACTGTCAGTGAATTCGACTGAATCTGACACTGATTGTGAAAACTGGTACGTAGATAACGGAGCTACAAATCATGTTACGATGCGGGCAGATTGGTATCAAGATTTTAAATATTTTGATGTGGATCACACTGTAACAACGGTTAATGGAAATGTGATTAAGGCTATTGGGCAAGGATCACTATGTATTGAAGCTACAGTTAACAAAAAGTTGTCAAGTCAACATTGAGAGATGTATGGTACGTTCCCCAGATATGTAAGAATTTGTTTTCGGTTCTTTCTACACAAGATAAAAATCCAGGAAGCGTGTTTGAGTCGCGGGTCACTACTTGTTCAATGAAAATTGATGGACAAATTACAGTTATGGGAAATAGAGAAAGGTATGGAGGTCTGTACAAGCTGAAATGTAGAATCGTACTTCCATCTAAAGTAACTGTTAACTTGGCACAGAAAGTAGATATGCTGCAACTCTACCATGAGCGGATGGGTCATCAGAATAAGAGGCATGTTAAGAGTCTGATTGAGAGGGAATTCGGTATAAAAACCAAGGAAACTGGAGAATTATGCGAAGGTTGTATATTTGGAAAATCACACAGACTGAAGTTTGGTGTACGGGAAAAAGCCACTCAACCTGGAGAACGCATGCACACAGATGTGTGTGGTCCATTCCCTCTATCGATATCCAAATATCGCTACTTTGTACTGTTCAAGGATGAATTCACACGTTACAGATTTGTGTACTTTCTTAGAGAAAAGTCAGAGGTACATGAGAAGCTCAAAGAAATGTTGGCATCAGCTAAGGTTGCTGGACATACAGTTAAGGAGTTATTGAGCTACAATGGCAGTGAAATTGATAACCAGAAGGTACGAAAAGTATTGACGGATCTAGGTATACAGCAAAGACTAGTTATGCCATATACACCTGAACAAAACGGGTGTAGTGAAAGAGAGAATCGCACAATCGTTGAGACAGCGAGAGCTATGATGCATGCATATGAGGAACTACCTCAGACATTGTGGGCTGAATTGGTAAATACTGCTGTTTATATATTGAACAGGACAGGGCCAACTGCGGTGGAACACAAGTCACCATATGAGCTTTGGGTTGGTAAGAAACCACAAATAAAGCACTTGATGATTATTGGGTCACCTTGTTATGCGCATGTACCAAAACAGACCAGAAAGAAGCTGTATAAAAAGGCAGTGAAATGTATTCTTGTTGGGTATGACAATGATGACGGATACAGGCTATGGAACAAAAATAATAACTCGCTGGTGCGGTCGAGGGATTTATCCTTCGATGAAAAACCATTGGGTGCGGAAACTTCTGTGAAAGCTTCTACTGAAGCTGAAATTGAAATTCCTTTGGAATTTCCACATATGCTTGGGATTAGAAATGAAGCATTGAATCCAACGGATCTACCCCAAGTTGCTCAGAATGCAGAAAATTTAGACAACGGAGGAACAATCAACAGAAATTTTATTCAAGAGAATGTCAATGAAGGTGTTGGTACTGAAATTGTTGGGGACGCTGAACTCATTGGTAGAGAAGATGAAGAAACAGACTTTCGTGGTAGAGAAGATGTTTCTGTTGGAGATTTTGATGCATTTGATGATGCTAGGAGTGACATTTCTGAACAGAGTATTGAGTTAGGGGGGGAAATAAGGGAAGTAAATGAAGATGAGATTGAAATTCATGCCAGAGATGAAATTTCTGAACAGGAAATCATGGAACATGGTGGGATGATACTCAGAGATAGATCAATACTTCGCCCACCTGAGAAACTCAAGGACTATGTTCTGAACATGGCTAGCAGTGGATACCAAGAACCAAGTTGTGACACAGAGGCTATTAAAAGCTCTGAACGGGATCTATGGGAAAAAGCAATGGACTGTGAGATGGATTCTTTGAAGGAGAATAAGACTTGGGTCCTAGTGCCTCTTCCTAAGAACAGGAAGGCTATACCTTGCAAGTGGGTGTATAAAATAAAGCTGAATTCTGATGGTTCAGTAGATAAATACAAAGCCAGACTTGTGATAAAGGGATTTAGTCAAAAGAAAGGGATCGATTATGATCAAACTTTCAGTCCCGTGGCTAAGATGGCAACAGTTAGAAGTGTATTGGCCGTCGCAGCCAGTGATAACATGTCGATGATGCAATTCGATGTTTCAACAGCTTTTCTGTATGGGTCACTTGAAGAAGAAATTTTCATGAAACAGGCTGAAGGCTATGATGATGGTTCTGGTCGGGTATGTTTGTTGAAAAAAAGTCTATATGGCTTGAAACAAGCTCCAAGATGTTGGAATAAGCGGATTTTGGACTTTTTCAAACAAATTGGATTCAAAGTTAGTGACTCAGATCCTTGCTTATTCATAAGGAAGACGCCGTCTGGTGGTAAACTGATAGTTGCCCTATACGTTGATGATGGGTTAGTCGCTGGAACGATAAGGTTGCATATAGATTGCAATGTGCGACCTCTTCCATAGTTCCAAAGAGAAGTGTCATCACATAGAAAAACAGTGGTGTGTCAATGTAACTTAAATGGTGTTCGTTGTTGTAAAATAAAATAGAACTTGTATTGTGAAGTAATCTTTCTTTCTATTAAACTCTGATGGTAATTCTACATAGGATCAGTTCAGGCCTCACTATCGCATTATCGCTCGATCATCCGGAGTTAGTGAATGACTTTGGACGTCCACATAGAACTGCAGTGCGATTACGTAATGTTGATCATGACAGTTTCAAGCAGTCAAATTCAATAATGCTTTGCGATAGAGTCGATTTTGCTATGAAAAAAGTGACAATCCGATTGTAGCCAAGTCCTGTAATTGGGCCACTGACTACTTGTACTTAATGGCTGTGTTCACCTACACGCTCGAATCATCCGGAGATCGTGAACGACTTTGGACGTCCACATACAACTGACAACTGTCAAGTGTCAGTTACATACTAATCCTCCCCTCCACTACTATTTTTCGGATGACCCAGGCGAACGCCCGGACGACGCCGTGAACGATTTCGAGTGTACGCGCGGGTGATCCGTGCGTCCTCGAACGTTTATGTGAACAGGCCCAATACTTTATAATTTGGAACTGACAACTGTCAAGTGTCAGTTTCATACTATTCCTCCCCTCCCCTACTATTTTTCGGATGACCCAGGCGTACTTCCTACGAGGCCTTGAACGATTTCGAGCGATCGCGCGGATGATCCGTGCGTCCTCGAACGTGTAAGTGAACGCGCCCAAGGACTCAAAGAAGGAATATACAATTATAAATACGTATGGGCCGTTCGTTTTGATGCTAAATGATCGAAAATAACAGTTAAAAACGCTATATATGTTTCGATAAGCGCTCGCTTTGGGCATGAGTCAAATTTGACATCGAAAAGCGACTCTATATGGTATGCTTTAGGGTCGTTTTACATTCAGTTTGGCAAGGATCATTAGTGTCAAAAAAGCAAACGAAACAGCCCAAAACGCCACTGCATCATCTCGAATGCAGGAAAAAATAAGTAAATTCCCTGCGTTCGAGATGATGAGATGGCGTTGTGGGTTGTGGGGTCGCCCTCCCGGTAATAGAGTTGCCGGAATTGAGGATCATCGTGTCCTCTCCCGTATTCGGACTTCTGATAACCCTATAATACCCCAGCGCAATTTACTTAATAATTCTTCCAGCTCTATCAACTTCTCATCGGTCCTCAAGGTGCGTGCGATATAAGTCCAGGTCCAGAGATTGTGGGGGTTGGTAGCTGGTTCTCTGCCGGGGATTCTTAGCACCCCCTGCCATGGGCATCGCCAGCCCATGACCTACGGGGGGGGGGGGGGGCAAGTTGATATTGTACCTATGGAGGAACCGGTTCACATGGAAATGGGCGAGAAAAGGGGGGAAAAGGTGATGATAGCGACTGACTCACGCGTGCTGATCTTGGTATTTCTTCGATGGCGCTGGTTCTGGTGCGATTGAATCCTTTCATTGATTCTGAGGGCCTCGTAAGAGTTGGAGGGAGACTTGTCAAGTCTGATTTGGATTTTAATAGCAAGCATCCATTGCTGCTCCCCAAATCACATCATGTCACGCGTCTTTTAGTGGATTATTACCATCAGATGTTCTTGCATCCTGGTCTAAACACACTTTTGAATTTGCTAATACGCAAATTTTGGATTTTGTCTGCGTGGAGGGTTATACGAAATTGTATTTTTCAATGTCAGCGCTGCTATCGCTTGCGGCCAAAATCTTTCGAGCCTTTCATGGCTGACCTACCCGCAAATCGCGTCACTTCTTGTCGGCCATTTCAAAGGGTTGGCATCGATTTCGCTGGACCTTTCATGTTGAAGGTTTCCCGTTTGCGAAATGCTAAAAGCGTCAAGGCCTACATGTGCATTTTCGTGTGCTTCACCACCAAGTGTTGTCACTTGGAGATAGTCTCTGAATTATCGACGGACGCTTTTCTAGCTTGCTTCGACAGGTTCGTATCCCGCAGAGGTTTGCCGAGCGACGTTTTCAGTGACTGCGGTACGAATTTTGTTGGCGCGCGTAATCGCTTGACGGAAATTTCAAAATTGCTGAACGAATCCCAGCATGACATACAGAAATCCTTGGCAGATCATCAAATCGTATGGCACTTCAATCCCCCCGCTAGCCCTCACATGGGCGGCTTGTGGGAAAGTGCAGTCAAATCCGCGAAAATCATCTTAAGTAAAATCATCGGCGATCGCTCTCTCGTCTTTGAAGAGCTCGCCACAGTATTCTCAAAGGTTGAGGCCGCGTTAAACAGTCGTCCAATGTATTCGGTCAGTAATGATCCAAATGACCTCGACAGCTTATCGTCCGGCCACTTCATCATTGGACAACCTCTCCTGGCTCTGCCCGAGCAGGACTTGAGCCACGAGAACGTTAACATATTGAAGCGATGGCAACTAGTTCGTCAAATTACTCAACGCTTCTGGAGGCGTTGGCAAGCAGAGTATCTGCATACCCTCCAGCAGCGTCCCAAATGGTTTCTCAAGTCTCAAAACTTGGAACCAGGCGATCTTGTGATTATCAAGGAACCCAATTTGCCACCACTTCAATGGAGAAAAGCTCGCGTCATTCGAGTCTGCCCGGGCAGCGACGGTACGGTGAGAGTCGTTGAACTTAAAACTTCTTCCGGCACACTTCTTAGGCCAACAGTTAAACTTTGTCCTTTGATGCCATGTACCGATCTATAATCATTTACTTATCTAAACGCTTTACTTTCTTCTTACTTTTCCTTATTTTTTGAAACTCAACTTAGCTTTTCAACCTAATTTTAGAGATTCGAATAGATCTATCTTAGAATCTCAACTTTTTTCTGTTCGAATTTTACCACAGATTTAAGATTAAGCTTCAGTGTCTATCTTATATTTTGAAAGAGCTAGGTAGCTCTTTGGGGGGCGGTATGGTTAATCTAGAACGTTAAATAGAGTTGGTTAAATAGAGCATGGGACCCGGTTCAACCCGGATAACTGCAGGTTACCGCTAACTTGTGGATCTCACACGTTAGGCGCTCGTAGGCTTGGACTTGCAAGGGTTTATCAATAGACTGTAGTAGCACGGATGGCATACTGGGAATGGAATAAGTCAAATGGAAAATAATCGGTCAAACGACCTGCTTAGGACATTGGTTTCTCTGCATTTGGCAAAATTTTTTTGAAACTCTAGAGGAACTCTAGCAAGAGGGGGGGGGCAGCTGCCCCCCCCCCCCTCTTGCGACGCCCATGCCCCCTGCTCCGCCGTTACCGTAGCTGCTACTGGTGCCAGGAATGATGGAGCCGCCGCGCCGGGGACATGGAGCCGCCGCGCCGGGGACTCGGGGCCGTCTTTGCGGTGTGTCTATCAATTGGGGGTTCCCTGGGCCCATAACCAATTGAGGGTTATGGGTCAGAAGAAAACGAGGACTGCAGAAGGAAGAATATTTTATTTAAATTAATCTCCAATACCGCCCGCAACGTGTAAGTGAACGCGCCCATGGAATAGTGTCGTTTGAAATTTATAGGAAAGATCGTTAATGACAAATATACCTATTGCAAACGTATTGAAACTTTAATAACATTGACGGGTGAAAATATCTTGAAATTATTCACAATGCGTAAAACACACTCAAGCCAAGCCATTCCAAACGTAGCCCAAGGAATCAAGGCATAAAATCTGTTTACGAGGTGTGCTTAGAATATTTTATGAATTGAGAAATAAATTAATATGCTAATAATATTCATCAATAACTAGCTTATAAAAAAAAGCTGCCCTGTAAAAAAAAAATTTTTGGCAATAAATATTGTTGGAATGTGATCATCAAGGCCTTCAATTTGATTCCCATATTGTAAAATAAGAGAAAAAAAAAACACGATTTTGTAGCCATACAGCTGCCATAATTAATTTTAACAAAAAAAATATATAATAACGGGGGATTTAAGGATTCTAACGATACCTCATACGTCTAAATCTGTTCAGGCATTTAAAAGATATGGTGGATTAAAGAAACCCACATACCTACATATAAATAAACAAACACACATGAATCCTAATAACATTACACTCCTTTTTGGGAAGTCTACTAGTAGTGAAAAAATAAGAATTTCATAAATTAATAATACGAATTTAAAATTCCACCCCAATTTATAAATAAAAATCAAATGGGTTGCACTAAACAATAGAACATGGTGTTTGTTAAAGCAAAAACATTAGATGCTGTTTGCAGCAGCTTTGGATGCCTTTCTAACTGTAACTGACCTTGAAAATAACATTATCACATGCATATGTCATGTCAATTTGTGAAGTCGTCAAGTCAAAATTGACAAAATATGCAAGTGACACGTAACTTTGTTTGAATTAATTACCAATTTACGACCTCCAAATGTGTAAATTCCTGAAATTTTTCGCACGTACCGGTAAATAGAAACCCATCGAACATGTCCGACAAAAGTTTCGGCGATCATACTAACAGGAACATAGTGAAAAATCCGCTTCTTTCAAGTGCTGTAACTGGGCTGTCTTTGGAAGACCTGACGCACAAGGCTGTTTTGCTGCCTGTAACCCCATCCCTGGGACAGAATATACGATTAGGTGAGTACTTAAATTTATTTTTATCTTATATCCACGATTATAACGTGTTTTTTATGACGCGCGCGCTCGTAGAAGCCAAAATAGAGATCATATTTATTCGCTACCAAACTGTCAAAACCCCGCTGTTCTTCCGTGATATAAGAATACTACTTGCGAATATTATGTTACGAGTGTGATACCCAGTGATATCTTGAAATAACTATTTTCGATGTGAAACTTTGTTTTAGTGTGTTTACATAACAGTGTTTGCCAAATGTCTTCATTTTTGTACAAAACCTACAAAAAAGCGCCTTTTGAGGGTGGTTTTACATCGTACTTCCCGTTTTATTTTAATTCTAAACATAAACAAGCTCACAAAGTCGCCAACCATGCTCTTGTGAGTGAAAGATCCTGTGTTGACATTGTTTTTACAGCAATTATCACTAACTCCTACTAACATGCTAAATCCAGTTTGCAATGACATTCTTCTATAGACAGGTTTTGTCATACAAAATGGCATTTCTATTTGAAAGAAAGAAAGAAAATGCATTTATTTATGACAATGGGTCATGCTGCAATCCATTGCCTAAATTGAAATATCTTAAGATCCCCTGTTTATTTATTTGCTTTTGCATCGTAATTATAGCAGTCATTGAACAATCATACTTGCATTTTATCTGTGTTGTGCTAGATGTCGCGACCAGTGCAGGAATAAGAGAATAAAACTTTAATCCTTTTTATATGTATAATATCATTGGTGGTAGGTATGAAAACAAGACTTGCTAAGACTACTCTAACCTCGGTTCCATGAGCGGGTCTCCTCAAAATAAGTCATCATTCTTCTCTGCATCATTGTTCTCACAAGTCAAAGTCCACTACATATAATTTTGTGTCGCCACGACTCATAGAAAACCAGGAAGCATACCGACTAACAAATATACTGCAAGAAAAAAACACGAAAAAAAATGCGGACTTTGATTTGTGAGAACAATGACACAGAGAAGAATGACAACTTAGTTTGAATAGTCGATCCAACCAACAAAGATATATTTTTTAAATTGAGCAATAACATGACCTTTAATATTATACATTAAAAAAATACCAAAAACAACCAATAATATATATCTATCCATACTTATAATACTTAAATCTATCTATACTTATAATAAAGCAAAAAGAACGAGAAAGTCTGTACAAGAAGACAATAAAAAAAATATTATCTAAGGTATATAAAATAAGCTACTGAACAAGAACAGAATATTTTATAAATCGTGTCTGTCTGTTTGTTTGTCTGTATGTTTGTTTGTGCCACAAGCTAAAACTATAGGACCGATTGCGATGCGGTTTTCACTGTTGGATAGCTTAGAGTTTCACTTAATATCTGGGGTACTTGGTATATTAATTCGATGATTAGACACCAAGCAATCGATAAAAATTTAATTGATGGCTGATCGAATTTTGAAGAAATTTAGTATATTGTACATTATAGGGTGCTTTTGCTACTTTTAAATGAAAAAACACAAGGGCAAAGCAGCAGGTACAGCTATTAAAGTAATAAGTACGAAAAGTCTGTACAAAGAAGAAAATTACAAAAAACTGTCTAGGGTACTTAAAATTGGCTACTGTCTTTTGTCTGTATGTTTGTTTGTTCGCGCATCACGTAAAAACTACTGGACCGATTGCGATGCGGTTTTCACTGTTGGATAGCTTAGGTTTGACTTAAAAACTGGTGGACTTGGTATCTCAATCTGATCAGTAAGAAGCCGAGCATTGGATAAAAACTTTTTGACGTCTGAAGGAATTTTAATCAAATGTTGGTTTATTGGTATTTTAGGTTTTGGAATAGTACCTAGAGTACTTTTGTACTCTTTTGTATTTCTCTAGGTTAAAAACCTAGAGAAATGACCATGCGTGCGAAGCTGCAGACAGCATACAGCTAGTACAACATAAAAGTACAGATGCAGCAGCATTTTTTAAAGATTATTTTTATGTGCCATAAATTTGCTTATCATTACTTTTACCCCCAGTTTATCTAATTCTTGTAATTTACTTGTATCCTATGTGTTACACAAAATGGGATCATGCTTCTCGGGATTTCAATTTTAGTTGCGTCCACACATTCGAGATCAATAATAGCAACAGCTGGAGTTAATTTGGTGAGAATAATTACTTAAAAATATGCCCTCAGCCCTACGTCATAAAGTCTATTTAGCTAATGATACTGTTTTTGATCAACTTCTAAAAGGAGGAGGCTCTCAAGTCGTCTGTATGTTTTTTTTTGTATTTTTGTTACCTCATATCCCCAAAACTACTGAACCGTTTTTTTTATTAGTATGTGTATGACCCTTATTAGGTCCCATTTATTTAGTCTAATCTAAATATTTGGGTCAGTAGTTTTTTGAGCCAGAAGGTAGTCAAAGGAACTAAACCTTAAAATGATGGAACCCCTTCAAGTTTGAGCTCATTTGGTTTTTCTTGATGAGTTTTCTGGTCTTATGTGGTATCTAAGGTTTTATGTGGTACCTAAGATCTGATGACCGGTAGATAGTCAAGGAACTCAAATATGGCATCTGGTGATCTGATGATGGAGCCGGAACTCAACAATCAAATGATGGAATTCCTTTTATAATATAACTCACAAATATTCCGGGAACTAGCAGAGCACAAAATACTGGTTGGGTAGACATCTTCAGACTGGTTTTCTAACTACCCTCACTTGGGTACATAACATGCCTTCTCTTCGAGATAGTTCACCATTATTTTCACTTTTATACTTAGTCTTTACACTGGTTTCAGGTTAACACTAAACACATATTATTTTTTAATATATATAAGTACTTAAAACTATGGGTATTTTACTATTATGAATTTGCTATTCTTCATCAGACTCAATCTCTTCATTTTCGGAGTCCATGCTGCCTGATCTTATTTTCTTAGAATTGGATGATGGTGGCGAGAATGACAAAGCCCGCTTGTTCCTCACTACTCCAACTTTATTCGGTATTACAATGTCTTATGGTCCTGATACTCCAATGATGTCCGCCCATTTCTTTGGTGAGGGAATTACAATGTAATTTTCATCATCACTTTTGTCTTCCTCTGTTTCAGGCTGTACTGTCACTTTTGATTCCTTTTTATTATTCGCCACTCCACTGCTATGCATCTGATTAATATGTCTCATCAGAAGTCTTCCGTTCCATTGCACCAAGTATCTGCAAACCCCTACCCTTCTCTCTACTATTCCTCTTAACCAGCGAGGTCCCTTGGCATAATTACGGACATATACTGACTGTCCAATACTAAAAGACCGTACTTTAATTACTTCATTCTTCTCATTGGCACTCAATTCTTGGTTAGTTTTATAAGACAAAGGGTTAAGGTAGTGAAACTTAGTTCTGAATCGGCGGTTGTTAAGGAGTTCAGCTGGCGTCTTTTCATTGACACTATTAGGGGTGGCCCTTAGTCCATAAAGCATAGTCGGTAGGCGGACATGCCAAGGCTCCAATGTCAACTTCTTCAATTTATTTTTTACTGTCTGTACGGTGCGTTCAGCTTGCCCATTAGAAGCTGGATGTATGGTGCTACCAATGCCTGTCTAATGCCACAATCTTTCAGGTAGTTCCTGAACTCTTCTGAAATGAAACTCCTTCCGTTATCACTCACCAAGCAATCCGGCAATCCTTGCTCAGCAAAAATATTCCTTAAAGTTTTAATTAATGTGGCACTGCTCATATCATTGACTATTTTCACTTCTGGCCGTTTAGAATATGCGTCTATGAGAATTAAAAAGTTTTCCCTTGAAATGGTCCAGCATAATCTATATGTAGTCTTGACCAAGCTTTATCAGGTTTGATCCAATGATGAGTGACCTGAGTTGGCATGTTTCTATTTTCAGAGCAAATTTAATAATATCTTCTATATTTCTGTCCATGGCAGGCCACCAAAAATAACTTCTTGCTAACGCTTTAGTAATTACTATTCCATCATGGTTTCGGTGTAACTCTTCCAGGATATATGCCCGCATCTGTTCAGGCACCACAACCCTGTTACCCCATAGTATGCAGTTACTATGAACTGACAGTTCTTCTCTCTTCTGCCAATACAATTTAAATTCTTTGTCGACCTTTGTAGACCATCCATTTCTTATCCAATATAAAACTTTATTCAATACTTGGTCCTTCTTTGTAAATTTTGCAACTTCTACCGCCGTAAACTCCAACTCTATAGGTGTCTCTTCTATTAATAAAACTCCCGAAAATTCTTCTTCCTCTGTTGATTCTTCTGATGGCCAACGACTCAATGCATCTGCATTTCCCAAAATCTTTCCTTCGACATATTGAATTTCATAATCATAAGAGTTTAATAATAGTGCCCATCTGAGCATTCTGGGAGATATAATACTTGGAATTGGCTTTCCTTTTTTTTTTTTTTTTTTGAGGGGGGAAATGCCTGCGCACTTCCCTTCCACCACGGGGGTGATGGAAGGGGGTATGTGGGGCTCGCACCCACTAAAACCCCCCCGTGAGCAGTCCTCCACTGAGGTGGGGCAAGATGGGGTCGCGGTAGCATTCTACCATCTTGCCCCAGTGGCAGACCCTTATCGGGTCTCTCCGCCTTTGGAGGGGCAACCTTGCTCACAAAGGTCACCCCTCAGACATGTGGGGCCGTGCAAGCTGGTGAAGAGTCCCCCGACTCTCCACCAGTGACCCCACTACGGAGGAGGGAGGAGGTGGGCAAAACGCCTCCTCCTCCCACCTATTCTCCTGCGCCGGAGCGCGTCCGCTCGGGCGTCAGTCTCCCGGGCCCGCTCCGCGGTCTCCTTCTGCACCATAACGGCTTCGCAGAAGGAGACCATTGCCTGCCACGATCTCTCGCTGCCAAGCATAGCGTTTACTACGCTTGGCAGAGAGAGATCCCGTCCTATCATCATTGAAAGCGTGTGCCGCTGCGGGCCCCATGCGGCACACGCCTCCAACGTGTGGAGCGCCGTGTCCTCCTTTGCCCCACACTCGTGGCACACCGGAGTCCTCTCCCGTCTTGCGATTTGGTGCAGGTACTTTCCAAAACGTCCGTGTCCGGAAAGCACCTGCACCAATCGGAAGGTCAGCGGCCCATGCTGCCGCCTCACCCACCTCCGAAGGACCGGGCGGATAGCCTCCACCGTCCACTGCCCAGGGACCGGTGGAGCCAGGTCCTCCGTCCACCGCCGCAACATGGCGGCCCTCGCCTGCCGCCGCATGCGCGTGACCTCCTCCCACGCTGGGGGGTCTCCACGGGATCTCCTCTCCGCCACGAAGTGGTAAACTTCGGCGAGGATCTCCGCTTGGAGCTCCCCGGGGGGATCACCGGCCAACACGCACCCTGCCGTCCAGTACACCGTCCGGTATCCGCGTATCGCCCTCGTCGCAATCACCCGCTGCGGACGTCGCAGCAGGGTTTTGGTTCTGCGGTTGAGGGCGTCCACCCAGACTGGTGCCCCATACAGGGCCATACTCCGGACTACTCCGGAGTATAGTCGACGACAGTTGGCACTCGGGCCACCCACGTTGGGCAGCAGCCTTCCCAAGGCTGCGGCCGCTCCCACCACCCTTGGGGCCATTTGGGCAAAGTGGGCTTCAAACGCCCACCTCCCGTCCAGGATGAGACCAAGATATTTCATCTTGGTCCCAACCGGAACCATCACCCCATCTAGGGCCACCCGCGTTCCAGGAGGGGGTCCCCCTCGAGGCCCATGAAACAATAGGGCCTCGGTCTTGGAGAGGGCGACCTCCAGTCCCAGGGCGCGTATGCGGTCGACCACGAGGGTTGTGGCCAAACGCACCGTCTCCCTCAGATCCCTCCCACTGACCACGACTAGGGTGTCATCCGCGTAGCACGCGACCCGCATACTTGCAGGAAGCGTGCCGCGCAGCACCCAGTCGTAGCCTATATTCCATAGGAGTGGTCCCAGTACTGACCCCTGGTCCAAATATCCCCAACACTGGTTTATGGTCTGTCTTAATGATTACCTTCCGACCGCTGATATACTGGTGAAATTTCTTTAGGGCAAAGAAAGCAGCAGCAGCTTCTTTGTCTATCTGCGCATAGTTTCTCTCATGAACATTCATAATTCTAGATGCAAACATTATTGGCCTTATAGTTCCATCATCCATTTCATGTTCGAGAACGGCTCCCAACCGATACTGTGATGCATCGCAAGATATTATTAGCTTCCTGTGGACATCGTAATGAATAAGTGTATCGTCACTAGAAAGCATTGACTTTAAAGTCCTAAAAGCTATTTTATGCCTTTTGTTCCACTTCCATTCTGATTCTTTCTCTAACAACCTGTATAACGGCTCAGCTGTATTAGCTTTATGAGGCAAAAATCTGTCATAAAAATTTAGAAGTCCTAAAAACGCCTTTAATTCCTTTACATTCCGAGGTGCTGGGGTCTTCTCAATGGAGTCAATTTTGTCTTTAGTTGGATGTATT
This sequence comes from Alsophila aescularia, assembly GCA_946251855.1. Lineage (NCBI taxonomy): Eukaryota > Metazoa > Arthropoda > Insecta > Lepidoptera > Geometridae > Alsophila > Alsophila aescularia. Next base: position 66,302,078 of record OX276373.1, read on the forward strand.
TCGGATTCATCAATAACAAAACCCAAAAATTGGACTCTTGGCACCCCAAAGACACATTTATCCTTGTTTACTTTGAGACCAGCATAATTTAACCTCTGCAGCACTATATTCAACCTTGCATTGTGGACAGTAATATCATTACCACATATGACCATATCGTCTAACAGAACGGCTATCCCTTGTATGCCTGCAAGCAAGGATGTCATTAACCTCTGGAAAATACCAGGACAAGCTTTTACACCAAAAGCCAAACGCTTCATTTTATACAATCCTTTTGGTGTATTCAGTGTCAGCAAGTTTGCTGTCTTATCATTTACAACCACTTGTGTGTACGCTTGCTCTAAATCGATTTTAGAGAATATTACACCCCCTGTAGCTCCACAAAAGCTTCATTGAGAGTCGGTAATGGGTATGTATCCGTATTTGTAGCTGCATTTACTGTAGATCGGTAATCCCCACACAAGCGCACACTTCCATTTGATTTTAACACTGGAACTATTGGAGTTGCCCATTCAGAGTGCGCTGTAGGTTCCAGTACATCTTCCTTAACTAATCTGTCAATCTCTTTAAAAACCCGATCTCTAATTGCAAATGGAATTGGTCTACTTTTAAGAAATTTTGGTACCAACCCTTTGTTCGGTGTTATATTCACTACTGGCCCGGTATATTTGCCTAAGCCAGGCTCAAAAACCTGCTTATATCTGCTAGCTAATTCTGTAAATTGAGCTTTTTCACTGGGTGTCACTTTTACATTGTTTACTCCCTGTATAGTAATTCCCAGCTCAGAAAACCAATTCCGACCAATTAAACTTGTCCCGCTACCAGTTGTTATCAAAATTTTCATTCTTTTCCTTATCTCTTTATATTTTACCTCCACTAGAGTCTGTACTAATATACTAATAGTCTATACTAATTTCCCATCAGTATATGACTTTAATCCGATATCTGTTGTTTCTAATTGAGGTAATTTACCTTTCCATATGAGTCTGACAGTTGTCTCATTCACTATGGTGTATGGGCATCCCGAGTCCACTTCCATCAGTAGTTCTGAACCATTTAGGAACACTTTAATTAGAAAAGGACCCACCTTGTCTTGTCTAATGTTGTTAACACCAACTTATATAATATCCAAAATTTAATATCTTTATCCAAAATTCCACAAACCAATCTATCCCTCAAAGTACGATTCAAGTCAGTAAAATTACAATTTATACTTAATTTTCGCAACTGAGCAACATAATTCCTCATCTGCTCACCCTCTTCTTGATTTCTGGTGTGAAATTTATAAGATTCCACAATCTCATTGGGTTTGAGAAGGAAATGATTATTCAAAGTGGTTACAATGAAATCAAAGCTAACCCTAACCTCACTTATTTTCCCTGGGGAAATCAAAGAAATTATCAAATCATACAATTCAGGGCCACAAACCGCAAGTAAATTCGCCTTTTTCTTCGTATCTTCTTCGATTTCGCTTGCTTCAAGGCAATAGCAAAACCGTTCGATATAATTTTTCCAACACCCATGTGCAATATCAAACTCATTAAATTTTACACCCATAGTTGTTTTTTTTGTTTTAATATGAACACTAATCGTTTTTATTCACATTCACAATGTTTTTCTCGTCGCCACTATAATATAACTCACAAATATTCCGGGAACTAGCGGAGCACAAAATACTGGTTGGGTAGACATCTTCAGACTGGTTTTCTAACTACCCTCACTTGGGTACATAACACCTTTGAATTTGAACTCATTTGGCGTGTCTTGATGAGTTCTCTGTTTTTAGTCGCATCCCAGGGTCTGATGATGGAGCCGGAAGGTAGTCTAAAGGAACTCAACAATCGAATGATGGAACCCCTTTGAGTTTGGGCTCATATGGTTTCACAATAGACTGCAGTCAAACGAACGGATTTTGACTTTAAGATGTTAACTAGCCGATTGACATATGCAGCAATCTCGTAAAATATTATACAATATTTGTAGATAATTACTTTAACAGCCTACATTTTAAATTAAAACGTCAAGCTGTTTCGAACATCATGTTTAAAAAAAGTTTAACCATTAACTCCTTTCCCTTACCCTTGCTTTGCTTTGCTGAAGTCGGGTAAAAAGAAGAACTTAAGAGTGCTAGAACCAGTCCGTAATAAAAAACTTTTCTTATAGACAGTACTTATTATTGACAAAAACTAATCGATAGGGACCTGTTGAGATAGGCGAACAAAAAACACTTCCCCCCAGGGGGAGATATGTTAGTAGGTACAAGTGGAATAGCCTCACGTTATAGGCTTAGTTAGGCACAGATGAAATAATCTGACCAAAACCAGATGTGACAGTGGTCAAATGTTAGGTTTTCCATAGCTCCACGCTTCGGAGGGCACATTACGCAGTCGGTCCTGGCTGTTATTGATTAAAAGCAGTCGTTAAGCCATGTCAGAAGCTCTCGGGCGGCCTGACAAGCTCTGACTCCAGAGGCCAGCACCACCTCATTCGACAAATAAACAATAATATTATAACCTACAAAAGTTCAACTTTTAAAAGAAATAATGCAGGTATACTTAGTTAAAGGGGCGAAGATACGGCACGCTTTTATATCATGTCATGTCATTCCGAGTCATGAATGTAATATTCTTATCTATGTATGTTTATCCGTTATCTAGTGCCCATAGCACAGGGTGTCCTAGTTTGGGGCTAGGTAATTGGTGTGGAAATGTCCCGAATATATTATTATTATTATTATGTAAAACTGGACTAGATACATCCACAACCAAGTTTACTCACACAGGTACATTCCTTATGTTGTGTTTCATGTTAATGTGCATCAACAACAACTAGATAGTGAATGAGTCATAGAATGTAGTGCGAATGAGTGTCACTGCTAGAATGTGCTACACAAACGCCACTCCGATTGTGACTAATGCCACAGAAGGATATATGTTTTGCACCTAATTTATGCAGTCCACGCCTGAGGAGCTGGTTTCTAATCTCCCCACTTTTAATTAGATAATGAAAAAAAAATTACTAAAATAGTTGTTGAACATGCCTTCCCAATTTTAACCAGATTATGAAAAAAAAACTAAGTAGTTGTTGAAGATGCCTCCTATGTTCAGGATTCCGTTTTTCAATGTGCTTATTGGTATAGTTATTGGACTTTTTCATGAATTGAAAAATATAGTTGGTAGGAAATGTTGAAATAAATAATCAACATGTTATAAGCTTTGAAAATTTGTTATCTTTTTATGATAATGATAATGAAAAATGTATCCTTTGTGTTATTGCAGGGTATAAGCTATCTCCATTACAAATTTCATCAAAATCCTTTAGCTGTTTCAGCATTAAGAAATAACAAACATACACATTCACACAAACTATAGCGTTTATAATATTAGTTGGATGATTAGTTTCGTTGATAAGTTTCAAATTGCCGAGTCAAACTGTTTAAGCTCTACAAGTTGGAAACAGACAGACAGACAGACAGACAGGGGTGCCATAACAGAATTGCTCTTTACATGCTGAACCATATTCTTAGGAAATTCAAATGTAACCTACTCGATCATCAGTCAGATACTCGTCACCTTAAAATGAGCCATCAAAACAAATCAAACAGACTACTAAAAAAAGGTACTAAACAAAAATATAATATATATTTAAATTGTGTCTGTATGTTTGTCTGTTTGCGCATTAAAAACGACTGGACCGATTGAAGTGCGGTTTTCACAGATGGGCTTAAATACTGCTGTACTAGGAAGGAGAAGAAACCGAGCAATCAACAAAAAATGATTTGACAGCTGAACAAATTTTGATGAAATGTAGCATATTTTACTTTGAAGGTACATTTGGTCCTAGAATAAAACATAATATAGGTTATTTGACACCGATAAATTAGCACGCGGTCTAAGCCACGGACACTAGCAGTGCAGCTAAATAAATTTCAAGTTTTGAAATGAGTTGTCATACTATTGCAACTAAGTATTTGACAGGGTTACCAACTGGTACCCAACTCTAAAAGTTAAAAATAAATCGGCCAAGTGCGTGTCGAACATGCATATATGTTAGGGTTCCGTAGCCAGGACCCTAAGCTACGAAACTATGAAAACCGCGTTGCAATCGGTCCAGAAGTTTTACGTTTTACGCCATCAAAGTATAAAGTTGGTTATGGTTGGATAGGTATGTCCCGGTTTTTATGGTTGGATGATGTCTCTCATTATTCATTATGGAATTTCTTCAGAGCTAAAATGCATTATATTGGCTGGCTATATCTCGTATTCTCTAGATAGCCTAGTTTTGTAAATAAATTCGTACTAGTGGCTTTATGAGCTGTAGACCTCGCGCGTACAAACTTTTCTGCAAACAATCTAGCGGTGCTCAGTAGCGCGCGCCATCTATTTACCTTATTGTAAAACTAACATTAATAACCAAGATGCTCCCTCCCTAGTGGGTAAAGGGATGATTCCACTGGTAGAAACCTAGAAGTGAGCAATTTACTGTATTTTGAGGAGCTACTATGCGCTTATCATGCCGAAGATCCTCATCAGATCTTCAACAATTTTTTAAGAGCCTAATTTTAAGTTGCTACCTTTCCAATAAAAAAAAACCCATTGAAATCGGATTTAATAAGGCGGAGATATTCAGTAGCCCCCTTTTTACCCATTTTTGGGGGAAGTACCCCGCCAATCAAAAATCTAAAAAATTGAAAAATTTGCTTAATCTGTATACCAAGTTTCGTCTAGATCGGTTGAGAAATGCGACCTGTAGAGAAAACAGAGATCTGGACATCCGTACGGACATACAAAAGCATTTTTGCCCAAGCTGAAACGGAGACGCTTCGCTCGCGCTTCGCCCTCGCTCGGTCAATTATTCGCTAGTGCCCTAACCATTTTTTTCAGTTCTCTTCTTTACGAGTTGGAGGAGGGATACGCAACACAAGCAAAAAGGTCCCTATATAACCAATTATTTGTAAACTGAACCAAATACAAAAAACAAGCTCACCTTACAGTAGTCGTATAATATATGTAATCTCTGACATCTCCCTTGGTAATAAGCAACATTAACACACTATAGCACCGCGCGCGCTCATTGGTCAAATGAAATAGCGCGCGCTTCCCGGCTTCCTGTTACGCTCTTCCGTCCCTTTTCACGAAATCACTCCCACAGATTGCAGGAAAGCGAGAGGAAAGATGATACACACAAAAAAACTGTCAAAGAAACCTCGATATAATTTAAAAATACATATTATTCAACGAGAACCGAGAACAACTATGTATGGAAGCAAAGCAAAGGAAAAAATATATACAACTATGTAGCGGTTATCAAAATCTATACATGTGTCAAATTTCAATTTTATAGTGTTAATAGTTTCTAAATGAAATGGCTGTGAGTGCTGTGACATTCACATGGACAGACAGACGGATATGACGATTTTTAAGGGTCCTTATTTGATAATAGTACCATAAAAAAGAAGTATAAAGAAGACAATATTTACAACAATGTTTTTTTTCATTCATCTTTTCGTGTACTTTGTTTCTTCTTTTTAAATACACCCTCCAAATATAAAGTCTCTACATTCAGCGGTGAATGTACGTTGTACCGCTATTGGATCATTATATTTTTATTATTTATATATTTTTTTCTTCTTGTTACTTTTTACCTATGAGACAACTGTGAATGCAAAAAATGTTGCAAATATTGTCTTCTTTATACTTTTCATAGACACTTTTGTCATAAAGCAAACTGTTATAGAACTATTTAGAAAAAAAACTAATTTTGGCCCCTTCAATTCAAGATGGCGGCTAAAGCTCCTGCCCCTCAAAGTCGAAAACTTGTTTTTATATTTCTAAACAACATTATGTGAAAATCATTACTACACCACCTTTTGCAATGCAAATTTCTCTTCTTACTGGCCTATTGTAAGAATAGAGGCGAAAGGTCTGGGATTAATGATAGCTATATTATTATTTTCTTCTATAAATACATACATAATTTACATATTTTTTTATGTCTTCATTGATATCAAACAGATGTCGTCAATATCAATAACCATTTCTAACACATAGTTACTATCAAAAAAACAAAAAGATTCTGACCATGACATTCATAGAATAAAGTTATTAACCTAAAGATTCTGACCATGACATTCATAGAATAAAGTTATTAACCTAAAGATTCTGACCATGACATTCATAGAATAAAGTTATTAACCTAAAGATTCTGACCATGACATTCATAGAATAAAGTTATTAACCTAAAGCAATAATAAATAAATTATATTTATTTAAACAATAATCTAATGGAAAACAACCATCGGCGTGCAAAACCATGTTTCAATATTAAATTAAAATTGTTTAATCTATATGTATTCGAAAATATTTATATAAAATTATACCTACTTATATTATTTACTAGCTGCGCCCCGCGGTTTCATCCACGTAGATTATGATGATGAAAAGTAGCCTATGTGTTGATCCAGGATATAAGCTTCCTGATATCAAATTTTATCGAAATCCGTTCAGCCGTTTGAGTGTGAAGGAGTAGCAAACATACATACTTCTTAGTTAGATGGCGCTTTTCGGTTTTTGTGCATTTTATGAAGTTTTGTATGGACTGTCAGTTCTGCATCTTGCACACGAAGTTTTCTACTCAATAAAAGAGTATTCATTTTCAAAACTCTAAGCTCTGATTGGCCTGTTTTCGAAAGTGGCTACACTTCTCTGATTTATAACATTAGTGTGATTGAAAAATTAAAAAACAGAGTCATTGAAATAATTAATTTTATTCACAAAAGTTACAATAATTTTAAGTAAAAAAAATAATATGGCTTGTTGATTTTTGTCTTAAAAACTAAAATACTACCCGTATTAGTAAATAATATAAAATATTAGTAATAATAAGTATTATCTTATTCGTAAAAAGAATAAATAAAAGTTCTTATTAATAAAAAAATAAAAAAAAGCTTCCAAAGACGAAAGTAGGTATGCCCCAAAAATGTAAGACAATAAAAAATAAAATTAATGAAAATTCTAAACAAAGTTAGAGTTATAATAAAAAAAACACCGTAAAATCTGGCACTTCAAATTATTCTTTATCCATGAATGCATAAGCATTTTTATTTCTATTCTACTAAAGTACATCCCTGATACAATAAATAATAGTTTATAAAAACTAAAAAAAAACGATTTGTAAAACCAAACTAAAAAAATATTTTTTTTTTAATAATTTTTAATTAAATAAGTAAAAAATGATTTATTTCAATAAAATCGTGGGGTGCATAGTTAAAAATATTTCATTGACAGATATGAGAAGAAAGATTATCATTTCGATAATATCTTAAAAAGCACCCCACGCTTTTTTTTTAATAAAACATTTTTTTCTTATTTAATTCAAAATTATTAAAATTTATTTCCTATTTTTTTGTTTGGTTTTCTATATAACGCGTGTTTTTTTTTAAACTATTATTTATTTTCTACTTTTTTTGTTTGGTTTATTTATAAGAGCGTTTTTTTTTTCGAATTATTGCATCATTGGTCTTTGACAGGTGTGCAAAATTTGAATGAAATCTGACCGTTTAAAGTGGGTCAAAATAGCGTCCAAAGGAGTCGGTTACAAACATACAAACAAACATACAAGTGAAGCTAATATAAAGCGTATAAAAATAGATATATTTAAAAAAAAAGTAGAAAATAAATAATAGTTTAAAAAACTAAAAAACACGCTTTATATAGAAAACCAAACTAAAAAATAGAAAATTAATTTTAATAGTGTAAATAAGAAAAAAAAAAAAACAAAAAAATCGTGGGTGCATGCATGGGTCAATAGTTATAAATATTTCATTGACAGATATGAGAAGCACCCCACGCTTTTATTGAAATAAAACTTTTTTTTCTTATTTACACTATTAAAATTTATTTTCTATTTTTTAGTTTGGTTTTCTATATAAAGCGAGTTTTTTAGTTTTTATTAAACTATTTTTTATTTATTTTTTCGTATTATTGCATTGTCATCTGTGTTTGACAAGTGTGCAAAATTTGAATGAAATCTGACCGTTTAAAGTGGGTCAAAATAGCGTCCAAAGGAGTCGGTTACAAACATACAAACATACAAGTGAAGCTAATATAAAGCGTATAAAAAAGAAGTGGTATCACATCCATCCTTGTTAATTGATTGAGGTTGGCAATACAAGATGGGTTTCTTTTCTAGCTAGTATAGGGAAATCCTTATCTATATCAAATACACGAACCATGGTCTCAATTTTACTGAAAATAAGTGTTTTTGTTTATTATGCTTTTCACAAACTGGCTAGAAAAAATCTCATTCTGTACATCGATTTTACGACGTTTGTATGAAAATGTGAATTCCCTTTTCCCTCCACAAAACCCTACACAGTAGTACTACTACTACAGTACATTATCATAATGTGCTGTGGCCTGTATGAAATAATCTTGGTTTGATATAACCGCTATAGTATAATACCAGGTGCGCCCCGCGGCATTGCCCGCGTGGAGATATAATGATATCTGATGATTTAGTCCATGCCCAAAATAATGTACAATTTCAACCAAATTTCGTTCAGCCGTCAGATTGTTTGTATATTGATTACTCGGATTGAGATGCAAAGTTCGCTAGATTTTAAGTCAAATCCTCAATCAAGAGTCAGGAGGATTCCTGGTTCTGTAGTTTATACGTGATACGAGACCAGACAGACAGACAGACAGACACCATTTATAAATTACAACCTAACACATCACTATTTTTGATGATATTTGAAAATGTGGAATTTATTGTCGTTATTGACGTAGGACGTTTGTTGGTTTTGATTTTGTCGAATACGTATGCGAATGATTTGAATTTATGGCTACTCAAAACTCGATATTTTGTCCTAACTTTTCTATCCAGTTTACAGTTTATTTATAAACTTAAGTGACTTAAATACAAATTAAGATAAAGTAAAACCTGAAAACCTAGTTTATTCGTAAGAATATAAGAATAATATAATTCAATTTGGTTAAGGTTTAAAAGTACAATAAAACCGTTGGTGGAGAACAGCAGAACTACCAAAAAGCAGCCACTCGCCTTGCTCAATCGGCTCAGGGGCAGGTTGAAAAGAGATAGCAGGCATTTTTAAGGTTTGATAGTTTAGTAAGGTTTAGTAGGGCTTGGAAAAAGAAGAGTTCTAACACGACGGAAGGTACTCTGGGGCATTTTGTACTAGCCCCAGCAAACCATAAGAAATTAGCCTGAACGATCACACATGAACTGGAAATTAGAATTTAACACTTATTCTCTGCTAGTAAGAACTACTTTGGTAGTAACGCAAAATCTTTTCCGACGGAAACTTTCTTATAATGTGCGCCCATAAACCCTACAATGGGTCAATTTAAGATCATGATGTTACCTAAGGGCCGAGATTAAAAAACATGAATAACAGAAGCAAAAGTATGAAAAACCTAAAGCTATCCTAAATGTAGTTGTTTCTTAATTTCAGACCTTTTAGCCAAAATAACTTGAAAAAAACCTTAACTATAACATACTTAGTTATGATTTTTAAGGACATTATAGGTCATTAATGCTGTAAATATTTAAATTATCTTAAATCTAAGGTAACCATAATTTATTAAGTACAAACAAGTCAATCACCCTTTCCCCCTCAGTACAGATTTCCCTTGGAAGAAAAAAAAACAGAAAAAAAAGAAGATTTTGTAATACATTTCAAAATTTGAAAGGTTTTGTATTTCAGAATAATCTAAAAATAGGCCGATTCACGGGGTGCAATTGGGATGTACCTAGTATAAAAATCTAAACTTTAAATTATAGTAACCAATGTAGTAACCAATACATTTATGTTTTGTTTCAACATTGAGAGCTTATTTCATTTGTTGTAGATATTCTTACATACTTTCTACAGCTTCGCGAATTTGACCTTCATTAATCAAGGCCAAACTCCTTGCAACCTCAATTCTTCAATCTTAAAAGGGGACACTTAACCCTATATCCATATCCCTAACTGATATTCCTAGAAGACGTGCTGTAAGGCAGTTCCCTGGACTCCTTCCGTCTCCTCACACACCAGTATATTAGATACCCTATTAGTATTATCAAAGCTATGGCCAGGAATACTCCCAGCACGATGGCTGCTATGGCCGCTTCTGTGAAGTAGCCTGTAACAAGGGAGAATATCATCATTCCAGCCCGGTTGATGTTTTACTGGACATTGGCCTCTTCCTTATCATCCTTAGCACCTTTTCATCCACAGTCACAGCCTACAGCAGTGGACATAGAGATTATAAATATGGAGGAAATTTCCATGAGTGAGAGGGAACTAAGGAGGGATTAAATTAAATTCATCCGTCATCATTTCGTGGTTGAAACGGGTTGGCAAGTTTTAAAGATGGCAGTTCCGTGGGGTGCAGCTACTAACTTAAACATAGCTTCAAAAGTCTGATACAGACGATTTGTGCAGTGCGTTTATTTAGACTGTGATAGACATTTCGTTGGCTACACGGACAGACCAACCCAAGAGCGACAAACTCGTCTTGTGAGTTGCGATAGACATAGTCGCAGTTATGCTGAATAGCTCTTTCATGTGCAGGTCACACCAAAAGTAATACGCTCCCTGTCTGCTGAACCACATATGGCTCTGGAAACGTGGGCTTCGAAAGCACTTATACGTTAATGAGCCATGTGCATGTCAGGGAACACCAACCAATTATATAGCGAATTATCCCACCGAATGTGCTGGGACTGTGCTATTTTTGCATTAGACGTACTAGGGAGATCATACAGCAAAGAAAAACGCCGGGACGTACAAAAACTATTTGCAAGTCTTAATAGCATCCACTGAATCGTTTTTCTGAGTTTTATTGTCCTCTTTTCGCTGAATTTTTGACAGACAGTGTTGACCTATGATCGAACTAGTGGATGGTCTTGGACTGAGGCAATATATTTGCACTCGCACTACACAAATACATGTGTCTCTTGTGTATACAGAAGCAAATTTATGTCTAATTACGCTCATGAACCAGTGTGTTTCAGAGAAGACTTACGGGACTTTCGGGATCATTTTGCTTTTCTTCTTCTTCTTCGTGTCGATAGTCCATTTTTTGTTTAATTTATATCCACTTGACCAGTAAGTGGCGAAGTCTATGGCATTACCAGTGCACTGACAAAGTTCTTGCAGTGTGCAGCGGTAGGGACATAAAGGACACTCCAGCAAATGTGGCATGGTTTGCACGGGTGCACCGCAGTCGCACTGCATTCTTGACTGGTCAATCATGCCCCACCTGCATAGGTTGCTCATGCAGCGTCCAACCTGTGTACGGAGTCTGTTTAAGGTTTTCCACACTGGCCAAGGTTGTTCATAACCAGGTGGTTACCCCGCCATTGGTGTTATGAAATCATCAGGTGGATTATGACTTGTTTATTTTGCTTTTTAGTTTGAGACATAATACTCACTTGATATATCAACAACATAGCTGTTCACGTTGCCATACGAGTCCACAGCTGTCACCAGTACTCTTGGGGCGCAGCAGGTCGCTCTGTACGTAGCGACCACCTCCTCTCGACTGCCGGATATGAAGTTACTGTCGTAAACCAGGCCTATTGGTGAGGAGCTTAGTCGGAGAAGTCCTGAAAACAAAGAGGTATAATTTCTTCATTAAAAGAGTTTAAGGGCTATTTTCAGTTACTTGACAGATGTTGAGTGACAGTTTTAATTTGAGGATTATTATTAGTAATCCATGAAGATGTTGAAGGTTAAGAAGGACACTTAAAGCCTTACGATGTGGATAAATTGGCTGATAAAAGTCTCCTGCGCACATGTTCTTGCACTTAGAGTTGTAGAGACTATTCCCAGAAGAGTGATGCGGATTTGTTGCGTTTTGGATCATTTTGCTCCCACTTAATAAAACCAACTCTAAATCGTAACAAACTATCGATACTATACAATCATGAAGAAACGGCTTCTAGAATTTCATATCAAAGTCTATTTCGTCATAATTTCTGCTACTATATAGCAAGGTTCGAATACTTGTGATGGTGCTTCTTTCTTACTTGGTCAGAAGCCTGGCTAGTCTAACAAAACTGATCAGTTTCGAAACATACCTCCCATAGCATCCCTTGCTATAATGGTAGCAGACCACACATGTTGAGCGCAGTCTGAGCCCTGTCTCCCGATGCAGCTGCCTTGGAAGTTATGCCTTACTTCCGGTGCCCATACATCTGTGGTGATGTCACTTGGGTTGACCACGTAGACATAGGCGGAAATGGAGACCTGTTCTAAACCTGCAAAAGGGAAGGGGTTATTAATGAAATGGGTGGAAAGAAAATAAATTTTCTCCTGGTGTTGTATTATCTAGGAACAGGGTATCCAATTTATAGGTAAAGATCTATCTTTGATCCTTGATCGTTATGTTACCTATGTTCTCCTTGCGTTGGTAACTTGAAAAAAGTTACAACATTTATATCTAGCATTGAAAGAGTTCGAACCACTCGTTTCCTAAACAGAGGATATTTTTCTGCGATATCATCATCATCATCTGCAGTCTACGTTTCTGCTGCTGGACCACAGCACAAGTTTCCTTGTAAGAGAGAAAGAGAGAGAGATAGGGGAGTATCTATATCCCCCCTCCGCTATCTCTCTATCTCTCTTGTTTTGAGGCACAAATTTCCTCCTAGGGAATATGAAATAATAAACTCACCATAAGCAGTGAATGTGACGAAATCTCTGGCCCCGGGCTGCGCTGATGAGGTTATAGTCAAACTGACGATCACGTTCACCGTTTGACCTGATGGTATGGTTTGTCTGAAAAGACGAAAAGTAAGCTTTATTTTTGGCACAGTTTTTCTGCGGAGGTTTTTTGGTACATTTTGTGTGTGTGGCTGTGTGCAGGAATATTCTTCACAATGGGGTCATGCATCATCCACCAAGCTTTTCCAATGAAGACTAGTGGATGTCTGTTGTTTGCAGGTTGGTTTCCACACGATGTTTTTTGGCGCGTCGTTTTTAGTGATGGCATTTATTAGTGCGAGGCCAAATGAGACTTGAACTGAGTGCATCCGGAATAAAATGGTGTTTCACACATTAAATAAGGTTGAAATGCTGAGAGGTGCGGCATTCGAACTGACTTGTAATTTTGGAATTAAAATTTATTTTGTAGTACAGCCGACATTTTGCAGCTTTCCGAGGTATTCGTGGAGACTTACTGTGCAGGGCTGATGCCGGTCAGAAACCTGAGCTCTCCCACGGCGCCGAAACGGAAGCTGACAGATTGCTCCCGGTAGTTAGTCACCTCGAAATGTAACTGAAAAAGATTTTTAATAAAAATTAAAGCAAGCAAACACTGTAAAGTAAGTCGCGTTTATAATTATAACAAAATTGTATATTATTTATTATTCTGGTTCAGGTTACGAATTTCTCAATTATAGGTTAAAGTGAAGTATCCTACTAATTACGGAAGTTTGTGTGTGTGTCCGATCTTCACGCAGAAACAGCACAACCAATTTTGATGAGATTTGGTATGTACATACCTTAGGTCCTGGAATAACACATCGGATTATTTCATCAACATCAACACCGCAGGCGCATCTAGTTTTCTCATAATCGTAGGACTAATCCTGCTACAACGAAACGCCCGCCTTTTTATTACCAGTGGCCCGACCACATAACTTAGCTTCAATCGGATTGTCAATATCGATATCACTAATGCCTTGCGATAGAGTCGAAATTGCTATGAAAAAAGTGATAATCCGATTGTAACCAAGTTCTGTAATAGGGCTACAGACTGCGCGGAGGGTATTGTGTTTATCACCCTAAGTATGTATGTTCCTTTGTGGCGCTCTAGAGACCAAATGCGTGGGCCGATTTTGATGATTCTTGTATGTCCATCGATTTGTCTTAATCTTGCGAGTGTCACTAAAGACATGACAGCAATCAAAATTCAACAATATTTTTTTCTACTAAATTAGAAAAAAAAAAACAAGGCGACGAACTTTGTTATGTGGGGTAGCATTGAATAGGCATTTGAAAATCATCTTAAGTTTCTGTTATCGATTTTCATTTCGAATGACCATTTAGGATCTATAACGATTTAAAGTTGGTTAGCCCTAAAATACATTTATTTAAATTTTTGCCTCATTTTAGTTTTGTTCGTAGTCGGGTTTTGTAGCACTTTCGATGATGTATGTCTTACCTGTATGTTATCTCCTGGAGATCCATACAGCCTCGTGCTGAGACCGATCTGCACAGCAGTCAAGATGGAACCGTGTTGGTTGACGACCTGCAATCATTGATGTATAAGTTGGATTTTAATGAAGATGGACTTAGAGCCTTCTACCCACAATGTCCTCCCTTTTACGCCATTCATTCTTGTTTTGTTTTGAGCGAATTTTGTTCTGGTTCTGGTTAAATGTTCACTGCTGAACATCCGCCTCCCCAACGAGCGCAGAATGCCGCAACGAGCGCTGCTCGGTGTTTGCCTTAACATAGGATTTTGCTATAACTACCACGTTTGGCAGGCGTCTTAACCCTTAACTGTAGAGGTGAAAAGTAGTCACACTTCTATAGTCGTGGGACCACTGGACCTACTTATTTTTGATTTAAAATATAACAAATCTAAATTTTACACTCTTTTTATTAAACTTTTCATTGATTCATTACCAATCGTAGTACTAAACAAAATCAACAATAGAATCTTTTATTCTTATCTATAATGGCACCTCAACTGGCAATCAACGTTATTTACTTACTAAAAGCATGCTTTCCCAAAAAAATACCATATAAAACGAAAAACATAATAAAAAAATTAAATGGAACTTTTTTCATGAACAAAAGCTATGCTTTATTTATTAAAAGAAAAAAGAAAAAAAAAAAAAAAAAAAAACATTAAAAAACTGATGACCCCTGCTGACTGTCATTATGACACCAATAGTCAAACAAGGAAAAAAAAACAATTTATTATTTTATTATGTTGTAGGAGGAGCGGGAGGCGCTGGGGCACACGCCGTGTCTTTTACATTTGTTCAAATATTGAACATAGGTCCACTGGACCCATGACTACAGTTAAGGGTTAATAATACACAAGACAATGCTGCTCCGCATTTCCTGAATTCCCTTCGCTGGTTCTCTGAGATGAGAAGGGGTGGTTCTGTTATTATGCCGGGCACCACCACAAGGGGGAAGTTCTGTTCCGTTCTGTTCTGTTCTGGTTATTCCTATATTTTATTGTAACATGTGTGCGTGACGAGATGAGCCGATGGCTTGCCTGATTGTTTACACCCATGATAAATGCAGTGCTATTCAGAAAGAAATCTTGAAATTTAGATTTCGCATTACTGCATTGCCATCGCTATTCGGATACATTAGTTTTAAATGCCATTTATGTCCAGTGTTTTTCGGTATAGCCCAGGCCACCATTTAAAAAAAAATACCTTTTGTGTCCTACACCTGGGCAAAGGTCTCCCCCAATTCCCCTTCCATCTATCTCTATCTTCTGCAGGTTCAAGACAATTTCCTTCGAAAGTATCGAGATCGTCGCGCCACTGCTTCCGTGGACGGCCTTTACGCCTCCGTCGGTCATTGGGCACCCAATGTGTGGCGATCTTTGTCCATCTTTCGGGATGCAGCCGCATTCCGCAATCCCAACTCTCAATTGCCAACTACATTGAATTTCGTTATGCGGGTCTCAATGTCTTCTGTCAATCTTTATTCTCCTTTAGATCTCTGACATTTACACTATATATGCCTAATTAGCTGTGCCCACGGCATAAAATTTATGTTTTTTTTTTATCCGCGGAACCCTGATTATTTTTCGAACACAAAAGTAGCTTATGTTACTCCTTGTAACATTCGCTATCATCCAGTGAAAGTCCCGTCAAAATCGGTCCAGCTGTTTCGGAGATTAGCGGGAACAAACAAACGGACAAAAAGACAACAAAAATAAAAATTGCTTTTTTGTTATGAGTACCGTGTAAACTTTCATATGCATATAGTAAAAAGATGTTATTTTGACATTACAAACAGACACTTCAATTTGATTTATTTTTATGTATAGATAGATGGGTTCGCTCCATGGCACTATGTGCGACACGCAATTTGTGCATAGTTACATTTTAGCTTAGAGAACTGAGGAACAGAGTCATCAGCATTTTATTTCTGAGGGAACTCAGGAGAGTCTAGGCCGATTACTATACTTAACTTTAGTGGTTACTTTTTAAACATTCGTTCTTGATCCTATTGTTTTATGGCGAATTTTAGCTGCCTGTAGAAGTTCACGGCTTACCTAATGAGCTTATTATGGCGTCTGTCAATGGGTCGTCAACGGAATATTTTGCGACAAGGCACTCGCGAAGGTCTAAAAGCATTCTCCTGAACATTTATTGCATTAATTTATTACAATGTAATTTATCATCCTACTACTAAAATGACAAGGTTCCCAAGTTGACCGCGTGATCTTAAATGACATTTAGTTCACCTCATGTTTTCGACATTTCTGGTCCGGTTTGAATGCTTGCTTTTGTATTTCGAAGCGTTTTACATCCAGAACGATCCCATATATGTTTGGTCCAGATTAGAAATAGCTCGATTGATTCAAATCATGACTATCGTATCGTCATATGTCCAATAAAGTCTATTAAATCGTTGGGCTTAAAGTGCTCTCACGTTGTGGTTGAACTGAGAACTGTCGCCTACTTCGAAGCTGGCAGGGTCCATTTGGGCTTTACCCTCCAAAAATAGGAGGGTAAAGCCAGGATAAATATCTGTGGCGAGGGAAAAATACAAGAGCCTCAACGGGTTAAAGAAAACAATGCATTGTTGAGGATACATCTTTATTAGACAAATAAACCACCTAATCACTTAGGCGTTCACCTGTACACCACTGCATCGCCAAGGTCACGTTGAAACTTCTTCTACAATGATCAACTTACTTGAGAAACGGCTCTTCCAAAAGGCAGCACGTTGCTATCGTTATACCTCAGCCTGCTAAACGCCCTAGCATTGTCCTCTTCAGCAACATCCAGGTCAGTAATGGCTTCGGGATAAGTTAGGGATGCTGACCTTCCTAGCCGTACCTCGGGCTGAGGTAGGGGGCCGTGGAGTCGGACGAAAGGATCACCTGGGAAATTGTATCAGATTGTGATGCTTTCTTTCCCATCGCTAGGATACCTTATGTTCTCTGGATCAAAAATAAAGATGTGACAATAATATTAAAGAATGGAAAAATACGGGCAGACGGCGACTTCCTGCGGCGATGTAGGTTTTCAAGTTTGGGAATGCTGAAATGCATCGCTGCGACTTCTTGCGGCGATTTTGTGTCGCGTACTAGAGGCCACTTGTCGGGTTTGCAACCGGCAGATGCGATGCGTTGAATGGATTCAGCATCGCGGACTGCATCGATGCAAAAGCACTAGCTACTTAAAGATCAAGTTAAAACGGAGGCCACGACGAGGGAACGGAAGGGAAGCGGAGACGGTACGTTCACCGGCTCACCGCGGGCCGTCCACCACTTATGGTGCGACTGTATCGATGCAGTAAAGCGATTGCAACACGTTAATAGAGATTCAGAATTGTACTGCATGTGCTAAGATACACGCAGTGACAGCTCATTGCGTCGCGTTAAGTCGCGGCCTTTTTAACCCCGGAACTCCAAAGTGTCATAAGTTTAGGGTGTGTATCATTGTATATACGTATCACTGTATGTATCCGTGTCTGTCTGTGGCATCGTAGCTCGTAATCGAATGGACCGATTTTGATTTGGTTTTTCTTTTTGATAGCTGATGTGATCGAGATGCTTCTTGGGGGGGGTAGGGAGGTCGGGCGGCAGTTATATAAATTTTTAATATGTGCTTGTTGCATTTGCATTGACACTGAAAAATTCTCCGAATGCCACCCTAACATTGCAAACTGCTAAAATAAACTCGGCATTCCATAATATTGCGCTCATCACCTTTCTAAAATACGTTACCTTCTATGAGTTTACTTTTCATCCCGAACAGATTCATACTGTTAATAAGCATACTATAACGTACCTTGAATATCTCTCCCCACGATCTTGACATAGACCTTGGACCCTTTGTAGGTCGGTATAGCAACGTCTGCCACCAGCTCAGTAACAGGGTCCACACGCATCTTTTGACCATCGCCTGTTATAGGCTGGTAGCTGAGGAAGGACAGAAAATTAAGAAAACTTATAAAATTGAAGAACGACCTCGCATTAATAATACCTTTATTCCGTTCTCTCAAAATATTAAAGAACAGAAAGATAAGGACCATAGAAAATCACAGTGCGATACAGTAAAATGTTTCTTTGCATTGCTACAAAGGACCCCAGAGGAGGTTTTATTGTAGGTCTTTGCTTTAAGGGCTTACTGCACTTTTATACTAAACCACGACAAACCACCTCCTTCCATTGTTGTCACACTTTTCGGTTTGAACCTCATCCATATCTTTTCCTCCTTAACAATATCTTCAACTCATCGGCTGCTGGATGTCTGTCCTTCCTCTAGCCCGTTCTTGGTTGTCACACATTCTACTCCTGCCGTTGCCTCGCTTTGTTCCCTGCTTGTTTATGTGAGTATTTTAGTATACCTGAAAGCTAGTTTGGCTAGCTCTGTTCCATATTCGTCGACCAGCAGTGATTCCCGGACGCTAGCTACTGGTCCCGTCACTCTCACTCTTGCCATGTCTGAAAGAACAATAATATTGACTTAAGGATATGTTGGTAAACTCACGATTGATTTGGTATACGAACTCAAAATTTCTATTAGTATTAACTTCCATTCTAAAAAAAAACTTGAAAATCGGATATTGGGTCAAAAGTGATTGTGGAATATGTATTCAAATGGCTAGATGGAGCGCCGATTTGCGCAAGGTCCAGGCAGTCATTGGATGAGAAGAGCCGAATATCGAGCTCAGTGAGAGACGTGGATGAATGCAGCCTGCGTGATGATGATGATGATGATGATGAAACATACAAATGCTGATTTATCCAATTTTCGAGATCTCTCTAATGAGGGAAATAAAGATAGGGTTAGAGAAGACAGACTTCAGGTTTGACTACTATTTATCACCTAATAATTATGTGGTTTAGAATAAAACACAGACGTAGGAAAATTATACTTTAATGTAATTGAAAATGCATTGTCTGCATGCAATTAATGCCATGATTCTATTATCAACAACAGATAAAACTAATACATTCGGAATAACACATCTACGTATTTGTGGACGTACTCAAGATTTTGTAATAGGGGGCAATGGGGGCGAAAGCATCAAGTGAAATGTAGAAGTGATAATAATTAATGATCGCAATGTTAAATTAGTATTATTTACTTATCAAATCTTAGTTTTAATTTATTAAAACAATAATCGTATAATTGTATAATAATAATGTAATAACCTACTAACTATTTTAGCTATTTGCATTGGTTCACAATCTAATTATAATTTAATTTTCAATGTAGATTACAAATGTTTGGTTGAACATGTACATGTACAGATCGTCAAGCGCAATCATAATTTCATTTGGCAATACTTTTCACCTGGGTCCCCAAGATACAGGCATTGCCTAGTTTTAGGCCCGCAGCTACCTTACTTAACCTACCTAGCCTAATGATCACTATGTACCTTTTATACTGTATTTTGATGGGTTGGTTTATCGTGTACAATTTTTTTATTAATAAATTATTATTATTATCTGGTGCTAAGTGCGACCGCAGAGTGAATAAGTATCTTCTAGGCAAGTATTCTGCAGAATGCTTGCCTAGAAGATAGAGACTAGAGCTCTAAAAAGACACTGAAGTGAAGACACCCAGATTATACCTATATTTTATTGTGGAGAACTGTGGACTGTTCTTTCCAAACAGAAAGAACGAAATAAGAATGTCTCAAATTTCCGCGCAGTGCAGTGACGCAAAGAAATTTGCATTTTTTTTTTATTTGCATTTTTTTTTTCCCCAATAGGGAATGGTCCTATATCCCTTCCTGAGTACGTCCACCCATTTCTACACAGATAAACTTTGAACTGTATCGCGTCACACTTCCTTGTTTAGAGCTCGTTTCAATGACGAAATGTTCTTTGTGCCTTGTTAGATGAATGGAGGCCTTAACTACTCATTGTTCGTGGGTTTACTTCGGTTTAATCACTTTCAACATTTTTTATTATTAGTCACGGCCTTCCCACTTCAGACGAAGGGCTTTCCTTCCCTTCTTCCAATCCTCGCGGTTGAAATTTAGTGGTCAAATCATTACAATAGGAGTCAATTTCGACCAGCCATCTCCTGGGCCTGCCGATATGGCTTCAGATGCATTGTTGCGTTTTTTCCAGAGATTGTCTGACATACGACGGATGTGTCCGGTCCAGTTCCACTTCAGGCTGGCGTTTTAACCAACGCCGCTGATTTTTGTTATTGAGCACATTATTGTGTTCTTAGTACGGTCTGGCAACTCTGACATTCTTCCTCTATTCTTCCATCATACACACACATCCTCAGCCTGAAGAAGTAATAATAGTGGGAATCGCTGCGGATTGGTGGATGTCACATGTATTTATTTATTTATATTCGTTGACTTGCGGTTACCTCACGATGTTTTATTTTTAAATAAGCCTGGTGCAGGGACGAGGTTTGAAACGCGTGCGTGTTGTCTACAACCACAATTTTGAGAAAAATAACACTTTTTAATTTTATTTTTCAATATTTTTAGCATCAAATGCAACTGTACGTAATTGACAACAAAACCTGATTAAACTAATCTTATCTTTCTAACCTTAGTTCCCACTGTTATCAGTAATTATGTGTCATTACAAGTCACTATTTTGCGTTAACAAACATACAGAACAACAATAATAAATTGTTATGTATTCATTAAAATATGGTTGATTAAAACTCAGTTTTGATCCCGCCATTACGACGGTCATACGTCAAGTTAGGCGCGCATTTCTTCTTTGTTTTTGTTATTGGCGGAGTGATAGTTACAAAGATAGTTACAAAGGATAGTTACAAAGATAGTTAAAAAGGATAGTTGTAAAGTTTTGTGCCAGTGTTTGATTATTTGTGGTAAAAGTACTAAGTGTGTTTACGGATAGAATAAGTCACTATATTTTTGCTAGATTTGATGCTAGGTTTGATGATCGCAAGATCACAACCAATATTTTTGCTAGATTTGATGCTAGGTTTGATGATCGCAAGATCACAACCAATATTTTCAGATAATCAAAGAACTAAACATAAAAAATGATTTACACAGTTGTAAGATTCAAAATATTTCTATTTAAGCCCCAGTTTAACTTAATTTACAATTAATTGAATTTTCACAGGCAAGCATAAAAAAAGAACTCAAAAATAAGTTGAAAAAATTTGTTAGTATAAAAGTAAAAAATAATATGTACGTGCGGTAAACGAAATTCGAGATCAAAGTAAATCTCAATAATATGTACAACAGTACGTGCGGTAAACGAAATTCGAGATCAAAGTAAATCTCAATAATAATGGATAAGAAAAATAAACATTGAGCTAACAAAACACATATTGATTGACATCATCACAAGTATATTTATAACGCCAATGTCATTGATTTGGAGGTTATTGACAGTTTTGTTATACAAAAAGAACGTGTTAATTTCCTATAAATTGATTTGTTTTTAAACATGTTTCCATGATTAAAACTTTTTCAGAGTTACTGAATCTGCTAACTGAACCAGTGTGAAAGAAAATTTCCAATCCATAGCACAACATATGTACAAAAAAAAGTAGAAATACATAAAAAAAAATAAAAAAATATATCGCATAAATACTAACCTGGGCCCCGATTCTGTTAGCTTGCGTTATCGCGGTTCAATAGTTAACAGAATTGAGGCTGGATACAGAATATAATAATATATAATGTAACTATAATATAAACATAATAAACAACAACAAAAAATAAAATAAATTGTTTAAAGCCGATGGAAAGTGTATAAATCAATTATTTTGAGTGAACTAAGTGTTTTATACTTATTTTGTGTTAATTATTGTTGGTATTATGATAACTTGAGCTCTTGTTGGTCGCGCTATGGTTATTTTTTGTTCAGTAAAACGGTGTAAGCATTAAGTTTTTTGTTTAAATTCTAGATTATAATGGGATAAAAACTTTAATGGATGTGTTTAATTAATAACATAATATCATAAATTCTATACTTACATTTTTTGCAATACTTGTATACCTTGTAACCTTGGTTACGATCTGGGTTTTTTACTAAACGTTCTATTACATTCTTATGTAAAGGCGAAATCCCGCACTACTCCATGCCATTCTCAACATACCTATTATATTTTTTTTAATTTTCTAAAAGTTGACTCTCCTAATAGCTTGCCGTTTTTGATACGCAATTTCTTCACATTATTATTTCTTGCATTTTATCGTTTTCTTGGGACCAAAAGAGCATATATATATACAAACTATCTGTAGTGTAAACTATCTCTGTAAAGAAACATATTCGGTATATAGCCTTTCGGGCGTTAAAGAAAAAAACGATTATCAGGTCAATGATAAATTTTATTCGTTGGTACGGCTAAGTATTTTATGAAATAATGTATTACCATATTTTATTTACATAAAAATCTATGGAATATTTAAAAAAAAATGGATGGCAACGTTAGCGTTCAGCAACAACAAAAAAACAGCATTTTGTTCACATGTTGCTTCGACCAGACACGCCCCGATAGATCTTTATTTTCTTTATTTATGTTTTACCTAATTTAATCACGAATTAATTACATCAAATAATACTAAATATAACATTTTGACATAAACGGTTACCACAGCCGGTTACTCATGCCATGGACTTTTAAAAATACATTTGAATCTAAATTGAGACGAATAGAATACTGTCCTTGGCATAGAAAAAGTGCGTCACCATTTTAGGGAGATCGGCCGGAGCTGTCAAATTGACGTTTAAGGTGAGTTTTTTTCTATTTGCTAATGCTATATTATTGTTTGCCTTATTATATGTATACTCCTTGTTTGCTATGCTATGTGTAACTGTTTTATTTTTTAGAAAAAAATATGCAATAATCTGTTTAATATATCTAATTAAATCGGGAAAAACGTAACAAACGGATACCATATTACCATTCTTAATGTCTTTATTGTCCCTTGGCTGCGCTCCCGGTATCACCGGGAGCGCAGCCAGTAACAACGCGTCTATGATGATGATGATGATGATGATGAAAGCATCCTGTATGTTATTTATTCCCGGGAATAAGCTGTCTCCATCCATACCAAATTTCATCAAAATCCGTTGAGCCGTTTCAGCGTGAAGATCAGACAAACATACACACACACTCACTCACAAACTTTCGCAATTATAATATTAGTGTGAAGTTGTACAAAATATAACCAATCAACTACTACATACAACATTCTGATATAGTAACAACCTATAAGCCATTACAGGTAAATAACTAGCCCGGAAGTTCTAGTCCACTAAAACCAAAAACCGAAAGCTGGCCTTCAAAACATTACAGGTAAATAACTAGCCCGGAAGTTCTAGTCCATTAAAACCAAAACCAAAAGCTGGCCTTCAAAACATTACAGGTAAATAACTAGCCCGGAAGTTCTAGTCCACTAAAACCAAAACCAAAAGCTGGCCTTCAAAACATTACAGGTAAATAACTAGCCCGGAAGTTCTAGTCCACTAAAACCAAAACCAAAAGCTGGCCTTCAAAACATTACAGGTAAATAACTAGCCCGGAAGTTCTAGTCCACTAAAACCAAAACCAAAAGCTGGCCTTCAAAACATTACAGGTAAATAACTAGCCCGGAAGTTCCAGTCCACTAAAACCAAAACCAAAAGCTGGCCTTCAAAACATTACAGGTAAATAACTAGCCCGGAAGTTCTAGTCCACTAAAACCAAAACCAAAAGCTGGCCTTCAAAACATTACAGGTAAATAACTAGCCCGGAAGTTCTAGTCCACTAAAACCAAAACCAAAAGCTGGCCTTCAAAACATGGTACCACACTATTAAAATTAATAGTTTTTTTATTAAATTGCTTGGCTCCAGTCACACTCACACACCAGTTTTTAAGTCAAAACTTAAGCAATCCTACAGTGAAAATCGCACCGCAATTGGTCCGTAGTTTTAACGTGATGCGTGAACAGACAGACATTAAAAGTGTGTACTAAGTTTTGAAAGCCATTGTAGTTGTTACTATGATCCATAACAATATAATTATAAAAGTGAAACGTTGTCTGTTTGTTTGTTTGTTTAGGGAGCTTTCACGCGATAACGACTGGACGGATTTTGATGACATTTGGAATGGAGATAGCTTATACCCTAGAATAAAACATAGGATACATTTTATCCCGGAAAATTGTAAGTTTCCACGGGAAAACTAGAAACTGTTGATTAATCGCTGTAAGGAACGGTTGCCATGGAAACGAAATAACAAGTCTGTCAAAAAACATCAAGAGCTTTGTGCTATACATACTTTTGCATTGGTTTTTAATAACCTAGAAGAACATAGGATGCTTTTTTTCGCGATAAACATTAGTCCGCGCGGACCAAGTCGCGGACGGGAAAGGTAGTTAAGAATAAAATGGTCTAGGGTATTTAAACTAAGCTACTGGACAAGAATATAACATTTTTAAATTCGTATCTGTTTGTTTGTCTGTTTGTCTGTATGTTTGTTCTCGCATCACGTAAAAGCTGCTGGAACGGTTTTCACTGTTGGATAGTTTAGGGTTTCACTTAAAAACTAGTGTACTGGGTATCTGAATCCGATTAGAAGAAGCCTAGCAATCGATAAAAACTTTTTGACGGAAGGAATTTTAATCAAATGTTTTGATATTGGTATTTTAGTCTTGGAATAGTACATATGATATGAGTACTACTTTTAACCTAGAGAAATGAGCACGCGTGCGAAGCCGCGGGTACAGCTGTAGCTGTAGTTAAACAGTAGGAACGAGAAACGAAAAGTCTGTACAAAGAAGATAATTTAAAAATGTTCTAGTGTACTTAAAATAAGCTACAAAATTACAACATTTTTAAAAATCATGTCTATCTTTTTGTCTGTATGTTTGTTCGCGCATGACGTATAAACTAATGGACTGATTGCGATGTGGTTTTCGTTGTCGGATAGCTTAGAGTTTGACTTAACAACTGGGGTATTTGGTATCTTAATCCGATGATTAGATGCCGAGCAATCGATAAAAACTATTTGACGGACAAACGAAATTTAAAAAATGTAGTATTATTGTACTTCATACATACTTTTGGTCCTGGAATAACCCGTGTGGACTACTTTTAAATGGTAAGACCACGCGGGCGAAGCCGCGGGCGCAGCTAGACTTAAATATGGAAGATCCTAAAAATATTTTAATTATAGATTGAGATATTGTACATCATATTCATGTCAATGATCTTATAAGAGGTTTTTAATTTGTATTGTCAATTTGCCTCTCTTGAACTTTTTTTTTGTTAGTTTTTTTAAGACCTCTCCATTAACTGCTAATTATCAGCTAAGAAATAGTTTTAATGATCAGCGCCTTTACTCCGTATGCTTATGATTATTAACAGCTGTGCCCGCGTGGTCATCTCTTTGGTTTAAAAGTTACCGAGGTGTTATTCCAGGACCAAAAACACCTACACATACATATACATGGTACAAAATATCAAATTTCGTTCAGCCGTCTTATCGATTGCTCGGCTATTACTCATCGGATTGAGATGCCTGGATGGATAACTTGGGTTATGACTTAAAAACTGGTGTATACTACACCAGTTTTTAAGTCATAACCTAAGTTATCCAACCGCATCGCTATCGATCCAGTACTTTTTACGTGATGCGCAAACAAACGGACAGACACGATTTTTGATAATGTTATATTTTTGTTCAGTAAGTAGCTTATTTTAAGTACTCTAGTACTTTTTATTTTTATTTTGCTTTCTATTAGGTCCTTATTGTTTTATTATAAGTATAGATCATAGACAACAGTAACTGCATATACTAGTGATATAGATAGATATACACAAAATAAATAATAATACAAGATATAGGTTTAGTAGAACCCTCAGGCTCTTATGTGATCTGAGAACGTAATAATTCAGTGGTGCCTTTCGGACTAAAATAATTTTTGATCCGAGTTATTTTTTTTATTATTCTTTTTTTTTCATAGTGATTGTCGTTAGTTTGAATTGAAGTGTTGCTCATACTCGGTAATCTCTGTACGTATTCGAATGTATTCGAATCACCGATTAAAAACTATTTACTTCTCTATGACTCGAACGTACTTATCGTTACTGAACAAAAACTCAAGATATTGAACTTCCAATCGAGTTTTTGTCATCAGCATCATGTAAAACCAAGTGGTCGGTGCATTTAATGGCCAATCATTAAAAACTGGATCTGAGACATGCATTTGAAATATTTTGGAACAAAAAACTGAATCGGTTCGGGACACTGATTGAAGGGAAGTGAGGAATGCATAATTTAGCACTCGGCACTGATCCTATCTGGCTGTGAAGCATGTTGAAGCTCAGAATAAATAATAGTACAAGATTGAAGGTGATGTTTAAACTGTATATAGTACTAGTTTTCCCGCCCGCGACTTCGTACGCGCGGACTACTGTTTATGTCGAAAAAAAGCATCTCTTTTCTTATAGGATATTAAAAACCAATGCAAAAGTAGATATAGTGTTCTTGATGTTTTTTGACAGACTTGTTATTTCGTTTCCATGGCAACCACAGACCATTCAGTGATGGCAGTCGTTCCTTACAGTGAGTAATCAACTTTTTCCAGTTTTCCGTGGATACTTACAACTTTCCGGGATTTTTTATTCCAGGGTATAAGCTATCTCCATTCTAAATTTCATCTAAATCCGTCCAGCCGTTATCGCGTGAAAGCTCCCTAAACAAACAGACAACGTTTCACTTTTATATATTGGTATGGATTAGAGCTGTTATTTCATGTCTTCGTGGTTGCACTAAATCTCTTTAGATTTACACACATAGACACAAAGTCTGCCAATAATCCGTATGCTATTAGGACTTATTAGCTTTGCCCGCGGCTTTCCCCAAATGGTCATTTGGGTTAAAAGTAACCTAAAAAGACATAAATACAAAAATTGTGTAAATGTTATTATTCTTTTCAGTACCTTATATTAAGTCCCCTAGTTTTTTTTTTATTATCTTCTATGTACAGACTTTTTCTTACCTACTGCTTTAGTATAATTTTAGATGATTAGGTAGAAAGAGCATATGTACATAAAATTCCAGTTTTTTTTTTACAAAAACTGGACAGTTTGTAGATAGTATACTTATTGGAAAATAACGCTATATCAGTCTCTTCTCATGAGAGAAGGAGTCTTGCAGCAGATTGGTTCCATTATCAGCCGAAACTCACTCTGCTGATGCGAAGTTACCTGCAGTCCCAATCTAGACGTATTAAGGTGTCATTCCGTCGGCGATGACAGACCGCAGTGACAGTGCTGCTGACGATAACCGCAGACGACAGAGCCGCTGCCCTATTGATGTCGCACGCGACGACAGCGGCACTGTATTCATTATTATTTGCTTTTGTTTATTTATTAGAAGATGAAGAAGACAATGATGACTTGATACTAGAAAGAATAGCAATGTTATAAAATATATGTTATCGCTTTGCGGTCGGCGGCACACTGGCCTGTCGCCCGCAGTCTCCGCTCGATCGCAGCCGGCTGCACTGACGCCATCTACCGAAATAATTTCCTAGAAATTCATAGGAACCAGTAGTGTCGCTGCGGTTGGACGGCGCTGTCGCTGCGGTCTGCGGTCCGTTGTCGGCTACGGAACGTTACCTTTATGCGCGCTGGCTGTGAAGTAGACCGTTACTTACCTGCACTCTCAACCTCGATGTCCAAATGGATGTGAGATCTGCCTGTGATGCAGAGGCGGTAGTCGCAGGTGTCACACCGGACGCTGAGGTGCCAGACACCCACCATGGCTACTTCGGCTTCGGAACGGGATGGTACCACTGGGACTACATTGAGCCTGGAATTGAAGACACAAACTTCAGTCCTGGCTTCCGTGCTGAAAGGGTTTTTTTATCATCACAAGCTTTCGCCCGCGACTTCGTCCGCGCGGACTACAGTTTATCGCGAAAATAAGCATCCTATGTTCTTCTAGGATATTAAAAACCAAAGCAAAACTATAGCACCAACGCTCTTGATGTGTTTTGACAGACTTATTATTATTTCGTTTCCATGACAACCGTTCCATACAGGGAGTCATCAACGTTTTCCGTTGGAAACTTACCATTTCCCGGAATAAAAAGTATCCATAAGGTATAAGCTACCTCCATTCCAAATTTAATTAAAACCCATCCAGTCGTTATCGCGTGAAAGCTCCCCAAACAAACAAGCAGACAACGTTTCACTTTTATATATTGGTGTGGATATATCATCATTATTAGTTTACCTATTAAATTTGAACTGCTGGTGATACGGACTTGATTTTCCGTATCTTTTTGGAACGATGGCAAATGGAAAGTAAAGTAATGGGTTCTAGATAACTGTTTATGGCATACCTTTCCAATTGAAAGAAAAATATTTTTGATTATTTAAAAGCAGTCGTTTCCTTTATTAATTAACAGCAGTCGTTAAGCCATGTCAGAGGCCCTCGGGCGGATCAACTAACTCTGACACCAGAGGCCAGCACAGCACTATATCACACGACAAACATACAAACAAATTAAAATAATGTTTACTTTTGATAATGATTATGATATTTATGATACAACATTCAGAATTTGTTATCTACCACGTTATGTGAAATATGGGCTGTTTAGTATCATCCATAGTCATCATTTGATTTTGTTTAAAGAGTACCTACACATTCATAGGGTGCGAATTCTCGGTGCCTAAATATATCTATCTACTCGCGAACTCGCCTCGGCTTCGCACGGGTAGAACTCACACCGCGGCATTTTCCTTACTTTTAGCATTATTAAACCCGTCGTAACTTCAAAAAAAAAAAACGTAGGTAATTCATAATCTTTGGCAGCAACGATCGTGTTGTTTTTTGACCATAGACAACTGCATTATTACTCACGTACTTGACAGATTCGATATTATTTGGCTTCCATGTCATTCCGTTCTGTATTTTTGATACCATAGGTTACATTATTGCAATTTTCGTAGGGAACTAATATTTAGAAAAATAAAATACTGCCCAAGTTACTCGCTGATAATGTAGCTGTAAGGTGTGTTTTTAAATCAGTTTTTATTTTTTGAGTTTATCCATTACTAGTTTTCCCGCCCACGACTACGTCCACGCGGACTACTATTTATCGCGAAAAAAAGCATCGCATGTTCTTCTAGAATATTAAAAACCAATGCAAATGTAGGTTAGCACCAAGCTCTTGATGTTTTTTGACATACTTGTTATTTTGTTTCCATAGCAACAGTTTCTTACAGCGAGTAATCATCATTTTTCAAGTTTTTCCAGTTTTCCCGTGGAAAGTTACAATTTCCCGGTATAATAAGTATCCTGTGTTTTACTCCAGGGTATAAGCTATCTCCATTCTAAATTTCACCAAAATCCGTCCAGCCGTTATCGCGTGAAAGCTCCCTAAACACACAAACAAACAGACAACGATTCACTTTTATATATTGGTATGGATAAACAAACATAAAAACATACAAAAATTCAAATCTTTCCTCATTATAATATTAGTGTAGATACATATAAAAAAGTACCGTAATATACTGTCTGACAGACACACGCATAGTAAACCGATGGACCTAGAGATTTGAAATTTAGAGGAAATCTTCCTCGAGCCAAGCACTAAGGAGATTTAGAAATTTCATCCGGAAAGGGGTAAGGGGTTTGGGGTAGGTATAGTTTGAACACGTGCAAATTTGCGGGAGCATGATAGTTTTAGTGACATCAAAATAGACATAGACACAGTCTTTTGAAATATCTTTACTCACATATCAGCATCGCCGGAAGCTCCGGGGAAGACCAGATACACGTCTCTTGGAGTCTTGCTCTCGGTCCTCGATGCTGGAGAGAAGGCAGCCACTGATGTGATGTTGTAAAGGTCGATTTGTGGTGCTGTGGAGGAAAAAGAATAAAAAACTCATCTCTTCATTCCTTTTATCCCCGTTTAATTCCAAGATAAAATACCGGTGGTTAACTCAGATCGATAATACCTAGCTTAAAAGTTAAAGAAACAAGGCTGCCCTGTCAAAAAAGAACCTATGCCAATAAATTATATACTGTTGGAATGTGCTTATCAAGGCCTTCAATTTGATAGCCACACCGTAAAACTCGAAGAAAAAAAAAACTCCTTTGAAAATGGAGCCATACCGACGCCAAACAGTTTAAAAAAAAACTGTTTTACTCGGGGGATGTAAGGATTTTAGCGAAACCCCATACGTCTAAATCTGTTCAGGCATTTAAACGTTATGGTAGAAAAACAAACTCACATACATACAAACATACGTGAATCCTAAAAACATTACACTCCTTTTTTTGGGCAGTCGTGTAAAAAGGGAGGTTGTTACCATCTCTACACAATGACTAAACATAACTATGTAATTTAAAAAGAAAACCTCATAAATGCCATCAAATCACTCAAACCACTGTTACAACACTTCCTACACTGCCGGAACTTGTAATGCATAGTAATGTTACTACAAATGATAGCAGTTAAATCGCAGTACGAGTAGACTGCAGTATGGGCACTAATGCGCTACTCATTTAATTCATATTCTAGTCCGTGTGTTGGCAGATCTATCACGGCACCGCTGTAAGAGAACAAACAGACAGCTAAATAGCTGGACATATGGAACTTAAAAAAACTAACGTTTGTGTAGTGTCACATTTGTAACCGATTACAAAAAAGCTCCTTTTTTTTAATCGGTTACAAATGTGACACTACAATTCTTAAATAATTAATTTTTAAATGATTGCTCCTATTTCGCCGAGACTTCTCGGCCGATTTAGATGATTATTTATGATCATGCTGATGAAAGGTTGTCTGGACTAGATAGCTTTTTAGCGATAAGACCGCCCATTGTACAATAATAATTTATAAGTTTTAGTTTTTAGACACTTTGTATTATGGCGTACAATAAAGAGTTCTCTATCCATATATTTTCCTTTTGAAGGGTATATCTTAGGGGTGGTCCCCATAAAATATTGATACTTAATGAGACTTGGTTCAGAAGATATCTATTTGTGGTAAGATTTTCATTCAAATAACAATTCCCTATCATGTTTTTTGTCAACAGTCTCGGATGCTAATAAATTTTAATTTTAATCACGCGAAATACTTGTTGCTCTCTACGTCGTCACTAACTCATGAGATAGCTGTGAAAATATGCAAGCTTATTTATAGCATTTACGACGAGCGCATGACTGCCCATACTACACGTTATATGATTGACTTTGTGTATTTAATGTCAACGATTTGTCTGCGGGTACCGCATTGTCTGATCCGAGGGCTGACAGCAAAAGGTCGTTAGAACAGGTACCGTTCGTGTCATGAAATGAATAGTGTTTACCTCGAACCTTATTATCCATCCATAGTCCTTACTGTACTGATATTATAAGTATATTGGTTTATTTGTTTACTAGCTTTTGCCAGCGACTTGGTCCGCGTAAATAGTCGCTTAAAAAGTAGTTTCGAAAAAATATCTTTAATGTACACTTGTACAGACATCAGTAAAGAACAATCGGTGGGTATGTCGTCTGCCATTCTTCCCGATTAGATAAGTTTATCATTTTGGATTGGAGCAGTACTTAAAATCAGGTGACATAGACGATAAACATTTTTTCATAATTATCGTCGTCAGCCTACGTCCAGCAGTGGACAAATATGTCCACTGCTGGACGTAGGCCTCTCCTAATGCACGCCACTGAGCTTGGTCTTCATCTCTTTACAATGTTTTTTTAACATACACCTAAACTACTCCACGAGGCGAGCCGTGGGCGAAAGCTAGTGTAATCCTCGACGCACGTCACTGATAATTCACACGATGACATTACTCAGCCTTGGCCATGAACTACGTTATAAAGTTACGGATGTGTTAAGGAGTCAAGGATTAGTTCAACCGGCAATATTTTTGTAAGGCAAGTGTCAAAAGAAGCTTTCCGCTTGCTAAGCTCTACGGATATTTAATGTCACTTACAAATTTTAAGTCACAAAGGATTTAATGGCGCTCGAGTCCCTAAGGTAGTTTTTAAGTCTCCTATGCCCATCTCTCTCAGCTATCTCTGTACTCGTATTGTTCAAACCAGTAAAGTTTTACATACTGCTTAGAGGTTGAATATAAGCAGCGGGACTACAGTCAGTGACAAAAAGTCCTAGCTTACAATACAACTTCTTCCTTTAATGAGGGTCATCCGTTTAAGCTCCTTTCTTGTTCAGGGCTAGCCTGAACAGATGTTGTGGAGCCAGGACAGTTATGGTCTTCCTACACGTCTCTTGCCAATTTAGCTTCCAAAATACTCCAATGTTATGCA
This sequence comes from Alsophila aescularia, assembly GCA_946251855.1. Taxonomy (NCBI): domain Eukaryota; kingdom Metazoa; phylum Arthropoda; class Insecta; order Lepidoptera; family Geometridae; genus Alsophila; species Alsophila aescularia. Next base: position 66,334,548 of record OX276373.1, read on the forward strand.
GTAAATTGTAAGTTTACAGTCATCCTCAGGCGGACTCTTGCGGATAAGTGCTACGCGGTTAGCTCATTTCATCAGCTGAAAAGGAGAACTTAAGGCCCGGTTCTAGCATTTTTAGCAATTTTAGATAATTTTTGAACGTCTGTATCTTCTTTTATAAATAACCCAGAATTATGAAATTGGTATCGCATCAATTGGTATCGTACTTTGTGAACACAGAAACATAATTAGTATCAATTCACTCTATAGAAAATAAAATCAAACACTACTTTATGATTAGAACATTGATTAGAAAGAGATCCCGTCACTAAATGATATCAAAGATATATCTAGAGAAAGAGCTTAATATTATTGAGAAAATGGTAAGACAAAAAAGCTTTCTAAGCTTTAGTTTTCCTACAAATAAATTAAAAGCCTTAAATTTTACTTCCGATATGTAGCATCTTTCCCGCTCTACTTGATCACGAATAAGAGGGACAAAAAATGCACTGCCACCCGGCCTTAAACTGATCTCATACCGTCATTAGGAGGGTACAGTACTGCGTGTTCCACAGCTCCTTCTATTAATATCTTCAGCGCAGCCACTCCCCTCTCGATAGGCAGCCCGAGGGATATAGCCTCCCCTCCTCCCCGCCTTACTAGTAGAGTCTGAAAGAAGTAAGTAGGACCTTATGTGGTTGCAAACAAAGTTCTTGGAGCGGTGTGGGTGATTTACAATCCAACAGTAGCCTGATTAAAACACCAATATTACCTGATTACGGCGAAGTAAGGGTAGGGTAATATGTTTAAAAGTCTATTGTATGTATGTTTGTATAGATGTTCCTACATAGCGTGTCGCCCCAATTGGTCCGAATTAGACAAGCGAGGTATTAATCGAATCGTCTTCATCACAAGAGTGTCTTATGCATATTTTTTTTGTCCGATTTCGTCGAAGCAAAGGAAGGGTTAAAACTAAAAATTATAAAATAAAATTTCCATAATTAAAACCCGGCACGGCATTAGTGGACTAAAAAGTCATAAACAAGAATTTTCTAACGTTTAAGAAATTTAAAACTTTAAGGCTTGGCTCTAAAGTTTTTGAACTCATATTTTATTTAGCAAGATTCATGTGCGGATTTCGATGGCACCGTCCAAGAATGGTTTAGGAGAAAATCATGTAAAATGGCATGCCCGAGACCCTCAAAATTCAAGGACATGTGACATTTACCATGGTACCATCTCATCCTCTCCGTCGGAAAAAAACCCTTGTATCCCAGTAGTGGACACTTTATAATGCTGCTGATGTTGGTGATGAATTACAAGGCTTTTTTCTAAAGGGTATTCCAAAATACTTACATCAAATCGCTCGAACTCGTGGTCCGAGTGTACCCGTCCTCTCCTTGGCATTTTCAGCTCTTGTGGCTCCCAGTTCTGCAAGTCCACCTCGGATGCTAGGTTGGCTGGACCTTCGACGTCCTGGAATCAAAGTTTGTTTCTATGGTTATGCTTCTTCTATATCATCAAGCCAAAAGTGAATGGGCTTAGTTCATTTTTAACCCCCGGACGCGATAATAGTAAGTATATAAGTTTAGGGTGTGTATGTGTGTGTGTATTTCTGTCTGTGGCATCGTAGCTCCCAAACGAATGGTGCGATGATGCGTTTTTTCTGTTTGAAAGCTTGTGTGATCGAGATAGTTCTAAGCTATATTAGGAGGGGAGCGGGGTCGTAGCTCCCAAATGAATGGACGAATTTGGATGCGTTTTTTTTCTGTTTAAAAGCTGATGTAATCGAGATGGATCTTATAGCTATATCAACTTTATTACGGACTCGTACTAGCTTTCCCGCCCGCGACTTAGTCCGTGCGAACTACAAATTATCGCGAAAAAAAAGCATCCTATGTTCTTCTAGGATATTAAAAAACCAATGCAAAAGTATAGCACCAACGTATGGTATTCTCTTTGGCACCAACGCTCTTTAAGCTTTTTGACAGATTTTTTATTATTTTGTTTCCATGGCAACCGTTCCATCCAACGAGTAATCAACATTTTCCAGTTTTCCCATGGAAACTTACAATTTTCCGGGATAAAAAGTATCCTATGTTTTATTCCAAGGTATAAGCTATCTCCATTCCAAATTTCATCAGAATCCGTCCAGCCGTTATCGCGTTAAAACTCTCCAAACAAACAAACAGACAACGATTCACTTAATATATATATTGGTATGTATTGGTATAGCACATAGGTTACTTGTTACCTAGAGAAATGACCACGCGGTCACAGCTGGTCCTAAAATATTGAAAGGTACAAGAACTTACCATGCTCTTTAAGTAGTAAGGGAGTACACCGCCCTCTGTATGTTTGGAGATGTTCCTCAGCTCTTGAAGAGCTGCTTCGGAGTCAGCTGAAGGATGGGTGGGATCTGTCCAGATGGTGTAGACCTGGCGAAGGTACAGTAAAATAAGTAATGTTTTTACAATCATTAACTTACCTATAAATATCTAATAGGAGTGAATCTACCGTTGTTGAGCTGTTCTGCGAGGATTAGGCTGGTGTGAAGTGGTAAATCATTTTCACTTCTACGAAGAATTAGTAGTGTTGAGGTTCATAGTTATTCTATATGGTTGAAGTAAGACTGTGCACATGAGATTTGAAAATTTGAGTATCCGTACGATGATCCTCTATCACTCTACTAGCTACGTCTTCCAAACTATAACTAATTTCAGTCTATATTAAGGCTGATGCAAAAACCAGCAGTAAAAGGTTCTGAAAAAAAGGAATACAAACAGACGCTACTGTTTTTGTAAAAAACAAAATCAGTAGCGTCTATTCCTTTTTATTCTTCACTAAAGCTTGCACAAAAACAGTAGCGTCTATTTCTTTTTATTCTTCACTAAAGCTTGCACAAAAACAGTAGCGTCTATTCCTTTTTATTCTTCACTAAAGCTTGCACAAAAACAGTTAGCGTCTATTCCTTTTTATTCTTCACTAAAGCTTGCACAAAATCAGTAGCGTCTATTCCTTTTTATTCTTCACTAAAGCTTGCACAAAAACAGTAGCGTCTATTTCTTTTTATTCTTCACTAAAGCTTGCACAAAAACAGTAGCGTCTATTCCTTTTTATTCTTCACTAAAGCTTGCACAAAAACAGTTAGCGTCTATTCCTTTTTATTCTTCACTAAAGCTTGCACAAAAACAGTTAGCGTCTATTCCTTTTTTTCAGCATCTATTACTGCTGGTTTTTGCATCAGCCTTAATATAGACTTAATTTAGTTATCTTTTTGAGTCTCTTATAATGGTCAAACAAATCCTGCAACACGCTTTGAGGGTCAGTCACCACTCCTTGTATGAGATCACGTATAAGGCTCTGTCGATTGATACTAGTTTCTGCAATCTGAAGCATTTGAATAAGTCGGTACTAGCAAAAGCGTTTCGACCACTTACCTTCAATCTCTTCTCCACCAAAGCTCTCAAAGCCAGCGGCAGCCTCTGAGGATCACCAGCTCCCTTGTCGGTGATCACGAACAGGGCGCTGTCGTAAGGCACAAGCTTGGCTGCGGTGGCCAGGGCTCGCATTGTGCCGTCGATGGAGGCGTCACTGTAGACTCCCTGTGGAAAGATACAAATACATTATCAAGTGGTCGTAAAAGTAGACTTTTGCAAGACTTCGCCTAGCGAAGAACCACTTTTTGGCCAAATACTTAACCCTCCAAGCAGTAGCGTGCAAACAACTGCGTTCCGGTTTGAGGTGCAAAGAAACAAGGTCTTTAATTTCACAGCTTACGCGCCAAATTACAACAATGATGAAACAAAAACTTAACCAACGTTTAGGAAGTACGTAAATAATCAACATTGTTGTTTTCAATTGAAAGCGTAACCGTTGCACAAAGAACAGTATACGGTATGGGCATTCACTCAAACTTTTCTCACGTACTTGTTGTAATACTACTTAAATTGCTTTTTAAAAATGCAAACAGCGCTGGACAACGAGCAGTCGCTCGTTCTGGCGTTCTATGAGGGAGGTCGTTGTTTAGGAGTAAGCTGCGCTTTTAAAGTAGATCTAGGCTAGACAGTGGAGGTCAGTTTCAAACAGGCTGTCGATGATCTTCTTGGCACGTGTTCCAATGGAGTCCAATGCTTCCAGCTGATATTTAGCCAACCCAACTCTTCCCATAGGAGCAGTACTTAATGCATGATGGAACTTGAGCTACGTAGAGGTTCAAAATCTGTCCAAGACCGAAGTTCTGTATCTTGATTTTTGCAATTAACAATCGTCTTTGAACTCACTTAATTTTTTCATGAACAAGAAAATTTACGCACAATGAAAAAACTCGAATGCGAACTTTAAATCGTTATAGATCCTAAATAGTAATTCGAAATAAAAAATGATAAAAGAAACTTAGTGGTGATTTTCAAATACCTATTCAATGATACCCCACTTGAGTAGTTGTAGTTCGTCGAATTATTTTTTCTTTTTCACAATATGTAGTCTGGTTGTCGCCATAATGAATTTTGATTGCTGTCATGTCTTTAGTAGCACGCGCAAGCTTAAGATAAATCGATTGACGGTAAGAATCATCAAAATTGTCCCACGCGTTTGGTATATATACCTAGTGCCACAAAAAAAGCAGACCTACATACCTCCGCCCAGTCGGGTAAAAATAATAGTTATTAAAATTGTGTAGCAATTGTAAAGTATTTTTTTGCTTTAGTTATGTATTGCTTAAAGAAGCTGTCTCTTAACATAATGTAATCTATGGATCTTATTACCTTTTGTCAATACAAGAGGAACTATGAAAAATCGCGAATCGCTCATTTGCATATTACCATTTGTAATTTCTCTGAACATGTCACGGTTTGATAGCATCTCTATATGGACGGGAGTGACGTGTGTTTCAGTCAGGTGGGGGTGAATGACCATTAAATTTAAAACAGCGTTTGGTTTCGTGTGCTTAGTGAATTTGAGTGCCTATGGTGACTAATTTGCCTAATTAAGCACATGTCCTTACTGGTACTTTATTGTAGTACAATGTGCTACTTCTGCAGGTGTCCGCGAGGGAAGTACCATACCTTTGCCACATATTCTTTCCCCAAAAATTATAGTTTTCCGCTTTAAAGGACAATGTTATGACAATCGCGAAATTAATGGACAGAGATTATTATTAAACTAGCTATGCCCGCGGCTTTGCCAGCGTGGTATTTTTTTGGGATATAAGTATCCTATGTGTTACTCCAGAACCAAAAGTACCAATATCGTCCAGGCGTCAAATAGTTTTATATCGGTTGCTCGATTTCTACTCATCGGATTGAGATACCAAGTACGTTTTTAAGTTAAAACCTAAGCATCCAACAGTGACCTCATCGAAATCAATCCATAAGTTTTTACGTGGTGCGCGAACAAACAGATAGACAGACACCATTAAAAAATGCTGTATTTAGCTTATTTTAAGACCCGCACAGCATTTTTTTTATTATGTTGATTGTACAGACTTTTTGTTACATATTGCTTTATTATAAGTATAGATATCTGCACCGCGCGAGAGTGAGAACTTCGTTCTTTACCCTGGCTACTCTCATAATTGCATTGCCACCCAGAACTGTGGTGGCAATGCAATTATTGTGCAGGCGTTGTGCTCACCATCAGGTGGGCGAACAGCACATCTCCACAGGCAGATGTATAACAAGCACAAATTAAAAATGAAAATATGATACCCCCGACCCCCCACCCCCCCATTATAGCTAAGAAGCATCTCGATCACATCAGTTTTCAAACATAAAAACCGCATCTAAATCGGTCCGTTAGTTTGGGAGCTACGATGCCACAGACAGACAGACACACACAGACAGTGACACAGTGATACACACACACCCTAAACTTATAACACCCGTCTCTTTGTTCGAGGGTTAAAAATAATGTGGTTGGTTTCCCTGCAAGTCTCCGTCTGAAGACTCACCTGATATTTCAGCAGCAGTTTTGACAGCGCGTCTGTGACATCCCTGTCTCCGTTGCTGCCCAGCTGGAGGTTGTGACGAGACCTCCAGTTCACTCCTGAAACAGAACTTCATTAGTTTGGATTTAAAACTTCCGTCTATAGACATGACCCTTGTCCTCCTAAGGTCATGCAATATTATACCTTGTAAGGTCATCTTATTTTCTACATAAAGTTGGGGCGCATAACCTCCTTATGATTTGAAACTACAAGGTTGGGATTGTGACGTCCTATATTTAAACAAAACCGAAGAAAACCCTATGGTTCTATCTATGGGGTAGGCCGATGTCCAGCAGTAGATGTTCTGATGATATGGGGCGCTAAGCTGTCTTGTACCAGGATAGCTTATATCCTGGATTAACACATACGCTACTTTTATCATCATCATCATCATCATCATCATCTATCATTATAATCCGAGCGAGTGTGCGGGCGCATTTAGTGCCTAAGATAAACGCAGTCTAGCTGGCCAGAAAGAGACAAAATATGTATTAAAACCATGGATTGATCGATTTGTATAAACGCCATTCGAGGGGGTGTCTTGTCTTGTGTCTTGCACCTAGTGCCCCACATCATCAGAACGTCTACTGCTGAACATCGGTCTACCCCGGGGTGGATTCACTAACTACGCTCGACGACGCACAGATCAACTCGTGCGAGCACTCGAAATCGTTCACAGCGTCGTCGGGCGTACGCACTGGTCACCCGAAAAATAGTAGGGGAGGGGAGGAAAGGAATAGTATGAAATTGACCGCCCCTGAACATCCGTTATCATCATCATTGGCCTATTACGTTCTCACTTTTTTGAAACAGGCCTTCTCTCAGAAAGAGTTACAGGGAGAGTGAGAGGTTGGGCCTTAATCCACCTCGCTCGTCTAGTATGGGTTGTTGAGTATTTGACCATCCTCATTCCTTTCAAACTTATACTGATCTTAGCTAAATTTGCCATAAGGTTGTACTAACCTTCATTGATCAATTTACTACACGTAATTCTTATGTCTCATGTTGCAATTGCAATCACAGTTTCTCGAAGTTATAGAATTGAAATGACCAAAGATATACATTACTCTACAAAAAATGTCCACAACCAATTAGCACCGTATCTCGATAAATTTTCCGATTTTGCCTAGGCAACTTGACGTAAGATAGATAGGAGTTATTGTGACAAGGTTCTCGGTTCTTCAGATATCTTACTCGACCTTGGCCGGTGAACGTAAGAGTGACGTTATGTAAACCTTAACTTTATGCTCCAGTTGTTTTTGTCAACTTGGAAAATGGTAAAAAACAGCTGTTGATTTGAATTTCGATAGAGGCCCTACTCAAGTTCCATTCTCTTTGTACAATCCAACTGTTTAAATAACTTCAAGATTACCTACTTGTATTTTGTTTGGCAAAACACCATCCCAATATGGAACAATCATTCGCATGAAGCATTTTGTTTCGTCTTTTGTATTGAGAACAGCAGATACTTCCTGACAGTCTTCAAGTCCAATTGTTAGGGGCAATACTATAGACTGTTTTTTTTTAGAAAGGATATGTGGTATTGTTCTATAGCTGACCTCTACAGCGTCACTGGACGGTAGGGCGGGCGCAAAAGCGCCCCGCCGCAATGCCTAGACTGAATAGTGCGATGCGGCACTGCACCAACACCTTAGTCAGCCCAATTTAACCGAAACTGGGCAAGGAAAGGGCTATCTATTCAGAATCTTGCTCGACCCTTATTTCGTTCGACCACACCGTGAATCGTGCCGTAGCGGAATACCAGTCGTATAGCAGCATGGCTTGACCCAGTCGTCAGCAGGTGACCGAAGCCCAGCAGTATGTCACCTGATTAGAACCATCAGGAGACAGGGTATGGTAGGGTTGCGCGTTGACACTATACACGTGGATGAATAAGTTCCCAAAGTGATCAATACCAACAACAAGACATAATCGAAAGTGCTAAATAACCCGACTGCGGAAAAAACTAAAAAGGGATAAAAATTTAAGTGAGAATGTTTAAAGAAACACACGTAACACTTTAAATCGTAACGGAACCTAAATGATTATTGGAAATAAAAAAAATATGAGAGTAACCTAAAGATAATTTTCAATTACCTATTCAAAGATACTCCGCTTAACATAGTTCGTCGACTTAAATTTTTTCTTTTTCACAATATGGTGTCTGGTGGTTGCCATATTGAATTTTGATTACTGTCATGTCCTTAGTAGCACCGATTGGCAAAATCAGTTCACGCGTTTGGACTTTGGTCTAATATAGTGCCATAAAAGAACAATTAAACATACATACAAAGGCTGATAAACACATTACCCTCCGCGCAGTCGGGTAAAAACGGAGTACACAAGTAGAAAGCTGCTGGCAGTACTGAATATAGAGAGCTGGAAACCAAGCTCATTGACGTGGAGTAGAAGAGGCTGACAAATTTACTGATCATGAATTAATGAACGAAGATATGATTGAGTGTTTGTGATCTTGAAGCGTATGAGAGCTCGATGACACATATCCAATGTGACATTTAATATTCCAATTAGCAGTTTCCCCACCCGCTCTGCCACGCCGATTCCTTACGCCTATTGTTATGCAGAAAAGTACTGTTTGATGTCTGCTAATTAGCGTTGCATGAGCGACATTCAGTGGATCGATGTTTTGTGAGGTTTCGCACCAAAAGGCTGAAGGAAGGTAACTTTTGTTCATATGTATTTTGATTGTACTTAATTTGTGTTGATGCTTTGCTATGGTTCTCGGACTTGTTATACTTCGGTGAATATCTGGCACGTACCATTGTTGGTCTTGTTTTAGATATGTCGTGGAGAATTGTAGGCAGCAATATAATACATTTTGTATGCTTTCCTTTTTCCTAATTTATTTTTGTTTTGTTTCAGGTAAGTGATCCAATTCATCCAAAGCATCATCGAACGCATCATGAAGGTAAATTCGGGAGTTTTCTTTTCGATCCTGTTTCGAAGAATCTTAAGCAACGGAAGTCGAATTAGACGATTTGTTTAATATACGCGCCTTTGTTTTAAGCAAATGAGTCGTCTGTGTTCGGCTCTGAATAGAGATGGATAGGAAACCCCCGATTCAGGAAAACCATACGCGCATATTGACAATGGCGATTACCGACTGTATCAGACATAGCCTGATTTGTATTCGAGGCTCGGCCTGCCTCATTAGTGAAACGTATTGTCCACTACGTCAACTTAGATTGTGGCTTAAAAATTGCAGATGTTGCGGCTGCCAATGTTGTTAGTCTGGATTCTGAGAAATATCTTCTACACGCGCATCTCCATTTCAGTGGGTGTTCAGCTTAATCGCGCTAAACTATCTAGTCTGTCTGTCATCAACTGACGCAGCAGAAAACTACTTAGAGTAGTGTGTAGTATGGTAGTGGTAGGCCTCTGTTTCAAAAGCCCGCTGGGAAAGTACATTTAATCACTAAGCAGTAGTGTGCAATCATCTCTGTGTTCCTGTTTGAAGGGTAATGTTTCCATCGAAATTACTGGGCATTTATTTGTCTTACTTAGGGTAATAAGCACAGTGCCGCGCATTATTTTGCAACCATAACATAATAATAATAAAGCCTTTTCTTCCGAAACCAGACAGCATTCACAATAATGGTAACAACAAAAAAACACAAAATGTCTCGAATTTTAGTGTGCCTCATGGCTTAGGTCTCCTCTAACAATTTCTATTGTCGTCTGTCGCAAGGTACCCTCCTTCAGTTTGGACCTGATGTCAGCTTTATTTCCTCCTCCCATCGGGAAAGATGTCTTCCCCGATTTATTTTGCCATCCCTTTGATACCATTCTGTTACTACTTTGCTCCACTTTCCTTTAGTGTCATCATATGGCCTGTCTGCCTGCACTTTTGTTGGTCTATTTTTGGTAGAATGTCGGTCCGTTTTGTTTTGGACCGTAGATTTGTGTTTTTTATTCTATCCTGTCTCTTTGAACCTACCATGCTTCTTTCCATTGCTCTTTGACACTTGGCAAGCTTTTCTCTGAGCGATTTGGTGGGTGCCCATGTCTCACACCCATATGTTAAACATGGGGGTATACATGAGTTGAAAGTCTTTCTTTTCAATGCCATGTCTAGGTCTTTAGACTTCATTAATAAGGCGTGACATTAACTATCAGGCGACCGACCTGCCCGCCTTGTCACTAAATTGATTAAAGAATCGATTGGCCTTCCAATTCATAAACAATAAGATAAGCACTTTAATTAATGCCACTGTCAGTCATAAATCATTCATTTATGACCACCGGCAAAGCTAAGGCACGTGCCTATTTATGATGTGCTGTAAAATAAGCTGTCAGGCATCTGGACACGTGTCTAAACAAGTTATATGTAACTTAAAAGTTTATCGGTTTTATAGCGAATTCAGCACTATCAGCACTTGGCAGATTATCAAGTGTTACGGTTTAGGTTGGAGTATAGATACCCCTGCAGTAGTCGGACTGAGGATTTGAAACCCGGAGTCAATGCTTGATACCCACAGTATTGATTCAAAATCAGCAGATCTTAATTTATCATAGTTTAAGTTGAGCCCTGCAGCATCAAGGTAGGAGATAGAAACTTGAAATTATCATGTTACTAGTTTTTGCGGACTACTGTTTATCGCGAAAAAAGCATCCTATGTTCTTCTAGGATATTAAAAACCAATGCAAAAGTAGGTATAGCACCACTCTTGTTGTTTTTTGACATACTTGTTATTTCGTTTCCATGGCAACAGTTTCTTACAGGGAGTAAGGAACATTTTTCCATTTTTTTCAGTTTCCCCGTGGAAACTTACTATATTCCGGGTTAAAAAGTATCCTATGTTTTATTCCAGGGTATAAGCTATGTCCATTCCAAGTTTCATCAAAATCCGTCCAGCCGTTATCGCGTGAAAGCTCCCCCAAACAAACAAACAAACAGACAACGTTCCACTTTAATATATTGGTATGGATTTATTTTTAATTAAAACTGTCTAATTTCCCTTATATATTGTCTGAATGGCCTTTTAAAGACCTTCATAGTGATACCTCACTCGATAGGTACGCATCATACCATCCTCAACGTTAGCATCATTTTTTCTTCTAGGATATAAAAAACCAATGCAAAAGTAGGTATAGCACCAATGCTGTTTTTTTTTGACAAACTTGTTATTTCGTTTCCATGGCAACTACAGATCATTCTGTGGTGGCAACCGTTTCTTACAGCGATTAATCAACATTTTCCAGTTTTCCCGTGGAAACTAAAAAAATTCCGGGATAAAAAGTATCCTATGTTTTATTCTAGGGTATACGCTATCTCCATTCCAAATTTCATCAACATCCGTCCAGTTATCGCTTGAATCCTCCCCAAACAAACAAACAAACAGACAACGTTCCACTTTAATATATTGGTTTGGATTTATTTTTAATTAAAACTGTTTAATTTCCCTTATATATTGTCTGAATGGCCTTTTAAAGACCTTCATAGTGATACCTCACTCGATAGGTTTTGGTCAGTTTTTGTTCCGTCGGTAATACAATATGGCAGCTGCCAGCCGCTTATATTTTACGATTCATTTATACTGTTGCACTCTCGTAATTAAGACGAATCCAATGATACCTCATTTATCAAAATCCATCAAGCCGTTTAGGCTGTAGGACGCGCCAAATAAACGTATAAACAAACAAGCAAACATACATACAACCCAAACACATAACCCTCCGCAGTCGGGTAAAAATAAACCTTAATAAACCCGTACTGAAGTCTAATCTTGTATGACTCAGTGCCGGGCAGCCTCAGGATGTTTTTCTTCTGATTTTTGAAGCAGTCTAACTACCTCAACCATTTTATAACAATCACAATTTCATCTCGAACGCTAAGAACAATTTTCTCATTTAAATGCAAGTACGCAGAAAGAATATAATACGAGTACCTAATAACGCTTTGCCGTTATTCTAGCCGCACGCGATCGTTTCGCAAATTGTAGCATAAACTATAATTTATGACAGCTATAAGGAACTATTGTTTATTTCCTATTGTCTCTGCAAGGCTTCAAACAGGCTGATATCGAGACATACCTTGCGATAAGAGTGTAGAACTCTGTTGCAAGAATCAGTCTAGGAAAGTGCCACCGCTAGAGAGGATGCACGTTACACCGTGCCGGGGCCGGGCCGTGCCGTGTCATTTCCACCCGGTCCCCGCACGGTGTAACGTAAAACAAATGTCCATTGACATTTCGGCACCGGAGCACGGCAGGCTCGGGCGGCGCACGGGCCTGTAGTACGGTAATTCTATGAAATGAATGTATGGGAAAGACAAACAAATCAATATAGATTTGAAATTTGTGTGCCATTATACCTCTGGGTGTGGTGTTCAAAACGCACAACTCTCCCCTCCCCTCCACCTGTCGCTACACTTACTCGGCGAAACTATTAGGCATTATTGTATGAGACTTACGAATAATAATAGGAAGGACTTCTCAGTGGGTACTCATCGCCCCACAGAGAAGTCCTCCCCTAAAATCACGCACATCTAAAATCAATATTTCAGGGTGACGAGCAAGATTGCCAATCTAAAGTTGTATGTGACACTGCAATTATTATGGGCAGCCATCTGGCGAACTACCTTCTTATCTTGGCAACCAATTGAATGACAAGATCATCAGACCCTCATATACACGGCTATGAAGAATCCCATAGAAACTAAGCATTTGCGCACAAACTCAAAGTTTCTATCTGCAATAGTGCCCGAGGTCGCTTCACAAACAGTGAACAATCTAGCCAAACGAAGCTATCAACTAAAAATATCTGCAATGAAATTGGTTCATCAGTTTGTGAGCTAAAAACAGACAACTGCTTGAAGCTATAACTCACCCTTGCTTAAGCTTACCATTAGAATCATATCCAACGATGACAATATCGGTCACGTTCAGGCCCTCCACAGTCAAGTCCTTCCACACTTCAAGCGCCCGATTCAAGGCAATTGGCCTCAGAGGTACCAGGATTCCAGCAGGGGGGCGGAGCCACGAGTCTTCTAACCAGCCTCGGAGGGTCGAGCTCTTGCTCTCGGTCGGCGGCGATGGAGGCTTTACGTAGCTGCGCGGGTCGGGGTGCTGGGGCTCAGCTGGAAATAGACGTACTAAGTGGTTATGTGTGCCTAGTAGTTTATTTTAGTCGACAATTAAACTGCCAATTCTGTCCATTTAACTAAAGTTTTTGTTAGAAATCGCTGCAAGTGATAAGACTTAGTTATCTTAGTTTAGTAAAAATAACTTAGTTTATTTTTTGCAGAAAACATATCTTTTTAATTATTTTTGGCATGTGCCGTACGTATGCAGGTTAGTGTCCTTTGAACCCGTACGTAATAAAAAACCTTTAAAAAAACAGGAGTTATAGGACCGCCGCGCATGAAACTATCATTGGTTTAGGATGTAGTTTTTGGTGTACACTAAGGGTTTCTATTCGGTTTCGCAATGTTTTGGGTTCCGTACGGACAAGTTTGGACACTTTGGGTACGGAACCCTACAACGGATTTGCCATCGCTCCGTGCTTGGAAGTGCACGTTCGTTGGTAATAATTGATAGCAGTAGTTAAGCGCTGTCAGAAGATATCATTGTATGTCAGGCCGCCAACACCACAACCACAACACCACACCACATCGACATACAACAAGTTACATACATCGATCGATATATTAATCCTTGGCAGAGGGCATCTTGACCTTAACCGTAACTGAGCACACAATAATTAATTTAATTAAGTAAAATAAAACCAAAACAAACCGAATTGTTGCCCCACTTCCACCTTCATTCAATTTAACCTTGAACCTTCGCAGGATAAATAAAACCGATCAAGTGCGAATACTGACGCGCCGAGAAGGTTCCGTATCCTCTGTCGTACAAAATTGATTCATTATCGTCATCACCACCATCATTATCGTCATAATCATCGTCATCATCATCATCGTCATCATCATCATCATCATCTCGCGTAGAATGCCAGAACGAGCGGTGGTCGCTACTTGCACCTAGCGACTCCCCGCGACTTTCGTCGTCGGTCCACCTCGCGGGGGCCGCACTGCGTTCTATGTCACGTCTTACATAATCGAAAGTGCCTAAAACAACCCGACTATCAAACAAACAAAAAAGAGGCAAAATTTTAAGTAAGGATGGTTGCTAACCAACTTTAAATCGTTATAGATCCTAAGTGGTCATTCGAGATGAAAAATATAAGGGAAACCAAAAGATTATTTCCAAATACCTATTCAATGATATCCCACTTAACATAGTTCCTCGTGTTTTTTTTCTTCTGGTTGTATTTACTTTTGATTACTGTAATGTTAGTGACACTCGCTAGATTAAAACATATCGATTGAAGTAAGAATCATCAAAATCTGCTCACGCGTTTGGTCTCTAGAGAGTCCCAAAGGAACAGACATACGTACATATAGGCTGATAAACATATTACATACTACCGTCCTTTGCGTTGCGCAGTCGGGTAAAAAGGAAGCGATTCCGCTAATGTTTTTTTGTTGTTGGTAAACTTCATGTTCGGAAATCTGACATTTCACTTGAAGAAAAATGAGAGAAGAAAGAAATATTTCATGAAAATGCATATTTACATAATAAAACGATCAGTAATACCAGTAATTAAATAAATACCTCCCTTTTTGTCGGTCCCGGCTGTTATTGATTTATAGCAGTCTTTGGGCCATGTAAGACGCCTTCGGGTGGTCTGACATACTCTGACACCAGAAGCCAGAACTACCTCATACGACAGACAAACAAAACAAAAAACCTTCCTATATTCCTTAATGTTTTGAGTACAACAAATTGAACATTCTCATATTTTAATTTTCTGAAGCCAACTTTTTGATTATACCATAACTAACTGTGTAAGGAACCTTAAAAAGTAAGTTATTTACCACATTTTATGGCAATTAAAAAGAACCACAGTAACCCCAACTGTATCTGATAAGGATCTGAATAAAATATACATAAAACATAGCGACAGGTTGTGGCAGCCAAGGCTTTGTTGTCTATGTATTGATTTATAATGTTCACTTCACGGTTAGTATTTCAGGTTTCGCGCTTATATAGTCATTGAATTTAAAAACTTTGTAACTTAGGTTTTCGCGCTTATATAGTCATTGAATTTAAACACATTGTAACTTAGGTTTTCGCGCATGTATAGTCATTGAATTTAAACACATTGTAACTTAGGTTTTCGCGCTTATATATATAGTCATTGAATTTAAACACATTGTAACTTAGGTTTTCGCGCTTATATATATAGTCATTGAATTTAAAAACTTTGTAACTTAGGTTTTCGCGCTTATATAGTCATTGAATTTAAACACATTGTAACATAGGTTTTCGCGCATGTATAGTCATTGAATTTAAACACATTGTAACTTAGGTTTTCGCGCTTATATAGTCATTGAATTTAAACACATTGTAACTTAGGTTTTCGCGCTTATATAGTCAATGAATTTAAACACATTGTAACTTAGGTTTTCGCGCTTGTATCGTCATTGAATTTAAACACATTGTAACTTAGGTTTTCCCGCCTTTATAGTCATTGAGTTTAAACACATTGTAACTTAGGTTTTCGCGCTTATATAGTCATTGAATTTAAACACATTGTAACTTAGGTTTTCGCGCTTATATAGTCAATGAATTTAAACACATTGTAACTTAGGTTTTCGCGCTTGTATCGTCATTGAATTTAAACACATTGTAACATAGGTTTTCGCGCTTGTATTCGTATAGTCATTGAATTTAAACATATTGTAACTTAGGGTTTCGCGCTTATATAGTCAATGAATTTAAACACATTGTAACTTAGGTTTTCGCGCTTGTATAGTCTTTGAATTTAAACACACTGTTTTTTAGGTTTTCGCGCTTATATAGTCATTGAATTTAAACACATTGTAACTTAGGTTTTCCCGCCTTTATAGTAATTGAATTTAAACACATTGTAACTTAGGTTTTCCCGCCTTTATAGTCATTGAATTTAAACACATTGTAACTTAGGTTTTCGCGCTTATATAGTCAATGAATTTACAACTTTATTGGTTTACTTTTAAGTCGTTTTGAACATTTGTAGTTTTCGTGGTGATTAATTATTGAATTATTGATTAATTATTAGCTTGATGAGGGCGTGTTAGTTGCAACTACATAGAACAGATCGGGTAGGCAAGTTCAAGAGTGCTCGAGTGGTGTCATGTAAAGAACTCTCCTACCACATGTTATTGGTTCTTCGAGATAAGTGGCCAGCCTGTTTTGATTATTCTTTAAGCTTTGTTTTGGTGACTTTAGGTTTTCAGCCGCATTACCTCGTGTTTGATGCAATCCTTTAGTCCCCGAGCATAGCCTGCCCGTTCCGTAGCTCTACCTATTGTAATGATTCATATTCCGAGTTTCTTCCCGGTTCTTCTCGTATGGTAGAGTCCGTTAACTTTCACGAGTTTCTTGGGGCCCATGAGTATAAAGATGTTTGATTTTACTTGGTCAAATACGAGTCGGACTCGTGCCCTATTTTTTTATTTTTAGTTTTCCGTACATTAAAAGAAAAAAAGGAACCCTAGGATCACTTCGTTGTCCGTCCGTCTGTCTGTATGTCAATACCCTTTTTCTCAGGAACGCGTGGAGGTATCAAGTTGCAACTAGGTAATATCAAATACTCAGGCCTGCAATACCTACCTCTTGGAGCTGAGTTTTTTTTAAAAAAAAAGTCAACGCAATCAAACGATACGGCTATTTATGCCGCATATTTTGACACTCGCAAGGGAGTGAAAACGTATAGAGTACTACTTCCCGTTGTACTATAATCATGAAATTTGGCAAGACGCAATGTCAAAGCACAAGGGAAAATCCGAAAACCGTAAATTAGTAGTTAAATTACAATAATACAAATTTTTACAAGTTTGTACGGAACTCTCGGTGCGCGAGTCCGATTGGCCGGTGTTTTATTATTTGTTGGGATAGCCGTCATAATAACACAAATTCTTTGAAAATTTCAACGGTTGTCTATTACTGTTCAAAAGACAACCCTATCAAGTCAAGAAAGACAACTTTATTTTTAAATAAAAATAATTTATATATTTTTTTATTTATTTGTCTTCGGTTTGTGAGCTACTCTGAAAGTTTCAGCCGGATAGTGCTCGAAATTTGAATTGCAAGATTCCAGGACCGACAAAATACAAATAGATTCATCGATACATGCATAGATACATACATACAAGTGAAGTTAAATACAAGCTATTGAAATAAAAAAATAAAATTAAAACAATAAAAGTGACTCACAATTGTCAGTCTTGGGGCTCCTCTGTCCAGGTACTTCCAAATCTTCCAGGTCTGGTAAGAGTGGTAAATGGTCAGCCTCGTCGTCTACCGCGCTTGTGGTCGCTGGTGATGTTGCCTCACTCTGTACAATGTGTGCTATTGTTATTATCATTTCCTGTTAATTCAAGGATAAGTGATATATCTACAACCGCACTGAACCGGCTGGTGGATTAGGAACCTCACTACGGAAGAAAACATGTAAAAGCAATCGCACGCTATAACAACCCAAAACTAACTCAACTCAAACAGAACAGCATTGAAATGTAAGCTTGTACGTACGCACATTTAATTGAAATTTTATAAATGAAAGTAAGAAAATATATCATGACAACATTAATAACACAACATTACATAAATACAATATGATGTTGTTAGCAGGTCCCAAAATACGCCTTAAACACAACAACAAAAAAACGCTAATGGTAAAAAGATCAAAAACTAAAATATCATAATTCGTAGCAGCTTCGGATGTTGAAATCTGGAGTTGGGCTAAACAAAAGTCAAATATTATGTTATTCCTAAACTAACCATGATCGCTGACCTGAGGATTATCTAGAGATGCGATGTTGAGACACCCTTAAATCCATCGCCAGAAAAATGGATGATTATTTCCCGAGATTACCTATATCAAGATAAGACTACACGAAAGTATATTTTTTTGGTAAATCTCGTTGCCCATGATATCAGACAAAATTAAAAAGACCAAACGAACCGTACTTTTTTTAGCCACCATTATTTTGGCAAATGACTCGCATAAGTTGATATTGCATAATTTCAACGGGTATCATTACGGATTAAGAAAAAGAAGGTGGTGGTCTCAGAGTGCCGTAAATTGGAGAATACAGTCTTATTATATTTTTTAATAAGATTACGTGATGATATGAGGCACTCTTTTCGTTTGGTTTATAGCCAACATTGTCGATACCATCTTTAATTCACAGTTATTCAGAATTTTGAATTATAAAATGTTATGCTTTGCAGTGTGCAGTCTTTCGCCACCCAGAACATATTTATTTAAAAGCTTTTATTTAACTTTTCTTTTATGTACGAGTATGTATGTAACTATCAATCTATGTATATCTGTCTGTCCTGGAATCTTGCAACTCATATTTCGAGCACTCTTCGATTAGCTATCCGGCTGAAACTTTCAGGGTAGCTCACAACTCAATAGCAAACCAATAAAAAAATTACAATGAATATTATGAAAGAAATGAAAAAAAAGGTTATAAAGCACATACAAGCTTTCTTTTTATTTTATTTTTTTATTTATACTTATGTACAAATTGCAATGTTGTAAGTAAATGAGCGTACAGAAAGAGGTAAATGAACATAATATTAGGGGTCAACTTAATTAATGGTCTAATAAGCCACACGTAGCACTGAGTAAACCTTCTGGAAAGTTTACAATTACTCCCACACTTGTTGCTAAATTATTTACACGTATCTCTGCACTAGGCAAGCGTGCTACACTTTCGGGCCGTATCGTCGATTTCCATCAGGTGAGCTCGTGGTAAACGTTTGCCTAGTCCGCTATAAAAGAAAACAGAATACTCTAGGGGACCAGATCTAGCAGCCCCCTTAGATCCAAATGTTTATATGATTTTAGCATTATCGCCTGCTTAGCGAGTACATTTCTATACTGCCAATAGATGGCGTTATCGTCCCCGTAAGATTGATTTACAAACTAAGCGAAAAATTTGAAGCATGTAATACCTGTCACGCTAGCCGAAATTGGTAAAGACATGTGCCGCTTAGAGGCCGGGAATGATGCGGGTTCGAACCACGTCCGTGATTCAATTGTTTCTTTTAGAAAATTATTAGATGCTAGCTGATGCCCGCGGCTTTGCACGCGTGGTCATTTCTCTATTCCAGGACCTACAATTACTAATATCCCAACATTTGATCAAATTTCCTTCAACCGTAAAAATATTTTTACGCGTTGCTTGGCTTCTACTCATCGGATTGAGATCCAAATACCCCAGTTTTTAAATCAAGCCCTAAGCTATCCAACAATGAAAACCGCATCTCAATCGGTCCAGTAGTTTTTACGTGACACGTACAAACATACAGACAAACTAACAAACAGACAGATCTCCCGAACCCGATCTCCGCTCACACAGCGGAGATCGGGGGGCGACTTTATTGGTAGATTATCTAGGTGAGGCGGCAAGTGTGGCCCAACAGCGTTACCCGTCTGCTCAATTGGTGTTTTTGGGGGATTTTAACGCCCACCACAAGGAGTGGCTTGTCCCATACAAAAAAACCGACCACGCTGGTAGAGAGACGCGGAAGCTTGCTCTGGCGTTAGATCTCTCTCAGCTGGTGCAGGAGCCGACACGGGTACCTGACCGTGACGGTGACACTGCCAACTGTCTCGACCTGTTGATGACGACTGAACCAGACCGATACTCCGTATCAGTATCGCCACCTCTTGGTAGCTCTGATCACTGCCTGGTTAAGTCCGTCTCAGTGTATTCCCCACCTGATCCTAGCCTTAAGGGAAATAGACGCATGTGGAGATACAACTCAGCAGATTGGGACGAGATGCGGCAATTCCTTGCATCGTACCCTTGGCGGCAAACATGTTTCACCTCCCAGGACCCGTCGACTTGCGCGTCTGCTGTTACAGAGGTAATATGTCAGGCAATGGAATATTTCATTCCATTCAGTGACAAGACTCTTTCCAGCAAAGCTCAACCTTGGTTTCGATCCAGCTGTGGTCATGCTGTGGCTCTAAAGCGTGCGGCATATCTAGACTGGGCTGATGCTCGAAAGCGCAAGTCTTCTGATATTCGGGCTAAGAAAAGAAAATTTAACGTTGCCCCTAAGACCTGCAAGAAGATACTTAGGAAGGCCCATTTTGATCACGTAAGTCGAATATGGGCCAAACTGGCTTCATACCCCGCTGGTAGCATAGCTTTTTGGTCCCTGGCCAAGTCGGTCGAAGAAAACTTCTGCCTCCCCTCACTGCCATCATTGCTGAAACCTGATGGAACACTAGCTCACACTGCTGGAGACAAAGCGAATTTATTTGCTTCTCTTTTTGCAGAAGCCTCGCATCTAGATGCTTCTGGCAAGACACCTTCTTGCTTTCCTCATTGCGGGGTTTTTATGCCCGAAATTCGCATTCGCCAGAAGGAGGTTCTCAGAACGCTTCGAGCTCTAGATGTGAACAAGGCCAGTGGTCCTCATGGTATTCCAGCGATTGTGTTGAAAAACTGTGCGCCCGAATTGTCTCCCATCTTAACGCGTTTGTACCGCCTCTCTCTTCACTCAGGTATAGTTCCGAAGAGCTGGAAGCTTGCCAATGTACAACCAGTACCAAAAAAGGGTAGTCGTGCTGATCCGGCCAATTATCGTCCCATCTCGATAACCTCCTTACTCTGTAAGTGTATGGAGCGTGTCATAAACATTAGGCTCTTGGCTTACCTTGAAGACAATGATCTTCTCAGTGACCGGCAATACGGATTTCGCCGAATCCGGTCTACTGGGGATCTTCTCGCGTATGCCACTCACGTACTGAGCGAAGCCATAGAGATGCATGGTGAGGCGCTTGCCGTCTCCCTTGACATATCGAAGGCATTTGATCGGGTCTGGCACGATGGCCTTTTAAACAAGCTTCACCAATTGGATAGTTGATTTCTTGAGGGAACGATCTATTCGAGTAGTCTTAGAGGGCTGCTCGTCTGATCAAATGGCTGTCAATGCCGGTGTACCTCAGGGATCGGTTCTCTCGGCTACACTGTTTTTACTGCACATTAATGACCTTCTGAAGCCCGGTACCTTTGGGTATGCTGATGACAGTACTGTAGTTGAGAGATACACTTCCAATGCTCAAGCCATCTGTGACGCTGTCCAGTTTCAGAGAGAGGCTATGGTAGACCGTTTAAATTTAGCCTTAGAAGCCGTGTCCAATTGGCCTACTAAAACGCAAGTGTGTTTGTTTTCTTCTAAAAAGAGTCCTCTACACCGACCTCCGTCTTTCCAAAGTGTAACAATATCAATAGGCGACCATTTGGAGATTTTGGGTGTCGAACTCACATCAAACCTGAATTTTGGGTCTTATATTGAATCTAAAGCCAGCTTTGCCAGCAGGTAGCTGCAAAAAAACTTGGTATTTTGTCTAAGGTTAGGCGGTACTTCACACCGGGACAGCTTTTGAATCTTTATCAAGCACAGGTCCGATCTTGTATGGAGTACTGCTGCCACCTCTGGAACGGTTCTGCCAAGTATCAGCTCGAGTCTTTGGATTCAATTGAGAGACGTGCTATCTGGCTCATTGGGGATGACACTCTGGTAAAGAGTAAGCTTCAAAGTCTGGCGCATCGACGTGAGGTAGCAAGCTTGGCGGTATTCTACAGGTTGTACTATGGAGAGTGTGCACAAGAACTGCACAACCTGATTCCCCCATCACCTTTCCATCACCGTACGACTAGACGTTCAGCAAAGCGTCACCCATTCATGGTCGAAATACCTCGCACAAGAACGAAGCGTTACGCTTCTTCATTTTTTATAAAAACTGCAAAGGAGTGGAATGCCCTGCCCTCGTCAGTGTTTGAGGTAAATTATAACCCCGGTGTGTTCAAGTCAAGAGTGAATAGGTATCTACTAGGCAAGCGTGCTATACCTTCGACCACATCATCGCTTTCCATCAGGTGAGATCGTGGTCAAACGATTGCCTAGTCCGTAATAAAAAAAAAGACACGATAAAAAAAAAACTTATTCAGTAGCTTATTTTTTGAACTCTAAGCGTCATATTTTTAAAGTATCTCTTTTGTTCAGATTTTTCGTGCCTTTTGCTTTATTATAAGTATTGATGTTGTAATTGTTAGATCAAATACTGAACTGAGCTAAAATATATGTATTTACTAGCTGTTGCCTGTTACTATGTCTCTGGGATGATAAATTGACAGATACTTTTCCAGACGTATAAACATTCAATAACTTATGTCAGGAATTCAACTCTCTCGCCAAGTTTAACTCGGCCAAATGTTAGAAACGATCGCCCACTACATATACAATGTCTGAACGAACACAAATAGACGCGATAAAAAAACACGTTGGGTCGCTCTTAAATCTAGCCGCCCTAGGCTTGGGCCTACTCGGCCTATTGGCTAATCCGCACCTGCCTACATCAACACACAACAAGCACGCAACACCCGAAAACAAACATGCTCATCACACAAATGTTTGCCCCGGCCAGGATTCGAACCTGGGCCACTAAGCTTAGAAGGCTCTACCAAATGCGCCAGTGTCGTCAAAAGTATAACTAGTTGCGCCCTGCGATTGCCCGCTTGGATATTAATCTAAGTTAAAAAATCTTACATACCTAGGTTCCAGGACATACAGAAATTTACATACCGAGTTTCATCAAAATCCGTTCAGCCATTACGGAGTGGAAACTATTACATTGCAACACGGAACTTAACATTTAAAAAACCAAATTAACCTATTAGGTCACTTCAAAAGTTTAAACAAACCTTCTCCTCATTGTTGTTAGAATAAATATCCTCTGTGGTGTCTCTATGTTTATAAACGTTATTGTCCGTAACAGACAATGTATAGCCCTCGGTTCCTTCTGTTGAATCTGCGACTGTCGTGACCCCTTCGTCGAATTCTTTGGAATCATTAAAATCCGGTACTGTTGTAGTTTGTATCGTTTCAGTTTCTCTTTCCACGTTGTCTAGCCTTTCATAGTTTTGTATGTCAGTGTCTTCTATCACTTCATCATCACCTTTTAGTATTTGGTCGGTTTTGGAATCGTCTAAGTTTAGTTCACTGTCACTGTCTTCATCACACTTAACACTGTAGAAGTTTATTATGAGTAACACTAGTAAGATTTTTGTCCTTCTGCTTAGTGACGCCATTTTGCATGTGTCACTTGATGGTCATTTGCACCTTCTGTTGCGTCGATTTATATCTGAAATTAAAGAGGTATTATATTTGTATGTTTTAGTGAATTCTTGACTTTATTTTAACACGCTTTTATTAAGTCACTTTCTTGTTTGTCTGCCTGTCTGTCTGTCGTTGCGGGCGGAATTTTGCAACTCTTCCCGATTAGCTATCTGGCTGAAACTTTCAGGGTAGCTCACAACTCGATGACAAATGACAAAAAAAAAACATTCTAAACAAAAATAGTTTTTAGATTAAAAAAATATATATTTGCTATTTGTTTATTTATATTTTTTAGTTATTGATTGATCGATAGAAAATAGCTAAATATCAATCTACAAGTTCTTTGAAAATAAATCCATTAGAGGAAGAGAGAGAGAGAGAGAGAGAAACAAAAAATTTTAATAAAAATAGACTTTGAAAACTACATGTAATATTCATATTTAATGGGTTTTTTATAGACTATTAATTATAAAAAAATATTATATACTAGCTGTGTCCGCGGCTTTGCCCGCGTGGTTATTTCTCTGGGATAAATGTTATGTTGGTTATGTGTTATTTCAGGACCATACCAAACTTGTTTTTTTTTAAAAACCTTAAGGCAATAGCCGTCAAAGAATTTGTAACGTTTGCTCGGATTCTACTCATCGAATTGAGATATGAAGTACACCAGATTTTAAGTCAAACCCTAAGCTATCCAACAATGAAAACCACATCGCAATCGATCCTGTAATTTTTACGTGATGCGCGAACAAACATACAGACAAAAAACTAACAAACAAACAGACAGACTCTATTTCAAAATGTTCTATTCTTGTTCAGTAGCTTATTTTAAATACTCTAGACCTCTTTTTTTTAATTATCTCGTCTGGAGAAGGAAGATAATTAATCTTTTTCGTTGTTCTTGCTTTATTACAAGTATAGATAGATAGATGCGAAAGTTTGCTTATAACCATCCCGCAAACTTTATTACAAGTATAGATAGATAGATGCGAAAGTTTGCTTATAACCATCCCGCAAACTTTATTACAAGTATAGATAGATAGATGCGAAAGTTTGCTTATAACCATCCCGCAAACTCCGGCTTCCAAATAAAAAAAACTTATTGCCACAGACAAAGGTTTCAAATTTACACCCCGCTTGTTGATGTTGTACAAATGTTGAAACATGCGGGCGAGAAAGCATTGGACCTTGAATACGCTCTCAAGTCACACTAAGTAAGTACTCATAAATACGAAACTATTTATATATACTTATAATAAAGCAATAAGTGCGAAACACTTAGTATCCGCTTAGTGTGTGTAGTAGCTTAGGGTTCGACTTAAAAACTGGGTACTTGGTATGTTAATCCGATGATTAGATGCCGAGGAATCGAAAAAACTATTTGACGGCTGAACGAATTTTGAAGAAAATAGTTTATAGTACTTTATAGGTACTTTTGGTCCTGGAATAACACTTATGGGCTACTTTTATATAAAACTACCACGCGGGCAAAGCTAATATGTAAATATCTATACTTATAGTCTTATAATAAAGCAATAGGAATGTCTCTACATAGAAGATAATTAAAAAAGAACTATGGAATATGGATATAACTATGGAACTATGAATGGTCTAGGGTACATCAAACAAGCTACTGAATAAGAATATAACATTTAAAAAATTCGTGTCTGTCTGTTTGTCTGTCTGTATGTTTGTTCGCGCATCACGTAATAACTACTGGACCGATTGCGATGCGGTTTTTATTGTTGGATAGCTTATGTTTTGACTTAAAAGCTGGGGTACTTTATATCTCAATCCGATGTTCATAAGAATATTTTTGACGGCTGAAGGAATTTTGATCAGATGTTGGTATATTGGTAATTTAGGTCCTGGAATAGCAAAAAGAGTACTTTTAACCTGGAGAAATGACCACACGTGCGAAGCTGCGGGCATCAGCTAGTACGCAATAATAACATAACGTGCTCGCTACTTACAAAATGTTTACAATGCTTTACATAACCGGTCTTTGGAATGCCTGTATCTATGTATACATACAATAAAGCAGTTGGTCACAAAACGTCTGTACAAAGAAGATAATAAAACAAAAGTCTAGGAAATTTATAATAACCTACTGTACAAGTTTTTTTTTAATGTCGTGTTTCTGTTTATGTCTGTCTGTTTGTAAGTTCGCGGATCACGTAAAAACTACTGGATCGATTGCGATGTGGTTATCACTATTGGATAGCCTAAGGTTTTACCTAAATACAGGTGTACTTAGTATCTTAATCCGATAAGTAGAAGCCGAGCAATCATTAAAATAACTATTAGACAGCAGAACAAAATTTGATATTTTGTACTTTATAAGTATACTTTTGGTACGTTAGTACTATTATTTCTTTTGGTTATTTCTTCTGTGCTTGTGGTCCTGGAATAACATCTAGGCTATACTTGGCTGTGAACTTGGCGCGGAGCGCTGCCCAATAGCAAATATTAGGTACTAGCTTACCCGCCCGCGGCTTCGTCCACGCGGACTACAGTTTATCGCGATAAAAGCATCCTACGTTCTTCTAGGATATTAAAAACCAATGCAAAAGTAGACTTAGACTTCTTGGCCTCTGTGGCTTGTTGTTGGTATAGCATCAACTACTTACTCTGTGGCACCAAAGCTCTTGATGATTTTTGACAGACTTGTTATTTCGTTTCCATGGCAACCGTTTCTTACAGCGAGTATTCAACATGTTCCAGTTTTCCCGTGGAAACTTCCACGGGATTCGTGGAATTTTCCGGGATAAAAAGTATCCTATGTTGTATTCTAGGGTATAAGCTATCTCCGAAAAAGCATCTCTATCTCCGAGAAATGAGCACGGCGGTAAAGTGGAGGGCACAGCTAGCATTACAATATGTGTATTGTTGAGTTTTATTGATATTGCTTTGAGTTTACAACTATTGTAAGGCTCTGCACAATATTTATGCTGCTAGGTGAAACCGTGCATTCTAAGGTGACGCGCACGCGTTGCTTCTACCTACTTTATTGATATTGCTTTGAGTTTACAACTATTGTAAGGCTCTGCACAATATTTATGCTGCTAGGTGAAACCGTGCATTCTAAGGTGACGCGCACGCGTTGCTTCTACCTACTTTATTGATATTGCTTTGAGTTTACAACTATTGTAAGGCTCTGCACAATATTTATGCTGCTAGGTGAAACCGTGCATTCTAAGGTGACGCGCACGCGTTGCTTCTACCTACTTTATTGATATTGCTTTGAGTTTACAACTATTGTAAGGCTCTGCACAATATTTATGCTGCTAGGTGAAACCGTGCATTCTACGGTGACGGGCACGCGTTGCTTCTACCTACTTTTTAATCAACTTCAACAATTCAATTGTTTTATTTTGTGTGTGAATATTGTTCAGACTACAGATTTCGATGTTTTTTACCCGAATACGGCGAAGCAAGGGAAGATAATGAGTTTAACAGTCTATGCATGTATGTGTGTGGATGTGCCACCAAAGCTTCGCCCCTATTGGTCCGATTCTGACAAGCGAGGTATCCAATCGATTCGTCTTCAGGTATAGTGTCATGGGCTATTTTTTTACACGACTACGGCGAATCTAATTAATGGTTATGTGTTCAAACTAAAAACTTGGTCCGATTTTGACTAGTGAGGTATCAGTTGTTTTCATCGCAAGAGTGACACAGGCCATTTTTTAACGTTCCTTTTTTGACCTCTAGTCACTTCATTAAAATTTGGTTTATTAGTTCCCATTTAAAGTAGATTTTATGGATAGAAGTAATACTAATGTTTTTTGTTTTCCTTGATGTTAGCACGCATGTGGTTACTCGCAAGCGCGAAGTTGACGCTATAGCGCCAAATCACGTGCAGCTAAACCGGTTATAACGGTAAAAAAACACGCAAGCGACTAACAACTAAATTCTAGAAAAGAAAATTAGCTAAGTTCTACAAGAAACAGAAGGGCAACCCATATGTCATTACAGGCTTATAGGTAGTGCAAGTGTTCTAGGCCACTACCAGTTGATGAGCTTCCTGCCCCCTCGTCCCAATACATAACCACTACTGTACATACACCCGCGTGCCTAAGCTAGTGCAAGTGTTCTAGGCCACTACCAGTTGATGAGCTTCCTGCCCCCTCGTCCCAATACATAACCACTACTGTACATACACCCGCGTGCCTAAGATGTACGAAATACAAAATTTCTTAAAAGTTTATGCAGCAGTCAAATCGCTTTTATCGATTGCTCGGCTGCTACTCATCGCTTCGAGATGAAAATTACAACGGATTTTAAATCAAATCCTAAGGTATACTGATGAGTAGACATAGTGCAATCAAATCCTAAGGTATACTGATGAGTAGACATAGTGCAATCAAATCCTAAGGTATACTGATGAGTAGACATAGTGCAATCAAATCCTAAGGTATACTGATGAGTAGACATAGTGCAATCAAATCCTAAGGTATACTGATGAGTAGACATAGTGCAATCAAATCCTAAGGTATACTGATGAGTAGACATAGTGCAATCAAATCCTAAGGTATACTGATGAGTAGACATAGTGCAATCAAATCCTAAGGTATACTGATGAGTAGACATAGTGCAATCAAATCCTAAGGTATACTGATGAGTAGACATAGTGCAATCAAATCCTAAGGTATACTGATGAGTAGACATAGTGCAATCAAATCGTAAGGTATACTGATGAGTAGACATAGTGCAATCAAATCCTAAGGTATACTGATGAGTAGACATAGTGCAATCAAATCCTAAGGTATACTGATGAGTAGACATAGTGCAATCAAATCCTAAGGTATACTGATGAGTAGACATAGTGCAATCAAATCCTAAGGTATACTGATGAGTAGACATAGTGCAATCAAATCCTAAGGTATACTGATGAGTAGACATAGTGCAATCGATAAAAAACTATTTGACGCATGAACCAAATTTGGTATTTTGTAATTTAAAGGTACTTTTGGTCCTGGAATATCACATGGAATACTACAAACCCAGACAAATGACCACGCGGGCAAAGCGCGAGCACAGCTAGTAACTTATGTAGGAATGGAACGAAGCGTTCAGCTTTCGGAGAGTTAATTTTTGAAAATCATCATAACTTCCAATATATTCGTCAAAAAGTGTTTCCGCTAGTCGTGCGGACTTTAACTAGAATTTGGTGCCGAGCAAGGATCTCTCGGTGGGTGTTGCGGACCGTAACTAGAGTTTGGTGCCGTACAAGGTTCTATCGGTGGGTCGTGCGGACTTTAACTAGTGTGTGTGCCGAGCATGGATCTCTCGGTGGGTCGTGCGGACTTTAAGTAGAGTTTGGTACCGAGCAAGGATCTCTCGGTGGGTCGTGCGGACTTTAACTAGAGTTTGGTGCCGAGCAAAGATCTCTCGGTGGGTCGTGCGGACTTTAACTAGAGTTTGGTGCCGAGCAAAGATCTCTCGGTGACTTTCTGTGCAACTCTGATTCTATGCACAGCCTCATGTGTGAGTGTCTAGTTTAGCATAATACATCATATTATTATGACCTGTGTGTGTAATTATTTTGTCATTGCTTTCCAATATAAAATCAACTAATTCGTAATAATGTTGTGTTGTCTGACCTTAATACCTTACGACCTCATCTTAAGGCTGTCGAGTAGATTAGTCCATTTGTAAATAGTATAATTATGCATATGTTCGACGCCATATCTTACTTATGTATACATGTATAATACTTCGAGACGTCCGCCGTTCCTTTATAATTTACGGAACTTTTGAAATTTATGAGAAGTATCTCTCGGGCACGGCGCAGACGCGATATCGCACAATTTAATTGTACTAAATAAAAACAATAAAACTCATAAAAACGATTGCGGAGAGATTTGCTGACTGCATTTTGTTTTTTCTTTGAACGGTTTCTAACCAATCTACGGGTCCCTAAAATATCTCCACCTCCCAAAAAACTGGGAACCACATTCTTAAGTAACGTGTTTGAAGTCTTCGGACCCCAAAATAATAACCTATAGTTATGCCCCACACGTTTCAAGAGTCTGGTAGCTTTTTTGTGTTGACAGATATAGTATAAGTGCAAAAAATATAATGGTAATGTTAATAAGCAAATAAGAGAACTGTTACATCCGCTTTAAAGATGTGTGCGGATCTTATACTGCTTGGGACGGTTAAGGAAAAAACATTGTGAAGAATCCAGCGTGTTCAAATACAAAAACCAGAAAGTTTAAAGCAATGTGACATTATCACGCATTGGACTCATCGTCAGGCCTGTATTCATCCATTACTGCTCACAGAGCCAGGTATTCGGCTCTTCTCATTCAGATTCTGCCGGCCTACTTCCGCAGAGTGGAGTGACGACTCCAGTGGCGAGTGGGCGTGCTACACTACTTTTGTCTTCACGCGGTCTCGGCTCGAAGACATGTATACCCCAGTGGTTGTCGTTTGGCAAATGTGACCAACATTGGATTACCGGTGGTTAATCCATATGCGCTCAGATGGTTGTGTGCTCGGTGGCAGTGCCATATGCCATGGATTCTAAACAACCGACCAAGCACAAAAACAAATATGTAAGAGCTTTCGGCGAAGGATAACCACTTTATTTCGAAAATGTTTGATTTAGAATCATGCAATCACCTATGCTATTGGAAAATGTTGGAAACTTGCAATGAAAATTATTTTCGGGTATGCTGTAAAGAACTATTTTTCGAGATACAGAGGAAAACCTTCGACTTCACTAATGGCCGGTTCCTATATCTTAAAACGAACCGTTTTCGCTTACTGTTCGTCAACTTTTGATATAAACGCCATACACAAAAAACGTCAAAAAGTAACCAGACGTTGGGAAAATGACTCGTTTCATTTTTATAGGAATGTGGGGTAAGCGTTCCAACACGCACTTAGGGGCCATTCATTAATGACGTAAGGGTCTTGCTTGAGGGGGTTTAAGAAATCTCTACATGACCTTATCTCGGGGTAGAGGGGGATAAAAGCTATTCTTACGTAATATTTGTAAGTAATTCGTAAGTCGGAATATGCGTCTTTCAATGAATAGTGTTGGACATTTCAGAGCAAAGCGTGCTAGCTAAAGCAACTATGAAATCAATTTTTTCATTTTTAATTTACGAGAAATTTTATGTGTCCTTATTGGATTAGTCAAAAATTGCCAAAATCTACCCTACTTAATTAATTAATGGCACCTTAGCCAGTTCTTTGTCGAAGCCACAACATGACAATCCATTGTTCCACGATACAGCTATAATTGGAACCAATCAACTAATAGCGTTGGACAAAAAAGTGGAACCTTGCGCACGAGTGTACTTCCTGTTAGCTGTGAATGAGTTTAAATTTTAATGCGTGAATCTAATGTAACAAACAACCACGACTGGATGAGGAGAGCCGCGGATTGGGCTCAGTGGCGTTCACAAGGAGAGTTGATGAATGTGGGCTGATGATGATGATGATGAATAGAATAAGAGCTAATACGATTTTGATACAACGGGATGAGAGCAGGTTGTTTGCCTGATAGTAATCGCCTAGCTTGCCGTCAGGCGATGCCTCTCAGAACTTTGTATTGCAAAATCTAACTACATCCCGTTGCGCGGCTCGGCACTGCGAGTCATAGTTTAAAGCTGGCGACTGATCTTTATCATTTGAACGTAATGTAATAAATCCAAAATCCGACAGTGATCCATTTTTTTTTTCTTTAGAAGTTTATTAGGTACCACCTGTGCTCGCGGCTTTTCCCGTGTGGTCATTTCTCTGGGTTAAAAGTAATCTATGTGTTATTCCAGGATCAAAAGTACCATATAAAGTACAAAATACCAAATTTCGTTCAGCGGTCAGATAGTTTATCGATAGCTCCGCTTCTACTCATCGGATTGAGATACCAAGTATACCAGTTTTTAAGTCAAATCCTAAGCTAATTAACTGTGGAAAAAACACAATTGATCC
The DNA here is from genome assembly GCA_946251855.1 of Alsophila aescularia. Lineage (NCBI taxonomy): Eukaryota > Metazoa > Arthropoda > Insecta > Lepidoptera > Geometridae > Alsophila > Alsophila aescularia. Next base: position 66,365,673 of record OX276373.1, read on the forward strand.
AGTAATTTTTATGTGATTATTGTTTGATTCAAAGGATTCAAAGAATAATATGCAACAAAGTTGTTTTTGCCGCATTTCGGGCGGTCTCTTTATCAGTAAGTTTAAAAGTGACCGGTTCTGCAAGCCCTTACATAAGGCATTTGTAAATTGATCGTCTCTTATCGGACAAAACTTGTTCGATACTTTCCCTTCGTAAAAATGTATGTTTACTGCATCTTAAATTTTGGGGTTTATTTGACAGGTTCCGATTTGTTACTTTGCTGCAAACTCCATTTAAGTAAGTAATCTTTTTCTTGAATGACAAAAATAAGGCCCAAAAATTATGTAAGATAATTATATAAACATTTTTCTTTTGTGGAAATGGATTCTGCTATGTACTTAGTATAAAGTATAAAAAAATCAAAATACATCTTTCTAAAGTTGCTACAACTTAATGAAAATCAACATTTTGTGTGCGAATAGAGTCAACAGTATTATATTCTCACTAGCTGCCCCTGCGGTTTCAACCGCTTTCATTATGATGTTGGATGATGATGATGAAGAAAAGTAACCTAGTAAATTGTGTCAATCCAGGATATAAACTATCTTGGTATCAAATTTCATCCAAATCCTTTTAGCCGTTTGAGCGTGAAGGAGTAACATTTTATGACGCTTTGTATGGACTCTCAGTTCTATTGTATGGAGTTCTGCATCGCGCATACGAAATTTTCCGCTCGATAAGAGAGCATTCATTTATAAAACTCTAAGCTCTGATTGACCTGTCTAGGACAGTGGCTACACTTCTCGTATTTATAATATATGTGTGACACGCACTATTATTTGTCCCATTGCACACCTACCCGCATGCATAAATTATGCCTAGTCTGGCCAGTGCCTTCAACCAATGCATGTCAAGAACTATGGAACGATGCCAGTAAAGAATGGCGTGCTATAACGACCGTTTTCTAAACCGCGAATCATATGAGCAACAAACAAACTTAAAAAATGTTTACGTTAAAAAGGTTTCAATTTACACAAGTCTGAGGAGTTGAAACCCGGGATTAGATGTCAAGTCCCTTCTTGAAATCCACAATACTAATTCAAAATCAGCAGATCCTCAAGCCTACTGTTAGGGAAACATCTGTCTGCTCTGATGTTCTTTTGGAAAGGATCATTTGATCTAGGTACACGAAAACTGGGACCGCGGAAAAACTCCATGACGGGAGGGGAGGGGGGGGTGACTGCAAACTTATTTGATTACCAGAAGTTCCCCCCCCCTCTCCTCCCAGGATAATGGGATAATTAATCAAATTATTGTATTGTCATCGATCCTCGATAAGTGTGCAAAATTTCAATTCAATCTGAAGTTTTGAAGTGGATAAAAAACACGCTCAAAAATTTCCGTTGCAAAAAACATACATTCAGGTGGAACTAATAAGTGTGATAAAAATACTCGTATTCTTATGCTTTGCTGTCTCCGGCAATTTTTCTTACGCACAAGCTATTTTTCATTTAAAAACAAACGAAATCTTTGTGAAGGATAGCACATTGAAATCTTCTTTACCAGGTAGTAAAATTAGATTTTGCCCCCCGCATTTGGCCCGTCTGCACCCCAATTCCGCGGACCCTGCACGAAAATATCCCAAGGTTTTAGTCCATGCTAGACATGGGGGATATTTTCCTTACCATTCATTATTGGATTTGAGATCCCAGAGATGCTAAAAACCACCTTGGTCTTGGTCATATTCGTCCATAAATCTACTCTTAAAGAAGCGTCTGACAGTTATTGCAGCTTGCATTGAAAATCATCCATGTTTTCGCCACACAATACGAGATCATCTGTAAACCTTAGATGAAACAGGGCAGACACCGCTGATGTTTCACACGTGTCCCATGCAAGCATTTTCATCTTCCAAGACAAACTTAAAAACTTGGGCGATATGGTGTCCCCCTCTTGAGAGCAACAGGGTTGGTTACGTCTTGCAGATTCACCTTGCCAACCAGCAATGAACAGAACACTGCCCTAGTGCTCGAAGCTGCCGAAAGACAACCCATAATAGTGTGTTCGCCCTGTATTCATTTTTTGTGTAGGCCTGTATTCATTTCGGATAGGTTTTTAATTTTATTTTGGGTATCCGGTTAAAGTCGCAATTGGCTGGTCACATTTGTCGTAGAACCGTTGGCGTAGACAAGTCCTACGCCTTCAAATCGGTAATTGTAGCGTAGGATGCCCTCCAGATAGATAGAGCGAACAAGGCAAGGTAGCTGGCAGACATCTTAGGATACAAGTATGGGTAACCATAACATCCATACTGTCAAGTAATAAGACGTGATCTGGATCGTTCATGTAGAAGCCACATGTATCATGATTCTTCGTCACATAACTCGGATAGCAATCGATCACGAAGGCTGCGCTTCGCCTAAAATATATTGATACCTCTGCTCAGGGAAAATCCTCTATAACTAAATCAGTCACAGGGTTAAATTCTGAACAGAATACAAATTAATGAACAAGTTTTGATCTCTACGCCTGATTAACATTACGAATAAATACCCAGTTCCCACATATATTTGTCTGTTTTATTACTTTAGATGGCGTACGAGTGTTTTGGCTAAACGTAGAGTTCCCGCTGAGCTGATAATATATTTAAACCGGGTAAAAATTACCCAATAATTTATGTATTACATGCTCTGGGTGGCAAAGCCATGGGAAAATTAAACACTGACGATTCTAGTATTTTGTAGTTAAAACATTTTATGAAATTACTGGATACAATGCAAACTCTATATTGTGTTGAATGCAGTGCAGTGCCACGCAGCATTGCAAGTCAACATTTCAGCTGACTTGTTGCACTGTTGATCGACGAGAAAATAAATGACTACATCCCTATTTCCGTATGAGAAAATTAATAAAAGTGTTGGTTCCGATAAGAATGCATTTTTATGGTGAATCGACAACCAGGAACAGCTCCAGATAAAGGAACTCTTCAACGGTCAACTGTACAGTAAACGAAATTTTGTGTACGCATTATGTTATGCTAGCCTGTTTGAAGTTTTACCATGACATGGTTGCTGCACTCCGGGTTGGCTCCTGATTAGGGAACTCCTCAACGGTTAACAGCATAAACACGAAATGTTGTATACGCATTTAATTGTCATAGCCCGTTCTTAGTTTCCTCATGACATGGCTACTGCATAAAAGCTTTTTAATAAATGTTTTTAACTTAACTTATTTTCATTTTTATTATTGTTTGGTAGTATATTCGCCATAATAAAACATTCTGTAAAAATGACACTGAATTAAAAACGATGGTTGTTATGCGCTTGACATGGAGTTTTTACAATCGAATTTTGTGTTTGTGTGTCTGTGAGAGTCTGAGAGTAAAGGAACTTAGCAAAAAAATACTTTTGTAAAGAAAACACGTTTAACCTTTAGATTTACTGTATTGTTGTTGTCATCTGTACCGCTATAGTTTGCTTTTTGCATGTCAATTGGACGCAGTCGACGGTGAAGAGAAAAAGGGCTAACTCAACTTTTTTAAACATTTTTTTCCCTATTTTGTTCATGGGGGAGGCCTTTGTGGGATTGGGAATTGTGACTGGGACACTAAAGGCCGGCAGTAATAATGACCATATTTTAAAAGCGATTCGTTTTTTTTTCTTTTTCCATGTGACTTGATAATCTATCTATACTTATAATAAAAGTGTAACGGGTCCAATTCTGTACATTGAAGACATTTAGAATTATTTTTTTGGAGCGTACTCTATAATTGATACTGAAGCTAAAACTGTTTTTTTTTCATTTTTGTATGTCTGTATCTTGGCTAGGCATCATGCCGAAACTACTGAATGAATTTAAATGAAACTTGGTATGATTTGAGTTCATATTACGAGGTAGGATATAGGATACTATTCATCCCGAAAAATGAAACGCTTCCCGCAGGATAGGGGTTGAAAGTTATTTAAAAAAAACACTTACCACTGAAATTACTGAACGGATTTTGATGCAACTTGTCATAGTCACAGTTTAAATGATAGGTTAAAATTGAGTATATTTTTTATCCCGAAAAATAAAGGGTTCCTGTGGGATACGGATCCAAAGTTATGTTAAGCATGAAGTAATTTATTTTTTTGGTTTGTACTCTGTATTCGATTCTGAAGCCAAAACTTTTAATTTTTAATTTTTGTCTGTCTGTCTGTCTGTCTTTTTTGCCATGTCTATGTATATGTTTGTTTAAGTAGGTCAAATCTTGCAAGCTGAATTAGAACCACTTCCTCTCCTAAGGAGTTGAACTTTTGCATGTTGATTCTGTCCAGATGACAATGCATTTTTATGGTAAGCATGACCTGAATCGACATCCAGGGACAGCTCCAATAAAGGAAGTCTTCAACGGTCAACAGCAGTCACGAAATGTAGTGTACGCATTATATTATGCTAGCCAGTTTGAAGTTTTACCATGACATGGTTGCTGCAGTCGGGGTTGGCTTCTGACTAGGGAACTCCTCGTACGGTTAACAGCACAGACCTGTCATTTTGTGTACGCATTTTATTATGCTAGCTGGTTTGAAGTTTTTCCATGACATGGCTGCTGCACTCCGGGTTGGCGCCTGACTAGGGAACTCCTTAGAGGTTAACAGTTCAGACACGTAATTTTGTGTACGCATTTTATTATGCTAGCCCGTTCTAAGTTTCACCATGACATGGCTACTGCATACATGCTTTTTTAAATGTTTTTAAATGAACTTATTAATTACACACTAACCATGAATTTAATGATTAATTTCACTTAAACTGTTAGATTTATTTTGAGTAACTAAGATTGTGATTTGGTAAATTTGATTTATTATCGAAATAGTTGGGACACCTTTCGGGTTTGACATACAGACATAGAACCTCTTCTTTTGCTAAGTTGGAAAGTGATAAATTATATTCCAGGTAGTAGGGTAGCAAGTTTAAGCACTACTCGTGTTATTATTAAAACGGGCCTGTTTTTTTTTACAGCAAAGCACGAACCTTCGCCAAAGGATATTCCCGCACTGCACCGAATTAATTAAATTCATATTTATTGATTGCGTACAATTCAATATGAACAAGCAGCAAATGTAGATTAAAAAACTAATCTAAAATCCATATTTTTTATTGCCTTTTCATCTGCCCTGAAAGTATCAGCTGTATAGCTAATCGGGAAGTGCTCGTAATTTGAGGTGCAAGATTCCATCCGGAACGACAGACAGACAGACAGACAAGAAAGTGACTTAATAAAAACGTGGTGGTAAAAAGGTAGATGTTTCGTAGTATCATTAAGTAGGTAGGTTATCTATTGTGGAAGAGCGGCCTTGTGGCAGGCAGTATCAGTATATGACAGTGTAAGTCCAAATAAAATTAAAAGTATGACATTTGAAATGACTGCTTACAAGCGATGTGAAAAATTGTATTTTATTAACTCGGTTCCTGGTCTGTGATTTAAATACATAAACGGTTCCACTTTGTTTACATCTTGACTTAGGGCGTATTAGCAGTCAGCAGTCGAAGCGGGCATCGTACGTAAGTCAAGGACGCACTCACGAATGCCGCAATGGTGCTTTCCGGGAGCGATACACTTACATACAAACGTATAATAACAAGCTTCGCCGATATACAGACAAGAAGGTCTGATATAAGTTAATTAAAAAAATAAGCTTTTATGCAGTAGCCATGTCGTGGTGAAACTTAGAATGGGCTATCACAATTAAATGCGTATACAACATTTCGTGCCTTTTCTGTTAACTGTTAAGAGTTCTCTAGTCAGGACCCAACCATGAGCGCATCCATGCCATTTCATGGTAAAACTTAAAACCAGCTATCATAATAAAATGCGTACACAAAACTTTGCGTTACTGCTGTTGACCGATGAAGAGTTCCTTTGTCTGGAGACCATGTCGTGGTAAAATTTGAAACCGGATATCATAATAAAATGCGTAGGTAGGTACACAACATTTCATGTCCTGTGCTCGGTACACCGCTACATAAATATGAGTGAAGCATAATATAGCGGCTGCGTAATTGCGCGAGTGGTTAATTTGTGGTGTTTTGTGGTTGATACACAAATTCAAACAATTTCATCGCAAAAGACTGCATTGTTTTTGTTTTTCCCTGAGAACTTGACAGTATTAACACGACTAACAACGTCGAGATCTAGCTGCGTTGTGGCGGCCGATCGGTATAAGAAGGCTTGTGCGTACGAGCCGTTCGACATATCTTGGGTTAATTTCGATTACTTCTTTGTACAGAATTTTTCGTAGGTATTCATTACTTTATCCATACCAATATATAAAAGTAAAACGTTGTCTGTTTGTTTGTATGTTTGTTTGTTTGGGGAGCTTTCACGCGATAACGGCTGGACGGATTTTGATGAAATTTGGAATGGAGATAGCTTATACCCTAGAATAAAATATAGGATACTTTTTAGCCCGGAAAATTGCAAATTTTCACGGTAAAACTGCAAAATGTTGATTAAAAAACTGTAGGGAACGGTTTTCATGGAAACGAAATAACGAGTCTGTCAAAAAACTTTAAGAGCAATGGTGCTACGAGTATACCTACTTTTGCATTGGTTTTAAATATCCTAGAAGATTATAGGATGCTTTTTTTCGCGATAAACTGTAGTCCGCGCGGACGAAGTCGCGGGCGGGAAAGCTGTTATAAATATAGATAAGTGTTGTCTAAATAAGACCCACGTAGTAAATTATTTCATCACAAATTACACTTTAATTATTTGCCCCAATATTTGCAATTTTATTTGAATAGTGTTTTCACTCGATCGGAGTCACGGACAAAAGTATACACAAATCTAAATTGAATTAGAAATGACTCAACGTCATGCCTTGAACTCGATCTGAACATATACACCTTTTTGTAGTATTCGCTTTTAACACCTGTCACGTACTAGACAAGTTTTTTTCAATAAGATGACAAAAAGTTGGAGGTAGGTAGATAAATATATGTATGAATATTAGTTGACCAGTAATAGTAGTTTATGAAACGGTTGCATAATTAGTGTTTTAAGAGCGGCCAACCCGTCATACTTTTCATACAAACGCTCGTACGTGATTATGGCGTTGTAACCCATTTTTCTTTGAAATGTTTAAAACTAAAAGGTATCTTGTACACTGTGTCTAGGTTTCTATTAAAGTAAAAAATAAAAATTTGGAGAAACTAATTCAGTATAAGCCTTAAAAAAACTGCTTTTCCGCACGAATTTTACCTGAACTTTGGCCGTTCAAAATGTACTCATAAATTGTAAAAGAAAAGAGAACAACTAAGTGGAAACCTTGCACATGTAATGGAGATTCTAAATAAAAAACATTTATTTCACACATTTATAAGGATTACGCGTATTTCTTGGAACAAGTTTTATGAAATTTCCGCACACTATTTTTTGTTCAATGTTGTTATTATTGTTATAATTCGGAAGTTCGAGGTTCGGAACCTCGAATGCCTACCGAGCGTTCAGACGCTATCTCTCTCTTTTCGCTTTGTCTCTTTTTCAAACATTGCGCTGGATGAAACTACATGCTTTTCGACCATGCTCGCTTTGACAATAGACGGACCTGGAAGGGCCCCCTTAATACTAGTTATGTGCCATTTGATACTCTACTTTATCTACACTCATGTAATAGGCACTTACTTTTAATGAAAATACATATTGTAATATTTTCTGGTATAAGCTCGTTTGTCGTGTTCGTAGCGGTTTCCATGAAATCAGGTGGAGTCAAATTCTCCTCACTCACACTGCTGTCGCACATTTTTAAACAGGATAAAACTTATGATCAACAAAAACACATTAAAATGGTTAGGTAACTACTAATGTAAAGTAAATTGTGGCGCCAAAATCCAGTCCACAGTGAATTCACGCGCATACGGTCTAACACGCGCCGCCTTAGATAATAAATGGCGAAAACCCACGCTATACGGAACCAAACCGGTGCTTTTAAGGTAAAAAAATATATGTTATAATACTGTTTAGTTCAAAAAATAGTGTTATAATGGGTTTTTTTCTTATTAGAGACTTGCTGTGCGTAAAGTAAGTCATTATACGATATCATCATGATGATGATGAAACTACACGGGTTTGTGAGATATACCTAGAAATAAAAGGGCGAGGCGCTTTAATTTGTAAAATTATAATTATGAATTGATTTGTCATGCGCTAGTAAACAATGTAAATTATTTTGTGTAGGTATTTATCCCGTGATGAGAACTACTCGAGTTATGAAGAAATCCATGACCAATACGCCTAGCTTTTTAAAAGCTTTTAATTTACTTCACTTGTATGTACCTATGTATCTAATCTATCTATGTATTTCTGTCTGTTCTGGAATCTTGCAATTCAAATTTACAATCCGGTTGAAACTTCCAGCGAAGCTCACAAATCAATGAAAGTGCAATAAAAAAATGACAAAAAACCTAAAAAGTGACAAAGCAATAAAAATATACTTATTTAGAGTTCGTACTAGAGATGAAACGGATATCCGGTAGCTATCCGGTAACTGGCCTATCCGGCCTAAATTTACTATCCGGCCAAATACCGGATAGTAAGCGAGTATGCGGCTGGATACCGGATTTTAGAAAAAATAACGAAATATCAATTTTAAATTTTTTCATTAAAATTATATAAATCGTACTGCACTAGGGACAAATTGTGGTAAATCTTATAGAATTTCAAAAAACTTTTATAATAACCTCAAACTACAAGTAGTTTGCAATAACCTCAAGTGATCGTGTTTGCGATCAATTCAACAAGTCCATGAAACACTTGCTAACTTCGCTCATGAACGGAAAGACCCGAATTCACCCGAGACCGCTCGATCGTTCGTGCGCCACCTACGCGAGCTTGCTCGTTACAATGCGCCAATTGGCAGTGATCGGCCGGATATCCGGCGGCCGGATATCTAGCTATCCGGATTCATGGTTCGACGAATATCCGGTATCCGACTAAACAGCTATCCGTTTCATCTCTATTCATTAAAAATATTTATAATTTTAAAGCAGAGTAACATAAAGTCTTTAAATAGAAGATAATTTCTAAAATTAGACTAAGATACAGTTTTTTTTAAACGGTATTGATCTTTATGGCACACATGGTAAAAACTAATAGATGACGTGACGCGCATTATGCCTTGCATGTAATTAAATTATATTCTTACGACAGACGATATTATGACTTCATCGTCCCCAAAACTTTGTTTACAAACACGACACCAAAAAGAAACCAACTAAAGCATTTCCAATAAACTGTTGTTGTTTTTATTGTAATGCTATCAATGATGTCGGAAAATAAATAAAAATGACAAAAACTTGTTCGCGAACAGGTTTAATTGTGTATTTAAATATAACTATTTATGTAATGCTTGCTACGTTCCGCGGCATTGCCCTCGTGGACATCTATCGAGGTAAACAGTTAAACTTGTATTATTTTAATAACGTTTGGTAATAAATGAACAAAAGAAACATTAAAATAAAAGAAACATTAAATTTTAAACGAAGTTTTAAAAGTGTTTCTCTGAATATGTATCAGTGTTTGATATATATTTAGAGATACACCACTACAGTAAAACCAATACAGTCTGGTTTTACTAAAAAAAAAAGAAAAAGTTTAACCTGTATACCAAGTTTCGTCTAAATCGGTTGAGAAATGCGACCAGTAGAGGAGAACAGAGATCCAACCGGACAGGCGGACATACGAAAGTATTTTTGCCCAAGCTGAAACGGAGACGCTTCAGACCACTAGTCTGGTTTCACTGTAGGGAATAACCCTATAGTTGGGAATAAAGGTCTGTTTATTTGAGTGCCTAAAGACGAAAGTCCTCAACGCGTGCATCCCACCAGTTGTGAATTGCGAAGCCAAAACGTGAACAGGTGAGACTGGTCCATAAGTTTAAAGTTGCTCACCGAGCTATGGAGAGAGCTACGCTCGGAGTCGCTCTGAAGGACAGAATACGGAACGAGGTGAAAAGCCAGATAACCAAGGTAACCGCAATTTGCCCAGATAATAAGCAAGCTGAAGTGGAAAAAGGCAGGTCTCATCTCTCGCAGAAGCCGAGTGGAAACGTAGTGTGGTGGGACGCCCACCGACCAGGTGGAGTGAAGACTTGCGAAAGGTGTCTGGTAGCGACTGGATGAGAAAAGCAGAAGATCGGGCTCAGAGGCGTCCACTAAAAGTGGCCTTCGACCAGCATTGAAGTAATATAGGATGTTACAGATCTATTTATATTATCGAGACGTGATATTATTATTACATTGATGTATACCTAGACTGTATAATCGTTGGGCGTTGTGTATAATTATTAAAATGCAAACGACAAAGGCGTGTTACCTTTATCTAAAACCGAAGGAAAATCATAATTTACTGTGAAATCGTTACATACATTTACATATTTATTGCTAAATTCTGTACGATTGACATGATAATGAAAGTGCCGGTAGCGGATTTGAATATTATTTCTATGTTAACAAAATAAAGATCCATGTACAATAAAATTAGGTACCTATATTGCTTAGCTCATCGTTATGACCTAGAGCGATGGTAGCTTAACTGTTCAATATTGCAACTTAGAATTCAACGATACCGGGTTCGGTCCTAGACTCCGCACCAGTGACTTTTCTGAGTTATGTGCGGTTTTCCATCGCTCCGTGCTTCAGAGGGCACGTTAAGCTGTCGGTCTCAGCTGTTATTGATTAATAGCAGTCGTTAAGCCACGTCAAAGACCTCGGGCGGCCTGACAAACTTTGCCACCAGAGGCCAGCACTACCTCATACGACAAACAAATAAACATGACCTTATCCTTAGGTATTCCTTAGGTAAGTATTAGGTAATATGGAAACAGGCGCATTGTAGTCCTGCTTAAGCTTTGCAGTTAACAATTTTGCGTAGCATTGCTGTCAGGGGTGTGAAGCTTACTCATCAGCCTTTGATGGATGTCAAATGTCCTCGAATTGTCAGGTCTTGGACATACCGGTTTCCTCGTGCTGTTTGCCTTCCGTTTTGAGTGGTAGATAATCCGCACAACATAACACACTGCATGATATGATAAATTCGTTATGTTCTGTTTGTTATCTTGTTACGAGATGAACCGATATTGATGAAATTTGACAATTACACCAATTACCTAGCCCTAAACTAGGATACCCTGTACTATGGGTACTAGATAACGGATTAACATACTTAAATACGAATATATTATACATCCATGACATACCTACATTTCATCTCATCACAACAAATAAATGTTTGCACCTTGCGGGATTCGCACTCGCGACCGTTGACTTCGCAGTTACTTACTAGCCACTTGGATAATCGGTTGTCTCGAATGTCTCGATCATCGTCTTGCTCCAAATGAGGAAGAACAGACGCTATTTTTTTTACTTTTTACCCTGGAAATATGTCCACGCGGGCAAACCCGCGGAGCGCAGCTAGTTATGAAATATTAGTCTAAATATAATAGTTTTATTTGCACCTCGAGTTCTTATTTGTTATGGACTCTGACATTGAGCCGGTGAGCTAATCTTTTATTTAAATTGGTGCAAGTGTTTGCAAAGCATTTGTGTATTCATGCATTCACGCTGGAAGGCTAACGTGGGCTATTATGAAGTAAATTATTTGAGTTAGGAGGACTTGAGACAACGGAGGTTGAGGTAATCAGTAAAATTACCATGCCAATAATCAACCTGTAACAGTCCACTACTGGACACAGGCCTCTCCCAAAGCACGCTTCGAGCCCGGTCTTCGGCTCATCCCTTCTATTGTAGCAACCTTGCGTATATCCCAACCCTGCCTAGCCGGAGGGCGGGTTTCTACTATGGCCCTACATTGCGGAATCGCGGTCTCCACTCAAGAACATGTCAACCCCATTAGTAGATCGATCCCATAGTTTAGGGTAGGAGTATTTATGCCCATAACATCCATTCTGTGGTTATCAGTCGTCCAGCAGATATTAAGACCAGCATGCCACTAGGTACTTTAGCTTGCTAATTCTATGGGTTAATAGTGTGTCAATAACTTTGGTTCTCTGTCGCATCACCTCGTTACAGATTCGATCTTTCAGAGAAACTCTAATAATACTCGAAGCCTTTTCCGTAGCCTCCTATGTAATTTGTTTACTCTACGCATGCAACTTGTGCACTGTGGTATGGAATTCAGCCAAAGTTATTGAGACCATAGCTTCTGATCACTCTGATTCTTATACGTTACTGTAAGTTCTGATAAGTTACTGTACTATCCCATCACCCATTTTCTACGCAAGTGGATTGTTAAAACTTTTCTCGGCGTCATCGAGCGACTATAATAGACGTACGGCGAAGCGCCCTCGTTATATTATGAACACTCCAGGTCATTGCCAGACGATAGGCGCCACTCCTTGAAACCCAGAACTTTAAACTAAAAATTCTTAGAGGAAAACTGCGCAGTTTTCCTCTAAGCATTTTGCTTACCTCAAAGTTCGCAATCGATCCAGTCATTTTTACGGGATTTTTAGTAATTTTTACAAACAGACAGACATACACCACTCAAAAACATGTTATATTCTTGATCAGTAGATTATTTTAAGTAGCCAAGACCATTGTACAGTTTTTTTTTGTTAATTACTGCTTTTATGTATGTATAGATTTGATTTGAATTCAAAAGGCAGAAATTTGCACTTATTTGTAGCGGATGTTTGTTATGGGCGATTAAGTTTAAGGTTTTTTTCTAAAGGTTTGTTTGCATAATTAATTAGTTTTAGTATTAGTGCATGGATATTTTTAGACTGTTCAAAATATAATTCTGGTCATAAGAAAAACAAAAATTTGAAATTTGAATTGTAGAACACCACAAAGTTGCTGCAGAGCTTAATACAGGTTGATTCATATCTACTAGAACATGTGATTTTTTTTGTTAAGCTTTCGTAGTTAAAACAAAGATTGCGTACAAATTTATTCACCACATACTAAGAAATGTTTCTCAACTCGAGAAAAAACATTACACACATACATTACGAGTTTTCTAATCGTTACTTCGAATTAGGTAAGTACAGCTTTTGAAAGCACAGGATTACAACACTAAACTTACTTTTAACTTTGCACAAAAATAATCACGTTTATAACAAAACACAAGACACTGACACAAAAATGTAATAAAAACAAAAAAAAAACACTTTCGATGTCTGTTCCGAATTTGAAATTCGAATTCGAGCGTCGTCGTCCTCTCACAACGGTCAGCGGCGGACTGGCTTCGGCGCGTACGCAGGTGTTCTTTATGTCATAGATCAAACTTGGACCGCATCATGCAACGTGTAGTCATTTTAAATTTTCGCTATAGCTTTTCCGTTCTACTTGCGTTATCTGTTTGTTTTAAGATTAAGGTAGGAAAGTTTTCGTAGAAAATGAAAAGCGCCTGTGAGCAGGGCAGGGCGTAAAGATAATGTAGGAATGCGGTGTTGAAATATCCGGCCTATTCATAGCAATTCTTAGTAGGCTTAAGGTAGGGACAAGTTAGGTAGGCTTTTGTAGGCATGCAATACTTGAGTTAAATTGTTTTAATTTAAATTAGCATCAATAAAAAATAAGTGTTGGAAACCGGAGTTGACACGGTAGTCAGTTTGTTTGTCGTATGAGGTAGTGATGGCCTCTGATGTCAGAGTTTGTCAAGCTGCCCGAGGGCCATTGACATGGCTTAACGAGTGCTATTCATCAATAACAGCCGAGACCGCCAGCTTAACGTGCCCTCTGAAGCACGGAGCGATGGAAAACCGCACATAACTTAGAAAAGCCAAAAGCCAAAAGCCTAGGTTTTGAACCCGGTATCGTTGGATTCTAAATTGCACTATAGAACCGTTAGGCCACCATCGCTCATAATTATGGTATACAGTCACCATAGGTAGTCAGTATTATCTTTAGATCGAAGGTAAAAATAAAAGAAAATCTAAATAAGATGGTGGCTAATTTTGTTCAAATTTTCTTGGGAACCGATTAAGTAGAAGTAGTTCCAAATTAAGCAAGTGAGGCGACAATAAAACCGTTTAATAACGCCAAGTAATTCCTTGACCGATTTATATGGTTACTATTATTTTTAAAGATTTGGTGTTGAATAACAATTAGTTTTTAAAATTGTGATTTGTTGACGGAAGTCTTAACAACTTGTATGATGACTAAGTGTTACAATAGTATTTCTGTAGTTGCTAATGCTAAGTACCTTATTTCACCTTGCGTACATTATTGATGTAGTAATTATTATAATATTCTCACTATTTGCACAGCAGGCATCGACGTAACGCGAACAATTAACATAAACAATGTTTTTAACATTTTATTGTTGAGCCTGACGTGCTGTCACAAACAACACTTGGATATAATACAATACAATACCAAAAGGTATTATAACAATACCAAAAGCTACACTTATTTATTTTATTTACTCTGTTCTACAATGGGCATCCATATTAGATAAAATATTGAATTTTATAATATAAATTAATAATATACAAATTTATAATTCAGGGAATCAGACTAGCACGACTCTCATGCAACAATTAATCTGTCCAGTTCCACGTGTGATGATCGACTCATCAATTGTTTTTCTATTGTTTTAAAAGTTAGAGGTACTTTAAATGTTTTAATATGTTAAATTGAGCCAGTCGACATGAATAAAATGTAATTTTACTAAAAGCCCGTCAATTGCGTATCGTGTCACGCATAAGACAGGGTTCCGTAAATAAAGAAAACTTATCATAATCCAACATCTTGAATCACGTCTCAATAAATGTTATTTTTCTTAATTGACGCGGTATCGACTACGGATTAACAACTCGTAAACTAAGTACGAACATCTTGATGCAACACGTGCAAAAATTACACTTGGATACAAATATTTCCATAATGGAACCTAATTTAGAAATATGGTTATGGTTCCTTAAAATTTAATATAATTACCAATTTAAAGTAAGGATTTAAAAGTTTTTCTGTGTCACTTTTTGTGGGAGGTACCCAAGAACATATGTGTGTTTTCTTTTTCATGATTTTAATACACATAGCGGTTACAAATGACTCTAAGGCCAGTATTAATAAATCGCTCTTGCGCTCTTAAGTGCGATATCAACTGATACGCTCTCAAGTTGTGATCAGCATCTTAAGATCGTCGCTGATTAATAAAGACATTTCAAGAGCATCTCAGATCATGTGGCTTTCCAGAGCCGCATCTCAAGATGCTACGTCACGAACCAGAACTTGAGAGCAAGATTGAATGAACTACGAATGAACGATTTATTTTCTTTAGTGAAAGTTCGGTTTTTGCTCAAATAAGACATAGCGTAAGGTAAAAATTTATTACTTCGATGTAGTTGAATTAAATTAAATGCGATTATATTAAACGTAATGTTTATTTTTTAGCCATAATATTTGTCTATATTTTCAAAGTTACACTATCTATTAAAGAACTTAACGCAATTCATCAACAAATAACTATAATTTATGAAAATTAAAATTTGTTAATTAGCCATGCAGTATTTCCAGCGCGTATCCTTTGGTTACGATTTCGGATCTTTTTAAACTTCAGCGGGACCTCGCCAGGTTCTGATATCTACCAAATCTTCGGATCTTTTCGCAATCATGCCAAATAAATTTGTTTATTTCCAGAGGAATATAAAAATATTCCTATAATGATGGTTAATATAATTATAATTATCAACTTCTGACATAATATTTTCGAAATCCTTGGTTCTAGCAACTCTCAAGTCACGGATCGACTGCACTCAACATTCTGCATCTCAAAGCACATCGCAAGTGCGCTCTTGAGAGTCGAGATTGATTTACTATTAAACACTAACTCAGCTGATTACGGCATCTCAATCAACAGCTTAAGATATGTTTATTAATTAGATTAGCATCTTGAGATCGCTCTCAATAGCGCTCTCAGAGTTGAGGTCGGTTTATTAATACGGCCCTAAGTGAACCTAATTTCAGTACTGTAGGCTCTAAATAAAATGTCTATGATATTATTATAAGAGACGGACAGATGAACATGACCAAAAATTGAAGTTTAATTGTTTGACGACGGAACCCTAAAAATTCATTAAAAATAATGTCCATAGTTAAACATGTATTTGTTTCCTATTCATGATCTGTCTGCAAACGTGACCTTGACTATATTTCATCAAGCCGACGTAATATTTAATGCGGCTAAATTAATATGTACTTTTAATGCACTGAAAGGGCTACCCAAAAATTCCCTGATCGATTTGACTCACGTATGTTTTTTTAAAATTATTATTCAAAAGTACCTACCATCTTTCATGAACAACAGATTAAACTTATTGTCAGACAAACATACATACATACAAAGCCGGCCGATACGTCTAAGTAACTCGCTTCGCTCGGTCAATTAATGAATTACGAATAACAGCTGCTGTTAAAACGTTTAAAATTGTATATCGACAGCCAGTACCATAATATTTATTGTATTAGTATAGCTTATGCAATAAAACCATTCACAAGTTAACACATGTCTGATTGACAAACTGATATAGTATATCAATGATGTACGTGCTTATTTTTGATATTAAGTGCGATTTATTACAAAACTTTTTTTTATTTTGTATCGATAATTACCGAAAAAATAACTGAGCAAGAATGTCTCAATAGACTCTCAAGATACTCCAGACTTCATGTTTATTATGATAGTTTTATAATATTTTATTTTTAATTCCTGAACTCGAAAAGACAAGGTGTCATATGTTTAGTGTGTGTATGTATACGGGTGTCTCTGTGACATAGTAGCTCCCAAACGAATGGACCGATTTTGATGCAGTTTTTTTGTATTTGATAGCTGATATCACATCGAGATGCTTCTTAGCAATAAGGGGGGTCGGGGATTATATACATTTTTGATTTGCGCTTGTCTTTCTAATGATCTTTCGGTAAGTACCTTCTATGTCTATCCATATATCGATATACAAGTATATGTTTCATAAAGCAATCACAAAAAGTCTGAACAATGAAGACAATTAGAAAAAAAAATAGGCTTCAAATATGCTACTGAACAAGAATACAAAAATAATTTAAATGGTGTCTATCAGTCAGTGCGTTCTCGCATCATGTTAAACTGTTGGGCCTGTTAAAATCCGTTTTTCACTCTATGATAGCTTAGGATTTGACTTTAAAGCTGGTGTACTTTGCATCTCAATCCGATAAAGAGCCGAGCAATCGATAACATAATATTTGATGGCTGAATTAATTTTAATAAAATTTGTTATATTGAACTTTATGGCTCTTTCAGTCCGGGAATAACACATAGGATACTTTATTCTTAGAAAATTAATAGCAGGTGCAGCTTGTGCAAAATAAAATTGTAAGTGCTTTTTTGTATATATTATCTTTTTGTACAAATTTATACTAAGCAGACAGACGGGCAGACAAGAAAGTGAGTTAATATTGCATTGTCATCCAGCTCTGAGCTAGGTTTAAAGTTTCTAGACTTCTATCTCGTCGGGAAGGCAGAAACAGAAAGACAGTAAAGCGAGTAAATAAAAAACAAAAAAGATATGAAAAACCCCCTCCCCTCCAGAGTTATATTGGTTTGGGAGCTACGATCCTGACCCCTCCCCCCCCCTCCCCTCCCATTACAGTAAGAACCATCAGATAAGCTTTCAAATAGAAAAAAAAACGCATCAATATCGTTAGGGAGCGATGCCACAGACAGACACACTCATCCTAAACTTATAACACCCTTTTATTTTTCGGGGGTTATAAATATTGTAAAATTATATATAACTAGCTGTGCCCGCGGCTTTGCCCGCGTGGTCATTTCATTTAAAAGTAGCCCACACGTTTTATTCCAGGACCAAAAGCCAAACCACCACCAGACCAGTTGTAGGTTTGGTCCAGAGGACCAGGTGGACCAGGACCAAACCTACAAAGTACAATATTATACTACATTTCTTAAAAATTCGTTCAGCCGTCAAATAGTTTTTTATCGATTACTCGGCATCTAATCATCGGAATAAGGCACTGCCTTGCCTTTTTATAACGCATATTCTGTGAAGTACGGCACTCCGTACGTACAACACACTTGCACTTCCATGACACTTCATAGAAGTGCACGTATTGCAATGAAATGAACGCATATAATATAATATGAAATAAACGCATGTAATACCATGTGAAATAAACGCTAGAATAAACGCACCGCGTTCCACTGCAAGGCAGTGCGTGCAAGGCCTAAGATACCAAGTACCCCAGTTTTCAAATCAGTCGCAAGGGCTTGAGTTGAGAGCAGGGCCTGGATTCTGTGTGACCACTCACGCCAATTCCACGCCACCTGCGTGGAATTAGGGAAGGTGGGTATTTACGCAACCAGGTTTTTAAACCAGGTTTTGGCTTGTAAGTACGCTGCCCTGGTGCGGACCCGCAATACTTGCAAGACTTTGAAAGTATTTTACTCACCAACTCGCTCTTTCGCCACGTCCGCACCTACATACTCGGTGGCGAGTTCGGCTGAGTTCGGCCGCACTCGGCCAGCCGGGTCACAACAACCTAGGTGGCTGATAGGTCGCTCAAAAAACTTGCAATTCAATTTCCTATGCAGTATTTTTTACTTTCAATTCCACGCTTCCAAGTCCTTTTTTCGCAAACACGATTGTGCTCCTTATTTATATGGACACGAAGATCAATTTCCTATGCAAGTATTTTCTAATTTCAAGGCTTCGGTTTACAAA
The DNA here is from genome assembly GCA_946251855.1 of Alsophila aescularia. Classification (NCBI taxonomy): domain Eukaryota; kingdom Metazoa; phylum Arthropoda; class Insecta; order Lepidoptera; family Geometridae; genus Alsophila; species Alsophila aescularia. The sequence continues at coordinate 66,384,375 of OX276373.1, forward strand.
CCACTTGAAAGTATTTTGAACCCTGGTTTTTATAATGAAAGATTCATGACATGAATGAGTTAAATTTATTTTTTTAATTAATAAATTACTATTTTACTGTAAATAATTCGCTTAATTTCGCTGCGCGTTTTACAACTGAAGTCGACTTATTCTATCAAAAAAAAACATCTAAATACGTTTTAAGAGCCTTTAGGGACCATAATGTAAAAAAAGAAGAAAACGTGTTGTTCGAGTTAATTTAACGTTCAAACCACTTCGTAACAAACCGCTTGCGTGTTTTAAGGGTAGACAACGCCATCTAGTTTAAATGAAGTAACTTGTTATCATGAACGTCTTGTTATTGAGTAGAGAAAATTATCTCCGAAGGTAAGGTGGCACAGATTAGAGAGTAATTAAGGTGGTGAGGTAAATTGGATGGGGCATCAAGGGATTCAAGGGTCGGTCATTATGAGGTCCATACGAACAAATTTTAATGCAACGAAACATTGTGTTCCTAGTACAAATTATTTTTTATGATGTTTCACAGAACGACGTACTTACTGGCACTTTAACTGGCTCTTAATAATTACCTACCCTACCTACCTACTTTTTGAGCTTTTTCAACACGATATGAGGATTGATTTAAAAAAAAAAAGTTTTCTATACTTTCTCTGTGAAGAGCAACACATGTACCTACCTCTGTATGTACACATTTCAATACCGACAACTAACCATTTTGCCAGTAAGACATTATGAAGAAACCTCCGATATAACTATATAATTATGTAGGTACGCAGGTAGTACATTATAATATCTCAATGGAAGAAACAATCGATTTTGAAGTTCATCTCAATTTAAATTTTAAAAAAAAAGTCACGTACATATTTAGCCCAGTTACAGTTTTAATGGTTGCAGGAATGAAATGATTGCGTGTTTTAAGGTCAATCAGCGCCATCTAGTTAAATCGGAGGGAGAACTTTGATGCCTTTGGTTTATTCGCTTGAGTTGTTGATGCCATTGTGCTATCTATACTCGTACCAAACTCGTACTATACCATCTCGATTACCTCAGTTAGCAAACATAAAAAACCGCACCTAAGTCGGACCATTCGTTTGGATAGCTTCCCATTATATATATATTGTTTTCAAACAAAACTTGACGGTTTACTTCAGGAAATTAAATAAGCCTTAAAAAAATCAAAGAAAATGTAAAAAAAGGCACAAAATATGTAAATGCTTATAAATATTGAGGCAAAACATTCATAGCAGCGCGTGGATTCGATCCCTGTGGCTCTGGGTTGCGAGCCAGACACCGCTTCTACTGTGCCACTCTGACTTGTGGTATAGGTGCCGAATTTACGGTACGGTTTTATAAACGGATGTGCAATTATTATTCCTTATAATTAACATAACTTTAGACTCATATCCCGCAGGAATCCCGTATTTATTCGTGATTAAAAGTATCATTCATTTTAACACATACTATAAACTTTGACTATGCCAAGTTACTTCAAAATCCGTACGATAGTTTCAGCGTGATATGTGTTTTTTTTAAATAACTTTCAACCCCTATCCTGCGAGAACCATTGTTTTTTTCGGGATAAAAAGTATTCTAAATGTTAATCCATAACATAATCTATGATTGTGCCAAGTTGCATCAAAATCGGTCGGGTAGTTTCTGCGTGATGCGTGTTCAAAGAGACAGACAGACAGACAGACAGACAGACAGACAGACAGACAGACAGACAGACAGACAGACAAAAAATTAAAAAAAAAAACCTTTTTGCACTCCATATCGATTTTGAAGTTCATATCAATTAAAATTTTCAAAAAATATTTAATGTACAGATTTAGCCCAGTTACAGTTTTATTATAGTATAGATAAGTTAACGCTAATGGTTTTCTGAACCTAATAAATAAAAAAGATTTATTTAAAAATAAATTAAAATAGTTTTATTTTTTATTTTCTTTCACCTTTTTTTTGTATGATTTATGTGTGACCCTTGCAAATAAATAAAACATAACCAAATGAATATTATAAATAGTTTCCTGGAACTATCTTGCATATCACCTTCCGTGCGTACTACAAAATATAGTTCACTTGTGACTTGCTTACTCGGACAGCATGCCGTCCTTATCTTGTAGTAAACAAAGTGCATCTACAAACTTTAATTATGGTATCGGACGTGAGAAGAAACATTTCAAATATAAATATGTGAACAACTTCAGATCAGTCAAAAGAAAATTAGCTTAATATAACTGGCTAAGTTCGTGTCGGAGCACGCCTAGTGGTTCCGCGGTGATAGATTTCTTCATAACGCGCAAATTTTTTAACACAGGGCGGATACCCGAAAAATTACAAGGTGTACAGCTAAAAATTGGGTGGGATAACAATTTTCTAGTTCAAATGGCTAAGAAATTACAAAGGGGACACATAATGACACAACCTAATCAGCGACACCCCACATGGGTTCTGCTCCACAAAAGAGATAAAGTCTATACTTACAATTACCTAAGCAGTAAGTATCAAACACTCCGTACAAACAAAAAAAACTACGGTACTAAAATAAGCTATTGAACACAACATATTGAATATAACATTGTTTTTTAATCGTGACTTTCTGTCAGAACCTAATCTATCCAACGTTCACTGTTGGATAGCTTAGGTTCTGACTTAAATACTGGTGTACTTGGTAACTCAATTCACTGATTAGAAGCTGAGTAAACGATACAATCTATTTGACGGCTGAATATAATTTGGTATTATGTAATACGAGTACATATATGTACTTTCGGTCCTAGAATAACACATAGGTAACTTGTACCAGAGAGAAATGACCACGCGGGTAAAGCCACGGGCACAGCTAGTAAAACAATAAAAAGTTAACCGGTCGGCCACCATTAGCTCCTTAGGATGCATCCTGACAAGGTGACTCCTTTGACCTCTACAACTACATAGATGATCACATGTGCATTGTAAACGAGCCAGCAGCTCTCTCAAGTTGAACTAGTCCAGTTCAAAGTCAAGTTGGCTGACGCCCATGACCGCGCGGTGGCATATAGTGATGGATAGTTTTCATGACGTTCTTGTTGCAGAAAACAAGCTTTGTTCCAGTTAGTGTCTGTATATTGCCACCAGGGCCCCTGTTTCATAAAACTTACAATTATAGTTTACAATTACAATTTAGTGTACATTGATGCATATGTTAGAGTGTTACGTGTAAATATGCTAGAAGATAAATTTCAGTGCACACTAAATTGTAATAGTAAACTACAATTGTAGGTAAGTTTTATGAAACAGGGCCCAGATAGAAGTCCGCGCGGTTTTGCCTGCGTGGTAGTTCTCCGTTGTATAACTGGCTTTCCAGCTTCTAATCACATCACACTAATATCCTCATCGTTACCTTCGACCGCATCAGTGCTTTCCATCAGGTGAGATCGTGGTCAAACGATTGCCAAGACCGTAATAAAAAAAACTATACTTATACTAAAGCAATAAGTACGAAAAAGTCTGTACAAAGAACATAAAAAAAGTGGTCTGGGGTACTTAAAATAAGGTACTGAACAAGAATATAATATTTATTTAAAACCTGTCTGTCTGTATGTTTATTTGTTCGCACTTCACGTAAAACCTAATGGATCGATTGCGAAGTGGTTTTCACTGTTGGATAGTTTAGGATTAGACTTAAAAACTGGTGTTCTTGGTATCTCAATCCGATGAGCAGAAGCCGAGCAATCGTTAAAAATATTTTTGAGGTTGAAGGAATTTTGATCAAATGTTGGGATATTGGTATTTTAGGTCCTGGAATATCACATAGAGTACTTTTTAACCAAGAGAAATGACCACGCGTGCGAGGCAGCGGGTTTTTTTAGTTTTGAGATAAGAAAGCATAAGAATTCTAATCTAAGTGCCGAACGCATAGACATATATACTTACGAGTACTTCGTAGCCGAACGACACGTTTCTTGACCCGAACTCGTTGCTCAGCAACACGGCGACATGCTGCATAAAGTTGTTGCCAAATGAATGCCTGTTTTTTTTAGCTTATTGATTACGTCATCACCTCCTCATCCATCTCAGACAGCCTGGCGAAAGCACAAGGGTCATGGACCCTGCCATTAACTTGCCATGTACATGCCTCTACACTTGAATGGTACTTGATTGCCTTCGTTCGTAGCTTGAAGTATCCAGTGTGTCGCGATTTATTATTTTTTACCGGTGACAATACAAAAGTAGTTATGTCATGTTCTAATTCAAAAACCGGCCAAATGCGAGTTGCGAAGGTTCCGTACTTGTAACATATTATTTACTAGCTTTGCTCGCAGCTCTGCCCGCGCGGCGGATTTATTTCCAGGACCAAAAGTACCTATAAAGTACATTACTTCAAAATTCGTTCCGCCATCAAATAGTTTTTATCGATTGCTCGGCATCTAATCATCGGATTACGATACCAAGTACACCAGTTTTTAAGTCAAACCCCAAGCTATCCAACAGTGAAAATACCATCACAATCGGTCTTGCAGTTTCTACGTGATGCGCGAACAAATTTATAAACGTTATATACTTGTTCAGTAGCTTATTTTATGTAACCTACAACATTTTTTTTTATTATCTTTGTACATATTTTTTCGTTCCTATTGCTTTATTATAAGTACCTAATAGCTTTCCCGCCCGCGACTTCGTCAGCAAGGACTACAATTTATCGCGAAAAAAAAGCATCCTATGTTCTTCTAGGAAATTAAAAACCAATGCAAAAGTAGGTATTGCACCAATGCTCTTGAAGTTTTTTGACAGACTTGTTATTTCGTTTCCATGCCAACCGTTCCTTACAGCGAGTATCAACATTTTACAGTTTTTCCGTGGAAATTTTCCGGGATAAAAAGTTTGTTTTATTCTAGGGTATAAGCTATCTCCATTCCAAATTTTATCAAAATCAGTCCCGGCTGGACGGGTTTTGATGAAATTTGGAATGGAGATAGCTTATACTTTAACCTATAACTTTTTATCGCGTGAAAGCTCCCGAAACAAACAAACAGACAACGTTTCACTTATATATATTGTTATGGATACAGTGTTACTATTAAAAAAACCTTAGTTTCCTTTTATTTTCTCGTTATTCCTGGTATACGTATTCAAAGAATAAGGTCGACATAGTGAAGGCATAATTTCTTACTAATAAACTCGGTACAACATTGTCATTATTATTCCATGGATATACCCGAAATAAGAGCGGCAACGTTGCATTTCATAGACAAACCCATCTAAAAAAGTTTTGGTATGTGTCAAAAACGTGGAACTGTCAGACAGTCATCGTGTTTTTTTGTAAAGATTCATTTACAACATCCCGTATCATTTAGTTTGTGTTTACAACAGAACTCAACATACAAACAAATAATTGCAAAATCTACTATTACGAAGATCGTGATATTTTATTTGATATATCGTTTACACAGACCCAAAAAAAAACTGGGTCTGTGATCGTATTAGTATATTGATTGTGGGCTATGGATAAGACGCACGTGTTATTTTTAATTGTTCTTTGTTTTGATATTATATCATCATCATCATGTCAGCCTTCAGGAGTCCACAGCTGAACATAGGCCTCCCCCAAAAAGGGGGGGTTTGCCATAGTCACCACGCTTGCAGGTGGATTGGTTACCGCAGTGTTACAAATATATAATCGGAGGACGCTGCTGCCCATCTTCCGGTGTGTAATCCCTTAGTCGCCTCTTACGTCATCCACGGAAGGATTGGGAGGGGTCTTATTCTAAGCCGAGACCGCCACGGCTCTGATATTATATATGTACTTATTTTAATTTTAAATTCTTGGAAGTGATGTCGTGGTTACTATTACTTATTCGTACTTACTATTACTTATTATGTGGCTATACCAAGCTTAAACTAGGGTCGGGGTTGGTATAGAGTTTGACAGATTATTTATGTCGAGGTTATTCTGCATTTGGCTTAAAATATTCCGTGTTTATTAGTATTTGTACTATTCCATCTTTATACCAAGCATAATAGTTTATACCGAGTTTATTAGTATTGCAGATAGATTAAAGATAGATAGCCGATAGTTTCGGCTACGGTTACTGACCTCCGTAACATCCCTGATACATACTTAACTGTAACTTTATTGTGATTATTTCAAACATAGGTATCAAGTCAATTAGTGATTAGATTTATTAGAACCGCTTAGTCACACAATTTGACACTCAATTGTCTATCCAACGGAAAATAGTAATAAAAATGTCATAATTATCATGTCCTAATCCTAACGTGTCATAACTCAGACGGACTCCACTCCCCATCCGCTTACCTCATTAAAATAACTAACAAATTGTTCATGTTTGAAAAAACAAGCTCATTTGTGGTGTTCAATAGATTAGATTAAAAAACGCACCTTAGTTCGGACCATACAAATGTTTGTGGGGCCAGTGTGCTAACGGGCTCATGAGCGTAGCGGTTAGTGTGGTAAGCAGGATTTGACCTGAATAAAAAAATACTGTCGGCTTTCAATTCCAGCTGATTGGATTTCGATATTTCTATATTCCTGTGCATCTCATCAATACATCTCTGGATTTTTATTGTTTACATTAAGTCCTTAGTGGTTCAGGTAGGTGAAAGCAAATGTATCGTTCGTAGCCTATGAACGAAAGAGACAGACGCGTTGCGAGATTTTATTAGTATTGTATCTTTAATGCACAAAAATTAAAGATACAAACATCTTGAGTATGAGTATCTTTATTGAATATACAAACATTAAAGATACAATTAAGAAACGTAAGCTGAAATTAATAGTTTTTTTCACATAGTGGAAGAAAATACATCACAACATGAAAGGTAAAAGAAATATGATTGCCTTAAGGCTATTGAGGGTTCTAAAGACCGCCATAATGTTGCACTTGGTACTACCTAAGTCAAACTCAAAGTATTTTATTGTAAACATGCAAAATACTTACTAAATACTAGCACTTTTATAAGTCAAAATTAATCTCATGAACAAGGAGAAATACTTAAATATACTTAAAAAAATTAAATAAGCTTTGAGCTTGAAAGGGAAATTTACCAATTTCCCTTTCAAGCTCAAAGCATTTTTTTTTTTTGTGCCAACAGAGTAAAATCTCACACTGTAAAAACAAACACTCTTCTGATTCTACCGGTGCATCGGAAATACGCCCGTTAGAGAAGAGAGCACCAATAAACTCTATGGGGATGTCTTTTTTTCCATAATACTTTATATATTTTTCAAATGCATCCTGCTACACCCCCCCCCCCCCCCTACATCCCGCTACACCCCCCCCTACATCCCGTTACACCCACCCCCCCTAAATCCCTCTACACCCCCCCCCACATCCCGCTACACCCCCCCCACATCCCGCTACACCCCCCCACATCCCGCTACACCCCCCCTACATCCCGCTGCCCCCCCCCCTGCCTTACCTATGGCGAATTGGTAGGTGGTGCCGAACATACTGTACAACCGGTGGTTTCCTGTCCAAGACAGAAAACCAATATATAAGCATGTGTGTTCTAAAGCGTGACAAACAACGGAAAATATAATAAATATATATATATATATATATATATATATATATATACATACCCAAGTCCAGTATACCAGTTAGGCAATTTTTATTTAGAACACCTTTTTTTTCTTATATTATTTCCTATCGATTGACACTAGTTTCAAGTAAGTAACGCCGCGAATTTGAAGCTATTTTCAAAATGGTGGAAGTTTAGATATGCCATTCAGGTTACATGTTCTTTGAAGTCTTTATAGTTTGGGAGATTTGTTAGACTCCTATCTTGGCATCGGGGATTAAAATAAAACGCTCATCGCTCAAACAATGGCCCTCTTTTAAAGGAAAATCATTAAACTCAACTCATGGCCCTCTTCTCTTTAAAGGAAAGTCATTAAACGTACACAACGGAAAGTCCTTTTTCCTTTACTCATATAAAAACACAATTAATAATCTTAAGAAAATTAAAATGAAATAACAACCATGAGTGGCGACGGAAATACCCAAGAAAGGAGACGAGATGCAAGATTCGAGTAAGGCTCACGGTTTATCCATTCGTAAAAATACAGGGAATAAGCATATTTCCGTGAATTCACTCGTAGGAATTTCACATATCTAATGACCGAGTGAGCGCGAAGCGCGAGCTAAGCGTCTCTGTTTCAGCTTCGGCAAAAATTCTTGATGTCTGTCCGGCTGTACTTCTCTACAGGTCGCATTTCTCTACCGATCTAGACGAAACTTGGTATACAGGTTAAGCGAATTTTTAGAATTTTTCAGTCGTCGGGGATTTTTGATTAGGGGGGTACTTCTCCCAAAAAAGTGTAAAAAGGGGGCTACTGAATATCTCCGCCATATTAAATCCAATTTCGATGGTTTTTTTTTATTTGGAAAGTAACTTTAAGTTAGTTTCATAAAAATTTGGTGATGAGGATTATCTGATGAAGATCTTGGGCGTGATGAGCAGAATAGCTCCTCCAAATGCAGTTAATTTTTCCACTTTTAGGTTTCTACCAGTGGAATCAGCCCTTTACCTATTATCTAGGGATTGATGGAGCACTTTGGTTATCAATGTTAGTTTTACAATAAGGTAACTAGATAGCGCTACTGTGCACCGCAAGATTGTTTGCAAAAAAGTTTGTATACGCGAGGTCTACAGCTCGCAAAGCCACTAGTTATTAAATGCTTTTATTTAGCTTGCCCTCTATGTTGTTTGTTTGGCTCAAATTTAGTAATTGAAATTGTATCGCCTTCCTGTTGACCGATTGATCTGAAATTTGGTACACACCTTTAGTTCTGATTACAATTCCAATATGAACTTATATTATTCAGTATCATTGTAAGTCCAAGATAGCCGTCGTCACAAAATGGCAGATTGCTTCTTTTTTTTTCAGTTCCCTCTATATGGGTATCAAATGAAAGGGATTGTCAAGTAAAACACAGTACACTTTATAAATAACTTAATAAAAAACGAAATATTTGAATATATTTTTTCCTTTTTTTTATTAAATCGTAAATGAACAAGTAAAATTATTATAAAAATACAAAAAACCCGACTGCGAACAAAATTATTGAATGCGAGCTGATCGCCCGCAAAAATAATCACAGTATTATTATAAAGGCGAAAGATTGTTTGTATTTAAGGGTGTGTGTGTGTGTGTGTGTGTCGGTGTATGTTTGTTACTTCTTCTTAAACGGCTCAACGGATTTGGATGATATTTGGTACGAAGGACGCGGGTGAAACTGCGGGGCGCAGCTAGTATTTATATAAATTTAATGTTTATTTTTACTTAAAGTAAAGTAAAATATACTTTACTTTAATAGTTACAATTTCAACATTAGTCTACCTATAGTAATTACATTAACTTGTATTTTTTTAAGCATTCATGTATGTATGTTTGTATGTATGGGAGTTTCTTTATTCCACCATAACTTTTAAATTCCTGGACAGATGTATGGGGTATCGTTAGAATCCTTACATCCCCCGAGTAACATAGGTATATAACATAGTAATATAGTTTTTTGAAAAAAAAAATGGCGCCAGAATGGTATATTCAAATTCGAAAAAAATATTTTTTCTTTGAATTTCTGTTTGTTTGTCTGTATGTTTGTTCGCACATCACGTAAAAACTACTGAACCTATTGCGATGTTTCACTATTCGATAGGTTAGGGTTTGACATAAAAACTGCTGCACTTGGTATCGCAATCCGATGAGTAGAAGACGAGTAATCGATTAAAAAAATTGACGGCTGAAGGAATTTTGATCAAATGTCGGTTTATTGGTATTTTAGGTTCTGGAATAGCACGAAGAGTACTTTTAACCTAGAGCAATTGTCCACGCGTTCGAAGCCGCGAGCATCAGCTAGTACTTACTTCTACTAGTAAGTAGGTACCAAAACGTCTGTACAAAGATGATAATAAAAAAAAATGGTCCAGAGAAATAGAATACGCAACTGAACAAGAATATAACGTTTTTAAAAATAGTGCCTGACTGTTTATCTGTTTGTAATCCAATGAGCAGAAGCGGAGCAATCGATAAAAATATTTTGGACGTGTGAAGGAATTATGATCAAATGTTGGTATATTGGTATTTTAGGTCCTGGGATAGAACATAGTACATTTTACCTAGAGAAATAAACACGCGTGCTAAACCGCTATAATAGATGTGTCCGAGCTGGGCGATCAGGTAGGCATCAGGCGGTTAAAAAAGGTTGGGAAAGGCTGTCCTTATGCACAACAAATATGTGTTTACTAAGGCGTTTACCCACTTATCCTCCACCTCGAGTAATGAGTCACGAACATGAACTATCTGTGCCATAGTTGAACAAATAAACTAATCTAGCCACGCCTTTAAATACCTATACCCTGCTGAATGTTAACTTACGCAATTGTACTTCGTATGATGTTTCTTGGTGTAGACTAATGCCGGCTAAAAAGAGCCGTTTTCGCTTACATAAAAGGCATAAAGTAACGAGACGTTGGAAAAACCACTCGTTTCATATCTGTAGGAAGGGATACGTACTCGTACGTAATTTCGAATGTCGTTTTTGCGAATGTATATTCCTCGAAGTCTATTCATCAATGCTCACATCCTCGAAGGGTATTTTCTGCGAATGGTCAAAATTGCGAAAGGTACGTTTGCTCCAATGGTCAAAATTGCGAAGGTTTATTCCTGCGAAGGGTTGTTTGTTCGAATATTCTAATAAACGAGCTAACACACACATCCACATACTTTATTCCTGTTTATTACACTACTGCCCAAAAAAGGAGTGTAATTTTTTCAGGGTTCATGTATGTTTGTACATATGTGAGTTTCTTTATTCCACCATAACTTTTAAACGCCTGTACAGATTGGGATGTATGGGGTATCGTTAGAATCCTTACTTCATACCGAGTACAAAAAAAAACTTCTTTTTAAAAATTTCAATGTTAGGTGCGACATCGAATTTTTTTTAAAAAAAAAATTATTAAATAAAAAGTTAATTCAGTTTGGCGGCAGTATGGCTCCAAAACAAATACGAAAAAAACTTCGTGTTTTATAATATGGGTATCAAATTGAAGGTCTTGATGAGCACATTTCAACAAAAGGTATATTATTTAATGGCATAAGTTATTTTTTGGCAGGCAGGCGTTTTTCTTTTTTAATTTATGGCATGTATCTTAAGTTGTTCTTTCCTAGTATTTCAAGAAGAGACTCATTTGGTGGCAGTCAAAGCAAGGAGAACTTGTACTCAAGAACTTGTTAAAGTACTATAATATGTAACTGTTTGATATTATGCTGTCTACTTACAATAAATACTATAAACTATTAAAATCTATATCTATACTTACTGAGTGTAGGTATGTTATAGAGGTACCCAGTAAAACATACCTAATGACAGCCAGCGCACTAATCTGTGCGTTTTAAAAAAATAAGCGATTGTTTCCTTTGAGTAAAATTTGCTAGCTTCAATATTGAGGGTACTTTTCTTCTAGATCCCATTCGAACAATCCATTTTTTGTATGAGTATTACGCATGTTCAACAATATTACATAAGTAGGTACGAGAGAAAAACTTTTTTTTATTGGGGTTAAAAATTGATAGAATATTCGATCATGTGACGCTGCGCAGCAATAAGCTTTCGCAGTTTTGACCCTTCGAGGATGTTAGCATTCTATGAATAGACTTCGAGGAATAGACATTCGCAAAAACGACATTCGCAGGTGACTACGTATCCCGAATGGGGGGTAAGGGGCTGGCGAATTTTATACGCGCCGATGACACGCGTATCTTACGAGATTTCGTCGCAGCCACGCAGCCTTTGCATACGTTTTATCATCAAAAAACACAACTTACCAGTTTCAAAACCATTTCGTTTGCAGCAAAAAGAAACGTGGTGACTATAAATGATCGCTTCTTATAGTTTTATTACAAGTGCGCCGACTACAATGATAACATCTGGTCTAACGGGGGAAGATACGGTACGCATTAATATTACATAAACAAAATGTGGACTATATACAACTATAGGCATATTTGCATGTATTCATCCACACAGCTACATTCCCACTATCGTGCTTCAAAAGAGACATACTCAGACTGTAGCGTGAATGAATGTCAACTAACGTGTGTTAGAAAAACGCCACTCCGATTGTGGCCAAGGCCAAAGAAGGCCAATTGTGTGACTTGCACCTAATTTATAAGGTCTACGTCCGATGAACTGATACCTTATCTTCCTACTTTAAACTAGATTTATGGCCGCGAAGCACGTTTAAGGCTCGTTAAAATCTTTTGTAATTGAGCACCAAACTTATTATTGGTGTATTTTTATACAGAAAAGATAGATGATAGCGACTGGTCACTCCACACTTAATGCACCCTTAGGGTGTAAGACTTACATTTTACTGTTAGTAAATGATCGACACAAAAGTGCGTTCGTGAAAAGTGCGTCTTCAGCGTCTATAAATTACGCCGTGTGCATAGGCCCTTACTGCAGTACAACAGTAATTGTAGAGATGCGCCGAACATGGATTTCTAAACCGAACCGAATAAAGAACATTGTTCGGTTCAGCGATTACCGAACTGAATGTTCTTAATTAATTATAATTTGATTGATATTTATTTTCTATTTCATTGTGTTATCTGAGATTGAATGAATACATATTTTGACGTCCGGTTGTTCTCGTGGCTAGTGATCCTAGGTACGTTATCAAACGGTCGCGGGTTTGAATCCTGCAAGGTGCAATCATTTGTGTGATGAGCAGAAATGTTTGTTTCCGAGTCATGGATGTTATAATATTTGTATCTATGTATGTTTATCCGTTATCTGGTACCCATAGTGCAGGGTATCCTAGTTTGGGGCTAGGTAATTGGTGTGGAATTGTCCCGAATATATTATATATTATTATTATTACATACTCATTTACTATTATTCTAATTGTCATCATAAAAATTGACATCAATGTTAAATATGTCATTTTTGTCTGATATTATTAGCTGGTTTTATTTTCTAAATAAAAATGTCGAATAATTTCGGCTCGTACTTTAATATTAATTAATTGGTTAATATTTACATGTATGCTAAATATTTTAAAGTCAATACAAGCTGTAGGTAGGCCATAAATTACATAAGTTTAATATTCGGTTAATATTCGGCACATCAACCGAATATTCAGCCGAATACCGATCATATAAAACTATGCCGAATACGAATAATTAACGAATGTTCGGCGCATCTCTAACAGTTGCAATCAGACTTTCATTATCGCGCGCATTCTAACTCTATTGCGCGGCATTTAAGTGCAATTTAGCATGTACGCATTGGATGCGATAAGGAAAATCTGATTGCAACTAGTCGCATAGGTTGGTCTACGAAGCTTTAGTTTTTTAGCTTTTAGGTACTTCGGTTTCTCCGATATATCTTGGCTGAATTACTACATTTCAGCAACATTTGTTCAGCCGTCAATTTTTTTTGTATCTATCAGTCGGCTTCTTCTCGCCTGATTGAGATACAAAGTACACCATTTTAAGTCAAAACCTAAACTATCCATCAGTGAAAACTGCATTTCAAGTCCAGTAGTTTTAATTTAACGTTGCGCGAACTGTCATAAAGACAAACAGACAAAAAGACACCAATTAAAAAAACTTGTTCAGTAGTTACCTAGACCGTATTTTTTTAATTATATTCTTTGTACAGACTGGTTGTTCCTTACTGCATTATTATAAGTATAGATTCATGACGAGTCGAGCAGGTCGCTTGCCTTATGGTAACTTTGGTTGCAAAATGTTGCGCGTCACTGCACTGCGCTCGTCACCTGAGACATTGGTTGTTATGTCTCATGTTTGTGTTGGGATTACGCAACTTGTCTCGCTTCACTTTCATGCCTTTTCAATCTATAGTTAACTGTTTAAAGTTGTCACCGATTAAGAAAATCTATACTTATAATTAAGCAATAGGAACGAAATAGTCTGTAAAAAGAAGATAATAAAAAAATGGTCTAGGGTACTTAAAATAAGCTACTGACCTACGTATGTATGTCCGCGCATCACGTAAAAACTACTTGGCCGAATGCGATGCGGTTTTCACTATTGGATAGCTTAGGTTTTGACTTAATAACTGGGGGACTTAGAATATCAATCCGTTGAGTTAGAAGCCGAATAATCGATAAAAGTATTTTTAACGTCTCAAGGAATTTTAATCAAATGTCGGTATATTGTTATTTCAGGTCCTGGAATAGCACATAGAAAATTTTAATATGAAGAAATAAACACGCGTGCGAATCCGCAGGCAACAGCTAGTATAGAATGAAAATCACTTTGCAACCGATTGCATCGGGACTTACGTGGTCCAGTCGCTGGCGAAGGTTGGTCAGTGGCGGTATTTCCCTGAGAGGACACTAGAAAATATATAAAAACACTTTGCAACCGATTGCATCGGGACTTACGTGGTCCAGTCGCTGGCGAAGGTTGGTCAGTGGCGGTATTTCCCTGAGAGGACACTAGAAAATATATAAAAACACTTTGCAACCGATTGCATCGGGACTTACGTGGTCCAGTCGCTGGCGAAGGTTGGTCAGTGGCGGTATTTCCCTGAGAGGACACTAGAAAATATATAAAAACACTTTGCAACCGATTGCATCGGGACTTACGTGGTCCAGTCGCTGGCGAAGGTTGGTCAGTGGCGGTATTTCCCTGAGAGGACACTAGAAAATATATAAAAACACTTTGCAACCGATTGCATCGGGACTTACGTGGTCCAGTCGCTGGCGAAGGTTGGTCAGTGGCGGTATTTCCCTGAGAGGACACTAGAAAATATATAAAAACACTTTGCAACCGATTGCATCGGGACTTACGTGGTCCAGTCGCTGGCGAAGGTTGGTCAGTGGCGGTATTTCCCTGAGAGGACACTAGAAAATATATAAAAACAGTCCTTTGATTATTATCATCATCGTCGCGAGTCGTTTCCATATTGAATGTTGGAGGTCAAAATAAGGAAAAAACTTCTTGCGATCTCATTTCCCTGTTGGCGACGACTCCCGAACCACAGGTGAACGCTCTTAGCAACAAATAATAGCTGACAATACCCAAGAGAAGAACTTGAGACCTACTCTGATTATAATGTACAAAACAACGACGACGTTTCGATCAATGCAACTTGATCGAAACGTCGAGGTAAATAAATATTAAGTTTTCAGCGCGATTAAGTCCCGTTTAAATTTTTAACTATAATGTACAAACTACGAACATCGTTAGTTAGTGTCATTGTAGTCTATGGTTTCTTACGATCACAAATACAACCATTGGAAAACCGTTTTTGGGACGTCTCTAAAGTTCTTATCATTGCACGCGCTAACTATATAATTGTTTTAATGTTTTCTGAGTTCGATGTTCGATACATTATCTATATCTATACTTATAATAAAGTAATAAGAACGAAAAAGTCTGTACAAAGAAGATGATGTAAAAAGATGGTCTAGGGTACTTAAAATAAGTTACTGAACAAGAATATAACATTTTATTAAATCGTGTCTGTCTGTTTGTTTGTTAGTTTGTCTGTATGTTTGTTCACGCGTCACGTATAAAATACTCGACGGATTGCGATGCGGTTTTCACTATTGGATAGCTTAGGGTTTGACTTAAAAACTGGTTTACTTGGTAACACTTGGTTACTATGTAGTTTATTTTATATTTTATTTATTTCTTATTATTTACATTAAATTTGTACAAATTTAATATTGCCACACTACCGACCCTTATTAGCAATTAACTTATTTCCATCCTAAGGTTGCCTGGAAGAGATCACTATGAGCCCATTGTACCTATTGTTTATGTTATTTCTATTTTGTAATTTGTTTAACTGTGTGTCAATAAAAGTGTTATTGTATTGTATCTATCCTATCAGTAGAAGCCGAGCAATCGATAAAACTTATTGACGGCTGAAGGAATTTCGATCAAATGTTGGTACTCGTATATTGGTATTTTAGGTTTTGGAATAGTACATAGAGTTCTTTTTACCTAGAGAAATGACCGCAATGAAGCCGCGGGTACAGCTAGATATTTATATTATTATGTTAATATACGGCTATCAGGCTAAGACTCACGTTATGTCGAATAAATCGCCCTATATATACCACACTCCACAATTTTCGTATCTATACTTATTAACCGAGCTAGGAAGCGTCTCCGTTTCAGCTAGGGCAAAAATGCTTTCGTATGTCATTCCGCGCGCTGTCCGGATTTCAGTCCGGAATCCGGATCTCCGCCTGTTCTCCACTACAGGTCGCATTTCTCAACCGATCTAGACGAAACTTGGCGTACAAGTGTAACGAATTCTTACAAAAAAGGAGTCTACTGAATTTCTCCGCCTTATTAGATTAGATTTTGATGGTTCTATTTTTAATTGAAAGGTAGTAACTTTACGCTGGTGTCATAAAAATTTGGTGAAGATCTGATGAGGATCTTCGGCGTGATGAGCAGAATAGCTCCTCAAAATGCAGTAAATTGCTCACTTTTAGGTTTCTTCCAGTTTTAGCCCTTTACCTACTAGATAGGGATTGATGGAGCACCTTGGTTATTAATTTTAGTGTTACAATAAGGTAACTAAAGATAATTAAAATGAAATGGTCTTGTCGCGACTTAATATATAACAAGAAGAAGTAGCTAGTGAACAAGAATATAACACTTTTTAAATAGTGTCTGGTTGTCTGTTTGCGTAAACACTACTAGGCCGATTAAATTGCGGTTTCCACTGATGGATAGCTAGGTGGTAAAATCTGGTGTCTTCGGCTAGACACGATTTGATTAGCTGTTTTTTTACATTTAACCTAAAAAAATGTGCATGCGAGCGATGCAGATAGTAAGTTCGTACTAATTCTTTTGAAACACGTAAAAAAAAACGTAAGGTTATAATACTCCGAGTAAAAACAACAACTCCGTTTAAAAAGTGGTCCACTGATATTACGACAAAATGAACGACTAAAATGTCAATGACGCGGGACGGGTTAATGGGTAGGCTATTTGCTAATTATGTCAGTCCAATTTTAACCCATAAGTTCGTACCTTCAGATACTTTCTGATCAGAGTAGCGGCACTGCCCTTCATGGCTAGCATAATAGCCCTGCCAGCAGGTAGTTTTGCCCTACAAAGTTTCCTTTTTCTCCAATGACTGTCCCATAAACTTCAATACCACAGAATAAATCATAACCGATACAACAAACTGCACAGTAATTCCATCTGCCCTTCTAAAAAAAAAAACTACCAACAGCCGCGTTCAAACCGCCCGCATTCGCTTTCAACTCCAAGTACTAACAAGACAATGCGAGTACACAGCCAGCCAGACAAATCGGCTCCGTCATCAGTTAGCGAAGTGAAACGTACTGCTATTATTTATTCTGTGACTATGTGTGGGTTTGTGATTGACCGGTCGACTTTCTACAAGGCGACTGCTAATTCACGCTGTACTGGTGAGATGACAAACCCTAGCGCACGGGCGAAAATGCAGCCTGCCTTGTTGTTCAAACGTCCGTAACTAAATTAATCTAGTGTGTCATATCAATGGCGGCATAACAGCATCCATGTTCATTACTCTATATTACTGTGAGCTGTAGACCTCGCGCGTACAAACCTTTTTGCAAACAAGCTAGCGGTGCACAGTAGCGCCATCTTGTTACCTTATTGTACAACTAACATTAATAACTAAGATGCTCCATCAATCCCTACCTAGCTACAGGGCTGATTCCACTGGTAGAAACCTAAAAGTGACCAATTTACTGCATTTTGAGGAGCTATTTTGCTCATCACGCCGAAAATCCTCATCAGAACTTCATCATTTTTTTATGAGACTAACTTAATGTTACTACCTTTCAAATAAAAAATAACCATGGAAATCGGATTTAATAAGGCGAAGATATTCAGTAGCCCCCTTTTTACTCTTTTTTTTTGGGGGAAGTAATCCCCCCCCCCCAATCAAAAATCCCCGACGACAAAAAAAATCGCTTAACCTGTATACCAAGTTTCGTCTAGATCGGTTGAGAAATACGACCTGTAGAGGAGAACATAGATCCAACCGGACAGACATCCGGACATACGAAAGCATTTTTAACCAAGCTGTTACAAAGAGTCTTCGCTCGAGCTTCGCGCTCGCTCGGTCAAAAACAAACCTAAAATGTTAATGAAGTTGATGGGACGGAGGGT
This sequence comes from Alsophila aescularia, assembly GCA_946251855.1. NCBI lineage: Eukaryota > Metazoa > Arthropoda > Insecta > Lepidoptera > Geometridae > Alsophila > Alsophila aescularia. The sequence continues at coordinate 66,402,547 of OX276373.1, forward strand.
ACGTTAGGAAAAAGTGATGGGAGGGTGGGGCAAGATCGGGTAAAGTGAGGCGAGGTTTGGTAAGTTGTGAAAAACTGAAGAGACGCTGGGGGAAAGTGAGGGGAAGGTGGGAAAAGATAAGGGGAGGGTGTGGTATGTTGGGAAAAAGTGATGGGAGTTAGGGAACTGAGGGGAGGGTGGGGTAAAGTTATGGGAACTGTAGTAAGAGTGAGGGTACTTTGGGGGAAATTTAGGGTATTTGTAAATACGGTTAAAAACAATGTAGGTACTCGGCACATTTTAATAAGGTCGAAAACCTTGTGACACCTTTTAAATGATTTTGGAGCTATACACATTGCAAAAAAGAGCGTCACACAAATTTGACCCTTATTGACATTTATCAGATTTAGTCAGATTTGAAATTTACTGTGTTAATTTAGTCGAAATACTTTAAAAAAAAACAAGGTGCTTAACTCATGTCAAAAAGGTTGAAAATCGACTGACACCTTTTAAATGATTTTAAAGCTATATACATTACAAAAAATAAGCGTCACAAGATTTTGACCCTTATTGTCATTAATCAGATTTAGTCAAAATATGTGTTTACTGTGTTCATTTTATCAACCTCCTACACCTTACCCCATACTCCTCTCACATCCCCAACCCTCCCCTAACTTTTCGACAATATCCCCCAGGTTCCCTTCACTTTTTAATAACTTCCCCAACCCTCCCCTCACCTCTTACATCCCCATCTTCTCTCACCTTCTCCTCACTTCCCCCACCCTCCCCTCACTTCCCACCCTCCCCTCACTTCCCTCCCTCCCATCACTTTTCTAACTTCCCACACCCTCCCCTCATCTTCCCCCAACATCTCCTCACTTTTCCCAGTCTCTCTTCACTTTTTACAACTTACCCCACCCTCCCCTCACTTTTCCCCAACTTGCCCCACCCTCTCACTTTTCCCCTACTTGCCCCTCCCCACTCACTTACCCCCAACCTTGCATTACTTTTTCCTAACTTACCCTTACCTCAACTTCACTATCACCTATTACTTTGGCACAGGCTGTCAGTTTGACACTTGTCACTTCTGTCTCTAATGTTCAGAATGTATGTAGTTAGCAAATATTAAATTGCTTTATGATATGGACATTGGACTGTACTCAACCCCCTACGGAGTTCCATTCACGGAACTTATGGGAAACCATTTCCCCAGATGTACCGTTGACGGAACTAGTGTGAAAAAAGTCTCACTAGTTCCGTCCCGGAACTTCTCTCACTAAACTATTAGGAACAAACCCGTCTCGCGACGGCTCATTTTTTAAAAGAAAACATCATTTTTTTAAAAGAAAGTTCTTAGCTAACAGATGGCAAAAAACTGTTAGCCTCGTGCGTCTGCACCTTTAGACATGAACTATTTCAGAAGGAGATGTCTCCAGTATCCACAAGTTAGAATTCTGTCTGGCGTTTCAATTATAGGTTGTCTCCCAGTCCCAGTGACAGAAACTACTATCAACTTCATTATCCACGCCACCAGAAATTATATTCAGGCAAACAATACATGATTGTCTTACAAAAGCTTTTCTTTTTATCTGTACAAGATTAACCAGATAGGGCGGGCCCTTGTCCCTTATAAGTCGTCCGTACTTATAATTTACACGTTGCAAAAAATGAAACTTATACCTATAAGGCTTAGTGGCATGATGATGACTGCAGATTAATTAATAAATGCTATATCTTCATTCTTCCTCTTATTTCATCAGTAGAAGGTTGATTCATTTTTAACAGGCTTCAAGAGGAGGTTCTCAATTCGACCCGTATGTTTTTTTTGTATTAATGTTACCCGATATCTCCGGATATTGAGAAATGATTTCATAAAAAATAAAATTACTAGATACTACTAATACTAATAAAATTAGTATGCCTCAGGGGTAGTCCCATTTAATTTTCATGAAAATATTCTAAGAGTGGAAAATTAGGCGATGATTTAATTTTATTAACTTTCACCCACTTTATGACGCGATATCTCCGACAAATGTGGGTCGATTTTGAAGTTTATTTTTTATAGAATATGCTATAAAATGCTTTAGGTATGGTCCCATATTAAAAATTTGGTGATGATCTAATGAAGACCTTCGGAGATACAAAGGAACTTCTCAATGGATAACAGCAAGTCACTTGCGATTGCTATAATCGCATGTTCATGTATTTGTTCACGCCACTCAAAATAGGGAAATAAAATAAACGTTAAAAAAAGTTAAAACTGTGTTCAAAAAGAATAAAATAATCTTATGTTGAAACGGTTAAGGAAGTCGGTGCCCAATTTTCTTAAAAAAAAAAACAACGGCACAGACTTTCTCCACTGTTTCAGATTATTTTACACACATAAGATTATTTTATTCTTTTTGAAGTCGGTTTTTACTTTTTTTACAGTTTATTTTATTCTGTTGTTTGTTTGTCGTATGAGGAAGTACTGCCTTCGGGTGTACGAGAGTGTCTGGCCGCCCGTGGGCCGACTGCTATTAATCAATACCAGCCGGGACCGAAAGCTTAACGTGCTTCCCGAAGCACGGAGCGATGAAAAACAGCACATACTCGTAACTTAGAAAAGCTATTGATGCGGGTGGAGCCTATGATCGAACCCGGTATAGTTGGATTCTAAGTGGCACTATTGAACCGCTAGGCTACCATCGCGCTCTTTTTTCTTTGAAATTATCCGATTCCCTTCGAAAGTTTAGATGTTTGTTCTCATAAAGCGAATCTGTAGTACCAAAGGCTTCGGTACATCACAATTCTTATTAAATACATTTTGGAACTACATGATGAGCATAGGTAGCTGTCTGGCTGAACGATATGTGGCTTCTGACGGCACCCGGTTCGATCCTCGGCCCTGCACCAAAGACTTGACATCTTCTGGTGGATCTGCTGTCGCGTAAATCGCTACGGAAAACGTCGTCGTCACGTCTGAGAACCTCAAAAAATATAAGATTATTTTTTACCCGACTACAGCACAGCATGGGAAGGGTAATGAGTTTAACAGTCTATATATGTATGTATATATGTGAGTATGTGGATGTTCCACCATAGCGTCGCCCCTGTTGGTTTGATTTTGACAAGCGAGGTCTCAATCGATTTGTCTTCAGGTATAGAGTGTCATAGGCAATATTTTTTAGCCGATTACGGCAAGGCAAAGTAAAGGTTATGTGTTCAAACTAAAAACTTGGTCCTACCTTGACAACCGAGGTATCAATCGATTCGTCTTCATCTCAAGAGTGTCTTAGGCTATTTTTTACCCGACCGTAGGCGGGTTTTAGTTTTAAAACTTATGTCTAGTTTAAAGAAAGATTATTTAATAATAAGTAAAATTGAAAAAAAAAGAAAAGAGTTTTATTTAAGCTTTGTCTCATTTTTTTGTATTGTCTTCTATTTGTGAGCTACCCTGAAATTTTCAGCGGGATAGCTAATGCGGAAGTGCTCGAAATTTGAATTGTAAGATTCCAGGACAGACAGAAATACATACATCTACAAGTGAAGTTAAATAAAAGCTTTTATTAAAAAGAGCATTTTTAATTTGTTATACTTTCAGCGCAAAAAAAAACGCTAGTTAAGATGCTTATAACATTAACAAGTTATTGAAAAATTTAGAAAAAATATGATGTATAAGCTTAGTTAATTAATGAAACACACGTTATACAAAAAAATAAAAACTATAATATTTAGGGGTAGATAAGTGTTTTTTTCTTTTTGTATGGACAAGGGCGATATAGACTCTCTTCTTAAGGTTCGAAAGTTATCGTCGAACATAAATAAATACAAACGCCATTCGTCCCATTTAATTTCGAAGAACTCGGTCCTATAAGAATAAAATAACTACCTTAGACATAAAGAGGTGGACCTCTTATGTATACCTACTAGCGTAAAAACCTCATTGACTCATCTCATAATTTAGCAAACACCGCTCCTTACCTATCGTCTGCCTTTTGCTTCATCAACCGCAACTATGAACGTATAATTCAAAACAAACAATTATGGCTTCTATTTCGTAAGGCACAGCGTTTGTTTTGGATGCATTTCGTAAGTTTGCACAAGCTTGGGATGGTCAGTTTGAGTAACTTGTTCGTCTTTATGATTGAGATGATAAGGAACAAAATGCAATGTTTTGTCATGTTGCCTAGAGAATGTCACATTGAGAATTTGGTGTGACCACACGTCTTGGTACATAAATTTTTTACTTTAAACATAGACCACATACTTTGTTTCCATACGCTTCATAGAAGTAACTTGAATGGATTTTAGGAAGCTATTAATATTAAAAATACTTTATACACAGGCAAAGCCGAAGGAAATAGCTGGCGCATAGAGCATGTTCTGTACGTTTTTAGTATCATTAACTTTCACCTGATATTAGTTTTATCCTACTTCACGGTGTTATGGCATTTTTGGAATCGAGAGCTTGAATTTGATATCAGTGTTGTGAGGGTTTTTTATTTCCGCTTTTCATGTATTCTATGCTCTAGTGTTTTACTTCTCTAATTCTCTAGGTCTCCGACCCGAGCCTAATGTTTCACAAAGAAAATTTAAACAATAATGGTGGTGGGAAAGAAGCCCCTGTCTTTTCTTATAGCAATCGATATGAAAATTATAGTAACTCGTTCATAAAATAAGTAACTTTATCCTCGAATTCAATATCTGCCCTCACGTCCTGCCTCGGCTTGGACGGATAACTGTCTCGGATACAAGTGAAATTAAAAATATGAATAGCTCTCGACACATACATTATAGCTAAGAATTATTTCGATAACATAAGATTTCAAAAAGAAAATAAAATGCATCAAAATTGGTCCATTCGTTTGGGAGCTACCTATACGATGCCACAGACAGTACACACACAGACACACAGATACACACGTTAACTTTATAACACCCTTTCTTTTGGCTTTTCTTATGCACTTGTTGTACAATCTACTATTTTACTCGACTGACAATATGGTTGCTAGAGTCGGACACATTTTTTTTCTTTTTCTCTCTCTCTGGGGCGGTGGTCAATTAAAAGTTTCTACAGAAAGATGGCCACTTACTTACATCTAAACAAGTTAATGCTTACATAACCTACATCCAAATAAGTTATTTACTATCATTTAAGCTGGGCCGTCAGTACTTTATAAGTGCGTCAATGTTTCCTTTTTAAGTATGTGTAATGTTCTATTGCGGCTGTGGTATCTATTACATAACTGTTTGGCTTATAATGTAAGGTAGTCTTCTACCTTAAGATTTGCCTTTTCGTGGGCCAGTTGTTTGATACTCGTACGTGGTTTAACAAATTGAATCCTCAAAATGCATGGATAATAATATTGTAACATTTGTAACGTTACCCCAAAAAAGACTAATAGCATTGTTTTCTTTGTTTCAGATCAGCAGCAAGGGTTTCAAACGCGTACCCTGGCGCACGCCGACCTTGAAACGCCCACCTTCCCATCCGGCGACGCATTTCCAAACATTACGCTGTCAAATATTTCCCAAATCACTAATCCAAACACAGTAGATAGCCAAACTGATGTTAAACTAGAAAAAAAACGCGATACCTCAACCGTGACACAGTCGAAAGCTTCACTAAAGTCCGAGGATGATTTTGACGTTAACGAGTATATAGCTCGACTGCAAGGCACAAGATATGTCAGCGCTCCTTTACATAGTCACCTTAAGGAAGACAATAATGCAAACTTGGAAGCTACAGAAGAAAATTTGGAGGAGATAAATTTGAACGAATCCTTAAGTCCTGTGGAAGTTCAGCATAGTTTGACGGCAGATATTGCTCAGAATTTCTCTCAACTGCCAACGGTTTTGCCTCATGTAGCGAGCGCTGTCTTCAGCTCGTTTTCAAACATGCTCTACAAGAGTAGAGAGCAGACTCCAGACCGCGCGAATGTGATCCCAGAGACTGATCAGAGAGGTAATAAGGGATATGATGAAGTCCAGTTCCAAAGACCTAATGTGGATGTTCCGATGATGGGAATAGAAGGCTATGGACCTCCGAAAGAAGTCGGTCCGCCGCCCAAGGAGCCTCCAATCGGTGGTGAGTATTTGTACTATTTTTATTTGAATACATCGGTCATGCTACCAGCTATGATTTGTAACTCTCGAACTGTAAGAAAGGGGTGTTGTAAGTTTAGGGTGTGTATGTATATCTGTGGCATCGTATGTGCTTGTTATATAAATTGGATGTATAATAAAAAGACTGGCTTTTAATATAGCATAGGTTGTGTTGGACAGCTGGATTACAAATGAATCATTATCATCATACATGAAATGAGTTTAAAGAGTTCGAAGGAAGTTCTGATGATGAATTTCGGTTGAAATCTGTTGAAGCACATATATTTTCTAATTGTCAATACTGTACATTACGCCATAGCCGTTGATATATTGTCGAGAAAGCTGTACATCGTGTACTAATGAATATGAATCATAATGAAGCGGTAGTGTTAAATTATGGCTTTGACGTTAGGACATGAAGCGCGTATCCAAATTCATACGGGATTCTACAATTTCTGCAGGATTGTTAATTTATTTTCATGCTTTGATATGACTTATTGACCGTGCGAAGCGAGATCTCCAAATCATCTAGATCGAATCGGCGTTTGTTTGTACGTATGTTCGACGAAAACTTTCGGATTGACCTGTTGATCTTTACAAAATTTGTAGTTAAATAAAATATTGTATGCTCCTACGTGAGCTTAGCCATTTGAAGTGGCAATGGGCAGGCCACATAGCTCATAGAACCGATAACCGTTGGAGAAGGGTTCTTGAATGGCGACCGCGGACTGGAAGTCGGAACGTACACTTACCGAGCCGGTAACAATCGAAAATAGATCTTCATTGAATTGAAAGGAGCCGCTGGATGAAAATAGCGAGCAACCGCTCTTTGTTTGTATTTTAGGGAGGCGATGGTAGCCTATCGGTATACTAGTGCGTGTTAGAATCCAACAATACCGGGTTCGGTCCTGGACTCCGATGTCTTTTCTAAGTTATGTACGATTTTCTATCGCTCCGTGCTTAGGAAGGCAGGTTAGCTATCGGTCCCGACTTTTATTCATTAAGGCCAGGCTCCAAGGTTACATTTTCCCACTCCCCTGCCAGCTCCCCTACACTTTGCCACCCGCTATCCGAAATTAGCACTGAAGTGCCTGCGTAACAAGGTTGAACATCGCGAGCGCTGTTTGAACACACAATTTAGTTCGGAACTAAATGACGTATGTCTCAAAAGTTATTTATTTTATTGGCAGACTAATAATTTAGTTTAGTAAATTTTGTCTAAGCATTAGATTATAAACTATATTTTTTTGCCGTGAGATTTATTTTAGAGATAAAACTTAAGCCGTTGAGTAGAAAAATGTAAATATTACCGACAATAACGTAATTTTTGATAAGAACATGTATCGAATGAAATTTTGTTAATCATGTTTTTGTCTTAGCCTTAGAGAGATAAAGATCTCAAAAATATATACTTATGTTAAGATTCACATTTATCAAGTTTGTTGTTGACCCAGCATATTTATGCAAAAAACCCTTAAAAAGCAGAGCCTGGTCTTAATAGCAGTCGAAAACCATGCAAATACCGTAGGCCACCCAAAACAAAAACAAATGACCCTAGCTACGTACAACGGACGAACGATTAGGCTTGACGAACACTTGGCGCAACTCGAGACGGAGCTCACAAAGATCAGGTGGCATAATATAGGGTTAAGTGAAGTCCGAAAAGAGGTGGATCAACCAACCCTGGTTGCTTTCCGAAGAAAGAATTCATAAAAAATAACTCCCCTCTTTAAAGAAATGTTAACTAGCATTTGCCCCCTGTGATTCCTGTCTCCATAGCCGTGAGGACAGGAGGTATTTTCGATTCACTGCAAGTCTGTACTTTCATTTTGGCGTTAAAGTCTCCCATGATAACGTTGTAGTGGGCCCTTGTGGTGTTATGTAGGGCCGAAGATATGTCATCAAACATATCTTCTACCTCAACATCCGAGTGTGCCGAGGTCGGAGCGTAAACCTGTATGACCGACCTGTGGCTATAGCTTTCGTTCAGCTTAAGAATCAGGTAGGCTGGGTGACCTGATTCTTAAGCTGAACGAAAGCCCACTACAACGTTATCATGGGAGACTTTAACGCCAAAATGAAAGTACAGACTTGCAGTGAATCGAAAATACCTCCTGTCCTCACGGCTATGGAGACAGGAATCACAGGGGGCAAATGCTAGTTAACATTTCTTTAGAGAGGTGAGTTATTTTTTATGAATTCTTTTTTCGGAAAGCAACCCCAGACGAATTGGACTTGGCAAAGCCCCGGCACTATGACTAAAAATGAGATTGACTTTATTATGACGGACAATAAGCACATTTGCAGGGATCAGCAGGTTTAATACCGGTAGTGATCACCGACTTGTCTGAGGCTCCTTGAATATCGACCACAAGCTTGAAAGACGCCATCTGCTGAAGTATACGCTCCGACCCAACCTGCTCCAGGCCGCTGTTGGATCAGAACAGTTCCAACTCAAGTACAAGTTTATTTTTATTTTTTAAATTGTTTTTCTATGTAATTTTGGTCCTGCAATAACACTTAGCTACTCTTCATCATAACTCTTAACCTAAAGAAAAGCCACGGGCACAGCCAATACCAAATAAAAAAAAACCTCACGTATACAACAGAGCAACCGGTATTACGATATATTTCGAATCTTAAGATGACATCTTTTAAAATTTCCATATCGCTTGATATCTTAAGATAAATCTTCGCCGTTTGTGATGGTTCATATAAATTGTATGGCTAGCAATATTTTATCTTAACATGAAATATTATAGTATCTTAGTCGTCTGTGACGCCCTTTGTCGACTATGAGAAGGCCTTTACTCCGTTGAAACCTGGGCGGTTCTGGAGTCTTTGCAGCGTTGTCAAGTGGACTGGCGATACACCGAAGTGCAGAGGTTTCTGTATGACGCCGCGACTATGAGTGCCCAAGTACAAAACCAGTAGTCTAAACATATCCAACTGCGCAGGGGAGTGAGACAGGGGGATGTTATATCCCAGAAACTGTTCACTAATGCCCTGGAAGATACGTTTAAAACGCTGGATTAGAAAGGAATGGGCATTAATATCAATGGCGAGAATATCTCACACTGACGATGATTTCGTCCTAATGGCGGAGTCGCTGCAAGACTTACAAAGTATGATGACCAATAAAATACTAGTGGCTCTGTGAGCTGTAGACCCCGCGCGTACAAACTCTTTTGCAAACATTCTAGCGGTGCACAGTAGCGCCATCTAGTTACCTTATTGTACAACTAACGTTAATAACAAAGGTGCCCGATCAATAACTACCTAGTAGGTTTCAGGGAAATACACCCCCAATCAAAAATCCATGATGACTAAAAAATTCTAAAAATTCGCTTATCCTGTATACCAAGTTTCGTCTAGATCGGTTGAGAAATGCGACCTGTAGAGGAGAACAGCCGGACAGACATCCGGACAGACACTTGGACATACGAAATATTTTTTGCCCAAACTGAAACAGAATGAAAGCATGTGCTTTGTGTTGACATTTAAAACATTTTTGTTTGATTTATGATTTGTATTTTTTGCAACTTCACAAGTTCTCAGTTCTGGGTAAACCACTCGCGGCAAATTAATGTACGAACAAACAAACATGCTTGAAGACATGGGTGCAGGACCACCGAATAAATAATAGTTCAGAACTGAAGTCGAGCCGGGTGCAGTATGATTGTAAATCGGAATAATTTGGCCATCGACTCCCTCGACGTAAACATAACTGTGGAAACGCACACATACCGGTCTTACCCGCTACCAGTGGCACAAGAAAATGGCTGTACCTGCTTGGTACCTAATTGAAAACCAATGGGGTCGCGGAAATCCCCTGTTGGTCAGACTCGCTGTACCTAATTGAAAACCAATGGGGTCGCGGAAATCCCCTGTTGGTCAGACTCGCTGTACCTAATTGAAAACCAATGGGGTCGCGGAAATCCCCTGTTGGTCAGACTCGCTGGCTTTAACGACAAGCTTTTTAGTAGCTAGCTACAAGTTTTTATTTTAATTATGTCTAGTGGTGCCCGCGGATTTGCCCGTGTAGACATATTTTTGGATTAAAAGTAACTTGAGTGTTATTCCAGGACTAAAAGTACCTTTAAAATAGAATACCAGATTACGTTCAGCCGCCCAATAGTTTTTTATCGATTGCTCGGCTCCTACTCATCGGATTGAGATACCAAGTACAACAGATTTCAACCAAGACAAAACTTAAACAGTATATACCGCATCGCAATTGGTGCAGTTCTTTTTACGTGATGCGCGAACAAACAGAAAGACACCATTAAAAATATGTTATATTCTTGTTAAAATAGGTTATTTTAAGTAGGTACCACAGAATATATACACTAACGCGAACTAGACCAAATTTGACCGAGCGAACGCGAAGCGCGAGCGAAGAGTCTCCGTTTCAGCTTGGCACAAAATGCTTTCGTATGTCCGGCGGATGTCCGGCTGTTCTCCTCTACAGAACGCATTTCTCAACCGATTTTCGTGAAATTATGGGTTCGATGTTATGTTTATTTTTGTCGAATCAATATTTCGAAATTTTTTAAAATGATTGAGTGGTGAAAAGGTAAAAAATATATATATCAGCTATTTCGAAAAATGTCCAAACATTTATTCAGATTTAAGCTATGCAAAGAAAGACTCGCGAGGTCTAGAGCTAGAGCCACTAGTTTTCATTATTACCTAGCGACCCTCCCCGGCTTCGCACGGGTGTAACTTAGAAAAAATATATAGAAAAATGAGAAGTTCTCGCACACTCGAACTCGTATGCTCGTATGATATAAACCTTCCGTGGAAAATTATCTAACTTATGGTGAAAACAGTATAAAAATCCGTTGCGTCAAGAGAACCAAGGTGAACGACATAGCTCAAATGGGCCGGTCACATAACTCGAAGAACCGACAAGTTTGGGTAAACAAGTTCTAGAGTGGCGACCGCGTTAAGGTAAACGTAGTGTAGGGCGCGCGGGTGCCGCCGGCCAGGCGGAGTGACGGCTTGCGAATAATTGCTGTGGCTGGCTGCGACTGGATGAGGGGAGCCGAAGATCGGCTCTGTGTTCACAAGGAGAGGCTTTCGTCCAGTGTGCAGCAGTGGGCTACGGGCTGATGATGATGATGATGAGACCTTTTTTTAATTATCTTCTTTGCAGACTTTTTGTTACTGCTTTATGCACTGCGCTCGTCACCCTGAGCTTGAGTTTTAAATCTCATGCATCACACCCGGGAACTAACACTTATACTGTGACCGGAGTAAAGTAATGTTTGCATACTTTTGCTTGAGGGTTGAATATCTGGCAAAGGTGTGGCTCTTACCAAGGCGGACTCTTGCAGAAGAGGTCCGCGAATGTATTTCCTATATTACTTGTCGTATGAGGTAGTGCTGGCCTCTGGCGTCAGAGTTTGTCAGGCTGCCCGAGGGCCTCTTACCTGGCTTAACGACTGCTGTTAATCAATTATCAGCCGGGACCGACAGCTTAACGTTCTCTCCGAAGCACGGATTTTATTTCATAAGACAAAACAATATGCCATAGCAATGCTTGGAGTTGCTTGTGAATGGAATAGAATTATTTATTGGTCATAAAACTTGGTCTGTTTCCCAAGGCAACTCAAATACTACAACACTTCGCTAGTTTATTATAACAGTCGCCCCAACGGAGCCTTACAGAAGAGTCCATCCACAGATACTTGTACTATTATTTATTCTGTGCCGCAGATCAATGAGATAATGTTTTTTTATTGTTACAACATAAGGTCACTAAGGGTCATTGTGGTATTTTTTTTGAGCTTAGCATTCTTTGTTATCGTATTATAATCTTTATGTTAATGAGGATAGGAATGCTATCTCATTCAAGCTGTTTTTTATCTGCATTTCGAAGTAAAGAGTACCAGAAACGAACGTCAAAAAACTCCTCGCATCTTAAGATGAAAATTCCTATCCCATAGTAAGAAAGCAGTAAGCAACAAAGAATCAGTACAAAGACGAAAATAAAAAAGCGTTATAAAATTTCCTATTGAACAAGTTTTTTTATAAATGTCTTCTTTCTGTCTGTTTGTTTGTGTATCACGTAAAAACTATTCGACCGATTGCGATGCGATTTTCACTGTTAACTTAGGTTTAGATTTAAAAACTTAGGTACTTGGTATCTCAGTCCGATGAGCAGAAACCCAGAAATCGATAAAAAACAATTTGACGTCTTTACTAACTTTGAAGAAATGTAGTATATTTATTGTACTTTATAGGTAGTTTTTGTCCTGGATAGGTTACTTTTGACCCAGATAAATTACCACCCGGCTAAAGACGCGGGCACAGCTAGTAAACATTTATGATACAACGGTAACAAAGAACACAACACAAAAAAATGACAATGACCCACAGTGACCTCATATCATAATTTGTAATGCTAACAAAAAATATAAACATGAAGTTGTTAAACAAATTTTTAAAGTGATGTATTATGTTATTATAATTATGTATGTAAGCATGTGATTATCCCATTTTATTATGTCGAGCTAGCTGTTGCCCCTGACTCCGTCCGCGTATTCTACCAGCGGTAGTTTCATTTGTAGTCAATCACATCCTCCGACAACGCATCCAACTCCGTTAAAATCACATGACTGTTATGATGATGTTATGTGGTGTGGTGCTTGACATAATTGACCGAGCCGAAGTGCCTCCTTTTCATCTTGGGCATAAATGCTTACGTATGTCCGGCGGAAGTCCGAATGTCCGGCTGTTCTTCTCTACAGATCGCATTTCTCAACCGATCTAGTCGAAACTTGGTATACAGGTTTAAAGATTTCTTAGAATTTTTTAGCCGTCGGGGTTTTTGAATGCGGGTGTACTTCCCCCAAAAAGGGCCAAAAAGTGACTATTGAATATCTCCGCCTTATTAGATTCGATTTCTATGGTTCTTTATTCGAAAGTTAGTAACTTTAAGTTGGTCTCATAAAAAATTGGTGAAGATCTGATGATAATCGTCAGCTTGATGAGCAGAATAACTCTTCAAAATGCAGTAAATAGCTCACTTTCTACCAGTGGAATCAGCCCCAAGGTAGGAATTGTTGGAGCACCTTGGTACATACTGTTAGTTGCACAATAAGGTAACTAGATGGTGCTACAGTGCACCGCTAGATTGTTTGCAAAAAAGTTTGTGCTCGCGAGGTCATACTGCTCACAGAACCATTAGTTATAGGTCCACCGCTACTCACCCCGCTGGTGCTGTCAGAACCAGGAACAAGCTAAGCGAACTCAGGAAAAGGGCAGCAGCACGCACCTGTGTATTATCATCAATGCGATCGCGTCGCGGTTATTATTACAAAATCCCCCTCATGATAGACAAACAGAGAGCAACGGCTCTGTATGGCCGTAGTACTAGTACTAGGTACTAGTGAGTACTATTATATATTATTCCATGGTATGGCGTTCTATGGGGCAGCTCAATATTATATCTACCGGCTGTAGATGTGATGTCATTGTAATAATTCCCGATAACAAAAACAAATCAAATAGTTTTATCAAAGAATGTTCATCACAAAATACTGCATTGTTTTGGTTTTTGAGTAATTGACAGAATTAACATGACTTACAAGGTCGAGATCTAGCTGCGATGCAGGCGCGGATCCAGCCCTCATAAACATGACTTACAAGGTCGAGATCTAGCTGCGATGCAGGCGCGGATCCAGCCCTCATAAAAGGTTGTGGTCACAGCCATCCGAAAATCGGCCAAGTGCGAGTCGGAGTATGAACGCGCTCATGATCGATATAGTGGTACAGTGCATTCCTACAAAGGAAAAATATATAACGTCCTGACCAACGTTTAGTACAGCCACGTGGGCAAAGCCGTGGGGCGAACACTAGCAGGTTAATAAACCCGTAAAATGTTAGTTTGTTCGCTCACGACAATATCAAAAGTAAATGTGTGTTTGTTTGCACATAACAGTGTCACATGTAGACTTTAAAGTACTAAACCGATTTTGATGAAATTTATAAAATTTCAACCCATTTCTAATTAAATTAAACGCTTTTATACGTTTTACATATATTTTTCCGGTTCCGGCCGTTGAACTGTCGAGACGTACGTCAACAATCTCTGTGATAATTTACTGGAATTCAATACAAAATAGTGTGATCAATTGTGACTCTGCTCAAAGTAGCCTTTTAAAATCAGTGAAAATTAACTTTTTTCGAGGATTTTGAAACAGATCAGTTAAAACATAACCTCCAAAGTGCAAAATCATAGAATAAAGTGACAAACCGATAAATTCTCTCCGAAAATGGAGAAAAAGATATGGAATGGCTATTAACAATGATAGATGAGAAACTGAACAACCAAACTCTTCTCATAACAAGTTCTGTCACCAAAAATGTAATGGACGCGCTCGACGAGAAAATGAGAGGCATACCATATAAAGCTACCGCCTAAAAATGAAAAGTGGTCAATTGTTCAAGTCTACTCCCCAACTGAAAAATCTAGTAAATCAGAAATCGAGTCCTTCTACTTCGAGCCATCTACTTCGAGCCCTTCGAAAAAAAGAAAAAGAAAAAAAAAGAAGAAAAGAAGTCTTCTAGAAGTCTCTACGGATTTTCTTTCGAGATCCGCTTGTGGGCTGACTTGAGCCACGAGTGTGGGGAAGGGCTTTGATCCTTATTTTATGCCTGAACTAGCTACGCCCTGCGGATTCACCCGCGTGGGTAATGATGATGATGTTTAAAAGTAGTAAGCCTATATGTTAATGCAGAATATAAGCTATCCTGGTACCAAATTTCATCCGAATCCGTTCAGCCGTTTGAGCTTGAAGGAGTAACAAGCATACACACACATATTTCTAAAGATAGATGGTGCTAATCGTTTTTTATGCATTTTATGACGTTTTGTATGGACTGTCAGTTCTATGTACCTATGGAGTACTGCATCGCGCATACGAAGTTGTCCGCTCGTTAGGAGAGTATTCATTTTTAAAAGTAAGCTCTGATTGGCCTGTCAGTGGCTACACTTTTCTGATTTGTAATATTAGTGTGATGTCAAAATGTTGAGTAGTCGAGTTACTGGTCACATTGTTTTACAATTTTTACATCATTGCCACAGGTAAAATAATAATAATCATTTGACAAACAAATTGATCCTTTCGATGATGTCGGTAGTTAAGTTAGATTTACGTAATAATCGCTGTGTTTAGTTGTTTTCCCGCCCGCGACTTCGTCCGCGCGGACTATAGTTTATCGCGAAAAACATCCTATGTTCTTCTAGGATATTAAAAACCAAAAAGTAGGTATAGCACCAATGCTCTTGATGTTTTTTGACATACTTGTTATTTCGTTGCCATGGCAACCGTTTCTTACAACGAGTAATAAAAATGTATCTAGTTTTTTCAGTTTTCCCGTGGAAACTTTCAATTTTCCGGGATAAAAAGTATCCTATGTCTTATTCCAGGGTATAAGTTAACTCTATTCCAAATTTAATCAAAATCCGTCCAGCCCTTATTGCGTGAATGCTCCACAAACAAACAAACAAACAGAAAAAGTTTCACTTTTATATATTGGTATGGATTATGGTATAATGTACGTGCTTTGTGCTATTTTATCACAGGATTGTATTAATTTATGTATATAACACTGTATAACACTTATTTCTACGCCCCCTTTCAATTCTAAGTTCAAGCTACTGTGGTTTTTCACGTATGATTTCTTTTTAGAGAGTGCTGGCTATGTGTCCTTCTTAACTCTATACTTTTAAGTGGAAACTATGTCCCATCCCAAGTGCATCCGTTCTCCAAACAAATATTATAAAAGCGAAAGTAACTCTGTCTGTTTGTTTGTTACCTTTTCACTACTCAACGGCTTAACCGATCTTGATAAAATTTGGTGTGGAGATAGTTTTACCCCTAGACATGGAACTTGAACATGGGATACTTTTTATCGGGATAATAAAGAATTTAAATGACGTTTCCATGCAGTGATTTTAAATATTATAATTTCTTCTGTTTCAGGTATGAGCAGCTTCCGGATAATGTCCAAGAAGAAATACGCTCAGATACCAGGACTCAGTTCTGGAGATCCTGCACAAACTATAACATACAATGCACACAGTCAAAATATACCCATTGGCGAGAATATGCCACCTTTCGGTCAGAATATGCCTTCAGCTTCAGGACAGAACGTGCCTTCTACTGGCCAAATTATGCCCCATATCGGTCAGCATATGCCGCCACCTTCATTAGGGCAGAATGTGGCGCCTACTGGCCAGAATATGCCAAACATAGGTCAGAGAATGCCACCATTTGCTCCAAATGAGGCACTGACATGTCACAATATGCCATCTTTTTGTCCAAACGTGCCACCGATTGACCATAATTTGCCTCCTTTGGCTCCAAATGTGGCACCCATTGGCCAGAATATGCTTCCAAACACTGCACCAAAGGACCATAAAATGCAACCAATCAGCCAGAATGTACCTACATTCTTCAATCCAAATGTAGCTAAAATTAACGAGCCTTTAAAACAAGTCGAATCAGTCTTTGAAACTAGAATATTTAATCCGGTAGCTACTGAGAGTCTAGATGTGAAAACTCTAGTGTCTGCTAGTGAAAGTAAGTCTAAGACAATGCTTGAAGTAACTGAAGATAGTCAACAAAACTTTTTTATTCCGACTGAGCAGAAAGACCAAGCGCCACAAAACATTCCACAAAATCCAAATGTACCAGGAACTGCGTCTATTATCCCACCACCACCAATGTTCTCAAACCTGCAAAGAAGAGACAGTCAACCTTCAATAGGAAAATCGATCTTACCGCCATCGGTCGCAAGGCGCATTTCTGCAAATCAATCTATAATGAAACCTACTCCAGTCTCTACTCCATCGTTTTCGGAGAACATTTTTGTACCATCGTCAGTTTCAGAGAT
The DNA here is from genome assembly GCA_946251855.1 of Alsophila aescularia. NCBI lineage: Eukaryota > Metazoa > Arthropoda > Insecta > Lepidoptera > Geometridae > Alsophila > Alsophila aescularia. The sequence goes on from OX276373.1 coordinate 66,419,521, forward strand.
TGCAAGTAAAAGTTCCGGTCAAGCTGACAATAGATTTCCAACTGGATTGCCTACATCAACATTTGTGTCATCTAATGCTACTACGATCAAATGGGACCCATTATCACCTGCAAAGAGTGTACAACAAATGATGACTCCTCCAAGTATACCGCCATCAATGTCTCAAGCTAACGCTCCTACGTATTTCATTCCATCGAACGAAGACAAGTCTCAAGCTTCTACAGAAGTTCCAACATTCTATTCTCCTCAAGAAATAGAACCACCAGTTGCTAACACATTAAATATGGTTCCTCCGTCTGCCGACCTTATTACGCCGGTTTCAAACTCAACGTTTGTTGGACGTGTCGACTTATCATCGAGGTGGGGAAATGTTGGACCGTGGCCGCTTCCGCCGCCTACTCCATCCATCATCCTAACTGAAAAAATGAGTCCCGCTTCAACTTCAATATTACAGCAAAGAGAACCTGATAATTCAACACTACCGTCAACATTATTTAATCCATTGCAACATGCACAAACTCTATCTACAGATGCACCACACCCAATCACACAATTTCCGCCTGTGGCTATTCCTGAACCTCCAAAACCGGTAGCAGAACCGCCTAAAGCGAGCGGTAATGTTAACTTCAGAATGACCAAAAAGCGTCCACAGTATTATGCCGGTCCGATCGAAGGAGTTGGAGCCATAAGTAATAATATTAAACCTATAATCGCCCCGGTAATACCTTCAGCGACACTTGCAGAAACAAGTAATTTCCAAGGTGCTCTGTTTACTCCAGAACAGGCATTTCAACCAACCGTAGAACAATATGCAGCTCCTAATATTGAACTAGCTTCAGTGCCGTTTAACATTAGCAGACCAGTTGAAAATATGATCTTACAAACCCCATTTGAAATTGGTAAGCCTCAAGAACAAACGCATGGCTCGACTTTTAATTTAAACCAACAAGAAAATCAAACTTATGGCCTGGAATATAATACAGCTTTCGATATGAGTAGAGCTACAACAGACACATATGAACCGCCCAAACAGGAATCCAGAGGATTCGGTATTATAGGCTCTCTGAAGTCAAAACTTAGTTCAATTGATATAAACAAGATTCAAAGTACCGTGACAACTTTTTTTGATCCGGCTTACAATGAAAATAAAGTAGCAGAAGTGGTTGCGCAGGGTAATTCACTTTATGGGCATCAACAACAATATGAACATCAACAGTATGGACAAAGCTCGCAGGGGCAGGCCAATTTTGATATTGGGCCCAACATCGAACAGAGTCAGTACGGTCAATTTAAGCATGCAGGTTATGATTATAGCCCTAATAATCAGTATTATCAAACACAAAATCCATATGCTCAAAATGAAGGACAGAATATGCATCTTTCTTCAGGGGCTTTCTCTGATCAGACTTACTCATCGGGACAAGTGTATTCCGGAAATACTTTGTTCGATAATAAAAAGGAATATTTGCCAGCTGTTACTAGTTATCCTCAAGGTAACATCCAAGTAGAAGCTTTAAGCACAGACAGTGCTAAAAGTATAGATAATGCTACATTTCATAACCCTAATTCGTTAACCCAAGAAAGGATACCAGCTACTCGTCAACAGCAATCATTTTCACAACAGCAACTGGATATATCATTGCAACAAAATATTGAACAACACAAGAGTGCAGCTTTTGTACTTTCAGCAGACAAGACGTCCGATAATATTGCTTACTACAACCCTAACGCGTATGTTGAAGAAAATCGACAAATACCCTATAACCCCCCGCAATCTTTAGACATTTCTGCAAGCTTTTCTCAACCAACAGCTGATCTACAAAACATGAATACAGCTTCTGTTTTCACTTCAGAAAATAGTCAAGAACCAATGTTTTACAATCCCATTGCATTTCATTCAGAAAGCCAAATAACAAATACACAAGAACCTCTTAATGTTTTTGGAAGTGACAGTCAGCAAAAGACTTACCAAGTGAATAAGAATCTATCTTCAAATATTCATAAAATCACAAGTGATGCTCAAAAAGATTCACATCCGATTTGCGACTCTGCTCTAAATACTTCAAAGTACAATATGTCCAGTATACAAAAACCAAATGTAATACCAAGAACACAATTTGTACCGGCTTCCAGCTTCTTCGATAATCCTGAAGCTATAAATCTACTACAATTTTCTGAAGGCGATGAAAAAGATGACATAAAATTAGAAGATGTAGAAAAACAGTTTGAGTCAAAAAATATAGAAATTAATAAATTGTTAGCTGATACACCTATACCACATATTGTAACAAAAAGTAGAGATGACTTTGCAAACATTGACGAACAATATAAAGAAAGAGAAGCAGACAATGAACTGGTGTTAAAGGGAAATAATCTAATAGAATCCCTGTCTAAAGATAACATACCTATATTGGGAGTTTCAACTGTTCCACTATTTGGTCTGTCGACTATAATTGCTAACAAATCTAGAGAAATTTCAGAAATAGAATATGAAATGAAAAATGTGACTTTATTTGAGAATGCGCAACCTTCTCAAAATCTATTCGAAGGAAACTCTGGTGTAAACTTCTTTGAAAATATGACACTGGACAACAAACTGACAAATGAAAGTAAAGCTAAAAAAACTTCTTTGGATATTACTGGATTGAGTATTACTGATGTCAAGAACGTCTTACTCATTGAACCTCCACAGGAAAATATTGAAGATATATTAAAAAGAAACTCTAGTTCTGATAAACTAACGAGGCTGAAAAATACCGAAGAAGCGTCATCGGAACATTTTAGACAAGAAAATGATAATTTACAAAGTACAGCATTCCAAGAACAACTAGATTTAAAATTTGATAAAAATGCAAGTCAAACATTTTTCAAGCACTCGCCTTCTGTAGAAAAAGAAGACAAAGATTTGGAAAACGAGTCTAGTGTCAAAAGTCAAGATTCAGAATTGAATATTTGTGAGACCTGTAGAGAAGTCAACACGCCTGAATGTCTTAGACCGGATTGCAAAGAAGAAAATTTAACAAATCAGATAATTGAAAACATTACATCAAGGATGCCATTGTCTAATCCACCAACAAGTTTATTAACAGAAAGCGATACTCCTCATGAAGTGAGATCGAGATTTGATGATCAGCAGTTTGAAGAAATTACACATATTGCTGAAGACACAATAGATACAATACAAGTAGCGACTGAACTTAAAGACAGAAAAACCACTAGCAGTGAAGTAAATAATTATGGCTGGACTACTGAGGATGCTGTTTATTCTGCTACAGCTCATGCAGATCATGACTATGGTTTCAAAGTTGGTTCCGATCTGCCCGTACCTAAAGAACAAGACTTTAGCTTTCAAATAGACGTGAGTTCTGCAGTTTCAGCAGCTGATAGTGATTACGAGTTTAAACTAGATCCAAATACTATAGGTTTTTTCGGTAATAACTCATTATTTTTTGATAACTTACCGAAAAATGCAAGCGATGAAATAAAGGCAGAAATTAAGAATTCCCAAGAAGATATTGTACTGCCAAGACAAAACAGTAATCCATCTGCACCCCCTGCGGAAGATGATACGAAATCGGATGAAACTGGTGGTCTAGACGTGCATTCTATAGAACAGGATGCGAAAAAAGACTTCCCTCTTGAAGAAGAGTTCGTAATAGAGCCTTCTGAAACAGATGACGATAAAATTGAATTCAGAGAACGCAAAAAAAGTTCTGAAGATTCATTCTCATTGCACGACACCTTTACTAATCGAATTGATAGATTTAAAAAGGAAGTTGATAATCCCAACGACGACATTACTAAAGAAGAACAGGTATATGGCAGTCCACCGATATCCATGGCATCATATTTCGATACAGGAAATTATGCCGTAGAATCGCATTACAGAAATTCGCTGAGCTCTCCTACATCCGTTAATAATTTTAACGCTCAATACAACATGATGAGGATTCCGCCAGGTTTTGAACAAGAATATGTGAGAAGGCTGAGTGGAATGTCTCTAAGTTCTGGAGAGAATAGAAGCGAGATACATGTGCCTGACACTACTACACAAACGCGTCAAACTTCTACGGCATCGTATTCGAGCCCTAGCACAAGGGAAAATATTCTGTGTACTGAGATACACCGTCAGGAAAACATAGAAGCATTCGTTGAAAGGAACACAGAGGCGGATCATCCCAACATATCTGCGCCATTACTAACTATAAGCAATCCTGTGGCTCTTGCTATGCCTTTGCCAACTTTTACTGGTTTTGCAACGGATGCACAGCCCTTGTTTAATGCTGACATTAAACCCACTACTTTGCCCATTGCTTATCCTTTACAAAATATTACTGGTTTAGTAGACCCGACGTACGAACAATCGGCGTTGACAGTGCATGCATTACCGGATCCAATGAATTTCTTCTCAGCAAACGTAGAAGAGACTACACCTGTATCTGAGTCTGCTGCTCCTGAAAACATCAACAGATTAGCTAGCTACTTTTCAGTGTCACCAGCGCAATCAGAACCTTCGAAACCTTTTTTTGAGCTAAGCCAAAGTCAAAACCATTATAGACACGAGAGTAAAATTGAAAAAGGTGACAGCACAAACGACCCAAAATCTTTTTTTACATTGAGTCAAAACCAACATCACTACATAGATGACGCTGCAAAAAACAACATAAATAATTTGATGAATGACTTGACTTCGCCTAGTAATATTCAAGAACAAGTAGTTAGAACTGTCAACTATTTTACCGTAGAATACGACACTGAAATTAAACGCAATACCAACGTCGCTGCGCCTATAAACGTTAAAATAAATGACGCAACTAACATAGATCAAAATAATACAAATAATGAAAGTCCAAAAATTGACGTTGAAAATAAAGTAGACACTACTAAACTGGTGGATAGAGATTGCAAATATTTTGAAGCTGTAATCAACTGCAAATTTTGTCTTAATACATTACCCCGGCTAAACACTAAAGATTTTAAAGTTAGGACAGCTGTGAATGGGAGTTCTGACGTTAGGACCGAAGAAGTTACAACTGAAAAGGAAAGTACTGTCAATAAAACAGCTACGATGACTCTTGGGAATTACGATTTGGAAGGACAATCGCAGGATGGTGTTGCTGTTATCAATGAGGTATTTGATTACTATACTTACATTGCGAATAATTAAATTGTTGAGACAATTAAATAAATTACTGAGACAAATAATTAAATATTTGATGATACAAATAAGTAAATTGTTTAGAGTTTGATTGTCAATGGACTTTTTTCTCTAAATGTGTAGGTATATAAACAATTTATTTTTTCATGTTATCATTAATCTTATTAAAATGACTAACCATCAGTATATAATCCAGCATTTTTCCCATGAACGCGTGTTCAGTCGAGTTCAGTATTTAACGAACTTGGATGCGCTAAAGCCCGCTCTACATTACCATGCGCATAGCGCGCGAAGCCCCGAACCAGCCGCGAGACCTGTACGTAGAACAGTTTCATGTATTCTTCGCAGCTCCGCGCCGCGTTCCCGCCTTGTTACCCGAAGTTAGTCAGTTTTTTGTTACGCGTCAAAGAGATAGTTGATCGCGAACTTGGCGCGAACGCGACTATGCTACAAATTCGCATACAAGTAACTCGCAAAGACAAGTGCCGCGAGTGGTTGTGTGCCGTGAAATTAAGTGTTGCGAGCTGTTGAGCTTCAATAAAATGAACGTAATTACGTTTAACGAACTGGAACTATCATTTAAAGAATATTTACATGCAGAACCCGTGTCAATATTGGATACTAAATTGGAAGATTGACCTACCCACAGCATCAACTGCGGCGTCCATTTTTGTAAAGCTCGCGAACTAAAATGTGAACCAAACGCGAACTTTTGCGAGAGAGAAGAGTTATTACCGCGATGTGTGGCGTGATTACCGCCGTGAATTCGCACGGGAATGTGGAGCGGGCATAAGACATGACAGTCTTACCTGCATTTGGGTCTAGCTCGATTGAACAAAACGTCGAACATTTACGTCTAGAGACACGATAATCCTGGCATTACCTGTGTGAGACTTTCAATCGTTTGTGTTACAGCACCGACCAGCATCGGAGTACTCTCCAGTTGAACATCACTGGTTCTACCGCGTGGATGTGGAGGAGAAGTCGGTGTGGCGAGGGTTCTCGATGGCCGACTCTAGGAAACTCGAAGAGACTTGGAATAGCCGTGAGTATCGACACTTTTTTCAAGTAAGACTATTCAAAAGGCGCCAGCCCTAATAAGACTCTGGAAGTGTGACCATCGTGTTTCCAGCGAGATTTTAGTTGAGTAAATATCAAGACCGCCATGGTTTTATAACGACCTCACCTGATTTGTTGTTCTGTGCTCATGGGTATTTGTTGGTTTTCGATACCACGTCCGGAACCATAGCGCGGCGTTTATTCACAAACCCAAATAAACAATGATTTCAAAACTATCTAAAGAATATTTTGTTATTTATTAACTGTTCCAGCGGATTTGAACGAGAGTACGTTAGTCGCGACTGACGGTGGTCGTTATGACGTCAATGTGGTGGGGAGACTCAGAATCGCCGTGTACTGGAAGGAGAAACCCACCAACGTGAGGAGGTAAGACAACGTTATTGTTTAAGAACAAGTAAAATGTTTATTGGGCACATTACACAACATACAATAATGCGATTTCAAATGGATTTCAAAATTTAAAAAAAATAAGTGTATTTGTCTCTTTCTAGTTTTGTTCGCAGTCGGGCTTTTCGTTTTTTATAATAAATTATTTTTATTTTAAATTTTTTAGTTTATGTTTATAAGATTTAATGAGAATGGTTGTGAGAACTTTAAATCGTAATAGATCCTAAATGGTAATTCGAAATGAAAAATAATAAGAGAAACCTAAAAATGATTTACAAATACACCTGTTCAATGATACCCCATTTACATAGTACGTCGTATTTTTTAATTTTTTCTCAATACGGCGTCTGGTTGTCGCCATATTGAATTTTGATTAATGTCATGTCTTTAGTAGCACTCGCAAGATTAAGACAAACTAATGACGTAAGAATCATCAAAAATCGGTCCACTTGTTTGGTCTATATAGTGCCACAAAGGAACAGACATACATACATAGGCTGATAAACACATTACCGGGCCTTTGCGTTGCGCAGTCTGTTAAAAATCTACTGAACCAATTCGATCTAATTTATTTGGAACTAGAGTGGAGGAGAACTATCCTTTCAAATTAAAAGCATTGTTGTCTGTTTGTATGTTTGTTTGTTTGGGGAGCTTTCAGGCGATAACGGCTGGACGGATTTTGATGAAATTTAGAATGGAGACAGCTTATACCCTAGAATAAAACGTAGAATACTTTTTATCTCGGAAAATTTAAAGTTTCCGCGGGAAAACTGGAAAATGTTGATTAGTCACTGTTAGGAACGGTTGCCATCACAGAATGGTCTGTGGTTGTCATGGGAACGAAATAACAAGTCAAAAAACATAAAGAGCATTGTGTGATATATCTACTTTTTTATTGGTTTTTAATATCCTAGAAGAAAATGGGAAGTTTTTTTCGCGATAAATAGTAGTCTGCGCGGACGAAGTCGCGGGCGGGAAAGCTAGTATGAAATAAATACAAACAGGCAACTTGAGAACTTCCTTTTGTAAAGTTGTTTAAATCGGAGGTTTAACATTGCTTGCTTGCTTGCCATATGAAGTAGTGCTGGACTCTGGTGTCGAAGTTAGTAAGGCTTCTGACATGGCTTAACGGCTGAGTTACCAATCAATAAAAGCTGGGACCGACAGTTTAACGGCCCGAAAGCACGATAACCACGAAGCGATGAAAATGTGCACGTAACCAACATAATACATGAATGTAATCGGTCACCGAGGAACGCACCATAAAAAAACATTGCCGTCGGGGGACGCCTGGCAGATGTGAATCATCGAATATGGCCGAGCTGAGGAGGAGAGCCGACGAGCCGCGAGCGGCTCGTCGCCACGCTGCTCGATCGCCACGCCAAGAGTCGGCGTTACCCTCGCACCGCGCATTTAGATGTTTACACATCAAAAGTATCCTAGATTGACGATGTAAAAGCTGTACAATAAAACTGTGTGTGTTCATTACAGATGCAGTTGGTTCTACAAAGGCACCACCGACGCTCGCTATGTGCCTTACACTGAAACCGTTGCCGAGAAACTCGAGGTAATGTCTAGTGGTTTCTGTGGCCAAACAATGTACCCTACCTACTTCTTCTTCCCTACTTCTTCTTCCCTTCTTCTTCTGTATCTGATTGTCTGTGCAGGCGGGATAAAAATAGGTTCGAATCTAGTCGAAACCCTCTTTTTTAGTCATTTTTCTGGGATTAAAATATGTGTGTTATTCTAGTACCAAAATCCGTACTTCAATACATAGTATAAAACAAAGTCGCTTCCCGCCGTCTGTACCCTTAGATCTTTTAAACTACGCAACAGATTTTATTGCGGTTTTCACCATCAGTTAGATTATTTTTCATGGAAGGTGAATATATAATACCTGCATACGAGACCCAAACGTAGCGAGGGGTCGGGGAGCGAAGCGAGCCGCCGTCCCCCGAAACGGAATGAAGGTTGAGTGTGCGTGCGAATCGCGAGAACTACATATTTCACCTCATTTTTTTCTTAATTAAACTCGTGCAAAGCGTGTGGTGCTGGTAGCTAGTAATATTATAAAAGCGAAAATAACTGTCTGTCTAATTACCTTTTTACGACTAAACGTCTAAACCGATCTTGATGAAATTTTGTATAGAGGTATTTTGAACCCTGGGGAAGGATAAAGGTACTCTTTGTCGTGACAAGATGTAGTATGCGCCAACGAAGTCGCGGGCAAAAGTTAGTCGGTTTCTATGTAAGAGTTGTACCTAGGTATGGTTTAGGGTGAGCTAAGTACATCCTACACTCCCTATTTCCCCTACGTTTCAGGATGAATACCGGCACGGGGTGACGACAGGCGAGTGGCACCGGCGGCTGACGCTACCTAACAATGAGATGGTCATCATGCACGGGCCCTCGGTCATGGTGCATTTCTTACACTCCGGCGCCACTGACGCCTTCAGCACGCCGCCTGTGAGTCACTACACATGCCCTAAAACACCCTCCCTCAAAAACACCCTAGACTCCCTCGCACATACACCAAACAACCTGTCTAACAGCAATATGATCATCATCAGCTATCCTCAACTTAACTTATACTGTTACTTTTCTTTTTACCACACATACCACCTTAGCTTTGCCTTTTACCTAATGCACTAATATATACCCTTACTTTTTCTATTACCTTATGCACTCACGAATGTGAGGTGAATACCCATACTTATTCCTTACTATTATTGTACCCAGATATTTTCCAATAACTGAAGACCATCGAATATCAAGGTAGCAGGAGATCAGTTACCAATACACCACCGAAGATCACGGTAGCAAGAGACTATAACCGACCACCTGATCTTTCAGTTTCTCTGGTCCTATATTTACGCACATGTTCTATCATACTTTTCTTTTTACCCAGTTCACTTACCTTATAATAGTATTATAATTCACTCACATGTACTTACCGTTAACTCTTATTTACACGCATTTTCTTTCATACTTTGCTTTTTACATAGTTCACTTACGTTTATCTTTTTCCACAATTCACTCACATTTACCTTACTTTAACTCTTATTTACTTGCATATTCCCTCATACTTTGATTTTTACACAGCTCACTTACCTTTACCTTTTACTATAACTCACTCACATTTACCTTACCCTTTCCTTAACTCCTTGCCCCACAATTTCCCAGAGCGTCCTCGGCAAGCGTGTGTATCGAAGCCCTCCGAAGATCAAGGTCGCAAGAGACCAGAGTGTAACGATCGACCATCTGATCCTATTGGTCCACGGAGCAGGCGAATACAAGCGTTACCCGTATTTAGAAGTTAGTTATCACCGTCAGTGATTGTTCTGTAACCGACTACCAAAAGAGGACGAGGTTGATTAATATTCATAAAATTGTTCTACGTGAGTAACTTGCTTGTCGTATGGGTTAGTGCTGGCCTCTGGTGTCAGACTTTGTCAGGCTGCCCGATGGCCTCTGACATAGCTTAACGACTGCCATTAACCAATAACAGCCGGGAACTACAGGTTAACGTGCCCTCCGAAGCACGGCTACGTGACTGATTTCTGCGACAAATTTTTCAATTATAGTAAATGCTTGATCTCCAGGCTAGCAGATAAATTTGTTCAAAATTGGTATCGCAGTTTTTAGTATAACAATTGTTATAGTTTCAAATTGATTGTGTTGTTGCCTCTCTCCTTCGAAGTATTAGTAAACAAGATGATGCAATAATGAATGATGTATCGGATAGAGGATTTCACTGTAAAACAAAAAAAATAGGCTTTTGAGACTTAAAAACCAATATCTCTGTCACGCAGCGTTATACATTTTAGGTTCTAGATGAGTATGGCTTACCATCAACCGAATGACCTGCTCGCGTCGTCACTCTCTTCTTTACATTTGCAGCAAGCCGCCTCCCGACCGCGCGTCGTTCGCCGCGGCCACGAGGAGTCGGAAATCGAAGACCCAGAACCGTCCAAGATAGACCATCTTCTACTGCTGTGTCACGGAGTTGGGTCTGCCTGTGACATGCGGTTCAGACCCGTTGAAGAAGTCGGTAAGTCGGTAGTAATAGCAGATTTACAGAAAGACGCAGGGGGAAAATGGCAGAGAGAGCTACATATTAGAGTAAATCAGAGAAAAGGTGGTAACTTATACTGAGCAGGCAAAACAGAAAGAAAATTAATTCCCATTTCTGTATCTATGGAACGTCTCGTTTTAGTAACGAGAATTAACATTTTCTACCAGACGTAACCTGAAACTGTTCCTATAAAACAAGGGTTTGTTACTAACGGATTGGAGGGTTTCTTGCTTCACATAATGCATGAAGACGCTATCGTCTTCATGCATTATGTGATTATGGAGATTCCATTAAAAAAAACCAGTGAACTATCAAAGTTACTCGGTCAAACTAAGAATACTCGTCTTAGGTTGTCGGCGTAAAAAACCTTAAGGTATCGGGCATAAGTAAATTTAAGGAAAAATGGGTTTAAATAAGTATAGTAGTTAGTGCATGCGTGGGTTTTGTAGAAGGACGCATATAGAAGAGGGTAAATAGAAGAGCCAAATTCCTCCAGGATGAATATCTTCTTTGATTGCTGTGCCACGAAGCAGATTCTAATTGTGATACACAAAAAGAAGGTAAAGCAGCGTTAGAGCTGGATGGCCTAAGAGGAAGTAGGCCAAATTGAAAAAGGGTAAGGAGAGAAAAAGTGAAGGCAGACTAAAAAGAGAATAAATTATAGTGAAGATGAGTAAAAAGCACAAACTAAAAATGTTTATCACCCCTGACCCCCCACCCCCAATTATATCTAAGAAGCATCACGTCATCAGTTTACAAGTTATAAATTGAGAATGAGCTGCCAAAACAGTATGCAGATATTATAAAATCATATATATCAAACAGAACTTTTCGTATTAGACAAGAAGATGCCTATTCTGAACTAAAGGAAATAAAAACAGGGGTACCACAAGGAAGTGTTTTAGGTCCGGTCCTGTACCTGCTATACACTTGTGATATACCTGAAATAGAAAATAACATCATTGGGACCTTTGCTGATGACACTGCCATAATGGCTGTTGGAAGTACCCACGAAAAAGCAGCAGAAAAGGTCCAAATGGCTGTAAATGAAGTCTATGACTGGACCAAAAAAAAGAAAATTAAACTGAATGAATCTAAATCAATCCATATAGACTTTAGCTACAAAAAGCATCATTATTCACCAATATTTATTAATGATAAGCAAATCCCTTATGAGAATACAGCAAAGTACCTCGGTATGACGCTTGACGCTAAGCTTCGCTGGAAAGCTCATGTCAAGAAGAAAAAAGAAGAATTAGAAGTACGGTTTAAAAGAATGTATTGGCTGCTTGGGAGACACTCTACGCTGTCAACACATAATAAACTTTTACTATATAAACTAGTCCTAATGCCAGTGTGGACGTATGGTATACAGCTGCGGGGCTGCACCAAAAAGAGCAACATATTATCAATACAACGCTTCCAGAATAAAGTACTGAGGGAAATAGTGAATGCACCTTGGTACATAAGAAATGACTATCTCCATCGGGACCTTAAAGTAGAGTTCGTTGATAAAGTTGTCAAGAAATATGCAGAAGCTCATGAAAAAAGATGTCATCATCATGTGAATGTCGAAGCAATCTAGCTCCTCGACCACACGGACATAGTGAGAAGACTCAAAAGAACAAAACCGTTTGAGTTTTTTTTTATTACGGACTAGGCAGTCGTTTGACCACGATCTCACCTGATGGAAAGCGATGATGTGGTAGAAGGTGTATCACGCTTGCCTAGTAGAGTTAGTTTAGTGTTAGTATATTAGTGAAATGTGGTTCACGTGCTACGTATAAAGAACACATAACAAAGTGTCTTCGCCTTAATAGAGACTGTAAGAAAAGTGTTATTGGACACATTCTTAGTTCTATTCAATCTAACAGTTTAAGTTAAATTTAAATTACTTATTAGCCTAAATGATGACTAGATTGTAATATAAATAGAATACATACTTAAAATGTACTCTAGAAAAAGGAAAAAAAAAAAATTACAAACATAAAAACCGCTTCAAAATTGGTCCGGTCCATTCGTTTGGGAGCTACGATTCTCACCCCCATTCTCCCACCCCCATTATAGCTAAGAATCATCTCGTTTACCTCACCTTTGAAACATAAAAAAACCGCAGCTCAATCGGTCCATTCGTTTGGATGATACGATTCTCACCCCCCTTTTCTCAACTCGCCCCCCCCCCCCCCATTTAGCTAGGAACCATCTCAATCACATCAGTTTTCAAACATAACAAACCGCATCAAAATCGGTCCATTCGTTATTGCGGAACTTGATGTTAATTATAGGATGACGAGCTTTATATAGTGCCGCACAAGATATTGCAGTTTTCTGCTTGATGGCACTGGAATTATCATGAGCTGAGGAGGCGCTTACAATCAGGAGAACGACCTGCAGGCTGATTCCATAAGGAGTGAGGTTGAGTGTTTGCCACCGAGCACCCATTGCGGGTGCGCTTGAAGGTCGTGAAGATTTTGGAATTCACTAAACAGTTAACGCGCACCCGTCAAGCACCCGCAATCAACACTAATACTGGGAAACCGGTAACTATGCGGCAGAATTAAGCTAAACCTAGCCTACAAATACTTCTAGCAGAAAAAGGACTTTTCAAATTTTGCCGGGTTTTATGTTCTAGTGATTATCTGTGGGTGGCGCGCCAGCCAACCAATGGCGGCAATCGCCCTCCAACAATCATCGTCTGAATTTATTTTCTGTTTTTTCTCTCTAGCTTTTAATCTATCTAAAATTTTGTTCCCGTGTATATATTAAGTATAATAAAAATAAAAGTTAATTAGCATCGTAAGTTTTGTAGTGATCTAATAATAGGCCAATAACCTTGTTGTAGATTGTACGTTTTTGATATTATTTCTCAGCAATAATGTACCTACTTACCTACTTCAAATAATTATTACGACTGCCTATTTAAAAATACTATGTTCCTATAGGTATAGTGACTATAGTGCGTCTCAGGTAAAGTTAAACTTCAACTGAAAATAATCTTTGCTGTCGAGTAAAAATGCTGTGAATGAAAACATGTAATTCCGTGTACACTACTTTTGTGCAAAACAATTAAATCAATAAATAATTAAAACGCCATAAAACGAAGAAAAAAAAAATTTGCGATTTAGAAATGTATTTCTAGGTGAAATCTCTTGCTTTGTACCTAAAGTGTATATTGTATCTATCTAAGTCTTATGTATCGTTGTAGATTCACAAATCTCAAGTCTTGGGGAGAAATGGGAGCTCGACAGTTGATAATTATAGCCTAGGACTTGATAGACAAGTACCTAACTATATTGAATGTTGAATCTACTTGATTATACTAATAATATGATACATTTGTTTCAGGTGGATGCACACAGAACTGCAGTTCATAAGAATGTATAGACCTCCACTTTCCAAGCTCATAGGATAGTGTAAATCTCAATTTATGTGAAAATTATAACATAATTAAATAATATTTAATACTTACACTTGATTTCGTTTTGCTTATATTTGCATTGACCCCTCGTTGTTAGTAGAACATCACATAATTAGGCTTTGTAAGAAAACTACTAGATTTTAAAACCAGTAGGTATTTTTCTATTTTAGGGTTAAAATCCTACTCTAGCTATGAAATAGTTAGGTAGGTTCTATGAAATACCACATACATACATGTCATTAAACCTACCGTTCACTAAAACAACACAATTTCATGGCACGATAAAAAATGAAACAAAGTGTACCTAGGTAGGTGTTAGAACTATACGTTTCATTGTAACTATGCATTATCAATGATATTCACTAACCAAACACTGCTAGATAGTAAATGCAATGAACGCACCGGGTGCTCTTAGGTTGACGAAAACTCATTGCTACTGAATTCCTTGTGAATTCCGATTTTGAATTACCGGTTTTGTAGTTCCTAGTAAAATATTGTTGCAGCGCGGTTGAGTTAAAGTGAAGTGCGCATCGCCTTGACGACGTCATTTGACATGCACACTGAGTTTAGTGAATTCGAAACGAGTGATCGGTGGCAATGAATGGTCCAAGTGGCATTAACCGAACCGCACTTTAACTTTACGGAATCAGGCCCCTGATCGCTCAGTTGTTTAAAATATATAACTTAAAAATCTTACTGAGTTTGTATCGTATGTAAGTTTGATCCCACTCAGCTCCATAACCGTTAAACGGATTTTGATGAAACTTGGAATATATTTAGTTACTTTAGTTCCTGGAAAAACATATAGGATACTTCTTCATCATTGTCCACAGTGGCAAAGCCTCGGGGCGCTGCTAGTTAAACTTATGATTCTGTATGTGATTAATCCGTTTTCCTTTACAGTGGAAGATTTCAGATCGACCACTCTACAGCTTCTGCAATCGCACTACAGGAACTCTTACGAAAACGGAATCGTCAGCAGAGTTGAGGTATGTTTTTCATCATTATCTTGCTAGAATTATGGCTAGTATAATCTATGGAACGATTATAGGAGCCGAGCATTAGTAACGTACACTCACATTATCTTGCTAGAATTATGGCTAGTATAATCTATGGAACGATTATAGGAGCCGAGCATTAGTAACGTACACTCACATTATCTTGCTAGAATTATGGCTAGTATAATCTATGGAACGATTATAGGAGCCGAGCATTAGTAACGTACACTCACATTATCTTGCTAGAATTATGGCTAGTATAATCTATGGAACGATTATAGGAGCCGAGCATTAGTAACGTACACTCACATTATCTTGCTAGAATTATGGCTAGTATAATCTATGGAACGATTATAGGAGCCGAGCATTAGTAACGTACACTCACATTATCTTGCTAGAATTATGGCTAGTATAATCTATGGAACGATTATAGGAGCCGAGCATTAGTAACGTACACTCACATTCTACCAGACGTAAGCGGTACCTATAAAAAGAAGGTTGGTTACTTACCGATGGAAGGGTTACCAGCTACGTTCCGTTAGCATAATGCGTGGAGATATTATGGTGAACCAATCGAAAAAAAAAAACGCTCAAAGTTACCTTCCGCAATTCGGTCAAACTACGGAAACTCGTCGCTGGTTGTCGGCGTAAAAACTTGTAGAACGCTATGTAACGCTTCGTTATAACTATTAGTATGTTGATTACGAATGGTTGCTCTGACATACAACAAAAACAGTACCAGTATATGACACGAACCTGTAATTATCGCTGACAATATTTTTGTAGTAATTAGACAAACTATTTAACTACGCGTCCATTAAAATATTTAAATTACACCAAATTAATTTGTAATTGTAAATACATACGTAAAAATAATTTAGAGTTGTTTTTTTTAATTTACGCGCATGCGTGATCGCGCGTAGCGGAAATTAAAAGGTCGAACATTGTACAAAAATATATATTTCGTTACCTAGGTTGACATCTCAAAAATAAAACGCGAGTTCTATCCAGTCATCCTTACTAATCTATACTGATATTACAAAACCGGAAGTATTTCTGTCTGTCTGTTAATATTTCACAACTACGAACGGCTGAGCCGATCTTGATGTTTGGTAAGGAGATTAAACCCTGGAGAAGGTCGTAGGATACTTTTTATTGCGATAAGCTGTAGTCCGCGAGACGAGGCGCAGACAAAAGCAAGACATCATAAATTTCCCTACCCCAGGTGCTCCCAATATCCTGGCACGCCCAGCTCCACTCAGGAGAGAACGGCGTGGACAGTCGCCTCTCGCGCGTCACGCTGGACAGCATCCCGCGCCTGCGAGCCTTCACCAACCACACTGTACTGGATGTTCTTTTCTACACCAGCCCTGTCTTCCACCAGGTGAGCTGTTCTAATGCAAGGTCTGCCATTAGATCATCATCATCATCAGCCTCGTAATATATATTACGAGGCTGTCTACTGCTGGACGTAGGCCTCTCCTAATGCACGCCACCGAGCTCGGTCTTCAGCTCTCCTTATCCATTTTCTTCCAGCCGCTTTTCGCTGCCATTAGATGAGCTGTTTTAATTCAGGGTCTTCGACCAGGCAAAGTTAACGTATTGTTACGTCGATCGATTCTTAGAAAAACAGTAGATACTAAAACGTTTGATGAGCTGCGATCGGATGACGCAATACCTACATCTACAGGAACCTTCTGGAACACACCAGTGGAGCGTAGGTACCTATAGAAGTTTCCAGAGCGCGCGATAGGTATATACCTACGGGCCGGCCTTAGTTACCTACGCGTGCGGCCCGGCGCGGCAACTTCAAAGGTGCCAATGACCTTGAAAGTTCAAATACCTACCGACTACTGCTAGTACATACGAGTACGTACCTTCTGGAAACTTCCGTCGCGGTATAAATAGAGCGCGCATCAACTGCATTCGAAACGAAACGATTAAAGTGATTCGAAGCGAGTATTCAGTGATAATTGATTAGTGTGGACAGTCAAGTTGAAGAGTGTTTGAGTCTTGTCAGTATAATTTCTTTTTGTGGTTTTTCGAATAAAGGTGTTAATTTTTGGTGTAATTTGCATACATTAATTTTATCCGAACCCCAACTCGTAACAGTATACTCACTCTGGTATTAAGTACTTCTAGAACTTACAAGAAAAGCACAAATTAAAAAATTATATATCCCCCGACTTCCCACCCACCATTATAGCTAAGAAGCAACTCGATCACATCAGTTTTCAAACATAAAATTCGTTCCATCCGTTTGAGAGCTACGGTCTTCACCCCCATTCCCCCCCCCCCCCCTTTATAGCTAAGAACCATCTCGTTTATCTCAACATTGAAACATGAAAAACCGCAACTAAATTGGTTCATTCGTTTGGAAAATACTATTTTCACGCCCCTTTTCTCAATTTCTCCCCCCCATAAGAACCATCTCGATCACATCAGTTTTCAAACAGAAAAAACCGCAGCTAAATCGGTCCATTTCTTTGGAAGCTACGATTTTCACCCCCTTTTTCTCACCTCCCTCCTCCTCTTGCCCCTCCCCATATATCTAAGAACCATCTCGATCACATCAGCTTTAAAACAGAAAAAACCGCATCAAAATTGGTCCTTTCGTTTGGGAGCTACGATGCCACAGAAAGACACACCCTCACACACACACACGCACACACAACAGTGATACACACCCTAAATTCTAACACCCGTCTCTTTGTTCGGGGGTTAAAAATAACATATTTGGCCTTCACGCTTTGGTCAAGCCTAAATGTTTTTGTGCTCGTTTCGCCACGTTTTACTTAACTCACGTTTGGACTTGCTGTTCTACATAAGCGCTGTGTTTCACTAGCTGATATGTTCTAATAAAGGCCGAACCCAATATTTATGTGCTGGCTTCCCTCACGTTTTCACCCTGTATTCTATCGGGTAAGATACTAATACAGGCTCACATCGAGAATACATATTTCGTGCTTGCTTCGCTTACGCATTCGTCCGCCCTGTATTCCATCAGGTGAGTATCAAACTAGGGTAACCAAATTATAATTATATTCGCTCCGTTCACGCCTTCATCTGACATGTACTAGGACAGCAGCAGCTGTAAAGATTCCTGTTGAGAAGACATATTTCCGCAATCGCTTCGCTCACGCTATCAGTTCCAATGTTATATTATTTAACAAGAACTCTATATACTACACAACTTGCGATCATTTTCAATATTATTATTCTAATTCTCGTTTGCCTTTATAAACTTATTAGACCACATATTATTGTGCTCGCTTCGCTCGTGCGTCTAGTATGAATTACTGAAAAAAAACTACTATCACTCTCGTCAAATAATAAATGAACCACCTTATCCTTACGCCATCTAGCGCTCAATCTTACAACCATACGTTTAAATTTTCAGACTATAATAGAAACAGTGTGCTCCGAAATGAACCGCATCTACAACATGTTCAAAAAACGCAACCCGAACTTTAATGGAGATGTGTCACTAGGCGGACACTCGTTGGGGAGCGTTATCCTGTACGACTTACTATGTCATCAGATATCTGAGGTAAATATTCTTTTTATGTTTTGAGTCTTTGACTGTTTGTTTTATGTTTTGAGTCTTTGAGTGTAAGTGTGTCAGTAGCATCGTAGCTCCCAAAAGGATGGACCTATTTCGCGAGATTTTGATGTGTAAATATCTAATGGCGCGATACCGCGGTAACGCCGACTGTTGGCGTTACAATCGAGCGGCCTGGGCCCTATTTCATAAAACTATAGTAGACTGACAAGTGTCAATTGACAAATGTCAGTCAAACTACCGAAATGCGTTTCATAAAATCCCGACAATTCATTCAATGAATTGTCAAAATATTACTAAATGTGTTTCATAAAACAATAGTAGTGACCGGCAGTCAACCGACAATTGTCTACAAATGTCAATAGAAAAACGTTTTATGAAACGGCGGTTGCTTAAAAATTACCACGATTTGTAGAATTGTCATGACAATTGTGACAGCCGAAGCTTTACCCATCACACTACTATGACTGGCATTGTGAAATGCAATATGACTGACAATCATCAGTCCTGTCGTGATTATTTGTTATATGAAACGCAGGTTTGGCGTAATTGACTGACATTTGTAGTGTGTATTTGTCGCTTTATGAAATAGGGCACTGGCGACTTGGAGAGGCAGGATGGGGAGGGGGGAAGGGGCGGTCCTTAATAGTATGTTGGCATATATATCTAATGAGACAGTTTACCAAATCTACTTTTTAGTACAAAATGTAAACACTTCAGTGGGAATTGAACTTGTTATTTCGATGGGAACGAAATAACAAGTATGTCAAAAAACAACAAGAGAGGTGCCACAGAATACCTAATAATACTATGTAGTGGTACTATACCTACTTTTGCATTGGTTTTTAATATCCTAGGAGAACATAGGATGCTTTTTTCGCGATAAACAGTAGTCCGCGCGGACGAAGTCGCGGGCGGGAAAACTAGTATTATAATAAAACAAAGTTACCAAATCGCGTCTGTGTGTGTGTACGAGTATGTGTGTGTGTTCAGGCTAATTTCAGAAACTACTGCACCAATTTTGTTCCTGTTTTAACCAACGCTTGGGTTAAATTCTGAGGACTTTATTGCGTATCTTTTTGAGTAGTGGCGGGAGTCACGAAATTAAGGTACCTATTTGTGTGATGAGCAGAAATAAAAAAAGCGAAGCAGATATTATATATAGTTCATAATTTCACATGTATTTTTAAGGTTATTAAATAAAAGTATTTCATTTCATTTTCATTTCAAATGTTTGTGTCCTGTGAGTCGTGGATGTAATATTCGTATCTATGTATGTTTATCCGTTGTCTAGTGCCCATAGTACAGGGTATCCTAGTTTGGGGCTCTTTGTACGACGACACGGGTATTTTGTGGGAATTATCCTGAATATATTATGTATTACGTTAGTGTGGATGGCTGAAGGGTGTCAAGAGGTGTTTAGTTTCACTTGTTCGCTACTACCGGCGTCATGCCTTTTAACACTTCCACTCTTAGAGCTTATTGCCATAGCTCTTGTGTTTCCACCCCAAGGTGGCCAGTTAAGACAAACTGGGGCTCATTTAGCCCGGTAGTGTCTCGAGGGCCGCAGTGTCGCCACGCACTGACAGTTCGCCACAAACCCGTCCCTACGGTAAATATATTTGACTGAGCGAGCGCGAAGTGCGAGTGAAGCGTCTCCGTTTCAGCTTGGTCAAAAATGCTTACGTATGTCCTGATCTCCGGCTGTTCTCCTCTACAGGTCGCGTTTCTCAACCGATCTAAATGAAACTTTGTTACAGGGTTTTTGAGAATTTTGTAGTCGTCGAGGATTTGATTGTTGAGGTACTTCCCCCAAAAAGGGCCAAAAAGAGGGCTACTGAATATTCGCCTTATTAGATCCGATTTCGATAGTTCTTTTTTTATTTGAAAGGTAGCAACTTTACGTTGGTCTTATAAAAAATTGGTGAAGATTTCATGAGGACCTTCGGAGTGATGTTTCTACCAGTAAAATCAGCCATTTACCCACTAGGTATAGGGATTGATGGAGCACCTTGGTTATTAATGTTAGTTTTACAATTAGGTAACAAGATGGCGCTACTGTGCACCGCTAGATTGTTTACAAATATGTTAGTGCTCGCAAAGTCTACAGCTCACAAAGCCACTAGTATATTTAACTTTCGACGTATATTTCCAGTCGTCAGAACCGAAGTCCCCAACTGACAAGAGCTTCGTACCTGGAACAGCAGCCGCCGACCAACCAACTGCCAAATATCCGCAGCTGGTGTTCCCGCCGGCCGCTCTCTATGCCCTAGGCAGCCCTATT
Source organism: Alsophila aescularia (assembly GCA_946251855.1). Taxonomy (NCBI): domain Eukaryota; kingdom Metazoa; phylum Arthropoda; class Insecta; order Lepidoptera; family Geometridae; genus Alsophila; species Alsophila aescularia. Next base: position 66,440,483 of record OX276373.1, read on the forward strand.
GGTAACTACATACAAATATTACAAAGAAAAAAAATACTGGTCGTAAAAGTAAAAGATTTTCAGTTTACGATCAATTTTCGCCGAGAACTGTTTTGTTGCTCGCAACCGCTCGTACTAACAGCGATATAAAATTATCATAAAAAGAAGAAAAAAACGCCTGAAACAAAACTAAAATGAGGCAAGAAGCTTTACATTCTCGATTTTGAACTTTTAGATGCAGTCGAAGGCAAGAGGAGAGCTCGTCAGGTTCTAGCTGAGCCCGTCAAAGGAGAAATTAAATGTATGTAACCTCCGACTGCATCTTATATTCTCCGCGTGTCGGATATGCCGGGAATGACGAAAAATCTATCTCATGAAACGGTCAAAAACAAGGCAGAATAGAAAATTGAACCCGTCACATGATCAAAATGAACCAATGAACCAAATGAAGATGTTTAATATTTTTTTAATTTGTACAGACACTTTCACATATTGTCACATTAATATACAGACTGTTCCGAAAATTGATCGTTATAGCATGTATGTTAATGTATTCGAAATGTTTCGAATATGGTGTGCAGTATTTAGTGGTTTTTAATATCGATAAAAGAACAACTTATTCTTTTAAGCTCTGTTGTTCTTATTATTTTTCAGGAAATTGGCTCACAACTCCCGCATGGTGAGAGGGGCTGGTCTTTATAAAAGCTTTCTTTTTAACTTCACTTATATGTATGTATGTATGTATCGATGTATCTATGTATTTTGTCTGTCCTGGAATCTTGCAATTCAAAATTAGACAACTTTCCGGGGTAGCTCACAAACGGATGAAAAAGGAATGAAAAAAAAAAAAAAAAAAAAACGAATTAAGTGAAAAAGGAATTTAAAAAAATGAATAAGTAAAAAGTGAAAAAGCAATAAAAAAGGAAAAAGAAAATATAAGTGACATTCATAAAAAAATGCTCTTAAAAGCTTTGTTTTATTTTATTTTATATATTTATATTATATTATTATTCCACACGGCTCGCTATTAACCTGTATATTATTGTGCATCAATATCGGTACATCCTGTATAGTTTCATTTGTCCCCTTGTTTCAGCTATTTTCGAATGTATTCGCGGTGTGGAGACTCTGGGCATGAACTTCTCTCTGCCGACCTGCAAGAATTTCTTCAACATCTTCCATCCATACGATCCTATCGCGTACAGGTATGTTACTTTACTGGTATACTTAGGTCATACAGGAATATCACAGCGCCTCACAGCCAATCTATATGTTTGTGAACAGTACCTGTACCCACAACAGTACCTGCGCAATCGTACACAGAGCCTAACCTCTGTGAACGATTGCGCAGGTACTGTTGTGGGGATAAAACAGCATAAAGTAAGAGCGAGATAAAATATGCGAAAAACATAAGCGAGCGAGCGAGGCAGTTATAGCATGCTGTCTTCACCGTCAACATTGGGATTGCGCCTGAAAAATAGCAGTTTGCGCAGCGACTTGCAGACAACTTCCGAGACACATACTTCCGCTGCGACTACAATAGTCGAAGTAACTGAATGTTTCTGGATTCTCATTACTAACAACACATGTTATGTAGAGTTTCTTGGAGCTCTCTTCTCTAACGGGCACCGGAGCACATAGATCATCTCCGGAGCACCGGTAGAGTCAGAAGGGTATTTCCTTTACCAGTGCAAGGTTCACCTCTGAGAAATAAAAACTTCCTTTTCAAACTCAAAGCATACTTAGTACCTTTGATTTGATCTATTTTTAATATTTTTTGTTTTTTTCTTTCATCAAGAAATGTTTATTTTGACTTGTAAAAGTGGTATTATTTTGCCTATCTATACTTATAATAGTACAAAAAATTCTGTACAAAGAAGATAATTAAAAATAATGGTCTTGTAAAATAAGCAACTAAACAAGTATTTTTTTTAATCCTGTCTTTCTGTTTGTTTGTCTGTATGTTTGTTCGCGCATCACGTAAAATCTACTGGACCGATTGCGATGCAGATTTCACTGTAGAATAGCTTAGTGTTTGACTTAAAAACTGGGGTACTTGGTATCTCAATCCGATGAGTAGAAGCCGAGCATTTGATAATAAACTTATTGACAGCTGAAGGTATTTTGATCAAATGTTGGTATATTGGTATTTTAGGTCCTGGAATAGCACAAAGAGTACTTTTAACCTACAGAAATGACCACGCGTGCGAAGCCGCGGGCATCAGTTAGTTGACAATAAAATACTTTGACTTTTGACTATAATTCTAATGGGTATGTATTGTTTTTCAAATAAAATTTCCTCATTTTTATTTTTAGCGACCCGCCCCGGCTTCGCACGTGTAGCTAAGGGTCTCCCGTTATTAAAAGCTTTTATTTAACTTCACTTGTGTGTATGTATCGATGATCTATGTATCCATTTACCTATGTATTTATTTAACTTCACTTGTGTGTATGTATCGATGGTCTATGTATCCATTTACCTATGTATTTATTTAACTTCACTTGTGTGTATGTATCGATGATCTATGTATCCATTTACCTATGTATTTATTTAACTTCACTTGTGTGTATGTATCGATGATCTATGTATCCATTTACCTATGTATTTATTTAACTTCACTTGTGTGTATGTATCGATGATCTATGTAACGATTTACCTATGTATTTATTTAACTTCACTTGTGTGTATGTATCGATGATCTATGTATCCATTTACCTATGTATTTATTTAACTTCACTTGTGTGTATGTATCGATGATCTATGTATCCATTTACCTAAGTATTTATTTAACTTCACTTGTGTGTATGTATCGATGATCTATGTATCCATTTACCTATGTATTTATTTAACTTCACTTGTGTGTATGTATCGATGATCTATGTATCCATTTACCTATGTATTTATTTAACTTCACTTGTGTGTATGTATCGATGATCTATGTATCCATTTACCTATGTATTTATTTAACTTCACTTGTGTGTATGTATCGACGATCTATGTATCCATTTACCTATGTATTTATTTAACTTCACTTGTGTGTATGTATCGATGATCTATGTATCCATTTACCTATGTATTTATTTAACTTCACTTGTGTGTATGTATCGATGATCTATGTATCCATTTACCTATGTATTTATTTAACTTCACTTGTGTGTATGTATCGATGATCTATGTATCCATTTACCTATGTATTTATTTAACTTCACTTGTGTGTATGTATCGATGATCTATGTATCCATTTACCTATGTATTTATTTAACTTCACTTGTGTGTATGTATCGATGATCTATGTATCCATTTACCTATGGATTTATTTAACTTCACTTGTGTGTATGTATCGATGATCTATGTAACGATTTACCTATGTATTTATTTAACTTCACTTGTGTGTATGTAACGATTTACCTATGTATTTGTTTAACTTCACTTGTGTGTATGTATCGATGATCTATGTATCGATTTACCTATGTATTTTGTCTGTCTTGGTATCTTGCAGTACAAATTTCGAGCACTTCCCGATTACTTATCCGGTTGAAACTTTCAGGATAGCTCACAAACCGAGGACAAAGCAAAAAAAACCCATTAAAACGTAAAAAGATAAAATAAATATAAAAAAATTACAAAAAAATAGTATTTCTGATCTTCTATTTCGTGAGATTTTAGCCGTTTTATTTATAATAATTAAAAAAAATGCAACATGTTGTACATGAAATGTACGGTGAATGTATATTGAGTTTGATAAGGATTAATACAGATTAGCACAAAGAGCTCTAGAAAGTAACGCCGCAAGTAACGCAATTTTCAAATAAAATTTTAACGAAAGAAATGATTACTGTTTTAACCGTAACAGATAGCGCAATCGCGGAGTTTTCTTTAGGATTTTAGAAGAATTACAATTCTCTAGTCATTTTTATGTATCTCTTAAGGTTTAGCCTACGTAAGCCTTATAAATGTATTTATGTATCTCTTAAGGTTTAGCCTACGTAAGCCTTATAAATGTATTTATGTATCTCTTAAGGTTTAGCCTACGTAAGCCTTATAAATGTATTTTATGTATCTCTTAAGGTTTAGCCTACGTAAGCCTTATAAATGTATTTTATGTATCTCTTAAGGTTTAGCCTACGTAAGCCTTATAAATGTATTTTTCGGCGACTTAGTTGCAAAATATTGGTTTTACAGTAAACAATAATTAGAAACCTTCCGTGAAAAATTATCAAACTGATGGTGAAAACCGCATCAAATTCGTTGCTTGGTTTAGAAGGAGTTAGCGGCTAAACAGATAGACAGACAGACACTGAAAGCGACTTTTTTATACTATTGAGAAGAGAAATAGAGATTAGTCAATACGACTAGTTACAATCAGATTTTCATTATCACATGCACATAAATGCCGCACTTTAGAGTTGATATTTCTATGTCCTATGGTAACTTTTTTACTTGGTAACTTTTTTAAATACTGCTTACTTTATCTATACCAATATATAAAAGAAAATGTTGTCTGTTTGTTTGTTTGTTTGGGGAGCTTTCACACGATAATGGCTGGACGGATTTTGATGAAATGTGGAATGGAGATAGCTTATACCCTAGAACATAGAATAAAACATAGAATACTTTTTATCCCGGTAAATTGTTCACGGGAAAACTGGAAAATGTTGAGTTTTAGCTGTAAAGAACGGTTGCCATGGAAACGAAATAACAAGTCTGTCGAAAAACTTCAAGAGCATTGGTGCTACACCTACATTTGCATTGGTTTTTAATATCCTAGAAGAACATAGGATGGTTTTTTCGCGATAAACAGTAGTCCGCGCGGACGAAGTCGCCGGCGGGAAAACTAGTACCAAATAAAACGCGACATTTTATTACTCGTATACTAAAAGGACATTAGCGCGGGATTTATAGCGTAATTCAAGATCTTTAAATATTACTTGTATACACTTTGATTTCACAAGGTTCTAAACTAAATGGCGTTAGTGTCAAGTTATTTCGCGGTGGCGTTTCATTCGCGCCTTTGAAGTACATTCATTCCATATTTAAATAGTGATGCATACAATTTCTAAAAAGGCATGACGTCGCAAATATTTAAAGATTATGCTTTATGTTTTTTTTATTTGTCCTGCGTTCGACGGGCAGTGCTGCTTTGGGCAGTTTCGATTCGATTCGATTGCCATTTTTGCCACTAACGTTAACGATCCTTTGGTTGAAAATATCGTTATTGTTACGTACAAGATAAATTCGGTTTGGAAAGGATTTCTCATTGTATTCTCTTTGGAATTCCTTTCCAAACCGAATTGATCTTGTTTTATTGCATGGGAGAAGAATCTTCATAGATCCACAGAATAAAAAATAGTACTACGGTAGAACGCCAGTTATCATCTTTGTTTTATACTATACGTAGAGATAGAGAAGAGAAGAAGTACAACATAAAGTATAATTATACTACATTTCTTAAAAAATTGTACAGCCGTCTAATAGTTTTTATCGATTGCTCATCATCATCAGCCCGTGTCAGTCCACTGCTGGACATAGGCCTCTCCCAAAGCACGCCACTGAGCATCTTCGGCTCTTCTCTTCCAACTGCTGCCAGCCTTTGCGTATATCGTCGCTCCACCTAGCTGGAGGGCTCACTACACTACGTTTACCGAGTCGCGGTCTCCAGTCAAGAACACGTCTACCCCAACGTTTATCAGTCCTTCGACAGATATGACCAGCCCACTGCCACTTCAGCTTACTAATCCTAAAGGTTATGTCGATAACTATGGTTCTTTGCCGGATCACCTCATTCCGGATACGATCTTTCAGGGAAACTCTGAGCATAGCCCTTTCCATAGCCCACTGAGCGACCTTAAAATGGTAAACTAGTCGTATTGTGACTGTCTACGACTCGGCTCCGTATATCATAACAGGTAGGATACACTGGTTGATGGCTTTTGTTTTCAAACTTTGCGGTATTGGTGACGAGAAAACTCGACGAAGTTTCGCAAATGCTGCTCAGCCCAGCTCTATTCTTCTGTGGGACTCTCTCTCGAAGTTGTTTGTTAGGTTACAAAGTTTGCCCCAGATAAACATACTCCTGAACAACTTCGAGAGCAGTTCCGTTACCAGCAATTGGTTCCGGAATAACATGTTCGTTGAACATCATTGGCCAAGTTCATCCGGAGACCAATGCGTTGAGACGAATCAGCTAAGCTGTCCAACATCTGTTGCAAGTCCTGCAACGTTTCTGCCACAATGACGATGTCATCCGCGAATCTCAAGAGTGAGATGTACTCACCGTTAAGGTTAATGCCGCAACCATTCCAGTCCAGAGTCTTAAACATATCCTCTAATGCATTTGAGAACAATTTTGGAGAAATAACGTCCCCTTGTATCACACCTCGATGCCGGGGGATATGCTTAGTCTGCTGGTTCTGTACTTGGACGGTCATTGTTGCGGCGTCATACAGACATCTCAACACTTATATATACTGCCAGTTGACTTGGCATCATTGCAGGGACTCCAAAACAGACCAAGTCTCGATAAAGGTCAAAGGACATCTTATAGTCCACAAACGCCAGGCACATGGGCTGATTATACTCTTCTGTCTTCTGTATAATCTGCCGCACTGTATGGATGTGGTCTATGATGTCTTATCCCCCCGAAAACCGGGCTGCTTTGTCGGCTGGAATTCGTCGAATCTCCGCGCAAGACGATTCGTGATGACTAACGAAAACAGCTTGTAGACATGGCTCAGGAGGGAAATGGGCCGATAGTTTTCAAAAGGGTCTTGTCAAAAAACAGGACGTACACACCTTTGCCTCCATGCCTTTGGAACAAGAGTGTGTGTTTCCTCACCCGTGGTTTTTCCATTTTTGAGCTGAATGAGAGCCATCTCGATTTCGTCAAGGCTGACTTCTGGCAGCTCTTCGGGATAGTGTCGTGTTAAAGTGGCCATGGAATTCTCGATATCGGGTTCGGGATGCGCGCGTCGCAGCACGTACAGTTGGCAATAGAAATCTTCAACTTCCGCGAGAATCTCCTATAGATTCCCACCACTTGATCAAGTTCCTTGTCAATGTCAACGTCAGTTGTGCTTTCCAAGGCAGTGAATCGGTTTTCGAGTTTCAACTGGAATGTTTCGGATCCAACAATAGTTTGCGGCAGGTTAGGTCGGAGCGTGGACTTCATCAAACGGAGACGTTCAAGCTTGCAATCAATATCCAGAGTGCCTCGGACAAGTCGGTGATCACTCCCGGTTTTAAACCTAGTGATCACAGAGACATCTCTGAATATGCGATTTTTCTCTGATGAAGTCGATCTCATTTTTCGTCACACCATCGGGGCTTTGCCACGTTCTCTTCCATTGGGACAGCTTTTTTAAAGAATGAGTTCATTAATAACAGCCCTTCTTTCTCCAGGCAGTTGACTACCATTTGCCCCTTGTGATTTCTGCTACCAAATCCGTGTTGTCCTACTACCGAGTCGCTGCATGTCTGTACTTCTCCTTTAGCGTTGGAGTCTCCCATGACAACATTGAAGCGATCCTTGGAGGATTGTGCAAGGCATAAGATATTTCTTATTCGTACATATCCTCTACTTTATCATCCTAAAGTTTCGAAGTCTGTGCGTATACCTGAACAAACTTGAGGCTATACCTCTCGGTTAATATCATTACGAGGTCAGCAACCCTATTCGAAACACTGGAGATTTCTACAATGTTGTCAGAGAGGACCTGATTGACAAGAAACCCGACACCACCTTGGGATTGCTGGTCTCTTTCCCTGAAATACATAGATAGCCTGATTCTAAGGTTACGGTATCCTCTCCCTCTCTTAGGACTTCACATAACCCCAGAATGTGCCATTTCATGTGCCCCAGCTCCTCTTCCAGTTGCGTCAGATGTTCGTCGAGCCGTAACGTGCGTCCGTTATAAGTAACCAGAGTCTGTCGGTTTTGGCGGCCTTCCGTAGCCCGGGGATTCTTAGCACCCCCTGCTTTGCCGTGACCATGACCGCCGCCGTGGCCAGGAATAGCAGAGCTGCCGAGAACTGGGGGCCGTACTATAATTGTGCTCATCATAGGGAGGTAATGCCCATAATCGCCCACGCTGGCTGGCAGGCGGGTTGGGCGATCGCAGGGCACAGTTTCTTGCACCGATGACGCTGCTGCCCTTCATCGGTCTGTAGAATTTAATTGCGCCAATTTTGAACGGTGATACCGCCATTTGTCGGTCGTCCGAGCCTCGTCCGTTGTTCGGCAGTATGTACCACGGGAAGGTGAGGTTAACTTGGAGTAGAGGTGGTAGTTGTACTCCCTTACAACCCCCTCGATTCATCGATTGCTCCGCTTCTACTAATTGGATTGAGATACAACGTATACTGCACAACAGTATCCAACAATGAAAACCGCATTTACTTGATGCGAGAACATACACCAAATGATACCATTTTTATAAAGGTTGATTTTTCTTCATTCTAGCTCATTGGTTATTTTAGCTCATCGTCCTTAAGAGCATTTATTGTAATCATGAACATTGTACGGACTTTTTGTATCTAAATGCTTTATTATAAGTATATTTTCCTTTCCAGAATCGAACCCCTGATCAACCCACAACTGCAAGGCGTGAAGCCGTCCCAAATACCACATCACAAAGGCAGGAAGAGGATGCATTTAGGTAAGTACCCGAAACTTTCCGGTCCTTTGAGCTTCTTGCCGTTCTGGCCGGCAAACATTTCTGTAAAGAGTATAAACCCGCGGCTTTGCCTGCGTGCTTATTTCTGTGGATTAAGAGTTATCTATGTCACATTGGCTATAACACATGATATGTGTTATAGCCAATGTGTAACACATATGCTATGTGTTATTCCAGAACCAAAAGTACCTACATATAAAGTATACCAAATTTCGTTCAGCCTTCAGAAAGTTTTTGATGGATTGCTCGGCTTCTAACCAATGGATTACGATACTAAGTAATCCAGTTTTGAAGTCAAAACCTAAGCTATCCAACAGTGAAATCCGCATCGCAATCGTACTAGAAGTTATTACGTGATGCACGAACATTCAGACAGAAAGACACTTATTTTTAAATGTTATTCTTGATCAGTAGCTTATTTTAAGTCACCTAGACCAATTTTTTTAATTATCTTCATTGTTTAGACTTTTACTCAAACAATACTAGTAATGTGGTAATTATTTCGACAACCTTCTTTGGGCAAAGTCGACCTTGCCGCGCTACTTGAATAGGCGCCAGCAAAGTTGTATGGAATTTCATTATTGTCGTGTTTTGCGGCCAGCAATTTCCTTTGAAAATCCAATATTGTAGTCTTTTGTCGTAGCACTTGTCGGGGCTGGTTGTTATTTGGAATAATGTTCAGTCTATGTCTTCAAAATAATTGATCTAGCCCAATTAAATAAAAACACTTGAGTTAAATCGCATAGTAGTTTTAATCACGTTTGTATACAAAGACTTGGCGGAGACGACTGCCGACGGAGGGGGGCGCTCGGACAGCCGCTCTACAGTTTTGCTTAATGTGCTAAATATAATATGTCACTACACATTCCCCCTCTTTAATTAAAAAAAATAAATAAAGGGTAAATTCCATAAACTTCCAAAATTACATTTTCATAACAATTTTTATTTTTTTTTTGATTGAAGCTTAATACATTCAACTTAACTTTAAACAATACGTATGCATCTGAAATATGGGTGGCATCAGTTTTATATCATGTATTATACGGGATTTGCTGACGGTGTCGTTGCGTACGGCGGAGCGGTCGCGGTGGGTGGCGGTGGCGCGCCGGCGCCGGCTATCTGCCCTCGCAACCACGCTGCTATCTGCCCTTTCAGCTTTCTCCAAATCAGTAGTAAAATAATAGTCGCGAACAAACTCAAAATCACTAGTAACATGATGTTTTGATTTGATAAATGCGATTCCATATTTACTGTTCCGTTTTGTGCGATAACGACCTCGCCTTTCTTCTCTTCTTTACTCTGCTCCTTTCCCATATTACCACGACGAAAAACAAACGTTCGTATGGAATGCGACTGCACAAAATAATGAGTGGAAACGCGGTAACATGAATATGAATATAACCCATATTTCTGCACATACAACCATTTACTTAACATTAAATACGAGTAGTTACATGCTAGAATTACTAATTGCAAAAATGCTAACTAAAGGAGTTTATAAGTATGCGGCTTTGCAAAGATGCCGATTATACTTATAAATACTATGTAGTGTTCGTGCATCTTTTTACAACTAAACTAAATTACGATACATTTGCGATACATTTATACGTTATTCAATATACTACTCGAATTATACATCATTTTGAAAACGGATCGGCGTTCGTACGGCTCGTCCAGATCTAGTTTTCCTGCTGGCTGCACCGGAGGCATCTGTGTTGGTACCGCCGGTACTGTGGTTCTGTGATACCGGGCTCGACGAGTCTCTCTCTGCATTAGTTGATGCATTAGATCGTTCCTCCGTGCCTGGGATCTTTAGCGGCACGGGGCTCTGTGAGCCTCTCTGCGAAACGATCTGTTCGCCGTCGTCAGCTAGCAATAGATACGCTGGTTTTAATCTATCTATTGATATACGCGTGGTTTTGCCGTTGATGTTCAGTACGAAAACCTTTTCCCCTCTATTTATTACGGGATATGGGCCGTCATAAGTGGGTTGAAGAGGTTTCCTTACCGCATCATGCCTAACGAATACATAATTTGCCGTTCTTAAATCGGGATGCACGAAAACTGCACGAGAATTGCTATGACTTGACCTTGGAACCGGTTTGTATTTTCTAATCGAATCTCTAATGCGGTCGACTAAAGTCGCGGGATCGCTTACTTGTTTGGTGACGTCAAAAAATTCGCAGGGAATTCTTATTGATTGACCATATACCATTTCTGCTGCGCTTACCCCGCTGTCACGTCTGATAGCTGTTCGCAAACCTAGTAAAACCGTTGGTAACTCGTCTACCCACGACGTACAGTCTAGGCGTGCAGTAAGGGCAACTTTGAGAGAGCGATGCCACCGTTCTATCATTCCATTACTTTGTGGGTGGTACGCGGTGGTGCGAAACTTCTCTACCCCCATGTACTGCATCAGACGAGTAAAAAGCGTACTTTCAAATTGACGACCTTGGTCGCTAGTGATGCGATGACATATACCAAACCGTGCTATCCAGCCGTCATATACTACCTTTGCGACTGTGTTAGCAGTTATATCCTTGACCGGGAAAATCTCGGGCCATCTAGTACATCGGTCTATTATTGTGACTAAGTACTTGTAACCTTCCTTTGTTTCGGGTAATGGGCCTACTATGTCTAAATTGAGGTGTTCAAGCCTGGCAGACGGTAGAAACTGTTGTAGGTCGGAAACCGTGTGCCGTTGCACCTTCGAACGTTGACATTGTACACAAGCTTTAGCCCATAAACCTATATTTCGATTCATTCCTGGCCAAAAGAATTTTTGAGTGATCATACTGCGTGTCGTCCGTATACCTGGGTGACTTAGATTATGTACAGCATTAAAGACAATCTTGCGAAATGACTCTGGTACATAAGGTCTGACGTTGCAAGTAGATACCTCGCAATATACCTGTGAATTGCATCCGGGCAAGCTGACACGTTTCAACTGAATGTTACCTGATATGTTATTCGAAGTAACATACTCGTCGTGGGACTGTGCTTCTGCCAGTGCTGCATAATCGATGGCTGACGGGCAATATACTGTCTCTACCCTAGATAAGGCATCTGCAAATTGGTTATCTGAACCGACTATGAACCTTATGTCCGTGGTAAACTCACTTATAAACATCAGCTGCCGTGTTCGCCGTGGCGTCTGGTTGTCTGTACCTATCTTTTTGAATGCATGTACTAGTGCTTGATGGTCGGTATACACAGTAAGGGTACGACCTTCATGCATGTTCCTAAAAAATTGAATGGCCATGTAAATAGCCAACAACTCACGATCGTAAGCAGAGTACTTACGTTGAACTGCTGATAGCGCTTTGGAAAAGTATCCCAACGGCTTCCAAGTACCTTGATGCAGCTGCTGCAGTACTGCTCCCACACAGGTGTCAGATGCGTCGGTCATGAGCGCTAATGGGACCCCTGGTAAAGGATGGAACAACATACAAGCATTTTTCAAGCTCTCTTTACATTGTTGGAAAGCATTCTCCGCTAATTCAGTCCATTCAATTTTAGTACTATCATTTTTTTTAACTCCATGCATATACGCATTTAATACCGACTGATAAGACGCGGCCTGTGGAAGATGAGCGCGGTAAAAATTTAACATTCCCAAAAAACGACGTAGTTGAGCTACTGTCTGTGGTTTCGGGTAATCTTCTATCGCCTGCACCTTATCTTCCAAAGGGCGTATCCCCTCAGTTGATACTTCGTAACCCAAAAAATCTAGTTTATTTTGGCCAAAACAACATTTAGATAGATTGATAGAGATTCCATACTGGGTAAATCGTTCTAAAACTTGAGCTAAGTGTCGTTCGTGGCTGATGACGTCAGAACTGGCTACTAACACATCGTCGATATAACAGTATATAAAATCTAACCCTTGCAGCACCGTGTCGTTCATAAAGCGTTGGAATGTTTGAGCCGCGTTCCTTAGACCAAAAGTCATGCGTGGGAACTCAAACAAACCAAACGGCGTTATGATAGCGGTTTTTTCTACATCATCAGGCCAGATCTCAATAAAATGATATGCACGATTTATGTCTAGACGCGAGTATATAGTCTTATTAGCAAGTACATAGGTAAAATCTTGCAGTCGCGGTATAGGGTAACGATCCGGTTTTGTGATCGCGTTGAGTCGCCGATAATCGCCGCAGGGTCTCAACTCACCATTCTTCTTGGGAACTACATGCAATGGACTGGCCCATGGACTTTTGGAGGGCCTGCAGATTCCCATCTCTTGCATGACGCGGAACTCTTCCTTCACCTTGGCATACCTGTCCGGGTGCAGTGGTCTCGCTCGAGCGTACACTGGTGGGCCGGTGGTCTCTATGTGGTGATATACAGAGTGCTTAGATGGTTCCCTGAAAGAAACTGGTTTGGTTACATCCGGATATTTTTGCAAAAGTTTGGCATACGGATGCGTAATGTCCACTGCGTATATCGGTGAATCACTGTAAGGTACTATTGGCGCGATAACACACAAATTAGTCGTTTTGTCCACTAACTTTTGTTCACTTATGTCTACCAATAGTTTATAGTGTTTTAGAAAATCAGCACCAAGAATAGGCTGTTTCACGTCCGCGATTATGAATGTCCAACGATAAGGTCGTCTCAGCTTGAAATTTAATACCAAAGTCCGAGTACCGTAAGTCCTTATCTCTGAGCCATTCGCTGCATATAGTTTATAGTCCGAAACTGCACTACTTGTAAAAAGTTTTTTTGTTACCGGAATTACCGAAACTTCCGCACCTGTGTCCACTAAAAATTTATGTCCACTAGTTAAGTCTGTTACACAAAGACGGTGACTCTCCGCTATTGTACAGATTACCGCCTCTATCTGTACACGTCCTAGTTTTCCTGGTTTTTCCAGGCGCAGGGCTGAATGCACTTCCTAGCGCGTGTCTTGAAACGGTAATGATAGAAACATAACCAATCCGGGCTCCTTGGATTGCGCGAGTTGCTGCGGGTTCTTGGAGACACACGTGAGGTCCCGCTGCTGTCCCTTTGTCTGGCTCGCCCTCGCTCCAAGTTATTTAGTCTTAGGTTGATTTTTGCAATCTCCGCTAAAACTTTATCTAGGCCATTATTGGAGGTATGCACAACCTCGGCAATTTGCACAGGCCGAGTTGTCTCCACGATCTTGTCGGCTATGACACTTAAGTTTTCTAACTCCAAATTGTCCGTGACCGCCAGCACCGCTCTGGCTGCTTGAGGCATATGACCTTGCCACAATATGCGCAGGGTATCATCGGGTATTTTGCCTCGCGCGAGATCTCTCATCCGGCGTAGCAGTTGGGATGGTTTCTGGTCTCCCAACTCCATTTCTCCGATAAGCTTTTGTATTTGTCTATTCTCGCTCTCTTCATAAATCTGCAACAAGCGGTTTTTCAAAGCTTCGTACTTCCGATCGGGCGGGTTAACGATCAAATCTGTCACTTGAGTTATCGCGTCTTTTGTTAATTTGGATAGTATCACGTTGAATTTTGAGTCGTCCCCAATTTTTTGTGGTGCTAAAATCGCTTCGGTCCGTATAAACCACACTCTGGGCTGATCCTCCCAAAAATCTGGTATTTTCTGAGTAAGCGACAAAGCTGAACAGGTAGTCCCCGGCTGATCCATTTTGTCTACCTTCGGTTGCTGTGGGTCGACCGGTGTTTCGAGTGCTGGATTCATTTTGTAACAATTAAATATCAGTCGCTGATTTCACAACAAAAATGTTCACTAAAAATAAAAAATAAAAGTTTTCTGCGTATTCACTATAGTCTGGGGTCACCAATGTCGGGGCTGGTTGTTATTTGGAATAATGTTCAGTCTATGTCTTCAAAATAATTGATCTAGCCCAATTAAATAAAAACACTTGAGTTAAATCGCATAGTAGTTTTAATCACGTTTGTATACAAAGACTTGGCGGAGACGACTGCCGACGGAGGGGGGCGCTCGGACAGCCGCTCTACAGTTTTGCTTAATGTGCTAAATATAATATGTCACTACACACTATTATTTATTCGGTGGGTTCGTTAACCCCGAACGCGAAAAGAGTGGCGTTGTAGTTCCCAGACGAATGGACTGATTTTGATGTTTTTTTTCTGTTTGAAAGCTCATGTGATCGTGATTGTTGTTGTTGTTTCTGTTTTTGTTTTTGTTTCTGTTTCTGTTGTTGCGGTCGTTGTTGTTGTCTTTGTCGTTGTCGTTGTTGTTTTTATTGTTGTTGCATTGTTTGAGTAAAGCACTATACAAGCCTTGGTCCGCAATGACTGCCCTACTGGCCACGCTATGATGGCCTCGAGCTTTGCTTAGTTAAGTTCTCGGCCTTCAAGCTTGGCCATCATTGCAGCCCTTGCTGTCCGCGCTATATATTCCAGCTTGGCCATCCAGGGCTGCAATGCTGACCGCGCTGTGATGGCCTCGAACTTAGCTTAGCTACTCTCTCGACCATCATCATCGCTGCCAGCAACGCAGTCATTACAGACCGCGGCAGTAATGTACTATTTGGTACCTACTGCTTTTTTATAGGTACTAGCCGTGCCCGCGGCTTTGGCCGCGTGGTGTTTTTTCTGGGATATAAGGATCGTATAAGTTCCTCCAGAACCAAAAGTACCAATATCATCAAACTTCCGTCAAATAGTATTTTATCGATTGCTCGGTTTCTACTCATCAGATTGAGATACCAAGTTCTTTAATTTTTACCTCAAACCCTAAGCTATCTATCAGAAAACAGCATCGTAATTATTACAGTAGTTTTTAAGTGATGCGCGCACAAACAGACAGACATAATTTTTTTAAATGTCATATTCTTGTTCTGTAGCTTATTTTAAGTCCCCTGTTTTTTTAAATTATCTTTCTTGTACCGACTTTTTGTTACTTACTGCTTTATATATATATATATATAGAGAAGATAAGTATAGATAGATTATCCCATTATTCGTTAGTAATTAGTTGTTTAATAATTTTCTAAACAAAAACTTTGAATCACGAACGGGGTTCGAACCCGCATCATTCCGTGCCTCTGCGCGGCATATGTCTTTACCAAGTTCGGCTACCGTGACAGGTCAACATGCTTCAAATTTTTGGCTTTGTTTGTTTATGCCGGTTTTACGGGGACGGTAAGATTTGTTCTCGGTAAGCAGGCGCTACTTCTTAAATCATATAAACATTTAATTAGTTGTTATTATAACATTAATTAGTTAACGTTAACTTTAGTTAATAGTCATAATTTTTGTAAATACCGCGTTATTTAAGGTTTTTATTCAACTTCACTTGAATGTATTTCTGTCTGTCCTGGAATCTTGCGATACAAATTTCGAGCACTTCCGGATTAGCTATCCTGCTGAAACTTTCAGGGTACTTTTTTTTAATGCCGTTTCTTTGATTTGTGAGCTACAAATCAATGAAAAGGCATTAAAATAAGTTAAAAAGAACATAGTTTTTTTAAATTTTTTTTTTCTCATTTTTTTGTAGAACTAAAAGACACTATGGCACGAGTTGGCGCAGACTTGAAACAGAAGTTGATAGAGTCGCTGCGTACTACTTGGAACAAGTGGAAATCCAGTCCGCCCACTGATGGGCAACTAGAAAAGGTAACTATCATCAAACAAACAAAATCTTTTTTTATCAATTGCTTATTTTAAGTCACCTAGACCAATTTATTGAATCATCTTCATTGTACATACTTGTTGGTACTTACTGCTTTATTATAAGTATAGATAGATAGGTAAATTAATAACCCTTTTTATCCGACTTAATAAAATTAGGTTATCAAGTTCAGGAATGTAATATTTAAAAAAATGCGTAATATTCACTCATGTTAATCAATATGTTTTGTAAACACATTTACCAAATTTCGTAATTATGTATGTAATATAATATCCACTTATTTCTCATAAACTATAAGGCCGAATAGTTTCGTGAGCTTTCCAACTTGGGGAGTAGTACAAGTTTCATCAAAATCGGTTCAGTAGTAAAGATATAGCCAGTAGGGTGTTCTTATTATCGAACGGAAAAGTACATCATTTTGCTTTGGCGTTCCCGAACGTTACTAAAAGTTTATTATGAATGTGTCCTATCAGAGATAGCAACGAAATAGCAAATGTGACGAATGGTCATGGCATCCGCGTGGTCACTTCTGTAGGTTCAAAGTACAGTAGTCGCAGCGGAAGTATGTGTCTCGGAAATTGTCTGCTAGTCGCTGCGCAAACTGCTATTTTTCAGGCGCAATCCCAATGTTGAAGGTGAAGTCAGTATTGTATAACTGCCTCGCTCACTCGCTTACGTTTTTCGCATACTCTGTCTCGCTCTTACTTTATGCTGTTTTATCCCCACAGAAATACCTGCGCAATCGTCGACAGAGCCTAACTTCACAAAAATATAGATTGGCTGCGAAGTGCGACTATACTTAAGTTTAAGACAGGAAAAGTCGGTACCCTTTAATACTCAAATCCATACTTTACTTCAGTATCAACCATACACACTACAGGTCCAAAATAAGGTCCAAAATAGTTTGCCATGACAACGAAGTCATGATCAAATAGAGCGATCATGACTAACCATACAAAGCGGGCCCAATGAGTCCGCACATAACTTAGGAAAGTCATTGGTGCTGCGCGGAGGACCGAACCCGGTATCGTTAGATTTTAACGCGCACTAGTATACGCTAGGCTACCACCGCTTTAACAGTAGTAATGCTTGTTACAGGTTGTGGAAGAAGAGATGGAGAAAGAGCAGCTTTGCGAAGACGGTAAAGAAGATGCGGCTGATGTTGTAAGTTGACGACGAAATGGCGTCCATCGCCCATCTCTATCCACTAGCTGCGACTTAGTGAAACACTCAGAGTTTTTATTTTTTAATTTGTCGTTTTTATTGTTAAGAAACTCAAAAATGATGC
The DNA here is from genome assembly GCA_946251855.1 of Alsophila aescularia. NCBI lineage: Eukaryota > Metazoa > Arthropoda > Insecta > Lepidoptera > Geometridae > Alsophila > Alsophila aescularia. The sequence continues at coordinate 66,458,022 of OX276373.1, forward strand.
AGACAATGCATAAAAAGATGAAAAAAGAAGTGGTGCGAGTCGAATTTCTATTACTCAGTTTACGCTACGCTTTATTTTTATTTTGTAGCTTTTAGTACATTATCTGCATCATTCTTAAGATTCTTTACAGTAAAACCGTGTAACATAAAAAATACCTTACTTGTTTGTTTTTAAAAGCTTTTTATTTAACTTCACTTGCATTACGTATGTATCTATCTAAGTGATTTAATTCTGTCCTGGAATCTTGCAATTCAAATTTCGAGCACTTCCCGGTTAGCTATCCGGCTGAAACGTTCAGGGTAGCTCACAAACCAATGACAATGATGACCAAGCCAAAAGAAAAAACATAAAAAAAGTCAATCCACTTAAAACTTTATTTTTATTTTGTATTCAATTTCAAGTTTTTAGTTTTTCATTTAGTTATTTCTAAATGTAAAATAAAATGTTCTTCTTGCCAAGCAAATTTCAGATCAATCGGTCAACAGGAAGGGTGTAAAATTTAAATGAATATTTAGGGCCGTTTTCAATTACTGTCCGTAGGCTTTTGACATAAACGCCATACAAAATACGTCAAAAAGTAACGAATCGTTGGAAAAAGGACTCGTTTCTTTTTTATAGGAATGGGGAGTTAGACATTGAAATTTTACCCATACAAAAAATAACAAATAGCTCCCGTATTGAGCTAACAGATCGCAACGTGATCGCTGCGCGATCGTTACCATTCGGAGAGGCCAAACTTGAAAAAAAATGAAAAACTGGGGTTATGTGGGGGATGGTTTAGGGGAATAAGGGTAGCTAGTAATATTATATTCAGGACAATTCAAACCAATTACCTAGCCCCAAACTAGGATACCCTATAGACAACGGATAAGATAAACATACAATAGATATTATAAATATTACCTCCATGACTCTAAAACATTCCGAACAACCTACGAACTTATGAGAAGATAGATTACCAGTGAAATTAAATAAATATATTCCGGTAACACCAATTACCTAGCCCCAAACTAAAATACCCTGTACCTACTATGGGTACTAGACAACAGATAAACATACTTTTACTAAATACATCCATGACTCGGAAACAATAATTTCTGCTTATCACACATATTATTGCACCTTGCGGGATTCGAACCCGCGAATGTGATACCGTAAAATTACCGTAAATAATTTTGTTATTCACATCATTAGTTCACATCAGTAAATCCAGGGATTACCCCCATCGAAACGAATAAATTTCCAACCCTGCCCTACGGCGCAGCCCGTGGTTTTCCCTTTATCCCTCGAATATTTTGCATTTTCACGGGGAAAAGTAGCCCGTGTCCATCCGGAATAGTGTGACTTTGAACATAGGTATCAAGAAGGCTGTCATCTGCCAAACCGAAGGTAGTACCCAAGATATACCGTTCCACTCGTACGCACAAGCCTCCCCCACACACTTGCACAATGTTATGCCGATCGGCCGGCACATCGCAGGATGGTCTCGTACCTTGTTAGTCTTGTTCATTGTGTCAAGTTCACACGAAAAATTAAAAACAATGCAGTGTTTTTTATGTATCATCCACAAAACGCCACAAATTACCCACTCACGCAGTAGTCACAACGAATCTTTGTGGTTGTGAAGTTATGCTCTGTGAACGATTGTGCAGGTACAGCTGCGAGGATAATACAGCATAAAGTAAGAGCGAGATATACAATGCTGTCTTCACCTTTAACCAATCTTCACCTTTAACCAATGTTAAAGGTGAAGACAGCATGGATCAACGAAGCATCGAGCAGTAGCCCAATAGATTGCGCTTGAAAAATAGCAGCTTGTGCAGCGACTTGCAGTCAACTTCCGAGACACAAAGATTCGCTGTGACTACTGTACATAATACCTACGCAGGCGCTATTTGCTATGCTTCACTCGTTTAGCATATAGACTCCGTCTTTTTACCCGAGTGCGGCGAAGCAAGGGTAGGGTAATAGGTAGTTTAACAGTCTATGTATGTATGTATGTATATAAGTATGTGGGTAAGTGGATGTTCCACCATAGCACAGTACATATATCAGTCATTACAGACAGTAGTGTATCGAGGAGTAAACGGCCGATTTGACGCACGCGTTGCGGGGGCCGGGAGGCAGGGGTTTCAGCGTGGTTTTGAAAAGAACGCTACGAGCATGAAGTATCTTCACGTAAAAATACGAGAACGAGAGATTGTTTTCTGCAAGTAGGATGCCAGTACCACAAATAGCTTGAACCAAAGAGACACTTGTATACTTGTAATACAAGTATATATCAAGATTGGACTCTTTAGTCCAAAAACCGATGATACGAAGAAAAAAAAACTTAATTTATTACCCGACTGCGGAGGATTATGTGTTGGGTTGTATGTATGTATGCTTGTTTGTTTTTACGTTTCTTTGGCACGTCCTACAGATTAAACGGCTAAATAGATTTTGTTAAATGAGGTATCATTGGATTCGTCTTAACCGCGAGAGTGCTATTGGAAATATGAAGTGTCAAGCGGCTTACAACTGCCATATTTTATTTCCGACGAAAAGAAAAATGTTTGAAAAACTCTAAAATCTCACAAAATATATCGTTTATAAATATATATACTTCCATCTGGCAAAAAAAACGTAAGATAAGAATAATATAGGTATAGCGTAGTTTTATATTATCCTCCGCGGCTTTGCTCGGGTGACATTTTTCTGGGGAAAATGTAGTCTGTGTATTATTAACCAAAAGTACAATTTACCAAATTTCGTTCAGTCGTCAAATATTATTTCATCGATTGACGGGCTTTTCTACTCATCGGATTGAGATACAAAGTAGGGAATTGAAATTGAGATACAAAGTAGGGAATTGAAATTGAGAAACAAAGTAGTAACATTAGTTACATACTAGTGATTTGCCCCGGTTTCGCACGGGTAGCGCTCACACCGCGGCATTATTCTTACTTTTAGAATTTTTATACGCATTGTAATTTCTAAAAAAATACGTCAGTAAGCGTAATTCAAAATCTTTTGCATCAGCGATCATGGTGTTTTTTTACCCATAGACAATAATTGCATCATTACTCCAATGACAGTAAGAAATGTCTAATCATTACTCACGTACTTGACACACGTGTTATTATAACGTTTCCATGGCAACGTGTCATTCCGCTGTATATTTTTAGTCGACTTCACAAAAGGAGTCGGTTGTATGTTGAGGGGAGAGTGTGAGAATCGTAGCTTTTATTATTTTTAGTGTTTGTTATGAAAATAACGTTTGTTATGAAAAGAACATTTGAATACGAACTCGTTTTTTGTTTTAGGAAAAATATTTTTATTGATTCCTTGGGTTTACGGCTGATAACGTAGCTTTCTAATAAGTACGTGAAATATTTTTATTGATTCCTTGGGTTTACGGCTGATAACGTAGCTTTCTAATAAGTACGTGAAATATTTTTATTGATTCCTTGGGTTTACGGCTGATAACGTAGCTTTCTAATAAGTACGTGAAATATTTTTATTGATTCCTTGGGTTTACGGCTGATAACGTAGCTTTCTAATAAGTACGTGAAATATTTTTATTGATTCCTTGGGTTTACGGCTGATAACGTAGCTTTCTAATAAGTACGTGAAATATTTTTATTGATTCCTTGGGTTTACGGCTGATAACGTAGCTTTCTAATAAGTACGTGAAATATTTTTATTGATTCCTTGGGTTTACGGCTGATAACGTAGCTTTCTAATAAGTACGTGAAATATTTTTATTGATTCCTTGGGTTTACGGCTGATAACGTAGCTTTCTAATAAGTACGTGAAATATTTTTATTGATTCCTTGGGTTTACGGCTGATAACGTAGCTTTCTAATAAGTACGTGAAATATTTTTTTATATCGGTTCATTATATTTTTCGTATGTCCATTACAAACAAACATACAAAAAATCAAATCTTTCCTCTTTATAATATGAGTGTAGACATACGCGTGAAATCGATATCCTTCTTTTTTGTAAGTAGCTTAAAAGCTCTGTTTTTTCTAATAGAAGATTCCTACAAATTTAAAAGGTTGGCTGTAAAGTGTAGTCAAGTACAAACAGACGAACATACATACATACATTCATTCATGCATACATAGATATTCTGATAAAATCATAACCCTCCTTTTTTGTAGCCGGGTAAAGACCCACAGGTGGCAACCATCGGTCTCCAACTGACAGTAGACATCAAACTCGAAAACAATGCTTCGATACATGACTGTCTGTTAATACTAATATATGTACTGTGGCCATAGCGTCGCGCCTATAAGCGTAATTCAAAATGTTTGCCCCCTATTATTCTGATTTTGACAAGTGAGGTATCAATCGTTTCGTCTTCAGGTATAGAGTGTCATAAGTTATTTTTTTACCCGACTGCAGTAAAACAATGGAAGGGTTATGTGTTCAAACTAAAAATTTGGTCCGATTTTGACAAGTGAGGTATCAATCGTTTCGTCTTCAGGTATAGAGTGTCATAAGTTATTTTTTTACCCGACTGCAGTAAAACAATGGAAGGGTTATGTGTTCAAACTAAAAATTTGGTCCGATTTTGACAAGTGAGGTATCAATCGGTTCGTCTTCATCGCAAGAGTGTGATAGGTGGCTATTTTATACCCAGCCGTAGTCAGGTTTCAGTTTTTGAACTTATGTTTTGTTTTAAACCTTTATGATAGCTATATATTTCTATCTCATACTGCATAATGAGCGTGAAATCCATATTAATGTCCCATCCAGGATGCTCTAGCATTTGGCGGCTGACAGGCGCCAAATTGTTTTACTTCAAACTCTTCACACGCAATACTGAAAAACAATAACATTTGTATGACGATACAGGACTTTCATAAAAACAAACCAAAGTTAAAACTAAACTGTGGCTGTGTGTGGCTTCAGTTTAATACAACGAATTTCTTTTCTACAATACATGGTTGTTTTATTTTTTCAGCAAGCAACCCCAGAAATGCTGGGCCACCTAAACAGGGGTCGCCGAATCGACTACGTATTGCAAGAGGCACCGCTTGAGATGATCAACGAATACCTGTTCGCCATGAGCAGCCATGTCGGATACTGGTACGTGTGGTTTAGTAGTCACAACGACTACCAGTCGTCGAATCGACTACGTATTAAAATAGTTTAATAGTTGTGAGAGTTTCATGATAAATGGCATATTATGAAGACCTGAATCGAAGAAAACCTTTATAAGGGAGTATTGAATATTACAAAACGGTAATAAAAACTACAAGTTGCGCGCCGCGGTTTCACACGCCGCGGTTTGGATAATGGTGATAACGGAAAGTGTCCTATCTGTTATTCGAGGATCCAAAGTATCTACATACCAAATTCCATTAAATTCCTTTCTGCTGTTTCAGCGTGAAAAAGTAACAAACATACAGGGTGGATTTTTGAGGTAGGAGGCAGGTACCTTGACCGTTATAGTTACAGGAAAAAGTTCTTATGAGACTTTCCATAACTTTTTGAGATATTCTGAAGTGCATTCACAGATTTTGGAAAAAAATACATAAAGCAAGAAAATGGTAATTTTACACAATAACTTATTTTGTTGTCTTGTTGATCCTGTTTTTTTAAGGATCAAAATTCTCTATTGAACCAACTAAGGTTAGATAAAAATATTAGGAAAAAACAGGGTTTATGTTCGTTTTTTCTGTCTGCTTGTTTTTTTCTCAGTGAAAGTAAATAGAAAAATTTGTATTCGAACAATGATTGATTTTTATTTTATTCATACACAAAATGTATGTTTTTTTTTTAGCTTTTTCTGACTTTTCTAGTACCTCAGTTGGTCCAGTAGAGACTTTTAATCCGTATAAAAAAACAGGATCATTTGATGCCACAAAGAAAAGTTTTTTGAAAATTTCCTACTTTTTCGATGACTTTTTCTTTTTTTCAAAATCTGTGAATGCAGGTCGCAATATATCCAAAAGTTAAGGCCTTATAAAGTTCTCCAGTAGCTACAACGGTTAAGGTAATTCGTGCATAATGTATGGAAAAATATTTTTACGATTTCTGACTTTTCTAGTACTCAAGTGCTCAATAAAAAGTCTATATCAAAAGTCTTTTGATCTGTACAAGAAACAGGATCGGTTCGCATCAAAAAGTTTTTGTGTAAAGTGACCATTTTTTTGCTGACTGTACATGTTTTCCAAAATCTGTGAATGCAGTTCAGAATATTTCAATAAATTATGGATGGTCTCCTAGGAATGTTTCCCTGTAACTATAAAGGTTAAGGTATCTGCCCTTACTGCCCCGTCTCAAAAATGCACCTGTATATACTGACACACAAACAGTCACTCACAAACATTCGCATCTATACTTATGCTGGGGCTACATTGTCGCGCGATAATTCGTGTCGCGTTGTCCCGATAAAAACATCGTGTACGGTTATCGGCGATGTTGCGGCGGAATTGCCTGGCCAGATTTGTCGCAACAGCGCAAGTCTTCGCGTTATCACGACAGTGTGGCCGCAGCATTATAATAAAATAGTAAGTTACAAGATGTTCAGTACAATGAAGATAAGTAAAAAATAATTGGTCTACGGGACTTACAATAAGCTACTGAACAAGAATATAACATATTTTTAAATGGTGGTTTGTCTGTTTGTTCGCGCTTCCCTTCAAAACTACTTGACTGATTGAGATGCGGTCACTGATAGATAGCTTAGGGTTCGACTTAACAATTGGTGTACTTGGTATCTCATTCCGACGAGTAGAAGCCGAGCAATCGATTAAAAAAAAATGACGGTTGAACGAAATTTGGTATTTTACAATATACCAAATTTCGTTCAGCCGTCAAATTATTATCTTTAGGTAATTTTGGTCCTGGAATAACATATAGGATACTGTTATCCCAGAAAAATGCATACGTGTGCAAAGCCGCGGGCGCTGCTAGTTTATAATATTAGTGTGTTGTTTAGTCGGGGGTTATTAAATGTAATCAATGTCAATTACATTGATATGTGTTTGTGTTTCGGCAGGGAATCTGAAGACACGATGCTCCTTATGCTGCGCGAGATATACTCCTCGCTGGGTGTCCAGCCGGACTGCTCCGTGCCGCAGCAGAACATGACCGTGCAGCGCACCAGGGCCCTGGCCAATCAGGTGACACACACCCTCCCTCACTCCTTCACACACACGCACCCTCTCGCCCTTCCTACACACACAAATTTTCTTCACGTGCACCCTACACTCCCACCTATACCGAGCTCAGTATACTATTATTGCAAAGAATGATTTTCACATAAATTTATACATGGCTCTGGAGTAGAAATCATAGAACGTATCGCTAAAAGAATATGCCACCGACACACACGCGTACGTACACAGTACACACACCCTCAGTAATATATATATTAACAAAACAAGTAGTTCAGCCATGATTGATTCTTTATTGTATCTTCTCCAAGTAAAGTACATCGTGATACTAGAGTTGTAAATAGGTTATAAAGGTTGCCGCTCACCCAACGCCTCGGCACCGGATCGGCGCCGCCTCGACTAGTCAACGCTGCTGTGGAGGCATATATGGCTGCATATGTAATAACCTACTAGTAGCTCTGTGAGCTATAGACCTCGCGAGCAAGCACAAACTTTTTGCAAACAATCATGCGGTGCACAGTAGCGCCATCTAGTTACATTATTGTAAAACTAACATTAATAACCAAGGTGCTCCGTCAATCCCTACCTAGTAGGTAAAGGGCTGATACCATCGGTAGAAACCTAAAAATAAGCAATTTACTGCATTTTGAAGAGCTATTCTGCTCATCACACCGAAGATCCTCATAAGATCTTCACCAAATTTTTATGAGACCAACTTAAAGTTGCTACCCTTCAAATAAAAAAACCATCTAAATCGGATGTAATAAGGCGGAGATATTCAGTAGCCCTCTTTGATGCTCGTTTTTGGGGGAAGTACCGCCCCAATCAAAAATCTCCGATGATAAAAAAAAAAACGTTAAACCTGTTCGTTCGTCCTGTACACCAAGTTTCGTCTAGATCGGTTGAGAGATGCGACCTGTAGAGGATAACAGCTGGACAGGCAGACAGACATCCTCACATACGAAATATTTTTTGCCCAAGCTGAAACGGAGACGCTTCGCTCGCGCTTCGCACTCGCTCGGTCAACTGATACTAATATCACAATGTACCTACTATTTCCAATCTATCCACCATCATTCAAGGTGTTTGAGACTTTTAAGCATTTGATATCCTCTCATTTCATTACCAGTTACTAAACTATGTTTTATCTGTTTTCCAGGATGAAGCAAACATCATCCACGAAAAAGGTGAGGTTCTTCAAAATTGTAAGGCTGCTGTTACATTATAATTCCTATCTGATCAAAATATAACTAAATATGACACAGTAAAAGTCTGATTTTTAAATAGACAAAGCACATTTAAATCTGCTGGGATACTAGATTTGACGAAGTAAAAATAGTGCTGCGAAAAAAGGAATGTTTACGTATTTAAAAAAATGCACGTTTTTTTTCAAAATCAAGCCCTTGTTCCTTCGATAATTGTCCCGCAACTATAACTGTTTAAATTTTAGTGTTAGAGGCCGAAAAATCTCTCCATTGAACCATTGCCTTTTTCATATTTATTTTTAGCCATTCTATTTATATTGTACAGTAGCATCGAAAATTGAATTGTTTATTATCTTTTTAATTATATATTATAGATTTGTAGTGTACATACTTACTTATTTTTCTTTTTTTTTTAGAAATTCCTTCTACAAGTCGCGGGAGCACGTGATGACAAAATCAATAGGGAAGTTATTATTTAAATAAAAACATTAGAAAATATATAAAAAACAAGAACTCATCGACTTCGACAAAGTTACTTAGTTATTTAATTAGACAAACATAAATTGGATAATGTTACTTTACAAAACTTAAATAGAAATCTATTATTCAATATCGACATCTGAACTGTTATTGCTTGGCAAATTACATTTGTCTTTATAAAAATCTAGTGTTCATATTGACATCTGAACAACTATTGCTTGGCGATTTACATTTTTATAAATAGAAATATATTCGTCAACATCTAAACAGCTATTGCTTAGAAATTTACATTGGTCTAAATAGAAATCTAGTGTTCAATATCGACATCTGAACAACTATTGCTTGGCAATTTACATTTTTATAAATAGAAATATATTCGTCAACATCTAAACAGCTATTGCTTAGAAATTTACATTGGTCTAAATAGAAATCTAGTGTTCAATATCGACATCTGAAAACTATTGTTTGGCGATTTACATTTTTATAAATAGAAATATATTCGTCAACATCTAAACAGCTATTGCTTAGTAAATTTACATTGGTCTAAATAGAAATCTAGTATTCAATATCGACATCTGAAGAACTATTGTTTGGCTATTTACATTTTTATAAATAGAAATATATTCGTCAACATCTAAACAGCTATTGCTTAGAAATTTACATTGGTCTAAATAGAAATCTAGTGTTCAATATCGACATCTAAACAACTATTATTTGACGATATACATTTGTATAAATATACATTTACCGCCATATTTATAAAAAGTTATGCAATGATTAGTAATACTGAGCACTACATTATTGTACTGCGCAGTACTAAATGACGTTTATTAACGTTTTATAAATAAGGTGGTTATTGGAAAACATCTAAACAGCTATTGCTTGGCAAATTACATAAATATAAATATATTGGTGAAATCTAGTGTTCAATATCGATATCTGAACAACTATTAATTGACGATATACATTTTTACAAATTACAACACATTGGACAACATCTAAACAGCTATTGCTTGGCAAATTTCATTAGTATACAAATAAATCTATTGGTCAACATCTAAACAACTATTGATTGGCAATTTACATGTGTCTATATATAAATCTAGCGTTCAATATCGACACCTGAACAAATATTATTTGACGATATGCATTTGTATAAATATAAATTTATTGGACAACATCTAAACAGCTATTGCTTGGCAAATTACATAAGTATAAATATAAATCTATTGGTCAAAATCTAAAACAGCTATTTCTTGGAAATTTACATTTGTCTAAATAGAAATCTAGTGTTCAATATCGATATCTGAACAACTAATATTTGACGGTATACATTTTTACAAATATAAATTTATTGGACAACATCTAAACAGCTTATTGCTTGGTAAATTACATAAGTATAAATATAAATCTATTGGTCAACATCTAAACAACTATTGCTTGGCAATTTACATACTCGTATGTCTATATAGAATTAGAAATCTAGTGTTCAATATCGACATATTAACAATTATTGTTTGGCGATTTACATTTGTATAAATAGGCATGTAGTGGTCAACATCTGAACAACTATTGCTTGGCAATTTATATTAATCTGATATCATAGATGTGCGTGTTTGTGAGTGTGGGTATGTTTGTCACTTCTTCCCGTTGAAACGGTTCATGGGATTTTGATGACATTTGGTTTGTTGTTACTTTAGGTCCGGCTAAAACCGACATACTTCTTGTTTAAAATTCATATCTAGGGTTTCAGGAGTCCATGATTACAAATAATGAAGTCAGAGTTACAAGATCTTTGCACGCACATTTCATCATCATCATTGTCCAATGATGGTGGATAATGATGATGGATTATGATAGTTAAAATGTATCCTATCCATCTTAAAAATGGTATCTTGTAACTCTCTTCATTATTTGTAATCATTGACTCCTGATACCCTAGGTATAGGTTTTAACCGTTAAAATAAGTCGACTTTTGTCACATTTTAAAATGGGCTAAATTACTTGTCTATATGTATAGAAATATAATGTTTAATATCGATATCTGAACAACTATTATCTGGCGATTAACATTTGTATAAATAAAAATCTTGTGGTCAAAACGTCTGAACAATTGTTGTTTGGCAATTTTTATTTGTAATATAAAATTATTTTAATTCTAGTTATATATAAATAATGAACACTTGATTAAAAATTCCAATTCGATAGCGAATACCTATTTATTATATCGCACACTTCTAAAGACTGGTCGCGGAGCATGAAATAGTTTTGGCCTTAATAATAGATATATAGATAACTCTTTATTGCATACCACTTAAAAGTAAATCGTGAATTGTACACAATCTTACATAACATAAAGACAATGCGGTAACACAATCGGCGATCTTATCGCTTTCAGCTCAACCTGTTACAGAATAATTAAATGGAGAAGTGCGAAATTTCTGCTTTTTGTACATTACGTAATATTTTTATACATTTGATATAGGTTTCATTCGTTTTCATTCAAGAGATAGAAGTCAGTAGTTTCTAAACAGTATTTAAGACTCCTTATTTTTTAAGCGAGCAACAAATAACTGGTTAATAACCAAAATTGTTCATTCACCGCAACCGGACTTCATCATCCCAGATACTTGTTCAGAATAGTGTTTCGATTGTTCATAAACCTATGATTGCAGATTGTCTTATATTGTAAATAGATAATGGTGCCAATTCTGTTACACTGTTCTGTTTTGGCGCCATCGAGAGTATTATTTTAATCTTCGCGATCCTGTCGATTTTATCTTACGATGACATTAATTTAATTTATTCTTAAGTTCACTATCGATAACTGAACAACTTCTTACCAGATTTTTGTTATTACCTTTTTTATTAAGTTACTAAATTATTGGGTTTCCAACAAAAACTATGAATTTTAATGAAAAATCGATAATTCTTCCAAATTTATAAGTTACTGTGACAAAAGTTGATCAGTTTTCGATACTGAGCACTTTATTATTAGTTAAAGGGATTTTTATAGATACTATAGGTACGTACGTTTGTCCGAACTGAGGCCTTGCTATGAAATGTATCCTATTTTTATCACCTTTTCGCTTACAACTCATACAAAGCATCAACACTAACTCGACTCAAAGTAACACATTGAACAGTGAGCGTTAATTGTGTTACGTAGAGCACATTTTACAATATCAAGCGACGTGCACGAACGAGTTTGCGAGCCGTGCACTAAATTGTAAAATTTTCTGTATGTAACACTATTGAAGCTCATATTACAATGCCACTTTAAGTCCAGTCAATGTCAAGTCGTTATAGTGAGACGGCCTCATTGTCCCACTTTGAAATTGTCTCGCCCTATATTTCAACAATCTCCCGACCGATTTAATGCAAACGCTGCGTCCAAGTTTATTTGGAGACTCACTCCCCTTGGTCAGCTGTACAGACACGTCATCTCTTACGTCATTGCACTATAAGTTAGTAAAACGAGTAAAGTAAAGTGCGAGTTGACAACGTTCCTCCTTTAAGTCGGTTAAAAAGCCATTGTAACGCATCATATGTACAATAAATATCAATATTTTATATAAACACTAAAAATGATTTTTTTAAACAAATGTGGTTGATATTGTGAAAAATGTACTACAGTACTGTACTGTATATGTACAGTATGTACTGTAGTACAGTAATGTACTATGTGTCTACAGTCGAACACAAAGGTCACAACATAAAAGTAATGAAAAAATAACAAAATGGGTGATCTCTCTGTGACTGTACAAAAAATATGTATATTCCAATAAATTAAATTGTATTTTTTGATACTGTTGTTATTATTTTTAATTTAAATTCTTTATAATATATGTACTTATGTAAGGTCAGTCGGGGCAAGTGCGATATACTTTTAACAAAGATGAATTCAACTGCAAATATTTAGGGTTCTTTAGTAGTTTGGCCATCAAATTAAGTATTATAAGATAATGTGTTTCCTTGGTAACGAATATAGCTTGTGGAATTTGGCCCATATATTCTAAGATATTTACTTATTTACAGTAAGTTAGTCCACTAGACGCACTTACCCAATCTAATGAGGCAAGTGCGTCAGTTCGATAAAATACTTTTAGAATCTTCATTTTAACATTTTGTTAAAAATTAAGCAATAGACGTATACACCACTATTTTTAAACTACCAAAAAAAATTTGCGCCGTGTAGTAATGGCATTGCAATCTAAATAACTTCAGAAGAAGCAGTCAGAACTTTTGAATACTTAACAGTGTAGAATTTAATAAATGTTAAAGTTTTCGGAAATCCTTCCATAAATTATGGACACAAACAAAAAATACTATGCAAAGAATAATGAATGAAATCACATCATGCGCGTGAGTAGTGAAAACATATCATTCCTACTCTTTCTTCACGTTCAATTATTAGCTCGTCTATCACGCGACCATTTTATCAGTGAAAAGTTGTAAACAAGACACGCAAAGGTACTTATGCTATTATTTATTCTGTGGCGAAGGCACGTAGGTAGGTGGGTAAGCAAGTACCTACAAACAAAATAAAATAGGAAATGTAATATAAAAATACATTATTTGGTTAATTCAAACTTTTCCTTCATTATTTTACGGGCTTAGGCAAAATTCCTTTATTTATTAGGTAGGTAGGTATTGAATTGTGCGCTGTTTGTTTGTAGTGTCCGATTTTAGTGACTTTATTTGCTCCATAGAAAGAAGTCCATAGGCGGCGAGAGTGCTAATAGTCCACCACGACCATCCCAACGGTTTCCGATGTGGTCGTTTAAGTAGTTCTGATATTCTGTGTTAGTGTGGTGTTTGGCCGTCCTGTTAAAACCAAACACCTTGCAGATCGCCATTCAGCATTGAAGAAGAAGAAGAAATCCGAAGAAGTTTTAAATAACTTTCTTCTCGTGTATTCACGAGGTAAAAATTGAAAAGCCATCGCGATGGTAATCAAACAGCGGCGTAGGTACGTACGATCGTAACGAAACACCCGTGACCGTAACCTGACGTGACCTGTGACGTGACCGGCGCGTGCGATGCGACTAATTAAATTAATTTATTATAATACATAATTGTTTACTTTCGGAAGAAAGGAATAGATAGACGACGTGGGAGGCGGCGCGGCGGGTGCGGGGCGAAGGTTCGTTGCCTTGAATAATTGTGCTTTTATTTATTCTGTGCCTTGAGCCTGGAAGTGTTTTTTTACTTAGTATTATTGAATGAAATGCGAGAATTCATTTTTTGTGCGAATTAATGAAGACGTTTTACCAACTATTGTGTTTTTTGTAGGATAATCTTTAAATACAGTCTTTTATTATTTTTTTCAGCATGGATGTACTGAGTATCAGCAGTAGACACAGCTGTTTTTTTTTGGTAATTAAAAAATAGTGGTGTATAAGCCCTACGAGATTATGCATTCTGACCTTTACTGCGATCAATATTAGGTCGAATACAAATTAAAAAAGAAATTAGGGGCAAGTGCGCCACACTTTTTCATGACAGGGGTAGGAACCTTTTTTCGAGTAGTGTATGTACTTTTTTTTTTAATTTTTAGTATAGTTGGAACCATGAAAATAGAAGTATTAGATCTAAAACTAGTTTGGAATCTATTATCGATTTCGAACCTCCCAATAAAATCATGTTTTTTCTTTTATCTTGTACATGGATTGAAAAAGAAAATATCGATAAATTCAGATTTCTTTGGAATTATGTGTATTTATTTGGAACTGGAAATCGAACGAACGAACAACATAGCTACAGATAATGACCCTTTTAGATTGTTGATGAACATCGACTTACTTACTTAGGTATCTAAAACAAGAATAATATCTAAACAAAACCACTTTCAAAACATTAATATTCTTTGACTTACAATTTGGAATCATAAACTTAAAAAAATTAAATCAGTTTAGTTACAGGTAATTTGGGGATACTGCTAAACTTTAAAAAAATAAAATCTGATTCATCATCATCAGCCCGTGTCAGTCCACTGCTGGACATAGGCCTCTCCCAAAGCATGCCACTGAGCCCGATCTTCGGCTCTTCTCTTCCAACTGCTGCCAGCTACTTTGCGTATATCGTCGCTCCACCTTGCTGGAGGGCGCCCTACACTACGTTTACCGAGGTGTGGTCTCCACTCAAGAACACTTCTACCCTAACGGCTATCAGTCCTTCGACAAATATGACCAGACCACTGCCACTTCAGCTTACTAATCCTAAGGGCTATGTTGACAATTTTGGTTCTCTGCCGGATCACCTCATTCCGGATACGATCTTTCAGAGAAACTCCGTCACTTGTCACCCTTTTTGAAAAATCGAACATACTCTTGTTCCATGCCTTTGGAGTTCTCCCAGAGAAGAGTACAGAATTAAACATACGCTGAAGCTCTTTAAGCGTGTGAGTACCTCCTGCCTTTAGGAGCTCCGTAGTAATTCCGTCCTCACCCGGGGCTTTTCCATTTTTGAGCTGTTTCAGACCCATCTCGATTTCGTCAAGGCTGACTTCTGGCAGCTCTTTGTGGCAGCTATAGTGGCGGGTCAGAGTGGCCTTGGAATCCTCGATATCGAGTTGGGGTTGCGGCGCGTGTGACACGTACAGTCGGCCATAGAAATCTTAAACTTCCGCGAGAATCTCCGGCTTAGAAACGACAACTTTCCCGCTTGATGTGGTCAACTTCGTCAGATGAATTTGACCAAGTTGTTGTACGAAGACTTTTGACCTCCGATTTCGCTCTTCCGCTTCTTCTATAGCGCTTTTATTGGAGTGTCGGAGGTCTCGCTTCACCAGCTTGGTTAATTGCTTATTCAAAGCCTCTGTCCTGACGAAGTGACTGCTGGATCTTCGAGTCATTTCTCAATGAGTTACAGAGACACCACCGAAAGTTTTGATTTCCTGCCTGACGTCGCATCTCGCAGAACGTCGTTCCCTCTTCCCTCAGGATTACCACCACTTGGTCAAGTTCCTTAGTAATGTCATCGTCAATTGTACTTTCCAAGGTAGCGAATCGGATCTCCAGTTTCAACTGGAATGTTTCAGATCCGACAACGGTTTGGAGCAGGTTAGGTCGGAGCGTGGACTTCATCAAACGGAGACGTACAAGCTTGCAATCAATATCCAGAGTGCCTCGGACAAGTCGGTGATCACTCCCGGTTTTAAACCTAGTGATCACAGAAAAAAAAGGTTTAGCTATTGCTAATGTACTCTAAATATCAATAGGCATATAATAAACTGTAAATGTCTACTTTCATAATTTATAAATATATTAAAACTAGTTTAAAAAATTCAAGAAATTACGCCATATCTTCTCGTAACAGATACCGCAGAGCTTCAAGACGAAAGTCTATAATCAATGCGTGTTGCCAGTGATGACATACGGCACTGAGACGTGGTCGCTAACTATTGGTCTCATACAAAAGCTCAGAGTTGCGCAGCGTGCAATGGAGAGAGCTATGCTCGGTGTTTCATTACGTGATAGAATCAGAAATGAGGAAATCTGTAGAAGAACGAAGGTTACCGACATAGTTCTCAGAGTTTGCAAGTTGAAGTGGCAATGGGCAGGCCATATAGTTCGCAGAACCGATAACCGCTGGGGAATAAAGGTTCTCGAATGGCGACCATGAACAAGCAATCGAAGTGTAGGGAGACCCCCCACACGATGGACCGATGACATTGTAGCCATCGCAGGAAGTCGGTGGATGGAGGTGGCACAAGATCGCTCGTCCTGGCGCTCTTTGGGGGAGGCCTATGATCAGCAGTGGACTTCTAAAGTCTGACATGATGGTGATGATGATGAGTTTAAAAATACAGGTTTGCAAGTAAAACCACTATATACCAAATAAGTAGGTATCAAAATGTATGAATTTGCATAGGTAGGTACTGCATACAAACCGAAATATGCACAATAAAGGTTATTAGGAACTTATCAAAAAAATGTTTCCGATTTCCGACTTGAGGCAAGTGCGTGATAGTTGACGGGCTTGCCCCATCAAGGTCTGACGTATTTCCCTCTTTGTATAATTTTCAAATTACAAAAAAACTTAATAATAAATAATATTTCGCTAAATATTAGGAAAAGTCATTACATAAAATATGAAGAATAACATTTATTAAATAACCTTATCTGAATTGCTTCACAGAAAATACCAATAATGTTAAGATTTTTATAGTTTTATATCACGTCACTCATATCTAAAGCTTAGTTCATATAACACTGGAAACACAATGGCGTTTTATGTTAAGCCAAGATGTAATACCTACGCCAGCTAGGATTTAATTTTGAAACTAAATTTGTGTCGGGCTTTAAGGAAAGATGTCGTTTTATTGAAATACTAAAAACACTGAAAGACACATAGCACATACCTTTTATTCTCGTAAACATCTTAAGGCCAGGCTCCAAGGTTACATTTTCCCACTCCGCACACCCCTGCCACCTACCCTACACTCTGCCACCCACTACCCGCAATAAGCACTGAAGCGCCTGCGTAACAAGGTTGTACATCGCAAGCGCTGTTTGAACACACAATTTAGCTCGGAACTAAATGACGTATGTCTCAAAAGTTATTTATTTTATTGGCAGGCTAATAATGTAGTTAGATAGATAGATAAATTCATTATTGCACACACCACAAACAAAATCAACAAAAAATAGAGGAACAATAGCAGAAAAAGTCTACAATGGGCGGCCTTATCGCTAAAAGCGATCTCTTCCAGGCAACCTTAAAAAATAAAGGTAGGTAAATTTGGTAAAAAAAAAAAAAAAGGTAAATTTAAAGGTATTTTTAGGTAAATTTTGTCTTAGTCTTAGATAATAAACTATATTTTCTTGCTGTGAGATTTATTTTAGAGATAAAACTTAAGCCGTTGAGTAGAAAAATGTAGACATTACCGAAAATAACGTAAAATTGATAAGAAAATGAATTGAATGAAATTTTGTTAATCGTGTTTTTGTCTTAGTCATAAAGAGATAAATATCTCAAAAACATATATGTTAAGTTTCACATTTATCAGGTTTGTGGTTGACCCAGCATATTTATGCAATAAACCCTTAAAAAGCAGAGCCTGGTCTTAAAGCCATGTATTAACTAGGGGACAAAGTCGAGGGACATGTCGCGAGCAGTCGCGGAACATTTACGTGCGACTGTCCGCCGACAATGTCGACCGACCTTTCACTCGTCCACATACCCAAGTTGTGGTTGAGATGTCGCTCGATACGGTTTCGTTGGTCCACACTACTGCTATAGTCGCGGATAGTTGCGGAACAAAGAGTGACACGCGTCCTCACTACCCAAATGCCGTCGGGTGACTCTCTAGGGACACGAAGTCGCACAAGGTCGACGTCAAGGACAAGATCGCAGGGCAAATGTCGCCTAAAGAACCTCGCTTCTCTGTAATCCCGCCAATCCAGCGGAATCCCGCAAAAAAATCGACCGAGATTAGCCCCGCAAAATGTATGTGGGATCCCGGTATTGCATTCCCTAGGTACATACAGTAGTCGCAGCCAATCTATATGTTTGTGAAGTTAGGCTCCCGCCAATCCAGCGGAATCCCGCAAAAAAATCGACCGAGATTAGCCCCGCAAAATGTATGTGGGATCCCGGTATTGCATTCCCTAGGTACATACAGTAGTCGCAGCCAATCTATATGTTTGTGAAGTTAGGAGCCTAACTTCACAAACATATAGATTGGCTGCGACTACTGTATGTACCTTGCGCAGGTACTGCTGTGGGGATAAAACAGCATAAAGTAAGAGCGAGATAGAATATGCTAAAAACGTAAGCGAATGAACAAAATCGAGGCAGATAAAGAATGCTGTCTTCACCTTCAACATGGGGATTGCGCCTGAAAAATAGCAGTTTGCGCAGCGATTTGCAGACAACTTTTGCAGACACATACTTCCGCTGCGTGTACTGTACATACTCATAAAGAAAAAAGAGAAGAATACCTAGTAGATTGTATTATTATGGAGCGAAACAATATTATGCCGGCGAGGGCGCTACGAGCTCCTGAACGTAGCGAGGGATTCAATATACGTCGCCCGAGGGAAAATAATTTTGCGTCCGAGTGATACACTCTACTTTTCATCCCCCTCTATGTTTATTTACAAGCACCCCCCCCCCCCTCCCTATTCTAACTATTATCGATTCTATGGTATACCCTATACCATAGAGCAGCGATTCCTAAAGTGGGATCCGTAGAAAAGTCACCAGAGTTCCGCGAAATTATTTTTATTTTTGGCTGTTAAATAATACTAAAGTATAAATATTATTTTGAAATAGCGCATTATATGTGATGAGAATAACGCATTACTGTTATGTAAGTACGAGTAGGTAGGTAGTTAGCACTATGGCACAGCGCACGTAGCCTGAGGCGCGGGCGTCGGGCGGCATCTCCTGAATTGGTGTTATGAGTGAATACCCTGAAGTAGCCAAAAAGGCTACGTGCGTATCTTAACATTGCTCCCATTTGTCGCAACGTATCGTTGTGAAACAGGATTTTACTCAATACTCAATCTTTTATTGCCATAATATGTTACAAAATATCTTAATAATTAAAAGGTAGAATGACATATTACCCTCATAGGGTGTAGCAATGTAAAGTAGGAGCAGACCGAACTATTTAAAAACTAATTCCTGTTGGATAATTTATTAGACTAATTTAGTCATTCATAAAATCATTTAAATTATAATAACATGTTTTAACTAAAAGCATTTTTAATTTATTTATAAAAACGTTATCTTTTTCTTCGTCTTTTATTTCGTCGGGTATTTTATTATATATTTTTACTGACATAACATTTGGTCCAGAACTGTGCATTTTTAATTTGGAAGAAGGCAGTACAAATTTATGTCTAAATCTAGTTGCGTACCGCCGTTCTTGGTCAGCACGCTTAATAAAAAAACTGTGGATATTTCCTAACAAAAATACCGGCTCTTTTATATTGGCAAGTATGGGATTGCATCTTTTTTGGGAAATAAAAACATCTTGTGCGTCTACACTATTTTCACTCACACTTATACAAAAAACAAATTCAAGTCGAGATTGGATGCTATCCCAGATATGCGCTTAAAACTTTCGGACATAAAACCGAACTAAAACCAATTTTTGATAAAACAGTGTAACAATTTCTTTCTTCACATTAAAGGTTAAAATAAAGTGTTTTACTTTTAAAATATTTATAATAAAAGTTTTTGTTCTTATGATTACTGTGTATTCAATTTGTAATCATTAGATATGGGGTTCCATAAAATAAAAGGTATTTGGTGGGTGTTCCATTATCTTAAAAGTTTAGGAAGCCCTGCCATAGAGTATATTGAATAACGGGACCCCATACATCAAAATCGGTTCATACATATAAAAGTTATGGTGGATGTTGTTTTTTTTCTTGTTCATAAATATCGATTATTGTGACATCTCTCACTCTAAAATTTCTTATTATCTAATTAGAATACTTTGTTTTTTTCTTCTTCATAAATGTCGATTATTGTGACATCTCTCACTCTAAAATTTCTTACTATTTAATTAGAATACGTTGTTTTTTTCTTGTTCATAAATATCGATTATTGTGACATCTCTCACTCTAAAATTTCTTACTATCTAATTAGAATACGTTGTTTTTTTCTTGTTCATAAATATCGATTATTGTGACATCTCTCACTCTAAAATTTCTTACTATCTAATTAGAATACGTTGTTTTTTTCTTCTTCATAAATATCGATTATTGTGACATCTCTCACTCTAAAATTTCTTACTATCTAATTAGAATACGTTGTTTTTTTCTTGTTCATAAATATCGATTATTGTGACATCTCTCACTCTAAAATTTCTTACTATCTAATTAGAATACGTTGTTTTTTTCTTGTTCATAAATATCGATTATTGTGACATCTCTCACTCTAAAATTTCTTACTATCTAATTAGAATACGTTGTTTTTTTCTTGTTCATAAATATCGATTATTGTGACATCTCTCACTCTAAAATTTCTTACTATCTAATTAGAATACGTTGTTTTTTTCTTCTTCATAAATATCGATTATTGTGACATCTCTCACTCTAAAATTTCTTATTATCTAATTAGAATACTTTGTTTTTTTCTTCTTCATAAATGTCGATTATTGTGACATCTCTCACTCTAAAATTTCTTACTATCTAATTAGAATACGTTGTTTTTTTCTTCTTCATAAATATCGATCATTGTGACATCTCTCACTCTAAAATTTCTTATTATCTAATTAGAATACTTTGTTTTTTTCTTCTTCATAAATGTCGATTATTGTGACATCTCTCACTCTAAAATTTCTTATTATCTAATTAGAATACTTTGTTTTTTTCTTCTTCATAAATGTCGATTATTGTGACATCTCTCACTCTATAATTTCTTATTATCTAATTAGAATACTTTGTTTTTTTCTTCTTCATAAATGTCGATTATTGTGACATCTCTCACTCTAAAATTTCTTATTATCTAATTAGAATACTTTGTTTTTTTCTTCTTCATAAATATCGATTATTGTGACATCTCTCACTCTAAAATTTCTTATTATCTAATTAGAATACTTTGTTTTTTTCTTCTTCATAAATGTCGATTATTGTGACATCTCTCACTCTAAAATTTCTTACTATCTAATTAGAATACGTTGTTTTTTTCTTGTTCATAAATGTCGATTATTTCTTCATTAGTTTCCAACTCTAGTGCAGTGGGTGGAGGGGTAAATGCGAATTACCCGTGCACCCACTAGTGGGTGAAGCCAGTGGGTGGACGGGGCATGCCCCACATAATCGATCTCACATACATACATCTCATTACATACATGTTACCTACATACATTACAAAACATAGATGAATCCTAAAATCATTACACTCCTTTTTTGGGCAGTCGTGTAATATGTCATATTGGATAAAATTCCTTTGACTTGTCTTATAACAGTGTCCTAAATGTTTAGTTAGTGAGACCAATGAAAAATAGAACTCCTCATTACATTTTGGGACATGTATTTTATTGCATAACGCGCTTTGGTTTAACGTAAATCCGAGCTTGGTCTTGTTAAATTTTAAACACGAGGTGCCAGAAAAGAGAATACACAATACATGATCAGACTAACAAACAAAGTTACACAAATGTTGAAGCATAATTTCAAAATAAACTCGTGCGTGTTGTTCAAGCCTTCTGGTTTCAGCACGTAGCTGTTTCGCGGTATAATGTTAGATTTCTGTTGAAGTTTCGTCTTGTATATTTTGATTTTTGTCTTCTTTAGTATCATTGTTGGGTCTTTGGTTGGGTCTAATTCTTCCTGGGTTTTAGTTGCTGTTATGGATGCCCCGTCCACATAGAGTTTGTACCAGGACTTGTACCTTTCCAGGAAATGCCTTGCTTGTTCCTGGTATACAGAGTTTTCGTTTTTATTTTGTTGGATACGAGGCAATCCATGTACTTATTTATTATACGGTGTAGGGGTCAAAGATTTGTTAAAAAGTAATGTATGGTTTTGATCGTAATTTTGGCTACTTTTTTCATACATTTTTTCACTATACGACCCAGGTTTGCGGATTTGATTACGAAGAGGGAAATATAACTTAAATTTTGCGTGAGCCGAAATAATTTAGAATATTATAGATGAAAAAGACAAGCAAAAGAAAAACTCTGCGATGACAAGTTAAAAAATGACAATCTGCCACTCAGCCGCCATGATTGACCATGATCAGAATTTCCTTTTTATGAAGGTTTAACCACAGACTAGGTGGAATTTTCTTCTTAATAGTTTTACTAGTAAGAATATTCAGATTTTTCTTCCATGAAGACTTACTGGCAAAGAGTACAGTAATATAGGGGGGAAAGAGTACCCTCTTGCGGCTTCCACGTGCATATAAAATTGAAGCGCCACTTGATTTCTTAACAAGAACTAATGCACTAACTAATGCTATAGTACACACACACACAAACACACACAGCACACACACACTCACAGTACAGCTAATAGGTATTTTGGTAATTTTATTTTTCCCAATTCGTTCTTATTACCGTATTGTGACCTTGTCAAATGGTATTTTTTTAATTAATATCATTTGACAAAGTTAAATTAAGGTAGCCTAAAAAAATTGCTCAGTAAGTACCTACTTAATTGTGAAACATAATATTTTATTACCACACTATTAATTGAAATTAAACAAAAGATGGATTGGTAGATAAAAGTATTTATTAAAACAACACAGTAGGTAATTAACATTAAAATACAAAGTTGGCTTAGAAAAATAAGTGTAGGCGGTCATTTTACTTAAACATTATGCCCCTCAATAGACGTCTAAGAAAATTAATTAACTGTTGTGAATCATACGCAGAATAAAATGTATTACGTTACAATGTAAATAAAAGTGAGATAATGATTTATAAACCAGAAATAAATTACCAAACCATGTTGTCCCTGTTACCCTGAGTGGAACGGAACTCCTTTAAATATTCTCAATAACTTTAAATGTTTGGGTCATATAGTTACAAACGATCTTAGGGACGATCAGGACATTGAGAGGGAAGCTTACTGGTAAGATATGTTTCATACCAATGCCATCCTAAAATATAAAAAAAAATGATAGTGATATACTACGTATGGTTTAACTAGATTACGATGTTTTTGGACATAGGTATAATAGGTATTTGACGGCAGGTTGGTTCGAATCCTGCAAGGTGCAATCATTTGTGTGATGAGCAGAAATGTTTGTTTCCGAGTCATGGATGTAATATTCTTATCTATGTATGTTTATCCGTTATCTAGTGCCCATTGTACAGGGTATCCTAGTTTGGGGCTAGGCAATTGGTGTGAAAATGTCCCGAATATATTTATTAGTTAATTTTAAGGGACTAAAGGTCACCGCCCACGTAATGTCTCGGCTCCGGATCGGCACCGACTCGGCTAGTTTTCAACCCAGCTAAGGCGGGGCGACGGCGACGGCGACGAGATGGTTAGGTTAGGCCTCGAGCTTATTATAAAATATTATGGTAATAGCCTGTCGGCCTAATACGTCTCGCCCGCCGCTGGCAGCTCGGGTCGGCCCGCCCCGCGCCGCCAATTTCGGCGCCTATGTTACTCGGGGGGATGTAAGGATTCTAACGATACCCCATACGTCTAAATCTGTTCAGGCATTTAAAAGTTATGGTGGAATAAAGAAACTCACATACATACATACATACATACATACATACATGAATGCTAAAAACAATACACTCCTTTTTTGCAGTCGTGTAAAAGTAATCAATGTGGCCATACTAAAACGTGAGTCTTATAAAGTTTGAATCAAAAATTGAATATTGTTGGAAGCAGAGAACAAAATTAACAATAAAAGAGTTATTATAAAGTTAGGTTTTCATCTTTTACTTCCAGAAAACATCCAACTCTCCGAGAAAACTATCAACTACGGAGTTGGTTATTTGCTCGAAGGACACTATGGTTATGATTGTCGAACAAAAACGATAAGCAATATAAAACTCGTCACGCAGGAAGACACGGTCATAAGTTAACATATTTTATAAGGCTCCACAAACATCCTCCCACTTAACGCCACTACGTTATACTAGGTACCGTGAAGCGGTTTCAATTAAAGCGTATCCCAATTTCAATCGGGAGGATGGCCTTAAATTGGGAAGCCTTAAGTTGGCTGGGTCATGGATTTAGATAAATAATATGCCCCTGGAACGCAGCGCGCCCCGCCGGCTTAGGTGTGTAGAGCCCTTTAGTTAGGTACTCAAACTTTATATTACCAAACAACAACATATAGGTATTTTGTGGTTCGTGAAATGTGTCTTGCGGTACAAATGAGGTCTTTCAAGTACGGAACCATGAATTTGCATTTGACATATTGCTTGACCCCTATGTTACGGTTAATAAAGGTGGGCTTTAATTAAAATCCTAAGAACTAGCTTTTGCTCGCGATATCGTCCTAGCGGACTACAGTTTTTCGCGATATAAATAAAAAAGTAACCTTTCCCCAGAGTTTGATCTATCTCCAAACCAAATTTCCTTAAAATCGGTTCAGCCGTTTTGTAGTGAAAAGGTACTGATAGATAGAGACACTTACTTAATGATGTTTTTTTAATATTAGGTAGGTATTCATCAAGATCGGCTCAGCCGTTTAGTCATGAAAAGTAATATTAGTATGGAAGTACCTAAGTACTTCCATACTAATATTACTTTAATGTTCAAATGATTAAATGAACTACACGTCTTGAGGGGCTATCATCTTCTCGACATGTTATCCAATATACAGGGTGAATTTTTCAAGTGGGCGTGGTTGGCTAAATCAGAAACTATGAGGTTTAGCGAAAAGTACTCAAAGGAGTCTCGGGCCCGATTTTGATGAAAACTAAAAATGCATATTTGGATTTTTGAAAAAAAACAATATTCCTAGGCAGGAATCGAACACGTTGATTTTGGAAAAAAACACATACTGTATTATTATTACACCGTTCGATAGTGTCGCTAATAAGGATTGAATTCTGGGAAGAAATGACATACGGCAAACTTAAGGAAAATGTTGTATTTTAATAAACTGAATCATATTTTAAAGTACTGTTTTAAACCAGAAGTACTTGCAACGACATCGATAAAATTTATGTGTACGGAACCCTCCTCATCTGGTACTCGTAACGCTTGGCCAGATTCGTTGACATCACAGTTAAGTTCATTTGATTATCGATATTCTCTTGCCAAATTTATTTTTAATCGACTTCTCAAAAGGAGACGATTATATGTTCGGCTGTATGTAAGTTTTTTTTTTTTTATGTCGGTCGATATCTCCGTCAATTGTGGACCGATTTTAAAAATTCTTTTTTTTGTTTGAAAGAGTATACTTTCCAAATGGTCCCATATAAATTGTATCAAAATTGGTTCAGCAGTTTTTTGGGAATCAATAGTTTTGTTGTGTAAGTCCATTCGATTTTGTGTTTATATTGCCTTTATTTTGTGTTTATCTGTGAGATTTCTCAACCGATTTAGATGGTTGTTTTTTATTCAAAAGGGTAAACTTTCTGTGTAGCCCCTAGTAGTTAATTTCATCAAATTAACAATTGGTTCAGTAGTATTATTATGAAATAAATTTGTTTTATATTTAATGTTCTCTAATATCTTGGGATTTCTGAACTGAATTAGATGATTGTTTTTACTTGAGTAAGAAGACCTCTAGTGTGGTACTGTATAAATTTCATCAAAATTTGTTTATTAGCTTTAAACAAGCTTTAATTTAATTCTTTGTGTAATAATGAAGGACGAATTATTGAATTTAAGGACGTCCAAAGATGCTGAAGTTTTGTAGCAGTAGCAGTAGTAGTAGCAGTAGCAGTAGTAGTAGTAGTAGTAGTATATAAAACAACTACACAATCTGATGATGGAATCCCTTCGAGTTTGGGCTCATTTGGTTTGTCATTTGGTTTCATGTGGTATCAAGGGTCTGATGATGGAGCCGGAAGGTAGTCACAGGAACTCAACAACAAAATGATGGAAACCCTTCGAGTTTGGGCTCATTTGGTTTGTCTTGATGAGATCATGTCTCGTTTCATGTGGTATCAAGGGTCTGATGATGGAGCCGGAAGGTAGTCACAGGAACTCAACAACAAAATGATGGAAACCCTTCGAGTTTGGGCTCATTTGGTTTGTCTTGATGAGATCATGTCTCGTTTCATGTGGTATCAAGGGTCTGATGATGGAGCCGGAAGGTAGTCACAGGAACTCAACAACAAAATGATGGAAACCCTTCGAGTTTTGGCTCATTTGGTTTGTCTTGATGAGATCATGTCTCGTTTCATGTGGTATCAAGGGTCTGATGATGGAGCCGGAAGGTAGTCACAGGAACTCAACAACAAAATGATGGAAACCCTTCGAGTTTGGGCTCATTTGGTGAGGTCTCAAGTGTTCTGTGGTATTCAGGGTCTGATGATGGAGCCAGAAGATAGTCCCAGGTACTCAACAACAAAATGATGGAACCCCTTCGAGTTTGGGCTCATTCGGTTTGTCTTGAAGAGTTAACTGGTGTTATGTGGTATCCAGGGTCTGATGATGGAGCCGGAAAGTAGTCACAAGAACTCAACAAAAAAATCATGAAACCTTTTCGAGTTTGTGCTCATTTGGTTTGTCTTGGTGAGTTCTCTGGTTTTATGTGGTATCCTGGGATGATGGAGCTGGAAGGTAGTCACAGGAACTCAATAAAAAAATGATGGAACCCCTTCGAGTTTGGGCTCATTTGGTTTGTCTTGATGAGATCTCTGGTGTTATGTGGTTTTCAGGGCCTGATGATGGAGCCGGAAGGTAGTCACAGGAACGCAACATCAAAATGATGGAAAATGGACAAAACTAATTCAGTTGTTATATATGTAGGTTTTATTTACTAAAGTGAGTGAGTGTCTACTATTTTCTTTGGCATATATTCTTTCCAATGTTTTCTTAGGCCACTAAAAATCAAAAAATAAAATACTTTCCCATTAAAAAAAAGAGACTTCATATTATAAAATGTTATTTTGTAAACAACCACTAAAAAGAATGAAATAATTTACAATTGAGCCAGAACAGTATCACTTTTTCGAAATTACAAAGGTAATAATAATGCATAAATACAACATAAGATAAGAAAGAGTTTTTTGAAGGCGGTGCCAAACATTTTTTATCACACTTTTAATCTTATGAAGGTAATTGATAGATTCAGGCGTTACTTTGCGGAAATCCATATTTAAAATGAACAAAATAAAAATATGTAGCTTACTTCCGCCAAAACTGTAAGTCAGACAAATGATAAATGGTAAAATTAACACAAGTAAAACCCCACGCTAAACAAAACCCAACCCCAGATTGAACCTATTAAAAAAAATATATATATATATATATATACATACACAATAAAAAACCCCCAAGCTAAACAAACCCTACCCAAATACAAGTATCGAAACACTTATATATTCATATACATATAATATAAAAAAAAAACACAATAAAAAACATATACCTCAATCCAAATACCAAACGTCTGACATCAATACGACACGTGTTTCGCCTCTGCACGAGGCATCTTCGGGTGATGTTGACTCGTCGAATGCTGGACTGAGAGAATCATGTGTGTGTGTGTCTCATTAATAAGCAGCCAAGCAGGAAGATGAGTTAAGAATACAAGGAATATCTTCGAGTGTTTTACCGGTTTTTCAATTCTGAACCTATATGGTGGGAAATTAAATAATGGTACATTTCAAACAGTTTTTTTAGTTTTGCGATTTAGACGTAAATTATAATAGAATTCGTGACAAGCGTAGATAATAATTATTTACGCTATTTTTTATTAGGCGCTGTACGTTCTCAAACTTTTGTCCTGCTCGTCCAGGTGTAGTTTGAACGGAAGAGGTGATGCAGCCCGGGAGTCTACTTTAGATAAATTGAATGATTATGACAATAACAAAAAGAGCTCAGTGGTGTGCATTAGGAGAGGCCTACTAACTTCTGAACCGATTTTGATGAAAATTGATCACTGTTCCCCAAGTTGAAATAATAAAGATACAAAGAATTATTTCAATACATTCATTATGCTCGTGACTTACTTTTAATGGTGTCATTGTAAAGGGCGGCAAATATTAATTTTGCCCGGAGCGGCTAAATTGCTAGATCGGGCCCTGGATTGAACCCATAGAGTAACATCGAACCAGATTAAATATTTAAATACCAAAGAGTATATAAATAATACTTCCGAATAGAAGGTAACAGACAGACAAGAAGCCTATAATATATAATTTTAAGCTTATTGCAGACAGCATTGTCATATTCGTTCAATGCTCCCTCTTTGGGGGAGGCCTATGATAAGCAGTGGACTTCTAAAAATGTTGATGATAATATTTTACTCTGAGGATCCCCCCGTCAGACGCCAATGAACGTCTCAATGAAAGAATAAATACATAAAATATTATTTTAAAATAAGTTCTGATATCTCCCCAAGGGGGGCCCATCAGGGGAGACACGAGTCCGTCACGGAATAAACTATTTTACGTATGTAATACCACACGGCGACTCCTTTGGACGCTATTTTGGCCCACTTTAAACAGTCAGATTTCATTCAAATTTTGCACACCTGTCAAAGACCAATGACAATTCAATAATTCGAAAAAAAATATATAAAAAAAACTAGAAAATAAATAATAGTTAAAAAAAACTAAAAAACACGCTTTATATAGAAAACCAAACTAAAAAATAGAAAATAAATTTTAATAGTGTAAATAAGAAAAAAAAGATTTATTTAAAAAAAAAGCGTGGGGTGCTTCTCATATCTGTCAATGAAATATTTATAACTATTGACCCATGCATGCACCCACGATTTTTTTTAAATAAAACATTTTTTTCTTATTTACACTATTAGAATTTATTTTCTATTTTTTAGTTTGGTTTTCTATATAAAGCGTGTTTTTTAGTTTTTTTTATTTCGTTGCTATTTTTCAGGCGCAATCCCAATGTTGAAGGTGAAGACAGCATTGTATAACTGCGTCGCTTACTCGCTTACGTTTTTCGCATATTCTATCTCGCTCTTACTTTATGCTGTTTTATC
Organism: Alsophila aescularia; assembly: GCA_946251855.1. NCBI lineage: Eukaryota > Metazoa > Arthropoda > Insecta > Lepidoptera > Geometridae > Alsophila > Alsophila aescularia. The sequence goes on from OX276373.1 coordinate 66,487,384, forward strand.
CCCACAGCAGTACAAGCGCAATCGATCACAGAGCCTAACTTCACAAACATTGGCTGCGACTACTTGTAAGTACCTAGAATAGCAATAATAATAAAATAAAAAAACCTTTCATCACAGAACACCTAATAATTTCATGCCTCTTTTTAAGATTTTATGGCGGAATTTCCAATATTTCTAGTAGCCGAAAGTTGTTTAGTAGCAGAAAGGGTTATGAAGTCGTTTGAAAATTAAAACCGACGATGAATTACCTATAAAAACTCCTAGATAAGTTTTGATGAATATTATCTGAAAATGCACTGGAACTCTTTTAAAAAAGGCGTCCCAATCAGTTTAGAAATCTTGCAGCATGAGGGAACATATATAAATACAAAAACAAATGGGTTTATGTACTACCACAGTAAAAAAAACGTTTTAAAGTGAGTTTTTACTAGCCATCGCCATCAAAGCCATAAGAAAAAGCTGCATACGGAAAGCCAAACGAGAAAGCTGCATACGGTGCACGTGCCCTAGCCAGCGCAGCCGTCTCTGCTTTAGCAGGGCGGTTACACTAGGTAGTTTGTGATTTTAAGCACTCTCTCGTTTGTCACTTTATCTCTCCATGAAATGCCTAGAATACTTTGACGACACCGCATATGGAAGCAGTTTAATCGCTTCTCTTGCCTGGCGTACGATGTCCAAGTTTCAGCACCGTACTGACAAGAGTACACTTAAGATGCATGCTTGGTACACGATCATCTTTGTGTTTGTAGACAGGTGTTTGTTGTCCCAAACTCTTGTACTACGTAGCTTCCCGAACATCGTGACTGCCTTGCTGATGCGAATGTTGATCTCTGCATCGAGCGAGAGATTGCTCGACACGGTCGACCCAAGGTAGCAAAACGATTGCACTACTTCCAAAGGTGTATTATTCAACAAGATATCGGTGGTACTGTACAGCCTTGAGCCATTATAACGGTCTTCTTTGCATTAATTGACATTAAGAAAAGCTGGCACGCTCTTGAAAATTTGTCCAACATGAACTGTAGCTCATCAGGGGACCCAGCGACGAAAACTGCGTCATCAGCAAAAAGGAGGCTGTCAACAAACAAGTATTTTCGGTGACGTTTTGACTTTAGAAGAGATAGTTTATAGAGTTTGCCATCAGTCCTCGAATGCAGGTGGATACCCTGTTCAGTGTCACCTAAAGTAATATTGAAAACTAGCGAGAAAATAAACCAAACCGGGTAGGTGCTAAAACACAGCCCTGACGGACTCCTCTCTCCATATCAAAAGATTACGATGTGTCCCCATTGTAAATTACTGCACCCTTCATGTTGAGATGGAAAGACTTGATAAGGGACAAGAGTTTAGGCGGACACTCAATCCTGACAAAAACTGTATAAAGTCCTTCTGTGCTGACGGTGTCGAAAGCCTTGTTCAAATCGACAAAAGCTAAAGGAGTCCTCTGCTCTCTACTTTTCTCTTGAAGCTGACGAATGGTGAAAATCATATCTGTTGTTGGGCGCTGGGCACGAAAGCTACACTTTGCCTCAAGATATACGCGATCTGCAAGCTGTTGGAGCTTAGCCAAGATGATACGGCCAAACAACTTGCTCGCAATGCTAAGTAGTGAAATTTCGCGGTAGCAGTTGCAGTCTCCACGGTCGCCTTTTCCTTTATATAAGGTAATAATGTTGGCATCACGCATATCCTGAATTCGAGAGGGACCAAAGCCTCGAGCCAGAACTTCACAAACAAGTTGTACAGAATGGGCGCAACAGATTGTACTTTTATCACTTCGGTTAGGATTCCATTCTATTCCGGACTTTTGCCACACTTGACCTGTTTGATAGCAACAAGGATATCCTCAATAGTGGGTACCCCATTGAGCGCATGCCAGGTATTTAGTTTCGGGACCACGTTGTTGGCCTCATGCTGAATATCAACTGGCTGAGAATAAAGCTCGGCGTAGTGTTCTACCCAACGAAGAAGCTGTTGGTTATTATCTGTAATTACAGTACCGTCAGCTTTCTGTTATTACAGTACCGTCATTCTGGAGTAAATGTCTGTCGAATAAGCATTTGCAATAAATTGCGTGTTGCGCTGAAGGGCAGCCTTGGCTTTGGATAGTTCGCTTTTAGATTTACTTGAATGTTCCAGACGGTAATACTCGGCAGCTTTCCGTTTGGCATCGAGTAGTGGTTGAAGTTGATGAATGTTGTCATTAAACCAATCATTGCGTGCAGACTTGTCGTAACCAAAAACTTTAGCCGCTTTGTCAGTGAGAAGACGCTTAACTCGATCCCATTCAACGCCGGGTTCATCAGGGTCCCATGAAACCGTTTCTCTGCGAACCAACCTAATGTAAGATTCGACCCACTCGTTGCTCCTCGATGAGGGAATATTGATTTTCCTCTTACCTGGAGGACGAGAAGACCCTTTTAAGACTAAGTTGAATGGTAGAAATTACCAAATAATGATCGGTGTCGCAATCTGCGCTATGGAATGATCCCTCGTGTGTGGAGAATGTCCCTTAGTAAGTGTGACATCTACTCGTAGTTGTGTCACGAGGCGGTCCTAGGGTTTGGGCTTGCTCCACCAGCCCAGGGATCAAACCTCAGTGACACAGAATTACAGGAACTATTGGAAGCACAGGAACAGGAGTAGATGATCAGACTTTTGTACTAACACGATTCGGATTAAAATAACCTCTTATGTAGGTAGGTATTATCTTTTATATATTTACAAGTGTAATTCAACTGGTTATAAACTTATTTATGTATTTTATATCATATTTCCCTTTTGCTCCAAAATCAATGTATGAATGACAGGATATTTGTATTTAGAATGAATAATGACCAACTATCAAAATGAAAAGAAATGGATTATGAAAGAATTAAGAGATCAAAAGAGTATTATTATGAAAGAGGTTTTGACCTCGTCACAATACCCCGCCTCCCCGGAAAAAAATTTTTTTTTTTGATAGTAAACAAAAAAAAATTTTTTTTTGTAGTAAGGTTTGTTTAAAAAAAAAAAGAGAAAAAATATATATATGCTAAGGACAAAAGAAAAAAATAATAGTAGAAGTTAATAATAAAAATATATATAATAAGGGTAATAAAGTTAAAATAGTAAAATAATTAATTAAAATAATGGAAATGCTGAGAAGTCTTTTTAATTTTTATGTGAAAATGTTTATTAACAATGTCAATATACAATTGATTGGATTCCTAGATGCATTCAAATTCATAAATCACACATTCATTCATCATCATTCATAGTCTTATTCCCATTCCTTGGAAATAAAACTCGTAAGAAAGAGGAACCTTATATATCAATAAGGTCACTCGTGGAACCAATACAGTATAGTGTAGGCCTATTTATACAGTCACTATCCGCTGATCAGGGTGAGTATGCGAGTGTATGTGTGTATGTGTATGTGTGGTGAATGTGTGATGTGTGATGTGTAAATGTATGTATGTGTATATTTATATACAATTAGTGCCAAAATGGCTATACGTACCTTAGGGTACGACGTGCCTGTAGCACGTGTATGTACATAATAAACGTTGTGTTAGAACGTTAAAATAATATGAGTAAGGTAGGTAGGTAATAGCATATTAACTATAAAATAATACAGGTTTTGTGACCTAGTCTTGGTTTATAGAGTAATCACATTTGCCGCTCTTTTCAGTGTTGGTAGTTTTGTGTGTAGGTCTAGTAAATAATAATATATAGAACTTGTTTTCGCTTTAAACTGAACATTATGTTTGTAAAATATAAAAAAATACATAGCTAACAAGTAGTGTATTAGCTACTATTAGTACCAAATAATTAAAGTATGTAGTAAGTAAAATAGCACTGAATAGCAATACGTAGGGACTTGAAGTAAATATTCATAATTAATCCGAAAAGTTAGTAAAGTGAATAAAAAAAATTAGGCTAAAAATGTGGACATTACTCCGTAAAGGGAAATTATATTAAAATTACATTATTTACAACATAAATACAAGGTTATTTGTAAGTAGGGAACCTACAATGGTCATAAGTAGGTATTTAAATATATGGTAAGGTACAGGAATATGAAAGCAACGTAACTTTCATAGTACATAATTATAATAAAGTATGTAAGTAGACAAGTGATGGTTAAGGTTAAGACGTACGTGGTATAGGTTTAATGTTTTGACATGCCAACGGCCTAAGGGATTACCAGATAAATCACTGAGGTCGTAAATTAGTGGTGAAATTTTAGCTGCTATGATGCATTTTACAAATTTAGGAGCTAATTTAGCTGAAAAATACTTGCCTGCTGAACTTATGGGATAATCACGTTTCCATATAATGTCGCCTTGGTTAAATTCAAGGTGTTGATGATGTTTATTATAATATTTTGCGATAGTTTCATAAGCGCGGAATAAACGTACTTGAACTTCAGCAAATAAAGGGCTTAACTGACCTATGTTGTTAGCGTACTCATCGCGTGGAGCAAAAATCAATTCTTCAGTTAGATCCGATTCATTATATACAGAACCACATGTTACAAGTTCGCGACCAAATACTAAGAAAGCTGGTGTGATTTTTTTAGTTTCATTAACAGCTGAATTTATGGCAAATTGGATTTGATTTAAATATAAATCCTAAGTACGATGGTCATTACCAACAAAAGAAGCAACTGCTGTTATAATTGTTTTGTTGTAACGTTCAACAGTATTGACTTGCGGACAGTAACGGGGGGTGTAATGAATTTTTGGTATGTTGTAATATAGAAATAAATCCTGGAGTTCATGACTAATTAGTTGAGGGCCATTATCTAGGATTATGGTCTCTGGAATACCATAAACCATAAAAACTAAGTTCTCAAGTATATGTTTGATTACAGAAGAGGTAGATCGCTTCATGGGGAATATAAGACAATATTTGGAAAAACAACATGTGACTACAAAAATAAATCTATTAAGTTTACGTGTCATTGGAAGTGGACCAACAATATCAATAGATATGCATTGGAAAGGACGAGAACAGTTCTTAGGTTTACCCATCAGACCAATGGTATTTTGATTCTGATGCTTGTAAGCGAGGCATGTTTCACATTTGGAAATATGGCTGGCAATGTCTTTGTCAATGTGTACATTCCTGGCCAGAAGTATTTTTCTTTAATACGATGGTATGTTTTGAAAGTGCCAAAATGAGCTGCTGTTGGTAACGAATGGTTTTCGTCGATAATAGCTGTACGAAATTCAGATGGGATTACTTCTTTCCAACTTAATTCTGAGTTTATGAGGGTATTAGAACGGGTGTACCTGTAGAGTTTATTGTGTCGTATCATATAATCAGGAGTTGTTGTGGGATTTGTGCTACACTTGGAGTATACAGAAGTGTACCACGAATCAGAAGTCTGTATTGGATCATAATTAATCACATTAATTGGTTTAATACGAGATAATGTATCTGGGACCAAATGTTCCTTGCCACGTTTATATTTAATGTCAAAATTAAACATTGATAAGCGTATGCTCCAACGGGCAAGTCTACCTGTAGGATTATCTAAGTGTAAGAACCATTGAAGTGCAGAATGATCGGTATAGATAGTAAACTTTTGACCATTGTCTAGATAGCAACGCCAATACTCTAATGCTGTTATAACGCTTAAGAGTTCACGTTCAGTGATAGAATAGTTTCTTTGGGGACCTGTAAGTAATTTGCTCATGTAAGCTATGGGTTTTTCAACTCCATCGAAGTCTTGGGTAAGCATTGCTCCAAGTCCAAAAGCGGATGCGTCGCAATGAACAGCAAAGGGTTTAGAAAAGTCAGGGCAAGTTAGAATAGGAGTTGATATTAAAGCTTGTTTGATTTTATTAAAAGCTTTATCAGCTTCAGAAGTCCACTTGAAAGCGGGAGCTTTCTTACTGGTAGACGTAAGTTTAGTGAGGGGAGCAGCTAATGTGCTAAGATTGGGTACAAAGCGTCTATACCAACTAGCTGTACCGAGAAACTTTTTCACCTCGCGAGCAGACCTGGGTGCTGGTATTTCTAAGATTGCTTTGACTTTATCAGGGTCTGTGTGGAGACCTTGATCATCAATTACGTAGCCTAGGTATTTAAGTTCATTTCGGAAAAATGCACATTTTGGAAAATTTACTGTTATACCTGCTTTTGAAAGTTTTGCGTGTAATTTGTTAAGCAAACGTACGTGTTCCTCGTACGTTTTTGTGGCTATTATTATATCATCCAAATAATAAAAAAGAGAGTCGTTATTAGACTCATCAGAAAGAAGATTATCAATGAATCTTTGTTGCGTAGCTGGTGCGTTAGTAAGACCAAAAGGCATAACCTTAAATTGAAAAGATCCACAACGTGAAAAGCAGTCTTAGGTCTGTCTTCTAAACGTAAAGGCACTTCCCAAAAAGCTTTAGCAATGTCAATTGAACTCAGATATTTAGAATCTTTAAGGTTATCTATAATGTCTGATATGAATGGTAATTTATAAGCATCTTTTCTAGTTATGTCGTTAAGCTTACGACTGTCGACACAAAATCTCCAAGTACCATCTTTCTTAGGGGTAATAATTACAGGATTTAGCCATGGGCTTTCACAAGGCTCTATAACATAAAGTTCTAGCATTTTATCAACTTCTGCTCGAAGAGCTTTGTAGGCAACTCGATATTATTTTGCCTTGTTGTTAGGCGCATCATGTACCTACTTGTTTGTATAACGCGAGCCGCGCGAAGGACGGACGCGGGGCAAGGAAAAGAGTGCGGGGATGCGCGGGCGCTCGGCCGCCCGGGCTCCGGCCGGCAGCCGACCGCCGCGCCACGCGTCGTCGATTAGTGTGAAAATAACGACGGGAGAGTACGCACGTCGCCCGTCGCACCGCGTCACGCGCCACCCGCGACTCGCGATCTTATTTTTGTATATAAACCTAATATCTCATGTTTCTGTGCTAATTTAATAAAAGTGGTTAAAGTGGAACTCTGTTTTTGATGGAACCCTGCACCTAAATAGTTTACATATGGTCCTTCATTGCGGATCGTCAAAGATGGAGACACGAAGTCAGGCTAGCGCTAGACTACAGCAGGAGGCCCGAACAGGTGATGCAGGAACGACGCCACGGCCAGCTGAGGTGTGTTTGGACGAGAAAAACCAGCACACTGGTCGCCGTGATTGTGGAAGTGTGGCGTCCGGATCACGATCGAGTCGAGCTAGTAAAGAAACGCTGAGACGTAGAGCCGAGTACGAGGCTGAGGTCCAGCTAGCCCAGATTAAAGCAGACTTAGTAGAAAAGAAATTAGCACTCGACATGGCGGAGATAGAAGAAGAGTGTGACGAATTGTGTGAATTCCCGCCTAACCGACCGGACGTCGAGGAATGGCTACGGAGCGCACCGATTCCCCGCGTCGAGTCTGCAACGGCCGAGCAGCAAAACGCGGGCGTCGCGGGCGCCGTGGCTGCGACTCCGCTGGCGCTCTCAGCGATCGCGCGGGTCAACGCCCCCACCGCGCCCGCCTTGAGTGGAGCGCGACCGATCGTTGAAGCACCCGCGCTCTCTGCCGCTACTGCTGTCGCGGGAAACATACCGCTGCCAAATATCCGCATGCCGATAGCCGTGCCGATGATGAAGAATTGTTACGAACTCCCCTCTTTCGGTGGAAACGCAGCCGACTGGCTATTATTTAAAAAAATGTTTGAGATGACTACTTCGACCTACCAATTTTCTGAATTAGAAAATATCGCTCGTATTCAGGCAGCATTGTACGGTGAAGCGAAATGTTCAGTAGAAGACCTGCTACGTTCAGGATCGGACTCGGAAAGTATTATAAATACGCTAGAACAGGAATTCGGCCTCCCGAATTTATTAATGGAATGCGCGATAAATAAAATCAAAAATCTCCCGCGAGTATCGGAAAGTGGTCGTGAATTAGCGAAGTTTACATCGGTGGTTAGAAACAGCGTATCGCTTCTAAAGAATGTCAAAGCGGATGGCTATATCAATAACCCGCAGCTAGTTAACGAATTGCTGAGTAAGTTAACACCGATCCAGAGGTCGCAATATGGAGAGTACGTTATGAAGCAAGAAGGTAAATTCAGTGCCGATTTAAGAGTTTCACCTAATCTTGTCGTGCTAGTAGATTTTCTCAGCCACTTGTCAAAAGCATCATCGTATTATATCCCGATTAATGCCGTACAGCCGAATACAACTACAACATCGCACAACTTTAACACGTCGAACGCCAACACTCGCCGAGTTAACCCTACCGCTGCCAACAGTGGTACCGGTTTCGCGAGGTGGAATCAACAGCGACCACCTTTTAAGCAGCGTGATCGTGTACACACGAGTGTTGAAGTACAGTCGCCGACGGAAATGAAGTGCCTTTTGTGCACGGAAAATCATGAACTACCAGAGTGCGTTACGTTTCGTAATAAAAGTAGTGATGAAAAATGGGACTTTATTAAAGACAATAAGTTATGTTTTAAATGTTTGGTGAAAGTACATTCGAGATACCAGTGCCGCGCTAAACGATGCGAAAAATGTCGGGCGTCACACCATACGCTGCTCCACGCGCCACGCGCGTGTGACTCCGCCGCCGCAGCCACGCAGCCGCAGGTGAACGCGCGGGAGCGCGCGCCTTCATCACGGGTAATGTCCACTGAGTCAGTGACAAACATTGGTGAGCGATTTACTAAAACATTACTTAAAGTGATTCCGATTGTATTCTATGATAATGATAATAATGAAAAGGTTGCATACGCTTTGTTAGACGACGGTGCGACTGTTTCCTTGATTGATGAATCTATAGCTGGTAATTTAAGTGGCCCAACTTTCGCGCTAAGAATTGTTAGCGCGCGTGGTCAACATGTAACGGATGAAAACTCACGTAGGGTGACCACACTTATTAGCGGACCTAATGGGGAATGTCACAACATCACTCTCCGAACTATTAGGAACTTGGACCTTCCTCCTCAGAGCATGCCCGCCAGTATCATACATAATAATGCTCATTTGCGTGACTTAGATTTGCCTGTATGAGAATGCTAAACCTATGGTACTAATAGGACAGGATAATTGGGAAATAATTGTGAACCAAAGTATTAGGCGGGGTAAATCCGGACAACCCGTAGCTTCTTATACAAAGTTGGGGTGGGCTGTACACGGTCCGATGGGATCTGTTGACGGTTTGGGTAACGAGTCTGTGAATTTTATTTCGGAACGAGATGATTTACACGAATATGTCAAACAGCAGTTTGAGTTGGAATCGATAGGTATTTCTGAAGTGTCTAGGAAAAACGTGGAAACCGAGCGGGCTCTCGAGATCCTGAATAATACCAGCCGCCGTGTGGAAGGTGGTTGGGAGGTGGGACTCCTCTGGGCACGAGACACTGTAAATTTGCCGGACAATTATAACTGTGCGTTCAAGCGGTTACAAGGGATAGAGACAAAGATGAAACGGGGCGCGGATTTCGCCGATGCGTATACTAAACAGATTGATAGGCTGATAGGAGAAAAGTACGCTAAGTTAGTTGAGAGGATACCCGATAAACCCCTGTGGTTTCTGCCCCACTTTTGTGTTACCAATCCTAATAAGCCTGGTAAATTAAGGCTTGTGTTCGATGCGGCCGCAACGCATCGTGGGACGTCGCTGAACGATAATCTGTTAACCGGCCCAGATTTGCTGAACTCGTTATTAGGCGTGTTATTCAGATTTAGACTAGGACCCATTGCATACACAGCTGACATCGTAGATATGTTTTTACGGGTTAAAATTCGAGCAGAGGACCAAGGGGCTCAATTATTCTTGTGGCGAGGACAGGATTGCGGAAAAGACCCCGATGTTTATGCTATGGACTCCATGATATTTGGGGCTAAATCGTCGCCGACCTCTGCCATTTTCATATTGAATAAAAACGCGAGTGAATTTGAGCAGTTGAAGCCTGATGCGGTACGGGCTATTCGTGAAAATCATTACGTTGATGATTATGTAGACAGTGTTTGGTCAGTTGAGCAAGCGCTGATCGAGGATGTCTCTGCGATCCACGCAGCCGGTGGTTTTGTGATAAGGGGGTGGATTACGAATTCCCCTGAGTTGCGTGCTGAGCTACCAGCTGTCGTACCAGCGCGAGAAGAAGTGCTGTTTACGTTGTTGACAGAAGTCGAGATGTTGATAAATAGTAGGCCGCTTACTTATGTCGCAACAGATCCCACTTCGCCGGTAGTACTTACACCGAATCATTTAATACTAGGCACGGCATCAGGCACATCCACGCTGGGTAGTTTCGATGCGTTAGATCTGGATGCTAGGAAGTCCTGGCGCAAAGCTCAAGCACTGGCGGAGATGTTTTGGGGTCGTTGGTTGCGAGAATATGTACCCACGCTTCAGAAGCGTCAAAAATGGTTGAATGTTTCACGTCCAGTAAAAGTAGGAGACGTCGTACTTATTTTCGATAAGAACCAACCTCGTAATACTTGGCCCAAGGGCGTAATAAGTGAGGTCTACCCTGCGCGAGACGGACACATTAGAGTTATAGACGTGAAAACTTGTAAGGGGATTGTTAAAAGACCTGTTGTTAAAGTAGTCGTGTTGCCTACTTGTCGTTGTGCCTTGGTAGTGTTATCGGCTAAACGTAGCCTCAAACAAGGGGGTGGAATGTAGGCAACTCGATATTATTTTGCCTTGTTGTTAGGCGCATCATGTACCTACTTGTTTGTATAACGCGAGCCGCGCGAAGGACGGACGCGGGACAAGGAAAAGAGTGCGGGGATGCGCGGGCGCTCGGCCGCCCGGGCTCCGGCCGGCAGCCGACCGCCGCGCCACGCGTCGTCGATTAGTGTGAAAATAACGACGGGAGAGTACGCACGTCGCCCGTCGCACCGCGTCACGCGCCACCCGCGACTCGCGATCTTATTTTTGTATATAAACCTAATATCTCATGTTACTGTGCTAATTTAATAAAAGTGGTTAAAGTGGAACTCTGTTTTTGATGGAACCCTGCACCTAAATAGTTTACAAGCTTTCTGTTTTTCAGGTGATAATCGATAGCATCGTTGACGAATTGGTGGGTGGTCACCTGTATCAATACAGTGTTCAATAAGGTTTGTTCTTCCTAAAGGAAGTACGTCGGTAGAAATATTACGAAATTGTTCTACGACTGCATTAGCAAGAATCAATTGTGTATCTGTAAGTCTGTCATAAGACTGTAAGTAAGTATCATTATTATTGATGATAAACATGGGAGTATCTGAACTCTTGAGCATACTGACCGTATTAAGTATATCTGGAGCCAGCTTAAAAGTTTTCCAGAAGTCGATACCTAATATGAAAGGTTGAGTAACAGCGGGTATTACATGGGCAGTAATTATAGCAAACTTATTTTTAAATAAAGTTGGAAGCTTAATAGTACCAATTGAATTGATTGTTTGACCATTAGCAACAGAACCTTTGATAATTTGGTCACGTTGTAGTTCCAAACCATGTTCAAGTAATAATTTATGTGAGTTATTACCTAAAATTGTAATGGCACTGCCACTATCCAGCAAACCGTTAAGGGCTAAATTCCCAACATTTACTCTAAGGTATGGACGTTCACAAAGAGGAGCGTAGAAACGTGGTATGTTTTGAAAAATATTGAAATAGTTTTAAGCCAATTGTTCCAATCATTTTGATCAAAGTTATTGTTAGTATTACAATTTTGTGTTTCTAGTTCCTCTCTAATTAGTTTTTTGAATTTTTTGTACATACAGGGCAATTGGTAAAAATTACGTCTTTTTTACCGCAACGAAAACAAACTTTATGTCTGTAGGGACATTGAAATAAAGCATGACTGTCGTTCAACAGCGAGGGCAAAATATAGGTAGTGCAGGTTTCTTAGAATCTGCAGCAATTGAATGTACAGGGTAAGGTTGAGGGTAAGGGTGTGTTTGCACAAGTGGTTGTTGTAAGGTATTGTACGCATAATGTGGTATATTAGGTGTAGCAGTGACTTTGTGTTGGGTATTAGAGGTCGAAGGCTTCGTTAAATGTTGTAGTGTAGAAGGAGTATCAGAGTTGGAAATTTCAATGCAACTTTCGTACCATTTGCACGATTTCAATAATGTTGCGACCGAGTCGAGATCGTCTGGTGATAACCTTTGACCGAATTCGGGTCGCAAGTTACGCCTAAGAATATCAATCTTGGCTCTTTCTGAAATAGGCTCACGTAATTTTGCAAATAATGATTCTAATTCGGTAAAATAACAAATCACACGCTCAGTTGTTTTTTGTTTGCGAGCATCTATGATTTTCCGTAGTTTATAGTCGTAGTCTGTAATTTCAAATTTATTTAGTAATGTAATTTTAAAAGATTCCCAATCCGGGATTGTTTGTTTGTGAGCTCGAAACCAATCCAAAGGAGTTCCTTTAAGAATGTCGTATATGTGGTTGTATAGTTCAGTATGTGAAATATTTCGAGCAACTGCGAATTCCTCTACTTTTTCAATAAAATCTTTTGGACAACTATCCCCCTTATAAATAAACCGGTTTTATTTCGTTACTTGATCTGTTGATCGATATATTTTGTAGGTTTTGTGTCAAAATATGGTAATTGAGTTTGTTGTTCTGGAAAATGATCGTGTGTATTTTCTGTAGAAGAGCAGCTAGGATTTTCTAATGTTTCGAAACGTTTTTGTAAATCGAAGAAACTTTCTGAAACATTTTTAAATGTTTCTAGTTGTACTGTCGTAAGTTCGGTGGTAATATCCATGTTATTTAATCTATTTTTAACATGCAGAATATAGGACGCATTCTTCTCCTTTCGTACCGGGTAAGCTATTAAACGTGCAGAAATAATGGTTAGACATTTTTGAATTTCGGCTATATCCTGTTCAAATGTATACGGACTTTGACAATCTTGTGTATTCAAGCTGTCAAGTAAGGTCGATAACCTTGAACGTAAATTTTCTGCAGTATCTGTTGTATGAACTTCAGCATTTCTACATTTTAATTCATAGATCAATTCTGGTTTATTTAGATGCGCAGGGTCCATTTTTATTTAATATGAGACCAGCAAATAAAACTAAGTGTTTACTTTGTAGGTAACGTGCGGTTAGTGCGTTTAATGCGTTAGCAACGCTTTAAAAATATATATAAAAAAAAGCGTTAATGTAACTACGCGTTAATGCGTCACGCATAATAACGCGTCAAAGTTTAGAGTAATTCGGAACTAGGTAGGCCGATAGTGAAATTCGGAATAAAGTACGTGTTCTGGGTTTGCCAAATATTTCCAATCCAAATTTAAATCAAGATAACCTAGTGCCTTTTAGAATTTTGTGGGATGACTTAAAAATTGAACACTGATTAAAAAAAACACGGAGAAATCAGGAACTTGTAGGCAGGTAGAGCAGGCTGGGTACGGACACGTTGAGGGCGCCAGTGTCACGAGGCGGTCCTAGGGTTTGGGCTTGCTCCACCAGCCCAGGGACCAAACCTCAGTGACACAGAATTACAGGAACTATTGGAAGCACAGGAACAGGAGTAGATGATCAGACTTTTGTACTAACACGATTCGGATTAAAATAACCTCTTATGTAGGTAGGTATTATCGTTTATATATTTACAAGTGTAATTCAACTGGTTATAAACTTATTTATGTATTTTATATCATATTTCCCTTTTGCTCCAAAATCAATGTATGAATGACAGGATATTTGTATTTAGAATGAATAATGACCAACTATCAAAATGAAAAGAAATGGATTATGAAAGAATTAAGAGATCAAAAGAGTATTATTATGAAAGAGGTTTTGACCTCGTCACAGTTGATGCTAATGACCAGCAGCCTTATTGTCTAACTCTGGTGGTAATGGCAATCAAATCCATTACCATTACCATTGGCGGTTCCAGCAGGGCGACCGCGGATACGCAAAGTTAACGTAAACGTTTTCAATTTGACATTTTAAAACAACTTAGCTACACTTTGCCTCAAGATATACGCGATCTGCAAGCTGTTGGAGCTTAGCCAAGATGATACGGCCAAACAACTTGCTCGCAATGCTAAGTAGTGAAATTTCGCGGTAGCAGTTGCAGTCTCCACGGTCGCCTTTTCCTTTATATAAGGTAATAATGTTGGCATCACGCATATCCTGAATTCGAGAGGGACCAAAGCCTCGAGCCAGAACTTCACAAACAAGTTGTACAGAATGGGCGCAACAGATTGTACTTTTATCACTTCGGTTAGGATTCCATTCTATTCCGGACTTTTGCCACACTTGACCTGTTTGATAGCAACAAGGATATCCTCAATAGTGGGTACCCCATTGAGCGCATGCCAGGTATTTAGTTTCGGGACCACGTTGTTGGCCTCATGCTGAATATCAACTGGCTGAGAATAAAGCTCGGCGTAGTGTTCTACCCAACGAAGAAGCTGTTGGTTATTATCTGTAATTACAGTACCGTCAGCTTTCTGTTATTACAGTACCGTCATTCTGGAGTAAATGTCTGTCGAATAAGCATTTGCAATAAATTGCGTGTTGCGCTGAAGGGCAGCCTTGGCTTTGGATAGTTCGCTTTTAGATTTACTTGAATGTTCCAGACGGTAATACTCGGCAGCTTTCCGTTTGGCATCGAGTAGTGGTTGAAGTTGATGAATGTTGTCATTAAACCAATCATTGCGTGCAGACTTGTCGTAACCAAAAACTTTAGCCGCTTTGTCAGTGAGAAGACGCTTAACTCGATCCCATTCAACGCCGGGTTCATCAGGGTCCCATGAAACCGTTTCTCTGCGAACCAACCTAATGTAAGATTCGACCCACTCGTTGCTCCTCGATGAGGGAATATTGATTTTCCTCTTACCTGGAGGACGAGAAGACCCTTTTAAGACTAAGTTGAATGGTAGAAATTACCAAATAATGATCGGTGTCGCAATCTGCGCTATGGAATGATCCCTCGTGTGTGGAGAATGTCCCTTAGTAAGTGTGACATCTACTCGTAGTTGTGTCACGAGGCGGTCCTAGGGTTTGGGCTTGCTCCACCAGCCCAGGGATCAAACCTCAGTGACACAGAATTACAGGAACTATTGGAAGCACAGGAACAGGAGTAGATGATCAGACTTTTGTACTAACACGATTCGGATTAAAATAACCTCTTATGTAGGTAGGTATTATCTTTTATATATTTACAAGTGTAATTCAACTGGTTATAAACTTATTTATGTATTTTATATCATATTTCCCTTTTGCTCCAAAATCAATGTATGAATGACAGGATATTTGTATTTAGAATGAATAATGACCAACTATCAAAATGAAAAGAAATGGATTATGAAAGAATTAAGAGATCAAAAGAGTATTATTATGAAAGAGGTTTTGACCTCGTCACAGTTGATGCTAATGACCAGCAGCCTTATTGTCTAACTCTGGTGGTAATGGCAATCAAATCCATTACCATTACCATTGGCGGTTCCAGCAGGGCGACCGCGGATACGCAAAGTTAACGTAAACGTTTTCAATTTGACATTTTAAAACAACTTAGCTACACTTTGCCTCAAGATATACGCGATCTGCAAGCTGTTGGAGCTTAGCCAAGATGATACGGCCAAACAACTTGCTCGCAATGCTAAGTAGTGAAATTTCGCGGTAGCAGTTGCAGTCTCCACGGTCGCCTTTTCCTTTATATAAGGTAATAATGTTGGCATCACGCATATCCTGAATTCGAGAGGGACCAAAGCCTCGAGCCAGAACTTCACAAACAAGTTGTACAGAATGGGCGCAACAGATTGTACTTTTATCACTTCGGTTAGGATTCCATTCTATTCCGGACTTTTGCCACACTTGACCAGACAAATGATAAATGGTAAAATAACACAAGTAAAACCCCACGCTAAACAAAACCCTACCACACAAAAAAAAAAAAATATATATATATAAATATATATACACAATAAAAAACCCCCAAGCTAAACAGACCCTACCCAAATGACTTACAGTTTTGGCGGAAGTAAGCTACATATTTTTATTTTGTTCATTTTAAATATGGATTTCCGCAAAGTTACGCCTGAATCTATCAATTATGCCAATTACAGACTTAGCAAGGGTTTATTTCAATGGTTGTTCGAGAAAATAATTCCCCAACTGCTACCGGCGACAGTTTGGCGGTACTAAATTATTATTGTATATTTATTATTTGGTTCTGCACGACCAGTGCATTTAGCCAGTGCCAGGTAAAGAGATATAGCAAATTGTATGTTTTTTTCAACAGATTTTTAAAATGTCTAGTCTCAGTCAGTCAGATAGTCAAAAGTCTAGTCATGTCACGATTCAGTAAAGTGGTGGAGATTTACTAAAACTTCCTAGGGAGTTCCGGAAAGAACACGAAATGGCACGCTTGTATCATTTACCTACACTAGTGCACGTTACCGAATACCTTACGGTTAATATTCACCAATATTACACATTAACACTCGAAGATACACAAGTTTAGAAAATAATAAAAAGTTAAACACCCGTTTCGATTTCGTTTGCCGCCGAAAGTAGGTACTACTTAATGATATAAACTTTCTTGGTTATGGCCTTGCTAATGGTATAATCGTTTAATAATTTGTGGTTTTAAAATGACAAATTGAAAACGTTTACGTTTACTTTGCGTATTCGCTGTCGCCTATCGCCCTGCACTTTGAGAAATAAAACAAAGCAAAACACCCGTTTCGATTTCGTTTCTCGCCGAAAGTCAGAATATAGAGGTTTATGGTTTTAAAATGACAAATTGATAACGTTTACGTTTACTTTGCTTATCGGCGGTCGCCCTGCAGACGATTGAAAACTATTCATTCGTTCAATAAACCATTACAATACGATTACTCATCGCGGTACCAATTTTTATTCGATAGTAATCGTCAATGGTAAACGTAAACGTAAATAAAACCATAACTATCGCTCATCCGCGGTCGACCTGCAGTTCGCCGTCCAGGGGAATTGTCTAATATTTTCGGTGGTAATCGTCTTGAAAAAGTGAAGGCCATTTCGTTCTTTCCATAGACTACATAACACAAAAAACATATGCTCTTGCGTTCCATTTCATGAAGAACAGCTTTGAGCACTTTTTAGTGCTTTTTTGAACTAATGGTTGTAAAATGTTAATTTAGCCATATAAACATGTGTAGTGTTTTATTTGTTTATTATAATCTAATTTATATTAGTTATGCTGTTTAATAAATTGATATTCTTCAAAAAATAATATTCAAGTATATTATAGCCTGACGTTGCGTAGAACAAAACGTTGGTTTGGAAGTTATTATTTATTCTGGACCATATTAAAGTATGTGTTTGTTTGTTGTTTACTTTAGCATTCACTAATGAAATGAAAATCAAATGGAAAAAAATAAATATTAAATAGGTAGGTTATAGTCACAAGATTTGTGTGAGTTTGTGCGAAACGTGGATAAACTAAAAGTGGAATTGCTTTGTGAGATGTAATGTATGTCGAGGTTATGTTCGTTTTCGGATATAATATTGACAAATATGCCTTGATTTAGCAACAAATACGTACCTATGTACCATATTGTATTTTAGAATGTCATCTGATAAAGTGGTCTTTGCATAGACCTACAATTGGTCATCGAGTTAGATCGAAACTTTGAATAAATATATCGCAAGTTCTAACAGTCTTTGGCTTGGCTATAGAGGAATTTTGGTGGACTAATGAATATTATCTAAGCACCTATTCGAGTCTAGTTTAATTTACCTACTAGGTACATAGACATATATACTAGGTATATGCATTTTCACAAATGCTCATCAACAACATACATATTTTAATGGATTTTTACCTCATTTCAATGCATACATAATGGGTTATGTTTTGTGTCATTTTACTTCACAGCACAAACTAAGAAGGAGATATACAGATAAGATACTGCTGCATAACCAATGTTGACTTCTGTAAAACATTCCCCAATAGAAGAAAACATTCATCAACAGAACTCAAGCTTTCTGTAGTCCCGCAGGTAGGTACCTATATTTTGTATAATATTTATTAACTAGGTAGGTACATACCTAATAATTATTATTGACTGGCTTGGGTAAAGGCTGGCAACGAGAAATGCATAATACACACCCCCTAAGCGGGACATTGTATATTTTTGGTGTACAATAAAGAGTTATCTATCTATATTTAGTCACATAGGTAATTAATTGACTATATAATACTCTAGCTACATAGTTAGACACCACCTTAAGAAACTGTTAATGTAAGGTGTCTTGTTGGCCCGGAGTAATAATAGGTCCATCCCTTCTCACCCCACGTGTGCTTTGAGCACCAGCCGGGGTTCAGGAGATGGGCTGCAGCTTGCACCTGTGTCAGTATGAACATTTCAACAAATTAACCTCTCTTTTGAATTGTTTACAAATTTGATCTAACTCTACAAAAGTAATACTGCATATTACAATATTGACTATGTAGACAAATTGGACGGAGCCGAGATTTTAATAAAATAAACAACAAATTAAATTTGAAGTTAATTTTATTGGTCTTACTTTTGACCGTACAATTCAAGCGAAGATAAAATAATGACAATTTGTACTTAGTAACTTCCTTATATAACTTTTATAAATGCGTAGGCGATTTCTAGTACATTCTTCATTTGCAATAACAACTAAGTAGTTACATTTCTCATACTTTAGCGAGAAAAACATCTAAGTACATAAATGCTTATTCAGCTATGCGCAATTAAATCAAATCAACATGTAGAGTACCTCTACTGCGCATTATTCATAGAAAAACAACATAAGTACAAAAAGTGCTTACTTGGTACTTTCACAATCGAAGGAAGTACCTACTTGTATGATTAAATATGTCGCAATTGGACTTCGGTAAACAACGGTGGGTTTGTGGTACATATAACTATGTAGTACTTGTTATGTACTTGTTATGACAAATGATCATAGCTATATCTTTATTTTCAGATTCAGTTCAGTACCTGTCTATCACAGTAAACAGGATCATTTCAAGTCGGATTGCAGCGGGAAGAGATTCATAGCATGTCCATAAAATGCAAAAGGATGCTGCTTCTCAAATCTACTTATTATATTTGTATTATAATATGTAGGTATATACCTAGTTACTGCACTTTTTTATACCATTTGTGCTCATCACACAAATGATTGCAACTTGCGAGATTCGAACTTGCAACCATTTGTTGACTCTCAGTCAGGGCACTAGCCAATTCATCTCTTACGACCACCTGGGTGAACCGTGGAAAGTTTTTTTTTACAATAGCTTACCTTTCTCCACCTTGGTGTTACTTGGGAAATATTTAGTTTCCACTGTCCACCTTGTTATCACAACTTTTCTGATTTGAAGTGCATAGAGATAATAATTTATTGGTCTATTTTGTTGATATTTGTTGTTAAACATTGAACATCCATAGATATTATAATAGCCACATGGTCATCACCAATATTAGGGGCTTGAGAGCCTGTCCATTAGTTTGGAGATGTTGTTTTTCTGCAGTTGGCTACAAATTCGCCCATCAAAATATTCTTCATTTTATGTTTTTGTAGGTTAGGTACTTATAGTGCCTGTAATCGAATAAATTAGATATGTTAAACTGAAATAAGTGCTAGTAGAAGTAAATATCGAAATATTCTCTTTGTATCGAACTATATATATATCACAAAAAACCAGTGAATTTTCTGTTTGACTTTCGCAAGTTTGGAAGTCAAATTTTCGGAGAATTAATGCCTGAAATTAATAAACCGCAATTAATTATGATACCTAGATTACCCCTTCCCTTTGAACTTACGCAAAAAGTCAACTTTTGATTCAATAAAACTATAATTTCGTCACAAACTCAAAGCCAGTTGATACGAAAGGTTAGGACAGAGCAACCTTTTTCATTTGACATGTCTCGGTGGCGATGAAAATTTAGACAATACCAATATATGTCAAAATATGATGTTTCGTTCATTCATTTCGCTTAAAAACAGCTGATAGTGGAGACTCGGTGAAGATCACCGAGGAGATCACCGGTGGATAGTTAGACAATTCGAATTCGGAGATTCATGTTCATAATGGTGTAAATGAACATCAGTTTCATTATCACCAGAGTTAGACAATAAGGCTGCGGATCTAGGGTGTTTCCATGACACCTTGCGCATGAATTTGCCTTTAAAGAAAGTATTGGTAACACAGAGTTCAAAACGAGAACAAAACTCTAGGAAACTTTGACCATTCTCGATGAGTTTTCCAATTCCATGTTCCCCAAGGCAATTTGACCATGTTGAGTTGTCTTGGCCTACTCTGGCGTTAAAATCACCCAGCATATAAAGCCAGTCACTGGAATTAATCCGCTTAATCGTGTAACTGAGCTGATTGTAAAAGCTATCGTTAGAATCAGAAGAGGATGTTAAGGTTGGAGCTTGTGCGGCAATGATGGTCACGAAGCCGCAATCATTGTTCAGACTTAGTACCATGATGCGCTCTGAAACTCCTCTCGGAGCTTCAATGGCATGTAGAAGTTCGTTCCTAACTGCAAATTCCACTCCATGCTCGCGAACATCAGATGAATGTTTACAATTCCAGAAAAAGGTGAAGTGTGCTTCCTTTATAGAGCCTTCGTCTGGTAGTCTAGTTTCCTGGAGAGCTGCTATCAAGACATTAAGTTTTAATAATTCCACATATATGACAGCAGTTTTGCGAAGATGCAGATCGCAATTGAAACTTCCATCGGTGGACGGGAAGCCTGTCCTCATGGTACGGACATTCCATGTTTCTAAACGCATGGATTGGTGATGTTTGTATGTTATTTTATTTCTTTTCATTGCCGCAGGTGAATAAAGTAAAGGCACCGCCTGTCTAGTTGGAAGCTAGTGCTCCTTTCACCCAAAAAGAACAAGACAGCACCGAGGCGGACGAGTATCTTATTGGCCGGGAGCTGCCCGGCTTGAAGCAGGCGGTAACTTGTCAGTGGATCTTCGATGGACCCTCCCACTGTTTAGAGTGACCCCTGGCGCCCACACTTACGCCTATCTTTGCAGGCTTAAAACCGATCACTGGCCACTCCCCGTGTTGGTTTCCCCGTCCCCACCCCCCAGCAAGCTGTGGTAGGTGAAGTACCCTATCCACGGTCGCTGTATCGCCTGGGACACATTTATGGAAGTGCAGGCATGCCCAGAACCTACACCACCCTCTCGACCTAACCGGCAGGACCCACAGGAATGACGAGTCATTACGTGTGGAGCCGGGGTGGTTGCAGAACCTGGCTCGTGCCTAACGGAGATCCGATTCCGTTTTTTTTTTCTTTGTGTTACAAGAGCTGCAGGTTAAGCCGTGAACCTGCAAGAATATCGGTCAATATTTACATACCTTAGTCGCCTCTTACGACACCTCCGTAAGAGAGAGGAAGATGGTATTCTAATCTGCCGAGCGGATAACTCATCAAGACAAACCAAATGAGCCCAAACATGAACAGGTGGTACATCATTGGACTGTTTAGTTCCTTTGACTACTATCTGGCTACAGAATCAGACCCTGGATACCACATAAGAAGAGAGTACTCATCAAGAGCCCACACTCAAAGGGGTTCCATCATTTGAGTGCTATGTTCCTTTGACTACCTTACTGCTCCAGCATCAGACCCTGGATACCACATAAAACCATAGAACTTATCAAGACAAACCAAATAAACTCGAAAGGGTTCCATGGTTTGATTGTTGAGTTCCTGTGACTACCTTGCCGCTCTTTCATCAGACCAGCTACCATTATATTGTATGTATGGTCACCAGAACTACACCCATGTGCAAAATTTCAACCTTATTGGACGTCGTTCGCTCGCTTGCGTCAAAATCTGGCTTCTTAAAGGAAATGAATTCAAAAACGGCCTCTGGATAAAACTATGAACAACCCTGCGTTCGAGATGATGAGGCGGCGTTGTGGGTAGTTTCGAAATGTACATATTTAACAAGTCGTTCTCTTTGAACATTTTCAACACTTTTGCCCTTTTTGCAACTTTTGACACTACCGATCCTTTCCAAACCGAATGAAAAACGACCCTATGTTGAAGGAAATAAAGACTATTTTCCTATGTCAACATGACAAACATGCAAAAGGAACGGTGATCGAAAACAGTTATATACATAGTCAGTCCGTAGGACTATATAATATGTACTGTGGTACTTTTAGTAGTTAGAGATTGAATCCAACCTTTAAATATATTTTTATTGGCGTATCACCGTATCACGTAAAAATATCGGGAGTACGGAACCATAAATCGACGCGGGCCGTCCGAGTCCGCGACACACACAGACTTTTATAGATACTACGTAGCGACACACACTTAAAGAAGAAGAAAGAATCGAAAAGAGTCGAATAGGGTCGAATAGGGCTGCAAAGAGTCAAATAGAGTCAAATTGAAACGAAAAGAGTCGATTAGAGTCGAAAAAAGTCGAGTAGAGTCGAGTAGAGTCGAGTAGAGTAGAGTCGAGTAGAGTCGAGTAGAGTCGAGGAGAGTCGAGTAGAGGCGAGTAGAGTCGAGTAGAGTCGAGTAGAGTCGAGTAGAGTCGAGTAGAGTCGAGTAGAGTCGAGTAGAGTCAAGTAGAGTCGAGTAGAGTCGAGTAGAGTCGAGTGGAGTCAAATAGAGTCCATTAGAGTCGAGTATAGATGATAAGAGTCGAGTAGAGTCAAGTAGAGACAAAAAAGGCGAATAGAGACGAATAGAGTCAAGTAGAGTAGTATCGGATAATAATATATTATAAAGTATTTTAAGTTAATTGGCGGTATAGAAAATTATTGAATAGTAAGGTTCGATTTTTAAAAACTCTTTCCACTAGCGGGTAAAATGCACTTTTGCACTCAGAATTCGAATGACAAACAGAATCTTTCCGAGCTTGTGAGGTGAAAAAACTTTTTGACGGCTGAAGGAATTTTGATAAAATGTTGGTATGTTGGTATAAGTCTTACATAGCCGGGGGCACAGCCAGTAATAATAATAATAAATCTTTATAGTAGACATATTTTACCATTATAAACCAATACAATAATAAAAACCACAGTTTAAAACTTAAATTCATGAAAGCACAAATGTTTGGTATTAAAAAATAAACATACAAAAATTTACATCACACAGACAGAAAATGATATCACTGTGTAATACCAATTCACAACTTTATCAAATGCGCTTGCAATGGACAATCAGGTGGGTGACCGCCTAATTCAAAGCTATACCGATACACTGATTAATGCACTGTCCGTCCTTGTCATTGTGTTAAGATATGACAAGGACGGACAGTGCATAGACGTCATAAACGATTACAATTCCATTACGATCGCTCAATCGCGGTCGCCCTGCAGCAGCCTTATTGTCTAACTCTGGTGATAATGAAACTGACGTTCATTTACACCATTATGAACATGAATCTCCGAATTCGAATTGTCTAACTATCCACCGGTGATCTCCTCGGTGATCTTCACCGAGTCCCCACTATCAGCTGTTTTGAAGCGAAATGAATGAATGAAACATCATATTTGGACATATATTGGTATTGTCTAAATTTTCATCGCCACCGAGACATGTCAAATGAAAAAGGTTGCTCTGTCCTAACCTTTCGTATCAACTGGCTTTGAGTTTGTGACGAAATTATAGTTTTATTGAATTAAAAGTTGACTGTTTGCGTAAGTTCAAAGGGAAGGGGTAATCTAGGTATCATAATTAATTGAGATTTATTAATTTGAGGCATTCATTCTCCGAAAATTCGACTTCCAAACTTGCGAAAGTCAAACAGAAAATTCACTGGTTTTTTGTAATATATATATAGTTCGATACAAAGAGAATATTTCGATATTTACTTCTACTAGCACTTATTTCAGTTTAACATATCTAATTTATTCGATTACAGGCACTATAAGTACCTAACCTACAAAAACATAAAATGAAGAATATTTTGATGGGCGAATTTGTAGCCAACTGCAGAAAAACAACATCTCCAAACTAATGGACAGGCTCTCAAGCCCCTAATATTGGTGATGACCATGTGGCTATTATAATATCTATGGATGTTCAATGTTTAACAACAAATATCAACAAAATAGACCAATAAATTATTATCTCTATGCACTTCAAATCAGAAAAGTTGTGATAACAAGGTGGACAGTGGAAACTAAATATTTCCCAAGTAACACCCAGGTGGACAAAGGTAAGCTATTGTAAAAAAAAAACTTTCCACGGTTCACCCAGGTGGTCGTAAGAGATGAATTGGCTAGTGCCCTGACTGAGAGTCAACAAATGGTTGAAAGTTCGAATCTCGCAAGGTGCAATCATTTGTGTGATGAGCACAAATGATTGTTTCTGAGTTATTGATGTAATATAGGTTTATATCTATGTATGTTTATTTATAGAATATTTTTGATGAGAGAATTTGTAGCCAGCTGCAGAAGAAAAACATCTCCAGAAGGTTTTGAGGAACAATCACAGGCCTATTTACACCCTAGACCATTCATTATGAAAGAATTTGCAAAAATAACAGTCAAAATGTATTAAAAGTATCGACAAAAGATACCAAGTCATATTAACAATTAAAACAAAATAAGTACAAAACCTAAAATGATACCTTTATAGGTAATCAGTTAAAATTTCATCGGGAACTGCCTACTTTCAACCCATATC
The DNA here is from genome assembly GCA_946251855.1 of Alsophila aescularia. Lineage (NCBI taxonomy): Eukaryota > Metazoa > Arthropoda > Insecta > Lepidoptera > Geometridae > Alsophila > Alsophila aescularia. The sequence goes on from OX276373.1 coordinate 66,511,984, forward strand.
TAATGCACCTTTTTTTATTACGTTTTATGCAATTGTTTGAACAAGATCTTACCTGATGGAAAGCGATGATGTGGTCGAAAGTGTAGCCTAGTATGCCTAGTAGATACCTATTCACTCTTGACTTGAACACTGAAACTGACGAGGGCAGGGCATTCCACTCTTTTGCAGATTTTACAATGAATGAAGAAGCGTAAAGCTTCGTGCTTGTGTGTGGTATTTCTATCATAAAAAGGTGCCGCTTTGCCAATATTCTAGTTTGTACGGTGATAAGCGAATCAGATTGTGCAGTTCTTATGCTCACTCTCCATAGTGCAATCTGATAACTTGAATTTTGCACATTGTCATATTTGTCGTTCAAAAAGGAGGTGAAAAATTCATTTTGTCATTTACATTCAGTGCCACTACATTTGGCAACCAGTTGGCCGAGCGGCTAGTGACCCTGACAGAAAGTCAACCAATGGATGCGGGTTCGAATCCCGCAAGGTGCAATCATTTGTGTGATGAGCAGAAGTATTTGTTTCCAAGATATGAATGTAATATTCATATATTTGTATGTGTACTCGTATCTATTGTCTAGTACCCATATTTAGTGCATTCAGTGTAATTATGTCAGCGTACAATACATACAAAGTTTTATAAATTTTTCTTATTTGTTCAGATTGAGTGACATGAATACTACTGGCATTTACTCTGGTTTGGAGATTGTTGTAAGCTATAAGACTGCCGATTGTGTTACTGCTACTTCTATATTATATTATGTACAATGCACGATTTACTTCTAAGTATATACAATAAAGAGTTATCTATCTATCTATGTTTTGTTGTTATTTTTTAACTACAAATTATTATGTAAGTAGAAACATACATTGATACCTATGAAATAGTATGTCACAAGCGACATAGCCACCAACTGATTCACAGTCAACACACAGCCTAAACCGGTGGACCTAAAGATTTGCAATTTAGAGGAAATATTTCTTTAAATTTCGAACGAGGCTGGCAATGTTTGCACAAGAGCAAAGCCTCGGCATGCAGCTAGTTTTAGCATAAATACAGACTGAGTATGGATAGAGAAACAGAAAATTAAACAAATTTTATTAAATAGCATGTTTATTTTATTGTAAAAACCTTTCTAAAAAAAATATAACGGGCAAGTGTCTTTATTAAATAAGGACTATACATAAAACATTCTAAAAACTTACAAGCCATTACTGGCTCACTGGTAGCCCACTAATTACAATGTAATTATATAGTAATTCACAACAACAAAGTAAATATTTCCAACACACCATTTTATTCAAATGGTATAAAAAAAGTGCAGTAACTAGGTATATACCTACATATTATAATACAAATATAATAAGTAGATTTGAGAAGCAGCATCCTTTTGCATTTTATGGACATGCTATGAATCTCTTCCCGCTGCAATCCGACTTGAAATGATCCTGTTTACTGTGATAGACAGGTACTGAACTGAATCTGAAAATAAAGATATAGCTATGATCATTTGTCATTATCTACATAACAAGTACTACATAGTCAATATTGTAATATGCAGTATTACTTTTGTAGAGTTAGATCAAATTTGTAAACAATTCAAAAGAGAGGTTAATTTGTTGTACCTACAGCTACATCAGGCTTTGTGATAGTTGGAAATGTTCATACTGACACAGGTGCAAGCTGCAGCCCATCTCCTGAACCCCGGCTGGTGCTCAAAGCACACGTGGGTTGAGAAGGGATGGACCTATTATTACTCCGGGCCCACAAGGCACCTTACATTAACAGTTTCTTAAGGTGGTGTCTAACTATGTAGCTAGAGTATTATATAGTCAATTAATTACCTATGTGACTAAATATAGATAGACAACTCTTTATTGTACACCAAAAATATACAATGTCCCGCTTAGGGGGTGTGTATTATGCATTTCTCGTTGCCAGCCTTTACCCAAGCCAGTCAATAATAATTATTAGGTACCTACCTAGTTAATAAATATTATACAAAATATAGGTACCTACCTGCGGGACTACAGAAAGCTTGAGTTCTGTTGATGAATGTTTTCTTCTATTGGGGAATGTTTTACAGAAGTCAACATTGGTTATGCAGCAGTATCTTATCTGTATATCTCCTTCTTAGTTTGTGCTGTGACGTAAAATGACACAAAACATAACCGATTATGTATGCATTGAAATGAGGTAAAAATCCATTAAAATATGTATGTTGTTGATGAGCATTTGTGAAAATGCATATACCTAGTATATATGTATATTTACCTAGAGGGTAAATTAAACTAGACTCGAATAGGTGCCTATATAATATTCATTAGTCCACCAAAATTCCTTTATAGCCAAGCCAAAGACTGTTGGAACTTGCGATATATTTGTTCAAAGTTTCGATCTAACTCGATGACCAATTGTAGGTCTATGCAAAGGCCACTTTATCAGATGATATTCTGAAATACAATATGGTACATAGGTACGTATTTGTTGCTAAATCAAGTCATATTTGACAATTTTATATCCGAAAACGAACATAACCTCGACATACAAACATCGACATCTCACAAAGCAATTCCACTTTTAGTTTATCCACGTTTCGCACAAACTCACACAAATTTGTGACTATAACCTACCTATTTAACATTTTTTTTTTCATTTGATTTTCATTTCATTATTGAACGCTAAAGTAAACAACAAACAAACACATACTTTAGTATGGTCCAGAATAAATAATAACTTGCAAACCAACGTTTCGTTCTACGCAACGTCAGGCTATAATATACTTGAATATTATTTTTTGAAGAATATCCATTTATTAAACAGCATAACTAATATAAATTAGATTATAATAAACAAATAAAACACTACACATGTTTATATGGCTAAATTAACATTTTACAACCATTAGTTCAAAAAAGCACTAAAAAGTGCTCAAAGCTGTTCTTCATGAAATGGAACGCAAGAGCATATGTTTTTTGTGTTATGTAGTCTGTGGAAAGAACGAAATGGCCTTCACTTTTTCAAGACGATTACCACCGAAAATATTAGACAATTCCCCTGGACGGCGAACTGCAGGGCGACCGCGGATACGCAAAGTTAACGTAAACGTTTTCAATTTGACATTTTAAAACAATAAACCATTAATTTAGTACCGCCAAACTGTCGCGTTTACCATTGAAAAACGATTACGATAAAAACTTTTGGTGGAAAACTATTGAACGAATGATTTCCTACGAAATGACAGTTGTTACAAAAAAAGGGTACCGCGAACGCCTTCGCGGCTTTGAAAACGAACGTAATGGTGATTGTTGAAAACGGTGACTAATGAGCAACCTTTTATGCTATATACTATCAAGTTAATACTTTGAATATACACATTGATTGTGATTTATATTCGAAGTCAATGTTTTCATTTTAGATTATGTAATTGGTTTTTGATTATGTTAAGTCTAAACATAGACCGAGTTATTAAATAAAGTACCTAGTAGTATTAGTATCTCCTACCTAAATGAAAAGTGATCTATAAATCAATTTTAGTTATTTCTAAGTGGCGGCAAGAGCCTATTTGCTTGGGGCTGCAGAGGAGGAGCGTCAGAAGGCAGCTCATAGAAAGAGGCGTGTATGTCTTACGTGATCTCAACAACCCATTGTAACTGCCGAAAGAACACTAAAGGGCCAATTACAGAAAAAAAAATGAAAAAAAAATGAACAAAATTAAAATATGTAGCTTACTTCCGCCAAAACTGTAAGTCAGACAAATGATAAATGGTAAAATAACACAATATAAAACCCCCAAGCTAAACAGACCCTACCCAAATGACTTACAGTTTTGGCGGAAGTAAGCTACATATTTTTATTTTGTTCATTTTAAATATGGATTTCCGCAAAGTAACGCCTGAATCTATCAATTATGCCAATTACAGACTTAGCAAGGGTTTATTTCAATGGTTGTTCGAGAAAATAATTCCCCAACTGCTACCGGCGACAGTTTGGCGGTACTAAATTATTATTGTATATTTATTATTTGGTTCTGCACGACCAGTGCATTTAGCCAGTGCCAGGTAAAGAGATATAGCAAATTGTATGTTTTTTTCAACAGATTTTTAAAATGTCTAGTCTCAGTCAGTCAGATAGTCAAAAGTCTAGTCATGTCACGATTCAGTAAAGTGGTGGAGATTTACTAAAACTTCCTAGGGAGTTCCGGAAAGAACACGAAATGGCACGCTTGTCTCATTTACCTACACTAGTGCACGTTACCGAATACCTTACGGTTAATATTCACCAATATTACACATTAACACTCGAAGATACACAAGTTTAGAAAATAATAAAAAGTTAAACACCCGTTTCGATTTCGTTTCCCGCCGAAAGTAGGTACTACTTAATGATATAAACTTTCTTGGTTATGGCCTTGCTAATGGTATAATCGTTTAATAATTTGTGGTTTTAAAATGACAAATTGAAAACGTTTACGTTTACTTTGCGTATTCGCTGTCGCCTATCGCCCTGCACTTTGAGAAATAAAACAAAGCAAAACACCCGTTTCGATTTCGTTTCTCGCCGAAAGTCAGAATATAGAGGTTTATGGTTTTAAAATGACAAATTGATAACGTTTACGTTTACTTTGCTTATCGGCGGTCGCCCTGCAGACGATTGAAAACTATTCATTCGTTCAATAAACCATTACAATACGATTACTCATCGCGGTACCAATTTTTATTCGATAGTAATCGTCAATGGTAAACGTAAACGTAAATAAAACCATAACTATCGCTCATCCGCGGTCGACCTGCTGGAACCGCCAATGGTAATGGTAATGGATTTGATTGCCATTACCACCAGAGTTAGACATTAAGGCTGCAGGTTGTTCAGCAATGGTATTCAGTATGCCGTTGACACTGGCACGAGTTCTGCGTAAGAGAGATGCCGCATTTTTTTTACGATCGCGAAAAAATCATCAGTACGTGCCTCTGCAAACATTCCAGACGCACTGCAGAACCGAGGCAGGCCCAACAATACCCTGAATCCATTGTTATATTGGACTAGCAGAGTGCTGTAGGCCCTTTGCGTATAGCAGACCCATAGGTGCTGGCGTAAAACGATTGGCAATATGCCTTAGAGAGAGTAAACTTAACATCGGCGTTACAGCGGGCAAACCTATGAGCCAGCATGTTGCATCTGACCGCCAGCGCCCTGCGTTCCAAATCCTGCTCTCAAGAGAGTAAACTTAACATCGGCGTTACAGCGAGCAAACCTATGAGCCAGCATGTTGCATCTGACCGCCAGCGCCCTACGTTCCAAATCCTGCTCTCAAGAGAGTAAACTTAACATCGGCGTTACAGCGGGCAAACCTATGAGCCAGCATGTTGCATCTGACCGCCAGCGCCCTGCGTTCCAAATCCTGCTCTCAAGAGAGTAAACTTAACATCGGCGTTACAGCGGGCAAACCTATGAGCCAGCATGTTGCATCTGACCGCCAGCGCCCTGCGTTCCAAATCCTGCTCTCAAGAGAGTAAACTTAACATCGGCGTTACAGCGGGCAAACCTATGAGCCAGCATGTTGCATCTGACCGCCAGCGCCCTGCGTTCCAAATCCTGCTCTCAAGAGAGTAAACTTAACATCGGCGTTACAGCGGGCAAACCTATGAGCCAGCATGTTGCATCTGACCGCCAGCGCCCTGCGTTCCAAATCCTGGTCTCAAGAGAGTAAACTTAACATCGGCGTTACAGCGGGCAAACCTATGAGCCAGCACGTTGCATCTGACCGCCAGCGCCCTGCGTTCCAAATCTTGCTCTCAATGTCCTGGAGCCCAATTCTCGCGCAAATAGACATATGTCAAATTCGAATATATGTCGAAAAAAAATGGCGTATGTCGATACAAAACAAATTACCGTATTCTCGGAGAGTCACGATAGAGATATGTCTACGCCCAGCGCTCGACATGCAACGAGTGGTCCGGAGCAGTAGACTTTTGTAAGTCGAATGAGAAGTTAAACCGTTTCTTATGTGTAATCGAACTAAACTTGAACTCTCTTCTTGTAAAATAATAAAATATATCCGAAAAGTTTAATTTTTTACATGGTTTTACTGAGGACGATTTTTTGTCGATTTTACCACGTTATTTGTGAAATTACTGAGGATTTCACAAATAACGTGGTTGAGGCAAAATGATTTTAAATTTGTTTTCTTCGTCTACGCTAAGTAATATAAAATATTATTTTTATTTAAGACTTATTTTTTTATCTTTGTTTTATATACATTTATAAGTAGGTAATACTAATCATCTTAGCTTTACGGTAAAAGTAGTAAAAACACGTACGAACAATAATATGTGACCGCTCATTAACCAGCGGGTCAATTTCCTATCTTGTTGCAATCAAAATTTCATTATTACATTCGCTTAATGCGGCGCGTTAGAGTTGATATTGCATTGAAAATCTGATTGCATCAAATAGATTGGTTTAGGTAATTCCATATAATCGGATAGCTAATTGGGAAGTGCTTGAAATTTAAGTTGCAAGATTTCACCTGGAACGACAGACAGACAGACAGACGAACAAGAAAGTGACTTAATAAAAACATTAACTTCTGCGCCGAAGAAGGATAACTTTTCCTTATTTTTTCCACGTCTAAACAATAAATATCTCACAACAAACAAACAAGCAAGATCTCATGCCATGTAAGGATAGAATATGAAAAATAAATTCTCGGTCTGAAAACTGTCTACTTTGCACAAATTGATGCAATTATGTATAATATGTATCTAGTATTCATTAATATTATCATCTGCTATTATTTTTTCTGCAGTGTTGATATTTCTCGATTTTAGGTCAACACAGTCGAGAAAACGGAACGTATTTACAAATGTCTACCAATAAGTCTATGACAAAAATCTCTTTAATCACTGAGAATGCGAGTTTTTGATCCTGTCGACATTTTGGTGACATTTTTCGTAGAGATTTAAGATTAGAGATAATCTCGAATCCGACATATGTCTATTTGCGCGAGAATTGGGCTCCTGATCGTCCTTAAGATCGTTTGTAACTATATGACCCAAACATTTAAAGTTATTGAGAATATTTAAAGGAGTTCCGATCCACTCAGGGTAACAGGGGAAACATGGTTGGGTAATTTATTTCTGGTTTATAAATCATTATCTCACTTTTTACATTGTAACGTAATACATTTTATTCTGCGTATGATTCACACCAGTTAATTAATTTTCTTAGACGTCGATTGAGGGGCATAATGTTTAAGTAAAATTACCGCCTATTGTTACATACACTTATTTTTCTAAGCCAACTTTGTATTTTAATGTTATTTAGGTACCTACTGTGTTGCTTTAATAAATACTTTTGTCTAACAATCCATCTTTTGTTTAATTGCAATTAATACTGTGGTAATAAAATATTATGTTCCCCAATTACTTACTGAGCTATTTTTTTAGGCTACCTTAATGTAACTTTGTCAAATGATATTAATTAAAAAAATACCATTTGACAAGGTCACAATACGGTAATTAGAACGAATTGGGAAAAATAAAATTACCAAAATACCTATAGCTGTGTGTGTGTGTGTGTGAGTGTGTGTGAGTGTGTGTGTGTGTGTGTGTATTTGTGTTTGTGTGTGTGTGTGTGTAGGTCAATGAGATTTTACCAATAGAGACGTCATACCCATTATAAAACACTAAAAACACGGCCAAATTGTACTATAGCTACTTACATAGTTTTAAGCAACTATATTTGCATCACTGAAGAGGCTAAAAGATAGAGCCGAGGATACACAGAGGTATACAGAACCGCGTCGTCAGAAAGAGAAGCACATATGTTCTCAGTTACAGAGTTGCAGTAAGCGGCCAATCACCAATCACCGCCGATGACGCAAAATAAAAAAGTTTTACACGTGTTTCTCAAGTGTCCGGCGAATATAAGGGTGTTCTCCGGGATATATAGAACTACTAGTTTTTCCGCCCGCGACTTCGTCTGCGCGGACTACTGTTTATCGCGAAAAAAAGCATCCTATGTACTTGTTATATCTATTAAAAACCAATGCAAAAGTAGGTACTTATAGCACCATTCTTGATGTTTTTTATTGCTTGTATGTTCTTGATGCTATCTCTATTTCAAGTTTCATCAAAATCCGTCCAGCCGTAATTGCGTGAAAGCTCCCCAAACAAACAAACAGACATCTTTTCTCTTTTATATATTGGTATGGATTATTATGATAGTATTTGTTTTTCAAATATATCATTTTATTTTCATCTTGAATTAACCCTTCCATCCTCTTTGCCCCAGTTTACTCTAGCTGCTAGCGTACGTAACTTCACAGGCCGTCATCGGTGGTGATTGGTGATCGGCCGCTTACTGCAACTTTGTAACTGAAAACATATGTGCATCTCTTTCAGACGACGCGGTTCTGTATATCTCTGTGATCTTTTAGCCTCTTCAGTGATGCAAATATAGTTGCTTAAAACTATGTAAGTAGCTATAGTACAATTTGGCCGTGTTTTTAGTGTTTCATCTCATTGACCTACACACACACACACACACACACACACACACACACACACACACACACACAATAATCTCCGCCTACGTCAACCTCATGTCGCTTTCCTTCACGAGGGTCAGCGCCTACAGCCTCCGAGGCTAACCTCCAGGCAAGATACCGTCTCGTTATCATAATAAAATAAAAAACGCAAGATCTCATGAAGCTCTCACGAAAATGTATCTAACGAGTAACAATACTTAGAAAATGATCGAATTCGTCAAAGTTTACTACCACTAACTTGTCAAAGTGGCAACTTGTACTGCTAAAATGCAAAGAATACTCGAAAACTTTATTTCGAATTCGAATACTACCATTTGCTGAAACCCGACCTTACGATTTTAGTTCCTACAAGTTTCCGATAGAGGCGCTGCCAGTAAATGTATGGAACTAAACGAAACTACATTTCGTTTACATAAACTATAAAAACTTGTACTAGGGGTACTGAACATAGACTTTCTGTGACTTTCCGATAAGAGGATTAACGCCTTCGACGCCTGCTGCCATCAGATACGCCGGACCAGAGGAACGAGTTTGCTTGGATTAACGATGAGTTCGTTTTCCCTACCCTCTTTTTGGTGCGCAACAATCTGCTCGTATCTCTTATTCTCTTCTCTTCTCATTCGCACCCGCATTACCTTAGTTTTCCCCCGCCCCGCATCATATATTTTTAAGGCTTTATTGTTTGTTCGCGTCCGTAGGATTCAGCCCTCGATGTCCTACACGTGACCCTCGGGTGGTGCCAAAAGAGCAACCGAATCACCTGGTGGTAGGCTTCGGCCACCAGCTTTTTATATTACCACCCTCTGGACAAAGTCTTGATGCCAAACGATTTGTCGTGTTCCATCATGATGTTCAGGGATGCCGTCCGGATGAGTTGTAGGATGCAGTTGTGTTGGAAGGGTGTACCGTGATCGGAATCATGGTGTTTCTGCGTCGGAGGCCTTGCTTTGGAGGGTAGCGGGATCCGAAGCACGGTGTTCTCTGCTGGCCGACCGCAAGTTGTAGGGGGCCCAAGTAGTAGTTTAGCCAGCTACGAAAGGCTGCCCCGCCGCTTGTGAAAAATCCTGAAATGATCCATTGGGCCGGCTGGCGACCGGATGTGAGGAACTGATGTATTATTTCAGGGGGGTTCGGGCGTCCCCGCGGTCTCCACGCAAGTTCTTCAAAATTAGTTATGCCTTGACTTCCGTGGGTTAGCCATTCCGACATCTCGTTTGCTATTACTCGTCCAACCTATTCACAAAAACACATCATGAAAAAAGTCCAAAGAAGATATAAGTTAAAACGGCAGATGCACGTCCTCACACTTAAAGCGGATCTTGCGAATATTCGCGGGATTCACTCCAATCTCCAACCGGTCCATTATCATCTGGAGACCTCTGAGCCCCACTTGTTCTTCTTGTCGGAGACGCAGATAGGATGTCCAGCTGATTTGGCGTACTTGGATTCCCCAGGCTATGTCTTGGAGCATCTATTTATCCCAAATGCCGGCGTTTGTGTATACGCCCGTCATGACATTTGCTGTCTGCGTCTCCGAAATCTTGAGCACCCTAACTTCTCAGTGATTTGGGTGCTGGTGAACACGGGCATAGAGAAAATTATGTATGCTTGTGTGTACCGCTCACACAGCGGAGAGCGGGGGACGACTTTATTGGTAGACTATCTAGGTGAGGCTGCAAGTGTGGCCCAACAGCGTTACCCGTCTGCTCAGTTGGTGTTTTTGGGGGATTTTAACGCCCACCACAAGGAGTGGCTTGTCCCATACCAAAAAACCGACCATGCTGGTAGAGAGACGCGGAAGCTTGCTCTGGCGTTAGATCTCTCTCAGCTTGTGCAGGAGCCGACACGGGTACCTGACCGTGACGGTGACACTGTCAACTGTCTCGACCTGTTGGTGACAACTGAACCAGACCGATACTCCGTATCAGTATCCCCACCTCTTGGTAGCTCTGGTCACTGTCTGGTTAAGTCCGTCTCAGTGTATTCCCCACCTGATCCTAGCCTTAAGGGAAATAGGCGCGTGTGGAGATACAACTCAGCAGATTGGGACGAGATGCGGCAAAGGAATTGCCCCAATCGTCCCAATCTGCTGAGTTGTACACATCGTACCCTTGGCGGAAAACATGTTTCATCTCCCAGGACCCGTCGACTTGCGCGTCTGCTGTTACAGAGGTAATATGTCAGGCAATGGAATATTTCATTCCATTCAGTGACAAGACTCTTTCCAGCAAAGCTCAGCCTTGGTTTGGATCCAGCTATGCTGCTATGCTGTGCTGCCAGCTATGCTGTGGCTCTAAAGCGTGCGGCATATCTAGACTGGGCTGATGCTCGAAAGCGCAAGTCTTCTGATATTCTGGCTAAGAAGATAAAATTTAACGTTAACGCTAAGACCTGCAACAAGATACTTAGGAAGGCCCATTTTGATCACGTAAGTCGAATTGGGGCCAAACTGGCTTCATACCCCGCGGGTAGCAAAGCTTTTTGGTCCCTGGCCAAGTCGGTCCGCCCTTCACTGCCACCATTGCTGAAACCTGATGGATCACTAGCTCACACTGCTGGAGACAAAGCGAATTTATTTGCTTCTCTTTTTGCAGAAGCCTCGCATCTAGATGCTTCTGGCAAGACACCTTCCTGCCTTCCTCATTGCGGGGTTTTTATGCCCGAAATTCGCATTCGCCAGAAGGAGGTTCTCAGAACGCTTCGAGCTCTAGATGTGAACAAGGCCAGTGGTCCTGATGGTATTGCAGCGATTGTGTTGAAAACCTGTGCGCCCGAATTGTCTCCCATCTTAACGCGTTTGTACCGCCTCTCTCTTCACTCAGGTAAAGTTCTGAAGAGCTGGAAGCTTGCCAATGTACAACTGGTACCAAAGAAGGGTAGTCGTGCTGATCCGGCCAATTATCGTCCCATCTCGATTACCTCCTTACTCTGTAAGTGTATGGAGCATGTCATAAACATTAGGCTCTTGGCATACCTGGAAGACAATGATCTTCTCAGTGACCGGCAATACGGATTTCGCCGAAACCGGTCTACTGGGGATCTTCTCGCGTATGCCACTCACGTACTGAGCGAAGCCATAGAGATGCATGGTGAGGCGCTTGCCGTCTCCCTTGACATATCGAAGGCATTTGATCGGGTCTGGCACGATGGCCTTTTAAACAAGCTTCCCTCATATGGTTTACCTGTTGGCTTATGCAATTGGAGAGTTGATTTCTTGAGGGAACGATCTATTCGAGTAGTCTTAGAGGGCTGCTCGTCTGATCAAATGGCTATCAATGCCGATGTGCCTCAGGGATCGGTTCTCTCGGCTACACTGTTTTTACTTTAATGACCTTCTGCAGCCCGGTACCTTTGGGTATGCTGATTACAGTACTGTAGTTAAGAGATACACTTCCAATGCTCAAGCCAGCTGTGACGCTGCCCAGTTGCAGAGAGAGGCTATGGTAGACCGTTTAAATTTAGCCTTAGAAGCCGTGTCTGATTGGGGCGATGCTAACCTGGTTAAGTTTAATGCTACTAAAACGCAAGCGTGTTTGTTTTCTGCTAAAAATAGTCCTCTACACCGATCTCCGTTTTCCAAAGTGTAACAATACCAATAGGCGACCATTTGGAGCTTTTGGGTGTCGAACTCACATCAAACCTGAGTTTTGGGTCTTATATTGAATCCAAAGCCAAGGTAGCTGCAAAAAAACTTGGTATTTTGTCTAAGGTTAGGCGGTACTTCACACCGGGACAGCTTTTGCATCTTTATCAAGCACAGGTCCGATCTTGTTTGGAGTACTGCTGCCACCTCTTGGACGGTTCTGCCAAGTATCAGCTCGAGTCTTTGGATTCAATAGAGAGACGTGCTATCAGGCTCATTGGGGATGACACTCTGGTAAAGAGTAAGCTTCAAAGTCTGTCGCATAGACGTGAGGTAGCAAGCTTGGCGGTATTCTACAGATTGCACTATGGAGAGTGTGCACAAGAACTGCACAACCTGATTCCCCCATCATCTTTCCATCACCGTACGACTAGACGATCAGCAAAGCGCCACCCTTTCATGGTTGAAATACCTCGCACAAGAACGAAGCGTTACGCTTCTTCATTTATTATAAGAACTGCAAAGGAGTGGAATGCCCTGCCCTCGTCAGTGTTTCCGGTAAATTATAACCCCGGTGTGTTCAAGTCAAGAGTGAATAGGTATCTACTAGGCAAGCGTGCTACACCTTCGACCACATCATCGCTTTGCATCAGGTGAGATAGTGGTCAAACGATTGCCTAGTCCGTAATAAAAAAAAAAAACATTGAGGACCTACGACCTGGATGTAACCATTACCGCTCTTTAAAATTCGCTCCATCATAATCTATGGTCCCACGACTCTGATTCGCACCTACAAACGTGATCGGTCAAGCACATCTGATGCTCCACGCTCTGCAGGCTGATTCCCTAAGGAGTGAGGTTGAGTGATTGCCACCGAGCACCCATTGCGGGAGCGATTGAAGGTCGTGAAGGTTTTGGAATTCACTAAACAGTTAACGCGCACCCGTCAAGCACCTGCAATCATCACTAACACCTGGAAACCGGTAACTATGCGGCAGAATTAAGCTAAACCTAGCCTACAAATACTTCTAGCAGAAATAGGACTTTTCAAATTTTGCCGGGTTTTATGTTCTGTGATTATCTGTGGGTGATTATCTGTGGTTGGTTATCTGTGGGTGGCACACCAGCCAACCAATGGCGGCAATCAACCAACAATCATCGTCAGAATTTGTTTTCTGTTTTTTCTCTCTCGATTTTAATCTATTATTAGCAACCAGAAGTGGGTTTATTAAAAAAAAATATACACGATCACACACACAAAGGTATTATTAAACTCAACAAAGTAAACTAAACACTGTTACAAAATCAAATGGGGGGGGGGGGGGGGAATTTAAGGAATTCAAGAAATATTCAGGAACGTCCGGCTACTTCAACTGCTGGCAGAAAAGTGGCGTTCCGCTCTCGCTGCCTCGCCGAGGAAAAGGTCTGCCCGGCTGGATCCAGTTTCAGCTAGTATTGCCGCAAACAGGTCATCACGTGATGCTAAGCCCCGCCTCTAGGCTCCGCCTACGGAGCACCCTTCTCCTTACACTATCTAAAATTTTGTTTTCATTAAGTATAATTAAACGTTAATTAGCATCGTAAGTTTGTAGTGATCTCATAATATGCCAATAACCTTTTTGTAGATTGTACATTTTTGTACATTGATATTATTTCTCAGCAAAAGTGTATTTACCTACTTCAAATAATTATTACGACTGCCTATTTAAAAATACCATGTTCTTATAGGTATAGTGTAGTGCTATAGTGCTTCTCAGGTAAAGTTAAACTTCAACTGAAAATAATCTCTGCCGTCGAGTAAAAATGCTGTGAATGAAAACATTTTATTCCTTGTACCTACACTACTTTTTTGCAAAACAAATCAATAAATAAATAAAACGCCAAAAATCGACAAAAGAAATATATTTGCGATTTAGAAATGTATTTCTAAATCGACGGACAAATGGAAGCTCGACAGTTGATAATTATAGCCTAGGACTTGATAGACAAGTACCTAACAATATTGAATTTTGAAACTAATTGATTATACTAATAATGTGATACATTTGTTTCAGGTGCATGGATGCACAAAGAACTGCAGTTCATAAGAATGTATAGACCTCCGCTTTCCGCTAGGATAGTGTAAATCTCAATTTATGTGAAAATTATAACATTATTACATGATATTGAAAACTTACACATGATTTCGTTTTTCTTATATTTGCTTTGACCCCTCGTTGTTAGTAGAACTTTACATAATTAGGCTTTCTAAGAAAACTACTAGATTTTAAAACAAGTAGGTATTTTTCTATTTTAGTTAAAATCCTGTTACTCTAGCTATGAAATAGTTAGGTAGGTTCTATGAAATACCACATACATACATGCCATTAAACCTACCTTTCACAAAAACAACACAATTTCATGGCACGATAAAACATGAAACAAAGTGTACCTACCAAGGTAGGTGTTAGAACTATAAGTTTCCTAGTAACTATGCATTATCAATGATCTTCACTAACCAAACAATCCTAGATAGTAAAAGCAATGAACGCACCGGGTGCTCTTCGGTTGACGAAAACTCATTGCTACTGAATTCCTTGTGAATTCTGATTTTGAATTACCGGTTTTGTATTTCTTAGTAAAATGACAGTTTCCGTGCGGTTGAGTGCTCATCGCCTTGATGACGTCATGTCACATGGTCACTGAGCTTAGTGAATTCGAATCGGTGGCAATGAATGGTCCAAGTGGCATTAACCGAACCGCACTTTAACTCTACGGAATCAGGCCCCTGGTCGCCCAATCGAAGTCACTACTGAGAATGTTGTTGAAGAAGTCCATAATATTGTAATCGACGACCGCCGACTGAAGGTGCGTGAAATAGCTGAGAACACAGGCATCTCCACTGAGCGAGTACATAAAATCCTGCATGAAGATTTGGGTATGACAAAGCTGTCTGCACGAAGGGTGCCACGTTTGTTGACAATCTAACAAAAACGCGAACGAAAGCTAATAAACTGTATTTGGATATGATGAAGCGTAATCCTCGGAATTTTTTGAGTCGATTTGTCACTGTGGATGAAACTTGGGTCCATCATTATACACCTAAATCAAAACAGCAATCAAAACAATGGATGGCGACTGGTGAACTTGCCCCAAAGAAGGCCAAGACTGTTTTGTCGGCTGGGAAGGTGATGGCGACAGTCTTCTAGGATGGCGAAGGAATCATTATGATTGATTACTTGGAAAAGGGAAAGACTATCACTGGCCGTTATTACGCAGTTATTGGACCGTTTTAATGCCGAATTGTTGGAAAAACGACCAAAATTGTCCCCCAAGAAAGTCCTCTTTCATCAAGACAATGCCTCAGAGCGTCAGCTATTACAATGGCCAAAATCCACGAGTTGGGCTTCGAGCTGGTTCCGCATGCTCCGTATTCGCCGGACCTAGCTCCGTGCGATTATTATCTATTCCCAAATCGGAAAAGATGGTTTTAATGCATCCACCATGGTCTGCATCACTATATGCAAATAAGCTACTGTTATCGTCTGTACGTCCACACATAATTCCAAAGGTTGTTGTCCCTTTCAAATAGCGCAATATACGCTTTACACGAAGCCAGTCTGCCTTTTTTTGGATTCTCCAAGGATCTGGATACAATGCCAACAGTATAAGCAATATCTGGACGCGTGGCGACCATCAAGTAGGCTAAAGCTCCGACCACTTCTCGGTATGGCAATTGTTTGCTCTCACTTGAGTCATCAACATCTTTTGTTTCGGTTACTTTCACGATTGGTGTTCCGATAGGTTTACATTCCAACATTCCGAGTCTTTCCAGCACTTTGTTTGCATAGGAACTCTGATGAATGAAAATGGTTCCATCTTTGCGTTGTTCGATTTCCATTCCTAAATAAAAGGAGGCAGGCTTTGATGTTATCTTTAAATGTCTCTTCAAACTTTTCAGGAACTCTTCAGCAAGTTGCTGATCTGTGGCAGTTAATAATCCGTCGTCAAAATACAGAGTTATTAGAATCTTTTTATTTCCTTTATGTTTAGTGTAAAGACATGGGTCTGCTGTACTACGCAGGAAATTTAGCTCACTCAGAACTTGGTCAAAATGTTAGTTCCAGCATCTGGGTGCCTGTTTTAAACAGAGGCTTCTCATCAATTTGAAAACTCTCTTAGAGTCATCTTCGAAACCATCAGGCTGCTTCATATAGATCTCTTCATTCAGTTCACCGTATAAGAACGCTGTGGTTACATCGAACTGAGTAAGGTATAATTTTTCAGTAGCAGCCACACTTAATAAAGATCTAATAGTTGCCATTCTTGCTACTGGACTATGTGTCTCTTCATAGTCGATACCTTTCTTTTGTTTGAATCCCTTGGCGACTAAGCGAGCTTTATATTTATCTATAGAACCGTCAGGATTTTTCTTAATGCGATAAACCCATTTGCACGGTAGAGCTACCTTGTTACTCGGTAATTCGCATAAAGTCCAAACATTATTCTCTTTTAGAGATTCTATCTCAGTTGCCATAGCTTTGCGCCATTATTTTCCGTCTGTTCTCTTTATAGCTGCTTTATAGCTTTCTGCAGCCCGATTCCATAACTTGGCTTCAATCGAATTCTCAGTATCGCAGCCACTAATGCCTTGCGATACAGTCGAATTTGCTATGAAAAAAGTGATAATCCGATTGTAGCCAAGTTATGGAATTGGGCCACTGGTGTGTCTTCTACGCTAATATGGCAAATGTAGTCATCTAGTCGTTTTGGGCGCGACAGAGTATTTCTATCTCTGAGATTGTATGAGGGCCACTGACCAGATAACATGGCTTCAATCGAATTCTCAATATCGCAACCACTAATGCCTTGCGATAGAGTCGAAATTGCTATGAAAAAAGTGATAATCCGATTGTAGCCAAGTTCTGTAATTGGGCCACCGATGTATCTTTTTTCTTTTTTTTTTCTTTTCTAGTTTGGCTCGCACGTCTTGTGCATCTGCCAATTTCAAGTGGCTTCTGTTTGGCTTCTGTCAGCTTCAACTTCGTAATATGTATTGCTTCTATTTTTAATTTCCTGTCTTGAGTAGGTAGTTATAGCCCCAGCATCATCTAACCATCCTATCTTTTTGACCGCGTAAGTAATTTTTACTGCGCCCACGCGCTGTACTTCGCCCGGCGCGACAAAGAATTTGATGATGTTGCGTCTATGCACAATGGTACTGGTTAGTTTTAAGCCTTAATTAAGTTAGTCTGTAATTAGTCGCCTACTTGTGCAGACAATATAATCATACTTCAAATTAAAACTTGTATTTTTAAAAACATAACCCGGGCTCTTCCCAGTTTGACTGGCGCAGCCTTGTGGATTTTTCGCAAAAGTTCTCGACGGCTAATACTAATGTAAACCCCAAAATCGGTTCGCGAGTAGCGTTTAGTGCGAGTTCGCGGAAATACCGAACCAAATAAATACGTCTCCCGTGGGAAACCCGAGTGTGTGTCTGTGGTGGCTAATCAGACTCAGGAGGATATGGGATCGAGCGGCTGGTGAGTAAACCTTTTCACTTCCCGATTTTCATAATCCCAATTTATTCCATACTTTAAATCCAAACTCCATCGTTGGTCTTATTGCGCTCTTGCAATTTTATCTGATTTTGTTTGCACTAAAATAGGCAAATCGTTTCAGTATTAGTATTTTAAGTTGTGTATTAGAATAAGTTAATTAAACATATAAAAATGACTACCCCAGAACAAAATAAAATTCAGACAATACCAAAAGAAATTTTGTGTTTAATCCCTAAGTACGACGGGGATGAAAAATTATTAAATTTATTCATTTCCAAATGCGAATATGTGTTAAGTGGTAGTAGTATTCAAGGAAATAGTGCACACCAATTGTATCTTTTCCATGCCATCACCAGTAGGCTTTTTGGTAGAGCTGGGACTCTACTTAGCGACAACCCAAATATAGCAACATGGATACAGCTAAAAGAAATACTTACGCAGCATTTCGGCGACCCGTGCTCGGAAGAGTGCTTAGCTATTGAACTCGAGACTATGAAATTAAAACAAGGGGAAACGTACATTCAGTTTTGTCAAAGAATTCAAAACATAAGAAGTGCTTTGTTCGCGAAGGTTAATAGACTGTCAGATGAGGGAATCAAAGCTGCCAAAATGATAATATACAATAATACAGCTTTGAATATATTTTTGTATAACTTGCCGGAAGATTTAATACGCATCGTACGTTTGAAAGGTTGCTCTGACCTTGAACAGGCTTTAAGTATCGTAACAGAAGAAGTGAACTTTCAGTTTCAATACAACGCTAAAAATAAATTTAATAAGCAAAACATAGCATCACAGTCAAATTCACAAAATGCATTGAGACCGTTGCCCATGGCTCAAGGCTTTATTAAGCCAGCATTTACAGCGCCACCACATAATAATTTTCGATTTGGCATTCCCCAAAATAATAACTTTAAATTCGGTATCCCTCAAAACCAGGGATTTCGACCACAATGTATGCAGCCAAATAGATTCGCGGCTCCCCAAGGTTAATTTAGACCCCAAAATCAATTTCAGCAGAATTTTGGTAGAGCACCCTTCCAACAACAGCGCGCACCTTTCCAACAACCACGCGCACCTTTCCAACACGGCGGATTTAAATATGGCATACCTCAACAGCAAGGTTTTAAGTTCGGAATTCCGAACCAACCTCAAGTGAACCCCATTCAACATAAATTTGGTAATTCAAATCAACGTCAGGTGTCTGGGCTTCAGGATACTGATGTATCAATGCGCACCGCCCCCGTGAGACAAAACATGGTTTCAAATGACTTATACTATATCGAAGATCCAAGTCAAGGTCAGGAATTCCCTCTTGAAAATAACTATGAGAACGATTATAATACGTACGAAATATGTAGTGAGTATGCAGCGCCTCTATCGGCAGAGGATTGTCACTACTTAGAAAACTATGAAGTCGTTGAACCTGCGATCCAGGAGCATGACACTGAAAATTTTCAGGAAACAGCCTCGAAAAACCGAATGACATAATACACTTAAACTACTGTGACAGCATTTTAAAATTGCCCCATATTGAGATCCCGGAAATAAATTCAAAGTTTCTCATAGATACCGGAAGTAGTCGATCTTTCATCAGTCCCGCTAAAGCCGAGGAATTCTTCCGTGACTACAAATACTACGAACCCTTCAAGGTCGTTAGTACACATGCTCAGAGCATGCACAACGAAGTGATTTTTATCCCATTGCTAAAAACTTTCAAAAGCACACTTCCTCATAAATTTTATGTGTATGATGTTGACGCTCGATATGACGGCTTAATTGGATCTGACCTATTAAAAAAATTAGCGGCAAACGATATGAGAAACCAAATTTTACAAACTCATAACGCGGCCATTCCTATAATTTATAACCCACCTTATGAAATCAATATACCGCCACGATCTGAGACACGAGTGCGAATTCCCACGAACTTACAGCACGGTGACGCCATAGTAGATTTTGTACAATTTAATGAGGTATTACGTATGCCTACCGCCCTCGTCAGGTGCGACAATTTCTTCGCCGACACTGTCATACAAAATATTTCGGATGAGGAAGCGACCATCACATTTAAGGAACCGTTAGAAGTGACCGTGTATGAAAATGAAGTATGTGAAGTGAATGTTACGATGGACGATTGTATGATTGACGATGTTCTTAGACAAAATTTGAGTAAAATACGTACAGACCACATGAACAAGGAGGAACGCGACGCTATATCCAAGCTTTGTTATGAATATAGAGATATATTTTACAGCGATAAATTGCCTCTGTCATTCACAAACCAAGTGAAACATAGCATTAGAACCGCCAACGAAGACCCAATATATGTTCGACCCTATAGACACCCTCCTTGCCAAAATGAAGAGATACAAAAACAAGTTGACAAACTTTTGGAAGATAATGTTATTCAAAATTCACACTCACCTTGGAGTGCACCGGTACATCTTGTCCCAAAAAAAATAGACGCATCCGGGGAAAGGAAGTATAGAATGGTGATCGACTATCGACGCCTAAATGAAATCACAGTCGATGATAAGTACCCTCTGCCCAATATCGCCGATCTTTTTGACAAGTTAGGTAAATCCCAATACTTTAGCACGCTTGACCTTGCCAGTGGATACAATCAAATTGAAGTAAATGACGCAGATAGAGCGAAGACCGCGTTCACAACACAGTCAGGTCATATTGAGTTCACAAGGATGCCGTTCGGTTTAAAAAATGCACCTGCCACGTTTCAAAGGGCGATGGACAATGTGTTAAGAGGCCTTCAAGGTATGCACTGTTTAGTATACCTTGATGACGTCATAATATATACACAAAGTCTCCAGGAACACATTGACAAACTCCGCAAAATCTTTGACAGATTTAGGGAAACGAATCTGAAAGTTACCCTCGATAAATGTGAGTTTTTGAGAAAGGAAGTCCTTTATTTAGGCCACACAATCACCAAAAATGGCCTTATGTCCAATGACGACAAGATACAAGCTGTAATAAATTTCCCATTACCGCGAACAGCTACTGAAATCAAAAGTTTTCTTGGTTTAGTAGGCTATTACCGCAAATTTATAAAAGATTTTGCTAAACTAACCCAACCATTGACATCATGCCTTAAAAAGAAGAATAAAATAGACCCTACCAAACAAGACTACATTGACGCATTCGAAAAATGCAAAGAGCTTTTAACAAACGCACCGCTCCTACAGTTTCCAGATTTTTCGAAACCATTTGTCCTTACTGCAGATGCGTCAAACTATGCACTGGGTGCAGTTCTTTCGCAGGGACCTGTGGGTAGTAGGCCTATAGGCCTATAGCGTACGCAAGTCGTACTTTAAACGACG
This sequence comes from Alsophila aescularia, assembly GCA_946251855.1. Classification (NCBI taxonomy): domain Eukaryota; kingdom Metazoa; phylum Arthropoda; class Insecta; order Lepidoptera; family Geometridae; genus Alsophila; species Alsophila aescularia. The sequence goes on from OX276373.1 coordinate 66,532,996, forward strand.
CCGAAACCCGATATAGTACGATGGAAAAGAGCTTTTAGCCATCGTATGGGCTACAAAGCACTTTAGACCGTACCTGTATGGAAAAAAAAACACGATCTACACAGACCATAGGCCGCTTCAGCAGGAAACCGATCAGCGCTTACACATGGGCTTTGGACAAGTAATATGGTTTTATTTTTATTTTCAAGATTTTCTCACCCTAGAAATCACATTCGTTTATTTATCGTTTCTTTAACTACTTTTGACAGCTAAACAACTGCCAAACGTCAAGAATTGTAATAAACTATATTCTATAAAACGTTCCGTTCACTTCCAGACGGAAGGTACGGAACGCGGTTTCTTTGCTCCGCCACCGTTATATCATCATAAAACTATATACCGTAACTATTAAATTATGGTATTGTATGGGTTTGCTTTGGAAAAAAATATACGTTCCTAAATTTAACATTTGTTGCATTTAATTGTTTTGTTTAATTTTATTTTCTATTTGCTGACATTGCGGGACCGTGCCGAACAACGAAACGCGCCCTTTTGCTTTGACAGCTAATCGATGCAAAGATAAGTAAAATTTCCGGTAGATGTCACCACCTGTCTCCGTGTTTATCAATTGAACTTTATTAACCATCCATTTATTATTTAATTCCCAGTTATTCCTTGTTCCCTTTTGTATGTATTTCATTCAATTGACCTAATAAGTGTTATAAAGTCGTGATCAGTAGTGCACGAACGTGTTGTATTTATCGAAGTGTTTATAACCTCTGTTTTTGTTATAAAAATAACCGGTGATTGTTTTCGTGTTGTGTTGTGGTTATATCTGTATTGCTTATTTGGAACTCCGATTTACAGGATTATATCATGTAAGTAAACAACGTACGATAATCTATTCTATGTACCCGATCGTCTGCTTTCGCTGGTATTCACCAAATACGAACGATAGTACTGTTTCGATCAACTATATGCGACTTCAATGTCGTCATCTTATAGATTCTAATATGTTAGTATATTGAACAATATGCAATTATAATTCTAGTTTTACTATTATAAAGATACGTTTCTATTAGTTGTTTATGTGCTGTCTTGTTTATTCCTACTTTTACTTGTCGATTTTTTGTTTTGTATTGCTATTTATAGGTTTATTGTTTTTTTATTTAAGTAGCGTTTTGTCAACGCTACAAGTCATAGACACAGAAGAGTTAATAGTATTGTTACAAGAAATCGAGAAAACCGAGAAATTAGTGTATCCAGTAAACATAGGAAATATTCTGAAAATCGAACAATGTATAGAAATGAAAGCCTACATAAAGCAAAATCAGATAAAGTTTATCATGCACATCCCGTTAATTAGAAATGAAATATTTAACTATTTTAATGATTCCCTTACCTGTGCATAACAGCAATAACGGCCCTACTTCCCTTATCCTGCCAAAATACCCTTACTTCCTTGTGAAAGGTTTAAAGACCAAGCCACTCTCCCAGCCATGCCGTGAAATCGACGAAGCTCGTTTCTTGTGCTTTGAGAACGACGTGTCGCCGCTGGTTGAAGATAATTGCATTACTGAACTCATGAGATTTTCTACAAATATTTCAAGTTGCCACCCAGTTCCAGTTGTCATCAAAGATGTCAAGGTCGACCTGATTCAGCCTAATCACTGGATAGTCTACGCGAAAGGCGAAACATTACTCACCAAATATTGCGAAAACGACATAACGCAGGAAGCCATCTGTGGAACGTACCTGCTGTCGATAGATGATGATTGTTATGTTACAATAAAAGAACTCACCTTGAAAAGGCATCAAAGTCAAGGTAAAGCTGTGACCTACACTAAGTTCCCGCTAATCAACCTGCCTAAAATACCAACCAACTCATCAGTTAGCCAGAGGAAACCGGTCAATCTAAACGGAGTTGATCTTGCCGACATTCAACGTCTTACTTACCTATTGCAGAACACCGGAAGTGAATTCATGAGTGAAAGCGAAAACCATAACAGCGTTTTTAGTGAAAAAAGTGTTAGTATAGGAAACATAGTGTTTTACGTCATTGTAGTAATCTGTATTGCATTGTTAGCCTTTAAGAGTAGAATAAGAAATATTTGTAAAATAAGGAAAATTCGAGATAATCCTCATCGCTCGGATAATCTTGAACTTACGGAGGGAGGAGTTATAGCCCCAGCATCATCTAACCATCCTATCTTTTTGACCGCGTAAGCAATTTTTGCATAAACATTACTGCGCCCACGCGCTGTACTTCGCCCGGCGCGACAAAGAATTTGATGATGTTGCGTCTATGCACAATGGTACTGGTTAGTTTTAAGCCTTAATTAAGTTTGTCTGTAATTAGTCGCCTACTTGTGCAGACAATATAATCATACTTCAAATTAAAACTTGTATTTTTAAAAACATAACCCGGGCTCTTCCCAGTTTGACTAGGTAAACAATAAAAATGTTGCAGATTGATGTTTTGTACTATTTCTTGTGTGGTTTTGTTACAAAGGTAGGGAAACGTTACGCGATTTGTAAGCATTCGAAAAATTTGGAAAAAGAAACGGATCAGAAGGGGTAATATAAGAAGGAAAGAACTATTAAATATTTACAAAACTTATAAAATAATTAGGTACATAAATTATTTACAATTTAATATTATTACTACATATATACTTAGCTAAAGTTTTATAAATGTAAGGTTTGTCAATATACAGAAGAGATTTTATACATGTTGGAAAAAGGGACACGGAGGGATATCAAATCATCAAAAAAGGAAGAACGGTCATAGTTAGGACACGAGAAAAATATATGGTCCAGGTCCCCGAAGTCATGTCCACATTCACATTGCTGGCTATCTTTAATATGAATCCTGGCAAGGTGGGCTGGGCAGGTGGTATGTCCGAGGCGCATTCGTATTAAAATTGAAGTGGCGATCTTGCCAAGTTTTACTATAGAAAACCATGCCTTATGACGAATTCGCAGTTGTATACTGAAGTAAGACTTTCCTTTAAATTGGCCACTTACTGCCCAGACTTTATCCCAGGAGTTCCGAAGATAAAATCTGGGAAGAGTAGCCAAATCGTGTACATAGTTTTTGAAAGGAAATTTGTCTCCACACATCACAGCCTCATTTGCAAGTCTATCGGCTTTTTCATTGCCCTTGATACCACTGTGGCTGGGTATCCAGACAAATATGACAGAAAACTCTTTCAAAGCACACAAATGTAATTTTGTTCTAGCTTCTGCTATAAGAGGAAAAAGTGGTTTGGACTTAAAAGGAAATCTAAATAGATCTTGTAAAGCACTCATAGAATCGCTTATAATAATACTATTTTTAAGATTACAGAGAAAAACGTATTCAATTGCTTTAACAATGCCAAGGCATTCACCTGTAAATACTGAAGTTTCAGGTGGACATTTTATTTTTTAGACTACTTTATATTGGGCATGAAAAACACCCACTCCTACAAAATTGACTGATGAATGTTTTGACGCATCCGTGTAAATATGATGCCACCTATGCCACTTTTCATCTACGATGTAATTAAAATAAGCGTTAGCATTGGCATTGTGTTTGTCTGTCAATAATTAACTGTTGGCGTATCCATTAAAGCTTCATATTTACAATTAAACATATCTAGATTCGGAGATCGATGTGTTGGTGCGTGAAAAGTTTTAAATTTTATATAACTTTTAACTAAGCAAGGAAGAGATTTGTGTTTCCAATAATTTGAAGACTCAATAAGATCGGTAAGAATATTAAGTTTTGAAATTAAAAGGCTATTTGAAAATTGCAAGACACGGAAAAACATACGGTCAGATAAAAATTGACGTCTTAAATTAAGAGGGGGCTCATCACATTCAATTTACAATGCATTTATAGGGCTAGATTTCATAGCCCCGGCGATTATTCTCAATGCTATTTGATAGAATCTAATTTCTTCAGTCCAGCTAAGCCACAAGAAGAAGCTCCAATAAGAAGGTTCCATAGTCAAGAACACTTCGTACCAAACCGTTGTAGAGAAGCTTTAAGGAAAAAGGACGTGCACCCCACCAAACGCCCGAAAGACATCTCATCAAATTTAGGAGCTTCTCACACTTATCAGCAACATATTCACAATGTGGAACGCCTGAAAGTTTTGAATCCAAAAGAACGCCTAAAAACAGTACTACATTTTTCGTTGGAATTATATTGTTATTAAAATGTATTAATATGGGGGGAGGCATTTGTTGCCGAGTAAAGAGAAGCATCGAGCTCTTGAGCGCTGATATGCTCAAGTCATTTTGGTTCATCCAACTATTTAAATGATTACAAGACATTGATAATTGGTTGCATAATGTATTGACAGATCGATCCGTGGAGTATAAAACGAGATCATCAGCGTATTGTAGTAAATTCACTGAATTTTTGAGGGAAGATTCTAAATCGTAAGTATATATGTTGAATAGAATAGGGCTGAGTACAGATCCTTGCGGCAGTCCTTTCCAGACGAGTCTGCTATGATCCCGTGCTTGGTCTAGTTTAATTGAACTTCCTGACAGGAGGTTAAATATGAAGCAAGTGAGAACTTCTGGGATGTCAAGTTTATGAAGCTTATATCTAAGAACATGTAGAAGAACATTGTCGTATGCTGATTCTAAATCTAAAAACGCTGCAAGAACCGATTCATTGTTTGTAAATGCTATCCGAATGTCTGTTACAAGAGTACCCACACTATCCAATGTACTCCTGCCTTTCGGAAAACAAACTGTGACTCAGATAAAATACCACGATTTTCGACAAGCCATTCGAGGCGGTTTTTGACTAAGTTCTCAGCTACTTTTACTATAACAGAAGATAGAGCTATTGGGCGATACGATGATACTGCGTTTGGTCTTTTACCTGGTTTAAGAATTGGAAGAACAATTTGGGATTTCCAGGAAGGGGGGATATTTCCGGATAACATTACCGTGTTAATTATGTCCAGATAATATACAAGCGATGATTCAGTGAGGTTGGCTAAAAATTAATACGGTATGCCATCTTCTCCAGGGGCAGAATCTTTTACAGCCGATAGAACCCCTTTTAATTCTTGTATGGTGAAGGGATAATTTAAACTTGATTGGCTGTGGAATACTGTAGGGGGAGTAGAATTGTAAAAATGATCATGCTGTGGTACTGTCAGTGGTGCCAGTCGATTGAGAAATTGGTCATTCATATTTGCAGGTAAGGATGAAAAAGAGGAATCACTAAAGCCGCTTCTAAATCTTCTGATATTACGCCATACGATATAAGGGCTTATATAAGGAGAGATAGAGAGGCAACAGTTTCTCCATCCTTGGAATTTCTTTTCTTTGAGTAGTTTACGTGTCTCTGCTAATAAATTAGTCAAGGTTTCAAAATTTTCCATTGTCATCTCGCTGTTGTACTTAAGTTCAGCATCTTTTCTTTTTTTTACTGCTTCAGTGCATTCTCTGTCCCACCAAGGTGGAGAAGGAAGGAAGCCAGTAGCTGAATTTTTAAGGGGAAACGTTTCGTCCGCAGCTTGAGTGAGTATTTTTGTGAAAGTGTCAGTGTCGTTAAGAAGTTCGTGTGTTAAATTTGATATTTTATGCTCTGCAGATGTTTTGAATTTGTTCCATAATTTGTTATTATTAAGGTTATATTTTAATCGTGGTTTTTGAGGAGTATCTCGAGGACCGTTAAAAGGAAGAGTAATAACAATCGGAAAATGGTCACTTCCAAAATTAGATGATATTGTATGCCATGCTATCGATGAAGCTAAGTTTGGTGTACAAATTGATAGATCTACTGCACTTTTATTTTTATCAGGAGGTGTGCGTCTGGTAGGGGAGCCAGTATTTATGATGCAAAGATTGTATGTATTTAGAAAGTCTATTAGCAGTTCACCACAGTAAGTAGAAATAGAACATCCCCAAGAAGTATGATGGGAATTAAAGTCTCCTAAGACTAAGAAAGGTCTGGGGAGACGAGAGAATAGATCATTTAAGTAGTGGAAAGCTAAGGAAGAAGAGTATGGAATATATATAGAAACAACACAAATGTTATTCACTTGTGCTGCTACGACGGAAAAATGATTGTAGGTCGGAAGAGTTAAAGAACAGAAAGAGATGGTATTTCTGATGAGCAAGGCGGCACCACCATACCCATTAGATCTATCATCTCTTAAACAAGAGAATCCGTGGATTTTAAAAATGGAGCCTGGCTCAAGCCAGGTCTCCGAAAGTGAGAATAAACAAGTGTTGTACTTGTTTATTAAGTGAATAATTTCACTTTTTTATGAACTGCACTTCTGCAGTTCCATTGTATTATCTTTTGTAAGACCGCCATTTTTAATGGCTTTAAGTGTTCTAAACATGTCAATTATAGGGGCAACGATGGACGGTACTGCAATGTTTGACTGGGTCAATGTCTCAATGAGGATTTGAATGATGTCTGATGTCGACATCATTAATGGATTATGTTTGATTTTTTTAAGAGCGCAACCATCTTATGGAGTGGGAATATTATACTCATTGATAATATTTTGGTGAGCTGCTCGGTCGTATCCTTTTGATGGGTTGGAGGTTTGACGGCGGTTAGTATAAACTGTTTTTTTATATGAAACTTGTGATGGACGTTGAGTAAATGTAGTTGGTGGGTTAGAATTAAACTGATTTGAGCTGAGCTGAGGGACAGAGTTAACAACATCGGCATAAGATTTCGATACTGGTGGGACCAATTTGGATGCTTCGCCATATGATATGCTATTTTCTGCCATAGTAACCTTGATTTGCTTTTGGCGTGTGAATTCGGGGCATGATTTATTAATTGCAAAATGAGCGAGCCCAGACAACACGAAATGCTTTCTTCATCCACATCACAAGTATCACCAGTATGTTCATTACCACACTTGTAACACTTGGGCTTAGAGCGGCATTGAAGTTTTGTATGACCAAAACGACAACAGTTGAAACATTGAATAGTATAGTCATATAATAGTAGTTACATGTAAAGTTCAACTGGCAGAGAATTATAGCAAATAAAAATTCTTTTAGGTAGAACTTGACCGTCAAATGTAAGGACAACGCTCTGTGTTGGTTTCCAAACCGGGGAACCTTCTACCATATTTTTGAATCTTTTTACCTTTAGAATCTTACCATATCCGCTGGGCACAGATGTGTTTTCTGTCACTTCGTCTGGTGACCATTCCAATGGCACTCCACGGACCACACCCATTCGTGTAACATTGAAACATGGAATGAAGGCTTTTAAATCCTTAGTTGCTAGATTCTTGCTAGATATTAATGTATTGGCATCATTAAATTCTGAGAAAGCAAGTGACAATCCTATTCTTAAAAGTTTGATCAAGGCCCTATTTCATAAAACTATAGTGCACTGACAATTATGTCAATCAAACCGACAATTGTCTGTTTAGATATGCCAATAAGGTAATATGCTCTTTAATATATACATATACATTTACATATCACCTACCCAAAAATATGGACCTGCGCTTTTTAATATCTTCCTATATTCTTTGTGAGTTGTATACATATGTTCTGATTTGAAGTGTATTGAATATAATCAACTATTATTGTTGGGTAGAGCCAATATGGCTCTTCCCCAATGACAACTGCATATTACTAGTACTCTAGACAGACTATTGACGAACGTCGCAATTAGCTCATTTGATTATCGCCACTTTGGCGCTGTTGGCGCTGATAGCAGTACACTGGTAGTCGTGAGCCTCCATGGAACTAATGTATTTACTACGTACTGTTATACCCTTACTTTTGTATGCAATAACAGATGAAAGGTGCTTCAGTAGCATATTTGTAATAGTAGGTCATCAGTTCATTATTCATCACAGTTAGTCGATCTAAAACCTTTTCACGAAGTACTCGTCCTTTTCTAAACCCAATTTAATTTATATTTTATTTGAAATAATACAATTTCTTTTTAGTGATTCAAACTTTTCTTTTTTAAAACATTAAATCCATGATCCCGGATAACAAATGGTGGCAGCGTAAAGGGATATAAAAATCCCCGGACTACAAAAAACCAGTGCAAAAAGTACTAAATCTGTGCAAACTTCTAGATCAAAAAATAAAAAAAAAACTGGACTTTATCCTGAGGAAATAAGTGTCGCCGAACACTTACTATCACCGAATCCTGAAGAACAGAAATTATCTTCCACTGAAGTTCCCGCTCCATCCCTTAAATCTGGAAAAGAAGAAAACTACTTCGTCAACTTACTTCTTTCGCTGTGTCCTGGAAATTCTGGAAGTCCTGGAAATCCTGACTCCGTCGTCAACTCCCATCATCTGCATCCCAACGTCCTGGAGCGCCTGGTATGACTCAGCTGCTAAATCTCAAGACAGAAGTCCACACTTACCTCCAGCTCGCTGCATCCTACAAGGTCAAAATACGCTATGTTCCTGCTAATCCTGTGAGTTATTTTAATTTCTATGACTTTTGACTTTTATTCTGGAAGAAAGTGATATCTACAAACTTACATATTCTCCCTATATTCTTCATAGCTTCGAAAATCATAACCCATATCTTCATTTAGCGTCTAAGTAACTTGGTGAACAAATATCTATAGTGTGGAGAGTGCCTTATATTCGAGGTAAATTTCTCAGAACTGATAAGCGACTGGCTCGCACTGCCTCTGTACCGTTTTTAAGCTTCTTTATTTTATAGAGTTATAACCTTGTATTGTGTGATTTATATTTAAGCCACGGACTTTTGCTTCCAAGATTGTTTATCCATGTCCGACACTGACGGCGTAAAAGACGAAACTTCTCAAAACAGAATGACAGACCTTGACCTGAACGTTTTAATTAAATTTGTTGGAGTTTTTGACGGTTCCCGGGAAAAAATAACTCCATTTCTGAATAATTGCCGCAATGCAATTAACCTTGCATCAGACTCCCAAACAGATATTCTCTTTAAGTTCATTTTGAGCCGTCTAGAAGGTAAAGCCGAGACAGCATGCGCCGTTAAGGATTTCACCGAATGGTCCCAGCTCGAGGAGTTCCTGAAAATTCAATTTGGTGACGCAAAACATTACGCATATTTACTGTCAGACCTTCAGGAATGCAAACAGGGTCGCAAGGAGTCTGTTAGTCAATACTCTCTTAGAGTAGAGTCTTGTCTGGCTAAACTTCTAAATGAAATAAATATTTCAATTCCCACTACAAAGAAGGACGAACTAATTGGCCGTGTAGCCGCTATGCAGGACTTAGCTCTCAACGTATTCACCATTGGTCTCCAACCGCAGTTGTCAACAGTTGTCAGATGCAGGGACCCTTACACTTTGAACGAGGCCATAAACCTCGCCACAGCCGAAGAAAAAATTGTAGGCATAATAAACAGAAAAAATGTAGGACCTTTAACACCAATCGTCCTGAACAACACAGGCAATATAATAATACCATGTCATACTCAAGGCCGCCGTTTCAAGGCCAAGTCCAACCCAGACCAAATTTCAATGCTCCCGTCTGCAGGTATTGCAAAAACATAGGTCACACGATTGAAAACTGCAGAAAACGGGAATACAACAACAACAGAAGACCTAACTATACCCAAAACCAACAAAACATAAGTCGCCAACCTCCAAATAATTTCCAGAGGCGAATCCAACCCATAAACTCTTTCAACTCACCGGACACAGAACGTCTCGAGTTCAACCATCATGATAATTTAAACGAACAGGCTTTCCCGACCGGTATCGTGCGGGAAAATTAGAAAGGAAAATCGATACGACCCAATCAAAAACGCTGATTCCTACGAATTCACTGAATCTCACCGTATCCAGATCTTGTAAACGCGTTACTAATGTTCCATTTCCAGAAACTAACCAACAGGGTAACCAGCCCCAAACGGACAGTTTCTCAAACAAAAATACTAAATCCTGTGATCGCGATACTAATGTACCAGTTCTAGAAACTAACCGACAGGGTAACCAGCCCCAAACTGACAGTTTCCCAATTAAATATACTAAATCCTGTAAACGCGACTCAAACATTCCAGTTCCAGAAACTAACCGACAGGGTAACCAGCCCCAAACCGACAGTTTCCCAATTAATAAACCCTCTGAATCCTGCGAATGCGACGGGAAAGTTGAAGATCTCACCCACAGCGATGATTCTAATGCTCCTGAAACAAAAAATAAACATGATTATATATATCAAATTTCAAAAAATACAAAAAAGCGATACTTACCTTATATCAAGGTCCCAACTTCAGTTTCTTCAAAACCTATGACTTTCTTAGTCGACACTGGCGCTAGTATAAGCCTAGTTAAAAAATCTGCAATGAATAAAATGCCTAAAATCATTGAACATAAAATTCAAATAAAAGGTATAGACTCAACAAATGATAATTGTATTATGACACTAGGACACATTCCTATCACATTTTTATCCAATGATGTTACAACTAATCATCTCTTTCATGTCATCCCCGACCTTGAACTACCTTACGATGGAATAATAGGAAACGACCTGCTATCTAACCAACAAAGTAACATAGACTACGTCAAAAGTATCCTGAAAATTAATGATGCTAAATTTCACATCCTATGTAACGAGCCCGTATACACTATTCCTCCAAGAACTGAAACAGTAATTGAATGTTGTGTTTCCAATCCCGAGCTTAAGGAAGGTCTCATCATCGACCAGAAACCTATTGAATCTTTGTTAGTAGCCAATTGTATAGTCAAAGTAAAATCCAATTTACGCGTTAACATCTCAGTAGTCAATACCGCAGAACACCCCATTACAATTGATTCCACATTTAAACTCAACCTCGTCCCCCTTATGGCAAATGACTTAACACCTTGCGAAGTTGAAACAGTATCCTACTGTAATGAAAATACTACCCCTAATGCACATTCACGAACAAATCAAGTACTTGACCAACTCCGCGTGTCTCATTTGAATCAAGAAGAAACACAAACCTTACACGAAGTATGTGCGAAATTCTCAGATATATTCTATTTGCCCGGAGACAAATTGACCTTCACCAACGCCATTTCACATGATATCAAGACCACTTCTGCAGTGCCTATTAACACTAAATCATACCGATTCCCCGAATGTCATAAAACAGAAGTCGAAACGCAAATCAATAAAATGCTTGAAGATGACATAATCAGACCATCTTCTTCACCTTGGTCTTCACCTATATGGATTGTCCCAAAAAAGATCGATGCTTCTGGGGAACGGAAATGGCGCATTGTAATAGACTACCGCAAACTTAATGACATCACAATAGGTGACTCCTACCCCATTCCCAACATTGCGGAGATTCTTGATCAACTTGGAGCAAGCAAATATTTCAGCACGTTAGATCTTGCGTCTGGCTTTCATGAGATTAAAACATCCCCTCTAGATGCTCCTAAAACTGCCTTTTCTGTCCCACAAGGACACTTTGAGTTTTCTCGAATGCCATTTGGCTTAAAAAATGCACCTTCTACCTTTCAACGACTCATGAATTCTGCTCTATCAGGCCTCAATGGTATCAAATGTTTCGTTTACCTTGATGACGTCATAATTCATTCTTATGATCTTCCCTCCCATATCTCTAACCTCGAAGAAATCTTCCGAAGACTCCGCGAATTTAACCTAAAACTACAACCTAATAAATGCGAATTCTTAAGACGAGAAGTATCCTATCTCGGACATTTGATTACAGACGAGGGCCTGAAGCCTAACCCGGACAAAGTCAGAGCTGTCAAAGACTTCCCAATTCCAAAATGTCCTAAGGACATTAAATCCTTTTTAGGGCTTGTATCCTATTACAGGCGATTTATTCCTGATATCTCAAAAATAGCTAAGCCCTTGACACACCTACTAAAGAAAGAAACACGTTTTGAATGGAATAATGAACAGCAACTAGCCTTTGACACTTTAAAAGAAAAGTTAATAACAGCACCTCTTCTGATATATCCAGACTTTTCACAGCCTTTTATTCTTACCTGTGACGCATCTAATTACGCCATTTCAGCCATTCTCTCGCAAGGCCCTATTGGCAAAGACCGACCTATAGCATATGCTTCCCGTACCTTGAACAAAGCTGAATGCAATTACAGCGTAACAGAAAAGGAATGTTTGGCCATCATTTTCGGCACAAAAACCTTTAGACCATACCTATATGGGCACAAATTTACCATCGTCACTGACCACAGGCCTCTAAAGTGGTTATTTAATTGCAAATAACCAGGATCCAAACTCGTCAGATGGAGACTCAAGTTAGAAGAATTCGATTATGAAGTGATGTATAAAAAAGGAAATTCAACAGCAACGCCGACACGTTGTCGCGTTACCCAGTTAACCCAATCCTTCCAAACGAGATAGATCCACAGCCTTCTACATCAGGGTTATCAGATAACCGTCCCACTCAAGAGACAGAAGTTCCTACAGACATTCTTGACGATTTGATCGAGCTAGGTGACTTGGGTATTAGCCCACTTGGTGAACCAAACATAGACTTTACTCCACTGAATCCTCCGTCACCTCCAAATTCTCTCCCTCCACCAGATCCTATTCCTCCTCTTAACCCCCTTTCTCCGCTGGATCTCCCAACGGAAACAAATAGACAAATTGATGAAACACCTTCTAATTCCAATAAAGAATACTCCGAATTCCTAAAATCTTTTGCCAATAAAAATTAAACCTATAACACATACATAAAAGAGCATAACGAAAGCCTTCTGAAGAGTAAAACTATTACTATACTTGCCCCCATATCTATTGACTACGACGAATCAAACCCTTACCTTCAAGACATTATTTCCGCATCCGATGACTCAATCCACGATGGTGAACGCGAACTTCACTCTTTTAAGAAACACATTATAAAGGGTAAAACTTACTATTTCCTATTTACGAAACTTTACTATTTTGATACTTGTTCTTATCCTGATATTTTTAAAACGCTAAAATCAGTTAGAGATGATATCTTACTCAATGGTAACATAAATGAAATAGCAATATCTGATTTCAAAAATCCATTTGAACAAAATTAGTTTGTGAAAATCTATGGCATGCTCATGTATCTGTTTAATAACACTAACATAACCGTTAACATTCACCACAATACAATTATATATCCTACTCCATCCGAAATAGCAAAAATCCTGAAGGAGAATCACGACATCCCTATTGCCGGACACCTAGGCTCTAATAGAATGTACGACAGAATCAAAGAGCGCTATTACTGGAAAAATATGCGTTCTGAAATAGAAGACTACATCAAAAATTGTAAACTATGCCAATCTAATAAAGCTCTCCGTAAAATCAACAAAGCTCCTATGCAGATCACGACCACATCCACTCGTCCATTTGAAAGAATCAGTCTCGATATCGTTGGCCCCTTACCTGAAGCAGGACTTCATAACTTAAAATACATACTCACCCTTCAAGACGACCTCACAAAATTTTCTCTCGCCTATACTATCTCAAATGCTACAGCGGAAGAATCTTGTGAATGTCTAGTCCATTTTGTAACACTTTTTGGCATACCAAAATCAATACTTACAGATCAAGGTACCAATTTTACCGCTGACCTATTTAAAAAAACTTGTGACTTTTTAAAAATAAATCAGATCTGGTCCTCGCCATACCACCCCCAAACACAAGGAGCACTTGAGAGAAGCCACTCCACTTTAAAGGAATATTTGAAATCCTACGTAGATGAGAACCAATCCAACTGGCATAAGTTCGTGTATACCGCTATTCTAACTTATAACAGCACCGTCCACACTACAACGCGTTTTATCCCATATGAACTTGTTTTCGGACACAAACCTTTAATTCCTGACTCAGTTTTCGAGCTGCGCGCTGATATCACGTACCCTGATTATATCAAAATGCTTCACCACCGTCTCAAAATATCTAGGGAAAAAGCATTACAAAATATTCAAGCTTCGAAAGAAAAATCAAAAACCTACTATGATAAACATAGCCGCCCAGTACAATATAAAGTTGGTGACTATGCATACTTAAAACAACATATTAGACTTCGAAAGGCTCTTTCCCCTCTGTGGAAAAGCCCCTTTAAAATTGTAAAAGTAAACAGTTACAATACCTTGACTCTTCTTATTAATCGACGTCATGTCACCCATCATTTTGATGAGGTAAAACCTGCAAGTCAAAATTATTAAAATAGTTATAATTAGAAATAAGTATATACATCATTATTATAATTTTTTACAATCTAATTTTATTAATTAAAACTTAGTTACTAATTCCTATAAAAATAATTATACAAGTCAAACTAGCGTGGTTATTACAATTTACAGAATCATCGCCACTCATTGTAGCACCGCCCTGGCAACTGATGACAACAAGTTTGTGGAACCAATCACTAAGAGTCCTGGTATACTCTTCGACCCCGTTGGCATTTTAAAAACAATTAATGACCAATTTCATATCGTTATTCCCATGGATGTCTCCCCATACAAAAGCTATATTGAAAACATTCATGACGTATTTAACGCTATTCGGTTTCAATGTCGAGAAAATAGAGAAGTAGATTACACTAAATGTCAAAATATGCTAGAACCGTTAGATTCATTATACAAAGACATTTTACGCAACTTTGATTCCATATCACACATAACATCTGATAGGATATCCAAACGAGCAGCATGGTTTGCTGGCGTAGGAGTTGTATTTAAACACATATTCGGCACAATGGATGAAGACGATGCTAAATATTATAATGAGGCAATCCAAACTCTGTACAACAACGACAAAATCATAACAAATGCAATAAAGAAAAGTATTGTTGTGTCCCAAATGGCTATATCAAATATAAATCAGCACTTACACGAAATCAACACTAACCAAGCTAAATTGAACTATGCTATTGACAGAATATCCACAATTGTAAGTAACATATCTAAAGTAGTGCAAACTGATGATTTCCAAATACATTTAAATTCTATTCTAAACATTTTACAATCAAATTTATTGACACTTTCATTTAAAATCGAAGATATCCTAAATTCCATTCTGTTTGTTAAAGCCAATATACTACATCCGTCTGTTTTGACACCAAATCAATTGTATAAAGATATTCTAAGTAATCTTAAAATAGTCCCTAAGTATAGAGATTTCCCTGTGAACCTAGAATTAAATAATATTCATATGTTACTAAACGTTGCTGACTTGATATGCTACTATCTTGATAATAAGTTAGTTTTTGTAATTAAGATACCTTTAGTAAGTGCTCTAGAATATAACTTATATAAAAACATACCGTTGCCAACTCCACACATTTCTGATACTGCTAATTCATTTGTGATGATTCTACCCTCTGAGGAATATGTAGCCCTAAGCAAAGATAAATCGACATTTACCTTTCTTCAAAATCTAAATTCTTGCAAGTATATTATTACTACAAAAACTTACCTCTGTGAGATGACTAATGTTTATACCGTTACTGGAAATCCATCTTGTGAAATAGAATTATTACAAAAGCTGTAACAACACTACCTCAAAGTTGTCAATACAAAATCATTCACGGTGACGTGGATATTTGGCATAAATTATATAATGAGAAGTGGATATTTGTACAATCAAAACCAGCTAAACTCTCTATTGAATGTAAAAATAATTATATTACCGAACTTGTTATATCCGGTGCAGGTGTACTTAACATTCCATTAGAATATATAGCTTACCATAAGAACTCTAGATTTGTAAGGAAGATTTATACTAGTGTAAGTGTACCTACCATATCCTCTAATTTTAATATTCTTAATGATAGCTGCTGTAGCTTAAGTCATATTAGAAAACTAAGTTTGCCAATTTCCAATATACAAAATATTAACTTAGATAATTTGAAAACATTAAAGTCAACTTCAGACCAGATTCTTAAGGATTTAGATTCAGTAGAACCTCCAAATAACTGGAATAACCATATCAGTTTTCCTATTTTAAGTGTATCATCCTGTATTTTATGTCTTAGTTTAGTATTAATATATGTTTGTAAAAAGGACCAGTATTTCAGAAAATTATTCAAGAAATCTAACAAAGTAATAATTAACGACATTGAAAATCCTGATCATGAAATAGAAATGGAACCAGTCCAGGCTCAATCACGTATACCCATTCGAAAATAAATTTAACGAAAACTTACTTTTCCGTAAGTTTCCTTTTAACGTGGGGGTTGTTATACCCTTACTTTTGTATGCAATAACAGATGAAAGGTGCTTCAGTAGCATATTTGTAATAGTAGGTCATCAGTTCATTATTCATCACAGTTAGTCGATCTAAAACCTTTTCACGAAGTACTCGTCCTTTTCTAAACCCAATTTAATTTATATTTTATTTGAAATAATACAATTTCTTTTTAGTGATTCAAACTTTTCTTTTTTAAAACATTAAATCCATGATCCCGGATAACAGTACGTAAGTAGTTAACGTATTTACTTATTTTTGTACTATTGTACGCTCAGTGGGGCACTTTGAATCGGCACAAACGAAAGTACGTCAGAGCCTATCCATTTAGATCAGTGGCCTAATTACAGAACTTGGTTACAATCGGATTATCACTTTTTTCATAGCAATTTCGACTCTATCGCAAGGCATTAGTGGTTGCGATATTGAGAATTCGATTGAAGCCAAGTTATGTGGTCGGGCCCCCTTAGCTTCAATCGGATTGTCAGTATCGATATCACTAGTGCCTAATGTAATCGGGCCGCAGGGCCCCGCACTGCGATTACGTAATGTTGATCATATCGGTTTCAAGCCGTCAAATTCATTAGTGCCTTGCGATAGAGTCGATTTTGCTATGAAAAAAGTGACAATCTGATTGAAGCCAAGTTCTGTGGTCGGTGGCCCAATTACTGTTCTTCCCTCTGTCTTCTGACAACTCATAGCCAGTTATGTTTCCACAGTTCGTCTTTAGGAAACCTATTAATAACAATTAACATATCAGTGGGTGTAGAGTAGACAAAATAAACATGTGAAGAAATATCAGGAACATTTTAGAAAGTATCTATTATGTTGACGCTTCTAATATAAACAAGGGGCAAATACCTAAAGGTAGGTAGATTAAAATAAAATATGCAATTTTTAAGTGAATAAAATCTATTCTTAAATCTATGTAATTTTTTTTGGTACAAAGAGATCGGCAGCCCGATTCCATAACTTGGCTTCAAACGAATTCTCAGTATCGCAACCACTAATGCCTTGCGATAGAGTCGAATTTGCTATGAAAAAAGTGATAATCCGATTGTAGCCAAGTCCTGTAATAGGGCCACTGGGCCCTATTTCATAGAGCGACAAATCATAATAAACCTACAAATGTCAGTCGAATACGCAAAACCTGCGTTTCATATAACAAAAATGTACGACATTTCTATAGTTTGACTGACAATTGTCGGTTTGATTGACATAATTGTCGGTGTACTATACTTTTATGAAATAGGGCCTTGATCAAACTTTTATACGCCATTTGTCTTGTCGCTCTCTTACGAATCGTATATTTCTGTCCCTTTCTGCATATGGCAATTTTCAAACAATATCGATCACCGCTAAATACACGCTGTAACTACGGATACGATTTCCCCGGGCGCCCGATACACGCTGTAACTACGGAAACGTTTTTGAGTTTATCATTATTTTAATATTATTCTTGGTTTTATTAAATATTGTTATTATATGTAGCTTTTATGTTGTATTATTATAATAAAAGGATAGTTTGGCGAACCTGCAAATGTAATTTGATAGCCATTTGATAATATTTAATGACAAATTTCGACATTTTGTTCCGAATCTCGTTTTTTGCATTTTTTTTGCTGTGCATTTACGTTTTCTGGACGTAAATAAAGTCGGATCGGACGGGGGCGCGGTTTTACGTTTTTAGTGTTACGCATTAACTTTACCGTAGTTTCAAGCCCTTTCTAATGATACATATATTTTTGAAATAGCTTGTAAATTGTTGATGGGAAACGGTTTCAAGCAAAAATGAATTTAAACTAGGCGGGTTTTTTTTCTGATTTTTTAATTAAATTATGGAGCAGATAAATCTTTTTTTATTGTTTTAGTATTTATGTTATTGAATATTAAATTTAAAAAAAAAAAAAAAAAAAAAAAAATACTTATACTTTTTTATAAATGTTTTTTTTCTAACAGGCCCATATTCTCCCGCCAAAATAAGTTTTCGCGCCAAAATCTACATAAAAAAAAAATTAAACAAAAATTTTTTTTAAAAACTTTTTTTACTTGCTTTGTTGATTGAACTTCTTAGATAAGCAAAATATATATACCTTATCGATTTAGATTCAGAAATAAATAATGTTTTTTAAAAACACACCTCTATTTTTTTTCTATCAATTTCCAACATTTTTTTAGAAATTAAACATTGCATAAACTTATCAACAACACTTTAAACAAATAGTGCCGTCTGTCACGATTCAAACCCATAAATTGTATAAACAAAAGACCCTTTGAAGTGCTCATAAAGATTTATTGTTTACGTTACGATGTGGGTGGTCCTCTCATTTGTATTGCCGCGTCAAGTGTATGTATATGGCGGGGGCGGGAGGGAGGCGGCGGGTCAGTTACCGGGTAGAATTTTAGAGAAAATTATGATTTTTAGTACTTACGAGTGAAAAGTAATGCAGTGCAACTTATTTTTGGTTCTTCAGCTATTTGTGCACCTTATAAAAGAACAGGAAGGCATTTTTTGCTGCGAATTTGCTGCATGTATGAATTGCTACAAAATTCGTATTAGCTAACGCATTGCGATTGGTAGAGCGAAGAAAATGCAAGCGATTGAGCTGTCAAAAAAGCAACTACTCAAATAGACATTGCTGAGTATAAAGTAGGGTTACTTTGTGTTTTTCTCAGTGGTAAATAAATTTAATTGAGATGTTGCATCAAGATACCTAACGAAGTGAAAATATAAGTAAGAATGAATATTTTCAATTTAATTACTGAATATCACAAACAAATAGTTTAAAAGGATAAAACAACAAATCACATTACACAATAACAGTTCAAGCAAGCCCCTGCTGGCGATAGTGAAAAGAAATACAAAGGCGGACTTTGAGTGTAAGTATGCCATCAAAAGCTTACAGTTCGTTATACTTTCTCACTATATAGATAGGTACCTACCTACTTTTCACACACTAATCTATTTATTACCACATTGCAGGTTTTGGCTGTAGTAGTGTACCTAAGTGAAGTGACAGATGCACACAATACTCCAGGGATCCAAGACACATTATTTTCCCATATACTGGAGAAGAAAGACTCCAATTAATGCAAGGGTTAGTAGAAATAGTTCAACAAAGAATATTACAGCAGTTAACAAGTTGCATTAAGTTCCAATAATTTCAATTGTGGTTCAGAATATACCACTATAGCCTTAAGATCGTACAGGTTTACACACCAACCTCGGCACACTCGGATGATGAGGTAGAAGATGTTTGATGACATATCTTCGGCCCTACTTATCACCACAAGGGCCCACTACAATGTTATCATGGGAGACTTTAACACCAAAGAGGGAGGCCACCACTATCCACATCCAATAGGTCCACATGGCTATGGAGACAGGAATCACATGGGGCAAATGCTAGTTAACTTTTTGAAAAAGGAGGGCTTGACTTCATTATTCGTGGCCTGTGGGTTGAAGCATGTACAAAGTGCTTATTTCAAATGATAGGAGACATTCATAACCAAAATACTTAAGTACCTATAGTACTTAAGTATTTTGGTTATGTATATACATATAGTATATACTTAAGTACCAAATAATTTAACTATAATTCGATTCATTCCTGATGTTTACAACTTAAAAAACACAGTTTTAGTTGTATGTGATTCAAAAACAATTAGATAAATATAGATAGGCATTTCAAATTATCATATTATTAATCAGAGATTAATCTTATTGAAATAGATTAATTTTCTAAAAAAACAGAAGAAAGTCTACTTTACTAATGATGGTTAGATGTAAGGAGATTTATAAAATGAAATACTTAAGTATGTATCCAATAATATATTGAAATGTCACTTTGTGAAATCTTTTAGCTAAGTAGGTATTGCAAATTAGCAAATAATTAATCAGACATTATAATTTCCAGATTTTCACATAAATTTGGATTCCCGAATGGATAACGGATGATATTGGATCATCGGAAGAATTACCATTCCAGGAATGTTCAAATTGCATAAATAGCAGACTGCCAGTCAACCAATGCTTGCGGGGGCAATTTTTCCATTCCATTCATCATCATCATTATCATCCATCAGCCCGTGCTTGTCCACTGCTGGACATAGGCCTCTCCCAATGAACGCCACAGAGCCCATTCCATTACTACGTGCCTATCTCTTACAAAATAAAAACCTTAGTACCTAAATATGATTTGTTTTTATTTTACCTGACTACAGCAAAGCGAGGGAAGGGTAATGAGTTTAACAGTCTATGTATGTATGTATGTATGTATCTATGTATGTGGTTATGTTGATGTTCCACCATAGCGTCGCTCCTATTGGTCCGATTTTGAAAAAGGTGTCTATTGATTAATCTTCAGGCACAGTGTCATAGGCATTTTATTTTACCCGACTACGGCGACAAAGGAAAGTTATGTGCTCAAACTAAAAACTTGGTACGATTTTGACAAGTGAGGTGTCAATCAATTCGTCTTCATTGCAACAGGCTATTTTTACCCGACCGTAGTCTGGTTTTAGTTTTTGAACTTATAACTTGTTACACTTCAATTTAATAAGTAGGTAGGTAGAAACAAATATTAAGATAAACACAGAGTGAATATGTATAGAGTTTTTTTTTAAATTATTATATACCATGACTATTTTGGAAATCTTTACATATTTTTACATAATTATATATTGGTTAATTCACAAAAACAAAGTGCAGTAACTAGGTATGCAGGTATACATCTATTGCAAAATATAACATGTATATTTTATAGAGGAAGAATAACACTCTTTAGCATGTCTTGAACTTGCTATATAAATTGATTGATGTATAAATCTCTTCGACTGCAGGCTGCCTCAAAATAATTATGCTTGCTCCTGATAGGTACTGAAACTGAAAATAGAGATAAAGCTATCATATGTGACATTTCTACATAACATTACATGAGTTAACATTTTTAAAAGGATTAATTTGTAGTAGGTACATAGTTATGCTGCCTCTGGTGTGAGAGTTTGTCAGGCTGGACGAGGGCCTCTGACATGGGTTTAACAACTGCTTGTATTACTCAATAACAGCTGAGACCGACAGCTTAACGCCCCCTCTGAAGTATGGAGCGATTAATGCAATAATGAACTGATAGGCTACCAATGTTTTACATTACTTCCAACTGTTACTTACTGCCTCTAATTAACGTGATCATATGGCATGTAGCCAGAGAATAATAGAATGATAAACTTCCATACCAATATCTAAAAGTGAAACATTGTTTGTTTCCTGAGTAGAGTTGAATATGAGAGGTTAGGTTAGGTTACCTATAATTAGTTAGGTGCCTAATTATGCGCAAAGTATGCTATATTTAGCTTAATTATGAAATTAGGTAAAAAAAAAACATTAAAAAAAGGTATGTTAACAACTGATGAGAATTTGTGAAAATTTATAAACCTATAGCAGGTAAATTAACCTAGAATCGAACAGGTACTTAGTGTTTGAACCAAAATTACTGTCTAATATACCTAGCTATGTGAAACAAAGACTGTTTACTTACGATGTTTTTCTTCAAACTCGACCAGACTTGGATTAGTTAAAAAACCCAATTGTAGCTCCATGCAAAGACCACTCTAGGAGATGTCTTTCTGTAGTACGCTATGGTATGTGTTTGTTGGTAATAAATAAGGCATATATGTCACTTTTATACGAATAATTATCCTGACCTATTGATACATCTTCAAAACATTTCCACTTTTGGTTTTAACCTCGATTCGCTTAATATGAAGCTATAGTTAATATTTGTTTATTTTTCCATTTGATTTTTGTCCCTGCTGCATAACCTATAGGCGAAAATAAGAGATTACAAAACAAACAGGCAAACTTTGTTTTTTGTTTGCGGCAGTGTGACCAGATTCGAATGTCAAATTCTGCTAGCCTGAACGACAAAAACTGCTAAAACATGCTAGACATTTCTCATATAATGCTAAATAACTGCTTTCACAGATTAAACACAAAAAAATATGAATAAAAATGCCAATTTGTACGATAAGAATGTCATTTTTATTAGGGTTCCGTACCCAAAGGGTGTCAACGGTCAAATATAATATTTTTAAGCCTACGCTGTCTGTCTGTTTGTCCATCCTACCTTTTAAAGACTGTATCTTTTGAACCGATACTGTATCTTTGGAGAGCAATGGTATCCGAGTGGTATCATGTTGCGTTTTACAATCTGACGGATTAGGCCCATTCTCTCTCTCTCTCTCTCTCTCTCTCTCTCTCTCTCTCTCTGAGAGAAGGCCCGTGCCCCAGCAGCGGGAACATTGATAGGCTGATAACGATGATCTTTTGAACTGTAATAGATATTAAAATGTTTATAGAATATGACTGTAATGTTACGGCGGATTAATTAAGAAATAATAATGATAAAAAAAGGGGATATACAACAAAAATACTTATAACGTATTTTGTCTTTGCTCTAAGCGGTGATACGTACGAGCGTATAAGACAAACTTGGCATGATTACACTCTAAAGTAAAACTATAATAAGAAAAATTAAAAATTGGTGTGGTAAGGAACCCTCATTGCGCGGCCCAACTCGCACTTGGCCAGTTAATTTCTATTTACAACACAATTCACTCGTCACTATCACTGTCCTTAGCAAATCGTTTGTATAATGATGATGAGTTAAGAAATAATTTTAACATATTTTTATCGGCTCGAAATTCACACACCCATTTTATCATATATTTCTTTTTTGACTTTTTGGCATGCAAAATTACAGAATCGTCATGTTTATTTTTGAACCGATTTCTAAGCTGGATTTTTATATTGTTAATCAGTGAAATGATTCGTTTACAATAAGTGTGTGGCATTAGTAAAATCATAATAGCCCACGCAAGATTCGTAATGTTGGGGTATTTTAGTACCATTTAAATAAAATAAAATAAATTGTTTCAATTTGTCTTCACAAATTTTCGGTATCTGTTAGTTTGGCATCAGAGCTGCTTCCAGAAGCCAATAAACTCAAATATAAAGGCTTGAGCTTACTATGTGCACTTCTGGGGCATTTTGAAACGCGTTCAATAAATCCTGCCAGATTATTGCTATTATTGGATGCTATTATTGGACGCATTATTGGATTCTGCTAAATAATGCTAGATTTCAATAAAATGCTAAAAATCCTGCTAGGAGCTAAAATGAGAGTCTAATCCTGCTAAAATCGCAGGAACCTGCTAAATATGGTCACACTGGTTTGCGGTCACTGCCATCAATCGCTAGTGGCGCCAGCGTCTATACAAATATTTCCGATCACAATTTTCATTGCGATTATTTGACAATCGCTTACCTAATACCAATTTAGCAATCGGTTTTGCAATCGATTGTGCGATGATCGCGCGATCAGTTGCAATTGCTATTCCTTAGCTAATAAGCCTGCGGATCACCCGCGCGTACACTCGAAATCGTTCACGGCGTCGTCTGGGCGTTCGCCTGGGTCATCCGAAAAATAGTAGTGGAGGGGAGGAATAGTATGAAACTGACACTTGACAGTTGTATGTGGACCTCCAAAGTCGTTCACGATCTCCGGATGATCGAGCGATAATCGCACGGATGATTCGAGCGTGTAAGTGAACACAGCCAGAGATTACAAAACCAACAGGCAAACTTTGTTTTTTGTTTGCGGTCACTGCCATCAATCGCTAGCGGCGCCACCGTCTATACAAATATTTCCGATCACAATTTTCATTGCGATTATTTGACGTTCGCTTACCTAATACCAATTTAGCAATCAGTTTTACAATCGATTGTGCGATGATCGCGCGATCAGTCGGAATTGCTGTTCCTTATCTAATAAGCCTGCGGGTGTAGTTTACATGAAGTTCTAGGTTGCCCCGTCCTCCTTTGTTTAATAGAGTCGATGGTAAATTGTTTAAAAATATATAAAAAAAAAAACTTTTTAAAACGACATATCAAACAGCCCTCGTATTATACTAAGCTGGTTTTATTTAAATTCCTCGCATTGTTTGAGTAAAGCACTATACAAGCCTTGGTCCGCAATGACTGCCCTGCTGGGCCCTATTTCATAAAGCGACAAATCATAATAAAACTACAAATGTCAGTCAAATACGCCAAACCTGCGTTTCCAGACCTGCGTTTCATATAACAAACAATCACGACAGGACTGATGATTGTCAGTCATATTGCATTTCACAATGCCAGTCATAGTAGTGTGATGGGTAAAGCTTCGGCTGTCATAATTGTCACGACAATTCTACAAATCGTGGTAATTTTTAAGCAACTGCCGTTTCATAAAACGTTTTTCTATTGACATTTGTTGGACAATTGTCGGTTGACTGCCGGTCACTACTATTGTTTTATGAAACACATTTAGTAATATTTTGACAATTCATTGAATGAATTGTCGGGTTTTTATGAAACGCATTTCGGTAGATTGACTGCCATTTGTCGATTGACACGTCAGTCTACTATAGTTTTATGAAATAGGGCCCAGGCCACGCTATGATGGCCCCGAGCTTTGCTTAGTTAAGTTCTCGGCATGCCAGCTTGGCCATCAAGGGCTGCAATGCTGACCACGCTGTGATGGCCTCGAACTTAACTTAGCTACGCTCTCGACCATCATCATCGCTGCCAGCAACGCAGTCATTACAGACCACGGCAGTAATGTACTATAACTTCCTTGCGCGCAAGAAAGTTTAAAAAACGCGCGCTCCAAATTCATTCATCGGGCTCAGCCAAAGTCACTTCACTTCTTGTTAATAAGGCATTTACGTAGTTGTCATTCCACAATTCCGCCAATGGCACGTAATAAGTCGTATTCCGACATAGAGTACCTATAACATTTCTCATTTCTTACTGTCGTTGTATTCCGAAAATTATGGGAGAATACCAGGGGAGCGTTCACTTACTACGCTCGAATCACCAATGAGAATATCGCTCGAGCATCTATTACGCAGTGTTGATCATCTCGGTTTCAAGCCTTCAAATTCATTAGTGACTTACGATAGAGTCGAAATTGCTATGAAAAAAGTGACAATCTGATTGAAGCCAAGTTCTGTGGTCGGGCCCCTGGGGTTCGTTCACTTACAATTTTTTGGGGTGACTTCACGACATCGTCTGGCGTACGCAAACGCCCGACGATGTCGTGAACGATTTCGAGTGATCGCGCGGATGATCAGCTGCATCCCAATTCCATAACTTGGCTACAATCGGATTATCACTTTTTTCATAGCAAATTCTACTCTATCGCAAGGCATTAGTGGCTGCGATACTGAGAATTCGATTGAAGCCAAGTTATGGAATCGGGCTGCAGTTACAGAACTTGGCTTCAATCAGATTGACACTTTTTTCATAGGAAAATCGACTCTATCGCAAAGCATTATTGAATTTGACGGCTTGAAACCGGCATGATCAACATTACGTAATCGCAGTGCCGTGCGTCCTCGAGCGTAGTAAGTGAACGCATCCCCGTGGCCCAATTACATAAGTTGGCTACAATCGGATTATCACTTTTTTCATAGCAATTTCGACTCTATCGCAAGGCATTAGTGGTTGCGATACTGAGAATTCGATTGAAGCCAAGTTATGGAATCGGGCTGCTGAAAGAAATTAATCGGTAAAATATGGGAGTCTGCCAAAGTCAAAGTCAAATTGAAGGAATGGTCGTGAGCGTCACTCAAAGTTGTTGTCAATTTCAAATTCTTGTTTATTTTGTGTGCGTGCGTATAAGTTTGTTTGTTTTTAGCACAGACTTGGCACAGACCATAAAGCAAAGCAGATACGTTTGTATTGTAAGCGAACGTTATTTGTATTTTTTTCGCTAAAGTTGCGGGTGGGATAGAATACAGAAAACTTAATAAAATAAAATAGAGTGATTTATGGAAGCCGAAAATGGAGGATTACTTAAGCTATCCGACAACGATTAGGGATTCCGTTCAATTAATAGTATTCCAGCACGTATGTTCAACATGCCTTGCAAAAGACCGAGACTTATGTCGTCTCGACGACCAGCTAAGGATCCTGATGAACACCTTGGGAATCAAGGTAATTTTTTTTACAGAAAGCATCCCTTTCAATCATTTTGTAGGTACTCATCACATTTTATAGCACCTGTAACTTAAGAGTAGGGTGAATCCCCACTTCTGCCATTTCCAATTTAATTACTTGTCTGTCGGAAGCCCAACAGTATCAGTGAGCTGATCGGACAAACATCGCAGTAACCCCCGTTGACTGTTCCTTATTTGTTGTTTCACACGTCTGGACTATTTGGGGACATATCATGTAGCTGTATATTCTATCTTTCGACCATCTTAGGGTATTTTCGGGCTGCTCACAACACATATAATAAACAAGCGTTTGTTTAAGATATATTGACCATCATCAATTTGGACAAGATGACTACATATTTCCTTGTACAATTTAATCAGGCCATTAATTAGGTCAGTATCCATCGCAATAGCATATTTTCTATGATTAACTCAAAGTACACATCTGCAGATGACCCACACCCCGCTCATTATCTTACATTAACAAAATATGTACTATTGAGCGAGCAGAGCTCGAAAACATTAAAAAAGTTTTTTATATATGGGATAGTTACCATGTTTAACTTTTGTTTTGAGTAAGAAATGGTAAATATCCCATTTCTAATGCTGAATTTAGTGTCATTGACCATGTCAGCTAAAAATCTTCAATTTCATAAGTAGTCACCGAAAGAGGTGCAAAACACGCTACATTACCACTTAAATGAATAGTTCTCATGTGTAAAGTCACTCTTACTGTCTTCTGGTGATTAGGTTGTAATAGTCAAAATATTGCATTTCAATTGTATAGGTTGTCCTCGTCCATTATTGACTTGCAACATTTGAATTTCACATAGTAACATTATAGTTAAATTATAACTTGTAGTTAGTTATTGATGAGTCAAACATCACTGTGGGTTAAGCGAAGTTGCTTATTGCTGATAGATTGTCCTCGTCCTTTATTGGCTTTGAATTTGACGTAGTAATATACATAGTTAAATTAAAATGTGTCATTAGATAATGATGAGTGAGACATCACTGTGGGTTAAGCGAAGTTGCTTCCATAATTATTTTTTTGTACAAAATGTTTTATTTAATGTCATTTTTCAACAACTTTGGCAAAATGTTGTTGATTTAATCCTATACACTTTTCCACTCCTACAAGTCCCAGAGATAGTAAAAAGTTTACTGTACCTGTAGTCTGAGATATGTTAAATGAATGTACAAAATATAGAACCTTAATAACTTAAAGGCAATCCCATATTTACATTGTAGAAAGTATATCCTACATGAGAAGAGAGGCCAAAACCTAGCATTAAGAGAGCTATGTCTGGCATTATTTGTGAGAAGCTTATGTCCAGCATAAGAAAAGGCCTTTGGTTTTCCTTTAATAAAGAGTTTTACTTAAGGATTAGCCTACAACGGGCAACAGCACCAGCGTGGATGGGCATTTTAATTGATAACCTACAAACAGTTGAGTTACCTCCCTTTGTCCTTAAGGACTTCCTTTGTATTTAGGGATTCATTCTGTAACAGAATATGATGTTTTATATTATTTCAATAAGTTTTGTCTTTTAATAACTTAACATAGGTACCTATCTAAAAAGAAAAAACTGATAAAAGCATATTGTATACATACAGCTACTATCAAATGTGCCAATTCCAGACACAATCCTTTTGATCCTTTATTTAATAATGAAAAAGGTTATCACACTAATATTATAAATGTGAAAGTTTGTGAGTGAGCGAGTGTGTATGTATGTTTTTTTGGTCTTCATGCTGAAACTGTATTGTTTGTAGATATTTCAGGTCCTGGCTATTGTCCACCTAACTCAAAGCTATAGCAACTGCGATACCAATGCAATGTCCGTCCTTGTCATTGTTAGGATCGCTCAACCGCGGTCACCTGCCAGGAATAATACGTAGAATATGTTACATCATCATCACCGTGGGTAAAACCGCGGGGTGCAACAAGTTTTTATTTAATAAATGCAATGATTAGGTATTCCAGCAGTTGCATTGTATATAGAATTAGAAATCACAACATCACAGCAAAATTGGAATGCTTCCATAGGCCCTCCCGTAAAGGTGGGCTTTGCGATAATCACCATGATTGACAAGTTTCTGGTGAATGCAGTAGATGATGATACTTGCACAGGAAGATGCTGCTGGTTTTCTTAATTCCATACCTATTAGTGTTTGCAGTACCCGAGTGATGGAAAAGGTTGGCCTTTTATTAAGCAAGGCCCAAATGGCACATAATCTGACATTATTGTTTCAATGCAGATGACAAATCTACAAAAAGTGTGCTGGGAGTGTTGTGCAATGATCAAAAACATCTTCAGATTCAAACACACAGCTGCCAAAGCTCAGAATATACTGCTTCGAAGAGATTGGGTTTGTTAATGTTAATCCATTTTTGGGGCCTAATTCTGCTGATCAATAGTGTTAGAAGAATAATAAAAGAGTAATAGTGACAGTTTTTCCATGGTGTTAAGGCACATTCTAGAGCGCCACTGACTACCTAGCACCCTAAGGCAGTTTTTTTTTAACTAAGCCACCAGGAGTGTTTGTGAGGCTGTGTTTAAAAGTAATTTCAATTTTAGGCTCAGCATGTTTACTATATTCTACTTCATTATCACCTAACAGCAGGTGAGATTAAAGGCCAACATAAATTATAATGGATATAATGCCTTGTTATGTCATACATTTTTTTGTGTAAACATTCAGACACAACGGCCTCAAAGACGGAAATGCATTTTCCACTGACTCTATTGGTATAGCAGAAATAGAGCCCTGTAATATCCTTCTAACTATCCTGGACCGGTAAATTACAATAGTAAGTATACATAACCTCAAAACTTAAGACTTAGGTAATTACATCATGCACTGGACTAGCATTATGGATAAAGTTATTAATGAAATGTTACAAATTAATTGAAGTAAAATACTAATACTTAATAGATTACCTATGTTATGAGCAGGCGTGGCACTTACCATAAAGCAAACAACCTGCAAAAAATGTTTGAGTCCTATTGTTGTGGCAATGCTGTTTATCCGTCCATCTGTCTCCGGCTTGTACGAGCCTAAACGGTTTGACTTGAACTTTGTATTTTCATAGCTAATACTAAAAATGTGCCTATATATTTCTCGTTCATGAATTATTGAGTCATAGCAATGCGATGCGAGGCATGTTTGACAATTTGTTTGTGATTGATTGAATCATTGGGAAATAAAGAAATAAAGTTAAACATAATTGATAGGTAAGTTAACATAGTCTCCATAAAAACATGATTTTAAATTAAAATATCATTTCAACATTCAATTAAACATATTTACATCAAATTGATGTTGTTTATTTTGTTTTTGTTTTTAAACATATTCAGATAAGTACATTTAATAAGATTCAAAATTAAAAGAGCAACCAAAGTATGACATACAGACAGACATGACAAAATGATAATATAACCTGCCTAATGCAGCTGGTAAAGATGTTAATCAGCCTATTATGGTCTCATTGTTTAGATACAGATTTTCTGTGGAGAGTAAGTGATTCACTTACTCACATTGCTAACCCAGTCTGGGTTAGTGGATAACACCTAAACTGCTTTTTATTTTATTTCAGAAAGCAATGAACGTTGTGGGAAGCACATCCAGATTAGGGATAGCTAAATCTATCAAAATGTTGTCGATATTTCCAACCGATCAACAGTCCACGACAACTCCACTACCGGTTTCTCCAACAGAAACAGTTATTATATCTCCATCGAATCCACCTGCTTTGCAACCCATAGGATCAGGGAAACAGAATAATAATCCGCAGTGGGTACAATTTACGACTGTTGTTTCCAAGCGCCCAGCGAAAAAATTGCCTGCATTGCAACCAGCAAAATTCGCACGAAAACTGCCTTCTTTACAGCCGCTTTTTAGATCCGCCTCGCCGGATACTCGTTATCTTATAACCATGGAACGATTTATAAAGCCTTGTGACAGTTCATTTGACCATACCAAGGTAAGGCCAATTGGACACGTGACACATGACCCACACATTATATTAAACCAGAAAGTTCCAACTAAAAGGACTATTCCAACCAAGCACAACCCGCACACACAATCTGAAACGGATGAAACTCCGGCACTAAGAGAAACATTGCTTTATAAGTCGGTTATAGAGATTGAAAATCGCGATGTAACAAAGACAGGTGGGCAAGTGATTCCAGTCGAAATTCCAATACCTAATAAATCACCAAATGTAGTAGTGCGGAAACAAGGATATGACGGTAAAAAGACCATTGAACAACAAGGAAATTATGATATAAAGGCCATTGAACAACTAGAAAATAATGATAAAAAGACTGTAAGTCAAAAAGAAAATTCAGTTAAATTGAAAATTGATCAAGATATTCTAACTGAACCTCTGCCTGAGACACATAGTGATGACAATTATACTGATAATAATCACATAACCCTGCAAAAATTAGAAAAAATACCAAAAAATTTTATTTTACTGGATGACAATAAAGAAAAGATTGATAAACAAAACTCAAATACCGATATTATAACAGAAAATTTAGAAACTCTACCTGTGGCAAAGGAAGATTACAATAATACTGATAATAATCCTGCTACCCTGCAGTGTTTAGAGAAAACATCAGACAGTAAAAGATCACATAAAAAAAGTATGGAAAAACAAAGCGCAGTTACTTTTATTCCAACAGAAAATATAAAAACTCTGTGTGAAACGCATGGCGACAGAAGTAACACCGATAGTAGTTGTGAAAAGTCACTAGACAAAAATTTAGAGCAGATTGAAAAACAAAGCACAAATACTTTCAATCCAACAGAAAATAAAGAAAGTCTGTTTGAAACGTATGGAGATGATAATAAAACTGATAATGACCCTGCAACTCTACAGAGTTTATTAGAATTACTAGAAAGTGATGAGTCACTAGAAGAAAATGAAGAACATATTGAAAAACAAAACACACAAGCATTGTTGGAATTACTAAAAAGTGATGACTCCCTAGATGGAAATAATGAAGAGTTTGAAAAACATAACACAAAATACGGTCATGTTCAAACAGAAAACTTAAGATCTCTGCCTGAGAGGCAAAGTGAGGACAATAATACTGATAATGGTCCTGCAAACTTAGAGGAATTACCAAAAAGTAAAGAGTCACTAGATGAAAATAAAATAAATATTGAAAAACAAAGCGCAAATACTGATATTCAATTAAACAAGTTGGAAATTCTGCCTCAAATGCAAGGTGATAAAAATAAAACCTATAATAATCGTGCAAACTTACAATACATAGAGGAATTATCAGTATGTGAAAAGTCACTAGACGGAAATGAAAAAGAGATTGGAAAAAAGGGTGCAAATATTGATATTTTAACAGAAAATAGAGTAAGTCTGCTTGAGAAGCATGGCGATGAAAATTATACTGATTATGGTCCTGCAACCTTACATAGCTTAGAGGAATTAACAAATAGTAATGAGTCACTAGATGAAAATAAAAAAACAATTGAAAACGATATTGTAAATACTGATATTCCAATAAACAATTTAGGAATTCTGCTTCAAATTTATGGGAATAACTACAACACCGATAATAATCGTGCGAACTTACAGTGTACAGAGGAATTACCAAAAGGTGAAAAGTCACTAGACAGAAATGAAGAAGAGATTGGAAAACAAAGTACAAATACTGACATTCCAACAGAAAATAGAGAAAGTGTGCCTGAGACGCATGGTGATAACAATAATACTGATAATGGTCAAGACACCTTACATAGCTTAGAGGAATTAAAAGAAAGTAATGAGTCACTAAAGGAAAATAAAAAAGTTATTGAAAAACAAAGTGAAAATACTGATATTTCAACCATTTATTTTGAAATTCTGCCTCTAACCTATGGCGATAACTATTACACCGATATTGATGATGGTGCAAACTTACAGTATTTAGAGAAATTACTAGAAAGTGAAAAGTCTCTAGTTGGAAATGAAGAAGAGATTGGAAAACAAAGTACAGATGCTGATATTCCAACACAAAATAGCGAAAGTCTGCCTGAGACGCATGGCGTTGACAATAATATTGATAATGATCCTGCAACCTTACATAGCTTACATAAATTATCAGAAAGTAAAGAGTCATTAGATGAAAATAAAAAAGATATGGAAAAACAAAGTGCAAATACTAATATTACAACTAACTATTTAGATATTCTACCCCGAGTTCATGTCGATAACTATAACAATTGTGTAAACTTACAGAGTACAGAGGAATTACCAAAAGGTGAAAAGTCACTAGACGGAAATAAAGAAGAGATTGGAAAACAAAGTAAAAATACTGATATTGTAACAGATAATAGAGAAAGTGTGCATGAGACGCATGGCGATAACAATAATGCTGATAATGGTCCAGCCACCTTACACAGCTTCGAGGAATTAAAAGAAAGTAATGAGTCACTAGATGAAAATAATAAAAATATTGAAAAACAAAGTGTAAATGTTAATAATTCAACAAATTATGTAGAAATTCTTCCTCAAATCCATGGCGATAACTATAACACCGCTAATAATCGTGCAAACTTACAGTATTCAGAGGAATTACTAGAAAGTGAAAAGTCGCTAGATGAAAATGAAGAAAATATTGGAAAACAAAGTACAGATACTGATATTCCAATACAAAATAGAGAAAGTGTGCCTGAGACTCATGGCGATGACAATAATACCGATAATGGTCCAGTCACCTTACATAGCTTAGAGGAATTAAAAGAAAGTAATGAGTCACTAAATGAAAACAAAAAAGATATCGAAAAACAAAGTGTACATACTGATATTTTAAGAAATTATTTTGAAATTATGCCTCATATCCATGGCAATTACTATAACACCGTTGATAATCGTGCAAACTTACAGTATTCAGAGGAATTACTAGAAAGTGAAAAGTTGGAAGATGGAAATGAAGAAGTGATTGGCAAACAAATTACAAATACTGATATCCCAACACAAAATAGCGAAAGTCTGCCTGAGATGCATGGCGATGTCAATAATATTGATAATGGTCATGCAACCTTGCATATCTTACATGAATTACCAGAAAGTAAAGAGTGGATAAATGAAAATAAAAAAGATAAGGAAAAACAAAATGCAAATACCAAATTAAAAACAATACCAATTGATATTCCAACTAACAATTTAGAAATTCTGGCCCAAATTCATGACGATAACTATAACAATCATCCAAACTTACAGAGTACAAAGGAATTACCAGAAGGTGAAAAGTCACTAGATGGAAATGGAGAAGAGTCTGGAAAACATTGTTCAAATACTGATATTTCAACTGAAAATGAAGAAAATCGGCCTGAAATACATGCTGATGACAATAATACCGATAATTATCCCGCGAGCTTACATTGCATAGAAGATTTCCTAGAAAGTGATGAGTTACCAGATGAAAGTAATCAAGAAATTGAAAACCAAAACACAAATACTTATATTCCAATAGAATATTCGGATTGTTATACTGGCGTTGTTACTGAAACATTACCTTACAGCCTAAAATTTAATACAGCTCAAACAGAACTTAAAGAACCAACACAAGAGCATCAAACTGCAGGAACTGTAGTACAAACAGTAGGTTGTTCTTATAAAATAACAACAAAAAGAGTTATCAAACATGCTATGGACTTAAATAGTCCCAAAAGTAAGATTGTGAATAATGATATCAATCATTACAATCTTCCTGCGTTGATCACACAGCCTTGTTGGTTTAGTACAGATTGTCCGTCCCTTACAATATGTGACCAAAATAATACAAATCCTATCAAAGACACACAACAAAAAAATGATCATCAAAATACCGTAGAACAACCAGGAAACGATGATAAAAATACTGTGGAACTACAATGTAAAAAAGAAAAGAAAAAAATTAAAACTACGGATTTTTTATTTGCAAGAGTTATCGATAAAACTTCAACCAATAAAACATATTCAACAAAGAATAACGATAATATAAAAACAGACTCAAAATTGCAGCCGCAAAATAACAAAGAGAAACAACAATTAATAGTGCGCCGAATAACAGCTGAGGAGCCCTCGAGTTTAACTTTTAATGACAATCAAATACTAAAATTAATATCAGTTGACCAAAATAACTTTGAACAAAACATACCTTATACATACATAAGCAAGACAGAGCCAATAAAACCTTTTATAATAGATTTATCAGAGGTATTGAAGGTCGTGTTAAAAGACCATAACTATTCTAAATCAGTTTATACCAAATATAATAAAATGAATAGGATACCAAGCCAAACAAAAAGGCGACGACAAGTTCAACAGCGTAATGAAGAAAATGGAACAAAACGCATGCGGTTAAAAAAAGATGTAAATAATAAAGCTTGTGATAGTTTTATTCAAGCAAATTTGATTCGGGAAATAATAGACAATTTTGAGTCAGAAGCAAATGCTTCTGACGATTGGGATACAAATAAAACAGACGATTCGGAAGTTAAAAAAAATGCAAATGCTAAAGCCAAATTTTGGGAACACAAACGTAGACTAGATGCCAGTACAAGTTGTGACCCATTACAAGAATTATTCTCATTTGATAAGCACAGGGATAATTTAAGAGAAAAAGTCGTGAACAACTACGATATTGACGTAGAGGTTGATGTAGAGAATCTCGAATATCCACAAGAAGATATAAATCCCATGTTAGTTACCGTAAAAGTTGAGCAATGCAGCTCAGGATCTGTCGGTAGTTATGATGATTTTGATGAAAATAATGATTGGACTGTGGAAAGTTGTGAGTAGCATGCAGTTGCATATTTTGATTCATAAATAAATGTTTTGTTTTAATTTTGTTAACTTTTCAAGACTATGATTTTTATCGGGGTTTCTGTTATAAGTGTGAAAGATCCTTATTTTGAAAGAATAACAATTTTCCGAATACGTCTTGTAAAAAAACTTACGGTAAAATATTATATTTTCAGTTAAAGCAACAGAAGCTATACATAAAGGTTGTAACAGCATGACAGATACTGCATCGGAAACGAAATCAAATACAACTAAACATCGAAATTGTGAGTAGCATGCAGTTATCTAGTATTTTGATTCAAAAATAAATGTTAAATTTACCAGACCTCATGATTTTTATTGGGGTTTCTAATATTAGTGTGAAAGATACTTAGTTTTAAAGAATGCAACCAAACGTAAACAAAATTCGTTTTGTAAAAAAACTTACGGTATATTTTACCTTTTTCAGTTAATGCAAAAGAAACATTACATAAAGGTTATGACAGCACGACGGATA
Organism: Alsophila aescularia; assembly: GCA_946251855.1. Classification (NCBI taxonomy): domain Eukaryota; kingdom Metazoa; phylum Arthropoda; class Insecta; order Lepidoptera; family Geometridae; genus Alsophila; species Alsophila aescularia. Next base: position 66,568,491 of record OX276373.1, read on the forward strand.
CTGCATCAGAAACTGAATCAGATATAACTAAACATCGAGATGTTTCTTTTAGAAGTGAACATTCCGAGCAAAGTTACGAAGACTTCCTTAATAAACCTTTAGAATATCATTATGAAGATTCACCATCAGAAAACGCAAAATATACCTATGATTGTTTAACTAATGTCGACACAAACAACCAAGCTCCAGACGAATTTGAAATGAATAATTTAACTATATGTTTTTCAAATTCATTATTCGACTTTGGCTCAGACAATATGACAATAGAACCGACTCTTCAAAATACAGACGACCCAAAAAATGTTGAAACAAATTATAATTCACAATTTGATGAGATCAGGAATTCGTCACCGAATTTGCTTGAACCGCTTTATTATACAAATTGGAAAGACCAAACTTACGATCACGTAATGGGGAGTAATCAGGAATACTCTAAAAATATCAGAAAACAAGAATCGGAGCAACGCAAAGAAATTATTAAAATAGAAAGCTGTAAAGACCAGTTCATAAATTCAAGTATAAAAAACAGGAGGACAAAAAGAAAATACGATGAGACTCAGAAGAAAGATACTTTAAACAATAAATTAAGGCTAAGATCCTCAAAAAGATTAAAGAAAGAACCACCAGATAATAAAGACTCGACACTAGAATTAAAAAAGAAAACATCCAAAAGTACAAAACCAACACCAGCGAAAAAAAAGTCAGTACCGGGAAATGAAAAATTATCACTGCATATTGTAGAACTGACACCACAGAATAAAAAAACAGGACCAGCAAATGAAGAATCACTTCTACATAATGTAAAATCGACACCAGAAAATAAAAAATCTGTACCGAATAATGAAGAATCACTACTAAATTATGTAAAACTAACAACCAAAAATAAAAAAACAGTACCGGAAAATGAAGAATCACTACTACAAAATGTAAAACAGATACCAGAAAATAAAAAACCAGTACCGGAGAAAATTGAATCACTACTACATTATTTAGAACTAACAACTAAAAATAAAAAACCAGTACCGGAAAATGAAGAATCACTACTACATAATGTAAAACCGACACCAGAAAATAAAAAAACAGTACCGGAGAATAAAGAATCACTACTAAACTATGTAGAACTAACAACAATAAATAAAAAAACAGTACCGGAGAATGAAGAATCACTACTACATAATGTAAAACCTACACCAGAAAATAAAAAAACAGTACCGGAGAATAAAGAATCACTACTAAACTATGTAGAACTAACAACAATAAATAAAAAAACAGTACCGGAGAATGAAGAATCACTACTAAACTATTTAGAACTAACAACAATAAATAAAAAAACAGTACCGGAGAATGAAGAATCACTACTAAACTATTTAGAACTAACAACAATAAATAAAAAAACAGTACCGGAGAATGAAGAATCACTACTAAATTACGTAGAACCGACATCATTATCTGTCGATAGTGAAAATAAAGATAGTCTATTAGAAGGAATCAATTATGAAAAGTTATTGCTCTATCCTGTAATATGCATGGAAGAATTAAGAGAAGTACCAGTACAACATAAAATTAGAGTCAAAGATATCTTCGTATTAAATGGATATGATGAAAGCAATACGAAAGATCCTGACTTTTCTAAAATTATCTCCGATGTAGCTGCTGATGACCTTACTGAGATAAACGAAGCTATATTAGCCTCAGAAATAAACATAAAAGTAGCAGCATCAGTTTCCGAAGATGAAATACATGGTGATCATCCTATTTCAAATTCATCAATGCCAGCGAGCGATCAACTCGAAATAACAAACGAAAATACAAAAATAAAACAAAGGAGGATCTCCACGAAGAAATTTAAGTCAACCATTGAAAATTTGAAAATGTGCTCTTTAAGAACATTAGAAGAGGGTGAGATAGAAAAATTTAGAAAGAAGTTAAAAGAAGAAAATCTATTCAAAGGCTCCAAATATAAATGCCTAGCTTGCGTTCGGATTTTTTGTTCGCAAATTATTCTGGCGGCGCATATTAAAAGATTTCACGAAGAGGTAAATTGAATAACAATCTATATCTAAACTTATACTGAAGCAGTAGGTATGTAACGAAAAGTCGGTACAATGAAGATAATCGAACGAAATGTCTAGGGGACTTAAAATAAGCTAGGTGCGGAACTAGAACAACATATTTAAAAGTGGTGTCTGTCGGTCTTCGCATCAAGTAAAAACTACTGTACCGATTGAAACGGTTTTCACTGTTAGATAATTTAGAATTTGATTTACTTACGGTCCAAGACAAAGGTTTTACTAGATGGCGCTAATGTTTGCGGTTTATTTTATTGCCTTCATCATCATCATCAGCCCGTGCTCGTCCACTGCTGGACATAGGCCTCTTCCAATGAACGCCACAGAGCCCGTTCTTCGGCTCCTCTCATCCAATTTCTGCCGGCCGCCTTTCGCAGGTCGTCACTCCACCTGGCCGGTGGGCGTCCTACACTACGTTTGCCAAGACGCGGTCTCCACTCGAGGAAACGTCTACCCCAGTGGTTGTCCGTTCTTTGAGAAATGCTTGCCTTTGAGAATTGCCTGTGTCTTGCTTTTGTGGACTATGAAAAGGCCTTTGATTCCGTAGAGACCTGGGCTGTTTTGGAGTCACTGCAGCGATGCCAAGTGGACTGACGGTATATCGAAGTATTGAGATATCTGTATGACGCCGCGACTATGAGTATTCAAGTACAGAACCAGCACATATACAGTTGCGCAGGGGAGTGAGACAGGGGGATGTCATATTCCCGAAACTGTTCACGAATGCCTTGGAAGATATGTTTGAGACACTGGACTGGAAAGGGAAGGGCATAAATATAAACGGCGAGTACATCTCACACTTAAGATTTGCCGATGATCGCTGGAGGAACTTGAGCGAATGCTGAACGGCCTGGCTCATGCTTCTCGACAAATCGGTCTCGGGATGAACTTAGACAAGACCAATATCACGTTTAACGATCTTATTACCCCGAAACCTGTAGTCATCAATGGTGAACCCCTCGAAGTTGTTAATGAATACGTCTATCTCGGGCAAACTGCAGTTGGGTAGACACAACTTCGATAGGGAAGCCAACAGAAAAATTCAGTTGGGCTGGGCGGCAATCGGAAAATTTCGTCAGGTCTTCTCGTCGTCCGTTCCACTGCCTGAAGATAAAAGTTTTTAATGCGTGCGTCCTACCAGTCATCACCACGGAGCCGAAACGTGGACACTCACGGTCAAATAGTCCACAAATTTAAGGTTGCTCAGCGAGCGATGCTTGAAATTTCTCTGAAGGACAAGATTCGTAATGAAGGTAACCGTCGGAGAACCAAGGTAACCGACATAGCTCAAAGGATAAGCAAGCTAAAGTGGGCTAGTCATTATTCCCGAAGAACCGATAACCGTTGGGGTAGACGAGTTCTCGAGTGGAGACCAATAATACTTAATAATTGTAATACCTTGTTAATGTTGGTCAGTAGTAATACTAATATTGTACTCGTATTCGTTCCTTATGAAAAGAGGGACAACCGATTCGGCGGCCTATGCATATTTGCATGGCCGTCTAACAAATCGGTTGTCGTTATCGGTCAAATGGATAAACGGCCTTAACGTGACCGCTCATAAGCCGAGTTTACGGTAATAAACTATTGTACGGCTAAACAAATTTTTATAAAAAATAATATGTAGGCTGTCATTTTTATCTTATTTTTTTATAACGGTCTAGCCAATCGTTTGACCATGATCTCACCTGATGGAAAGCGATGATGTGGTCGAAGGTGTAGAAGGTGTAGCACGCTTGCCTAGTAGTTACCTATTCACTCTTGACTTGAGCATACCAGGGTTATATTTTACCGGAAACACTGACGAGGGCAGGGCATTCCACTCCTTTGTAGTTCTTATAACAAAAGATCGCACAAGAACGTTCGTTCTTGTGGAGGTATTTCAACCATAAAATGGTGTTTAGGTCTTGAAATAACATAGGATACTTTTGTCCTAAAAATATGACCTCGTGGGCAAAGCCACAAGATGCTAGTTTAATAGTGAAATAGTAGATGCTATCTATACCTACTGCATGTTGTTACTCAAATGGCGAAAAGTTACTTTTTACGAACAATTAATTAATTTAGAAACATATTCGGACTCCCTAAGATATAATCTATTACATAATGAAAATAATCGTATTTTTTCCAGGCCGCTGGATCATTTGTATGCGACGTATGTGAATGCAGATTCACTAGCGAAATGTCATTGTCTAGCCACACTAACACGCATGAAAGGTAGGCCATTTCTACAATCACACTAATTTTATACATCAGAGAAGTCAAAGATCATAGAAAGAAGTGTAGCCACTGTCGTAAACAGGCCAATCAGAGCTTAGAGATTCAAAAATGAATACTCTCTTATCGAGCGGAAAACTTCGTATGGGCGATGCAGAACTCTATACATTAGACAGTCGTAGTAGTAAATGGCTTAACTGAGCTTGATGAAATTTGGTACGGATAAAGTTTAAACCCTGGGGAAGGATATAGGATACTTTTTATCGCGATATGCTGTAGTCGGCGCGGACGAAGTCGCGGGCAAAAGCTAGTAACTAATATCAGTGTGTTTATTTTCTAAAGCATATTTGGACGGGATTTTAACCTGCAACGTTCAAGCCTTTGCCTAAGCCACCGTGATCGCACTCCAAATTCTTATTTTAGTTTTTTATTAGTTAGCGCCATCTATTGATTGATTTACTGAACTAATAGGACAAAGTACATTTAGAATTTGGTGTGCTATCTAGTGGTTTCGGTGGCTTATTTGGCTAAGAGTATGGTGGTAATCCCATCCGAATTCCCTTCAGAACCTATAATACACTAGTGTTATCAATGCTGTCTGCTGTAATGCTGTTGTTACATTTTCACGTTTAAACGACTGAACCGATCTTGATGTAACAAGACAAGGAAATAGAGTGCATCATGAGGAAGGACGTAGGCTTTTTTTAACTATTACCCATGAATAATGTCCACGCGAGGAAAGCCGCGGAGCGCTGCTAGTAAGTTTTTGATAGCTACTCTGCTTCAACTTTGTTTCAGTTGCTTCAAGTGCCAGTTCTGTTCCGAGGAGTATTTGTATTTTCAACATTTATCAACTCACATAAAAAGGAAGCATCCAAGACTTTCAACGATTTAAAAGTACAACAACTCAAAAAAAGGTATGTACGAACACTTTTATTTGTACGAGTTGTAAATCCAACACACCATCAACAACAACACTATAATCTCTTGTATTTGATTTGTAGCAGTGACGCCTGCTTAGTATATATATATATATATATATATATATACTCGTATAAATAAAAATCAATCATTAGTCTCGCTAAAACTCGAGAATGGCTCGACCGATTTGAATAAATCTTTATTTGTTGTGTTCAGACTTGTACAGATGTGGTTTAAAAAAAAAAGCGTTTTTGAGCTTTGGAAGCTATTGAAAGTTTTGAATCAAATTTGACCAAAAATCCTAAGGTTTTATGGGGGGGGGGGGGGGGGGGGGGGGGGGGCTAGTAAGTTATATTTTTTTTCTAAAGAATACTGCATTATGGACGATGTCAACATCGATAGTAATATTTCATTAATAAACATTTTGCATTAATTATCACAGTGAATGTATTTACAATTTGAGGTTCCAAAATCAAAACTTATTCCTGGCTCGAACTTCCATTAAAAAAACACATTGTTAAATTACAATTTCAGCTGTTTACTAAACTTTTAATTCATTGTTGCTAACTCAAGTAAAAATCTGATCATGCGCGCACGGGCGTTTCATTGTCGAAGTAACCGCGAAGATGCTCTTACCATTTTACACCGAAAGCCCGACGTCATTAAGTTGTTTTTTTTTTGACGCACCTAGGTGGGACGTGGACAGTGACTAGTTTGATTGTTGTTTTGTCGTATGAGGTAGTGCAGGCCTCTGATGTCAGAGTTAGTCAGGCCTCCCGAGGGCCTCTGACATGGCTTAACCGGCCGGGCGGCTTTATGGCCGGGACCGACCGGTCCCGGCTGTTATTGATTAACAGCAGTCGTTAAGCCATGTCCAAAGATCATAGAAAGGCCATGTCAGAGGCCCTAAGGCGGCCTGACAAACTCTGAAAGCCTCTGGCCTGCACTACCTCATATGACAAAAAACTAACAAACATGCCTTTGCGCTTTAGCCAATTAATAATTAATTTATTATTATGGTTACAGTAGTTTAACTTACACCAGATATTAAGTAAATTCCTAAGCAATAGACAAGTTTTTAATTTTCTTAAGGCCATGAAATTCGAAAACCATTTCAAGATATTGCCACGCTGATCATTATTCTTATTTTTCCAAATTTTTTGTGTTTTAACTACAAAGAAATTAAGTAAAGAAAAAAATACTACGACTAACAGTTTTTTTCCCGAATGCGGCTTCGGTAATGTTGTTCATACCACCGAACTCTTGCAGTTACGTCATTTTAGAATAAGCTACTTTTCCGAATGCGGCTTCGGTAATGTTGTTCACACCACCGAACTCTTGCAGTTACGTCATTTTAGAATAAGCTACTTTTCCGAATGCGGTTTCGGTAATGTTGTTCATACCACCGAACTCTTGCAGTTACGTCATTTTAGAATAAGCTACTTTTCCGAATGCGGCTTCGGTAATGTTGTTCATACCACCGAACTCTTGCAGTTACGTCATTTTAGAATAAGCTACTTTTCCGAATGCGGCTTCGGTAATGTTGTTCACACCACCGAACTCTTGCAGTTACGTCATTTTAGAATAAGCTACTTTTCCGAATGCGGCTTCGGTAATGTTGTTCATACCACCGAACTCTTGCAGTTACGTCATTTTAGAATAAGCTACTTTTCCGAATGCGGCTTCGGTAATGTTGTTCATACCACCGAACTCTTGCAGTTACGTCATTTTAGAATAAGCTACTTTATAACAATTATTTTCTCGGAAAATATAGCTTATATTGGAAAAATAAAAAATACGTTTATCTTATTTTACAATATTCATGCAAAGAAAAATTAAAATAGTAATATTAAAAATTTGAAATATATATTGTTGCCACCCACCCGCTTTATTATAATTAAGTAAGTATTTAAGCGAACATACAACTTTACTGAAAATATCACACAATTTACGAGAAAATAAAAATGGATACTTCTTATTAATAAGTGAGTAAAATAAGTATTTTTTCCAAAGTTGTAATGCTATGGACAGGCACACTTTCCATCAAGCTAATGGCCTATTCGTCCCGACACTTAAAATTAATACCATGTTGCTTTAACTTTTATTTCAGTGGCCCCAAGTGCCAAATTTGTTCTCGAGAGTTTTCACACGACACATTTTTAAGACGGCACATAAAAAGGATGCATCCGACAACTTCCGACGTCGTACAAGAACAGCAACCAACAAAAGCGTACGTCCTATTTGACTACTGAAAAATTTTGATTACTGACGGCCAATAATACGCGACCAAATAATTTATAGCCAATAATACGCGACCAATATTACGTGGATTGGCCTCTCAATATCAGGCTGTACATTATGTGGTCGCGTATTATTGGCCGTATAATATCACCCCGAGCAGATTATGTATACGTATTATTGGCTGTACATTCAATAATGTACAGCCAATAATACCGACTAATACTTGACCGACATCAGCGCTGACCGTCGTTCGAGCACTAAATGCAGCCTTACGGGGACGGGACGGTAACTCCAGCTATTTGTAGTTGTCAGAACTGGCCAACCGAACACTCGTGCCATAAAGATCCCGCCTCCCAAATCGAATGTTTAAAAGCATCAAATTTTACTGATTGTTAAATATCAGGCAGTTTACGAGAAAATAAAATAGGATACCTTTTTAAAATTAATTATTTAATTAAATAAGACAGTTTCGCAAACGTTGTCAATTGTTATGGACTGCGCACTTACCATCAAGCTAATGACCTGCTCGTGTCGTCACTTGAAGTTAATTTAACTTTGCTTGTACTTTTATTTCAGTGACATCAAGTGCCAGTTTTGTTCCAAAGAGTTTTTGTACAGCAAATATTTAAGAAACCACGTAAAAAGGATGCATCCGACAACTTCCGACAACGTACAAGAACAACTACCAAAACAACCGTAAGTATCCACAGCATAGGAACATGTTTTTTTCATACTCAGATTTATAATTATTACACTGTTACCACATTCTAAACTTGGTATTAAATGGATAATTAATCTATACATATAATAAAGCAATAAGTACGAAAAAGTCTGTACAAAAAAGATAAGATATGATAAAAAAATGTCTAGGGTACTTAAAATAAGCTACTGAAAAATAATATAAACAAAAACCAAAAAAAACTGTCTGTTTGTTTGTTTGTACGCGCATCACGTAAAAACTGCTGGAGCGATTGGGATGCGGTTTTCATTGTTGGATAGCTCATGACTTAATAAGTGGGGTACTTGGTATCCTAATCCGATGATTACATGCCGAGCAATCGATAAAACTATTAGAAGAATGACTAAACGAATTTTGAAGAAATGTTGTAGTATATTGTACTTTATACTAAACATATGGGCTAGTTTTAAATGAAATGACCACGCGAGCAAAGCCGCGGGTAAAGCTATTTAGTAATAATTACTAATTGGGACATAGATCCTTGGTGGGCACTACATAATATTTGTAGGAAATCAACAATAATCTGTCTATATCTATTTATCTATCTATCTATAGTATAATAAAACTGTAACTGGGTTAAATCTGTAAATTAAATATTTTTTGAAAATTATATTTGAGATAAACTCCAAATCGATATGGAGCGCAAAAAGGTTAATTTTTTGTCTGTCTGTCTCTTTGAACACGCATGACGCTGAAACTACCAGACGGATTTTGTTGCAACTTGGCACAATCACAGCTGATGTTATGGATTAATATTTAAAATACTTTATATCCCGAAAAAATAAAGGGTTCCCGCAGGATAAGGGTTGAAAGTTATTTAAAAGAACACGTATCACGCTGAAACTACTGGACGGATTTTGATGTAACTGCGTATAGTCAAAGTTTATATTATCTGTTATAATTTAGAATACTTTAATCCCGAAAAAAATAAAGGATTTTTAAGGGATAGGTCCAAAGTTTATGTTAAACTGAAGTAATAATACATCCGTTTATAGAACGATATCGGTGATGTGGGTGTGTCTGTCTGTGGCATCATAGCTCCCAAACGAATGAACGGATTTTGATGCGGTTTTTTCTGTTTGAAATATTATGTGATCGAGATGGTTCTTAGATATAGGGGGGGGGTGAGAAAAGGGGGGTGATAATCGTAGCTTCCAAACGAATGGAACGATTTAGCTGCGGTTTTTTTATTTTGAATGCTGGAGTAAACGAGATAGTTCTTAGCTATAATAGGGGAAAGGAGGAGGGGGGGGAGGGTTATGGGTGTGAATCGTAGCTTCCAAACGAATGGACCAACTTTAATGTGTTTTTTTATGTTTGAAAACTGCTGTCATCAAGATGGCTCTTAGCTATATGAAGGGGGGGCGGACGTGAGAAAAGGGGGGGACGTGAGAAAAGGGGGGGACGTGAGAAAAGGGGGGGACGTGAGAAAAGGGGGGCACGTGAGAAAAGGGGGGGTGTTGTAATAGGTTAGTTGTCGTTGTTCAGAATTACTTTTTCGGAGGAGTGGACTGTATTACAATTTTAAATCACGTATTCACTTTTTCGGTCATAGGTCGCTGGTTTATATTAACTAACAGCAATAACTAATTCGTGGTTCAAGAGCTTCGAGGATTCAACTAATGAAACTACTACTTCGGGTATAACAAACTGACTGACTGCCTTTATTTACAAAAATGCTCTTATATTTATACAATACAATTTAGGTAACGGTACCTGCTCGGTCACAGGGAGAGCTCGGGAGCAAGGGCAATTACAACGGTCTCGTATTTTTTACAACAACTAACTGGACATCGTTCTTTAATTGTTTAACAATCAACGGCTTTTACTTTGTATTGCGTTTGTTACTATTCTAAAGATCGTGGGAACGTAGCCGTACTTAGTTTAATGGCAATTGCCCTACCTGCGTTAAGGGCTCCTGTAATAAACACATTGGGCCTTGCATTGTCTAACAAAGTTAAATAATTACCATTTGGCGCTTTTATCTATTTCTAAACTAACGGAGGTTTTTTCCCTAACGGTAACTTTATTTTTATCTCCCTTAAATTATACGTTAAATCTACCTACTTACTACTATTTAATCTTATTCTAGTTTTATACAAAATAACTGAAGCGAAGCCTCGTAGCCGAAGTGCTTACACGTCGGTCGGTCGGTCGCGGTCCCTTTGCTCTGGCCGGTGATTCCCGATGACACATTCGCGGTCACGTGATCTTTGATCGCGGGGTCACGCGGCATCTGGGAGGCGGACAGGCTCGCTGTTCTCAACAGTCGTAGCTTCCAAACGAAAGGACCGATTTAGCTGCGGTTTTTTGTTTGAAAGCTATAGTAAACGAGATGGTTTTTAGCTATAATGAGGGGAAGGGGGGTGAGGATCGTAGCTCCCAAATGAATGGACCGTTTTTGATGTGGTTTTTATGTTTTAAAACTGATTTGATCGAGATGCTTTCTAGCTATAATGGGGGGGGGTGGGGGCCGGGGTTTTCCTTGATATATTGAAGGCTGCTGTAATTTTTTGTTAAGTTTTATTTTAAAACAAGCAGATAAACATATACAGACGACTGCACGTTTATTATATCTTAGGATATTGCTAATCTATTATAACACAGACCTTATTGGCGTCGGGCATGTTTTAAAAGAAGCGAAATCCAACGTTTATGGCCGAGCTGACGTCGGGTTTACTTTCGAATTTAGGATTTCGCGTAGCTTATTTCGAAATATACCTCCACACAATGCTACCGTAACACATATTTCTGTCAACCACCTTCAGTGGCGATCCGACATGGTTGTAATAGGTTAGAAGACGAAGGCGGGAGCCGCCTTCATCTTCTAACCTTTCACGACCATGTCGGGTCGCTACTGAAGGTTCTTAACACAGGTAGGTAGGTACCTATTTGGTACTTTTGGTACTGGAATAACTCTTAGGATCCTTATATCCCAGAAAAACTACCACGCGAGCAACGCCGCGGGCACACCTAGTTATAAATATAGGAACGCAAGAGTAGCTACACTAATATTATAAAGAGAAGAGATTTGATTGTCTGTATGCATCGACCCTATTTAACAAAGGAGGACTAGGGACCAACTACTCAGCATGGACCGCGTATATTAGGTGCAACGCGCACAATTGGCCTCAGTCTTAATCGGAGTTGCGTTGGTGTAACACGTGCGTGTACTTTACCACATACTATTCGGAATTCGCAGCAAAAATGCCTTCCTGTTCTTTTATAAGGTGCACAAATAGCTCAAGAACCAAACATAAGTTGCACTGCATTAATTTTCACTCGTAAGTACTATAAATCATAATTTTCTTTAAAATTCTACTGATTGATATTGTTTGAAAATCGCCATTTGCAGAAAGGGACAGAAATATAGGATTCGTAAGAGTGCGACAAGACAAACGGCGTATAAAAGTTTGATCAAGGCCCTATTTCATAAAACTATAGTACACTGACAAATGTCAATCAAACCGACAATTGTCAGTCAAACTATAGAAATGTCGTACATTTTTGTTACTTGAAACGCATTTTTTGCGTATTCGACTGACATTTGTAGGTTTATTATGATTTGTCGCTTTATGAAATAAGGCCCAGATCTCTTTGTACCGCCATAAGAATAAAATTACATAGATTATAGAATAGATTTTTTTCACTTAAAAATTGCATATTTTATTTCAATTTACCTACCTTTAGGTATTTGCCCCTTGTTTATATTAGAAGCGTCAACATAATAGATACTTTCTAAAATGTTCCTGATATTTCTTCACATGTTTATTTTGTCTACTCTACACCCACTGATATGTTAATTGTTATTAATAAGTTTCCTAAAGATGAACTGTGGAAACATAAGTGGCTACAAGTTGTCAGAAGACAGAGGGAAGAGCACTGATCTCTATGGATAGGCTCTGCCATACTTTCGTTTGTGCCGATTCAAAACGCCCCACTGAGCGTACAATAGTACAAAAGTAAATACGTTAACTACTTGTCACGAGGCGGTCCCAGGGTTTGGGCTTGTCTCACTAGCCCAGGACCCAAGCCTCAGTGGACAACACAGAATTACAGGAACAGGAACAATAGGGAGCCAGGAACAAGGGGGGGGAGGGGGGGGGGGGGTGGAGGAGGGAATTAATATTGCCGTGAAGTTGGACGAAAAATAAACCCAAATATGTCATAAAGTATATCACGATTTTTTCATAGAACACTTATTGTTTCTTTAATTTTCCCTATCGATTGACACTAGTTTCATTTATGGCCAAGAAATCGAGTTTTTTTTTTCAAATCTAGTAATTGAAATTTTACCCCCTTCCTGTTGACCGATTGATTTGAAATTTGATACACGTCTTTAGTTCTGCTAAGAATGCAATTATGTATATTCAGTATCATTGTGATGGCGGCCACCACAATATGGCGGATTTCATATTTTTTCCAATCCTCTCAATATGGGTATCAAATGAAAGGGCTTAACTATTAGAATACAGCACAATATAGAAATTCCACATTCACGATGGCCATCTTGACTTGGCCATCTTGATATAACCGTATAAAAAAATGCTAGTAAGCGTAATTCAAAATCTTGGATTACTTTTTTAGTTTTCTATCCCTCAATATGGGTATCAAATGAAAGGGCTTGACAAGTAGAACACATTACACTTTCAAAAATAACTAAATTAAAAAGTAAAAACTAGAAAATTAAATAAGTAAAAAAACATAGCTTTTTTAAACGGGTTTATATGTACTTATTACTAAACACACAAAAAAAAAACGTGGGGCGAGTCGAATCTTAGCATAACCTGAGTATGTAGTAATTTGATTCGCCCCACGTTTTTTTTAATTTTTTAGTTTAGGTATTGTTATTTTTTTACTTATTTTATTTAGAAGTTATGACGGGTATAAAAATGCTAAAAGTAATGACGCGGTGTGAAGCTACCCGTTCGAAGCCGGAGCGAGTCACTAGTATTTGATAAGAGTATAAATATTCACTCTTTGCCCGTAGTACGCTTCAGTTGTCCGGTCAACAGGACTACGGAAACAAAATTACACAGTACAGTTGACCGGACTACCGAAGTTTTTTTTTCTTTCGTACACCGGTTGACCGGACCACGGAATATCTAGTTTAAACTTTTTGTTGGTTTGACCTTTTTGTTCATAACTAACTATCATCACTAAGTTTTAGATTTAGTTAATGCTACTAAAAAAATAAATATTCTAAAGGAAAAATAAGGATAACGGATGCGACTTGGATCCGTACCATCCGAGCCTCTGCGCGGCATACTTTTAGCCAATTCAGCCACCGTGGCCACTACATCGCATTCCGAATTCTTCATTGTTTTTTTTTTATTCAAGCGCTTGCTTTTTTCCGCGACTTCGTCCACAGTTACAGTTTATCGCGGCATAAATCTCCTATGACCCTCCCCAGGGTTCAAACCATCTCCGTACCAAATTTAATCAAGATCGGTTAAGGCAGTCATTTCAATCATTCAGTCATTTCGTACAGTTGATGAAATTTGACATGGAAATAGTTTGCAATATATTTACAAGAAAGTACTAAGAGGATATGCTTTTAAGTTTTTCCCATTACCTCGGAAGAATGTCCACGCGAGTAATGGCGTGGGGCGCAGCTAGTTATTCAAAAACCCAACTTAAAAAAATAAACCGACTTAAATCGTATAAAACTTAAAAGAAAATAGAGGTGTCCACGGATCCACATGTGGAGCCGAGCTGTGGATCCAAGTGGACATAAATAATTTAAAAATTTTAGGTCTGTGCTACGCCCAAACCGCCCAAAGTTAATAAGTAGGCACTTACCTACCTCGCACAGAACTTACAATTTTTTTCTTAATTTCCTTTTAAGATTAGATCTGTTTTTTTTAAATTAGTCTATATTTCTTACTTTTTAATTTTGTTAAAGTAACTAGGCCTATGAAAATGAAGTAGGTACTTATTCCGTTCGTTAAGAAAAAAACTCTACTGGAAACAGTAAACAGTCCATATCTTTTAAACTACTGAACCGATTTTGATGAAACTAGAACTATTCCCTAAGATGAAATATACTAAAACTACTACAAAACGAATTATTGCAACCAGACTTGTCGTTTCTGAGAAATACGTGGAAAAAGATACATACGCGAATATTACGCATTTTCAACAATATTACATACATACACATCAACTTGGGTACGTATGCTTAGACACCCATATAGATTAACATATATATGAATATGACGCTTTTTCAACAATATTACATACATACACATCAACTTGGGTACGTATGCTTAGACACCCATATAGATTAACATATATATGAATATGACGCTTTTTCAACAATATTACATACATACACATCAACTTGGGTACGTATGCTTAGACACCCATATAGATTAACATATATATGACTATGACGCTTTTTCAACAATATTACATACATACACATCAACTTGGGTACGTATGCTTAGACACCCATATAGATTAACATATATATGAATATGACGCTTTTTCAACAATATTACATACATACACATCAACTTGGGTACGTATGCTTAGACACCCATATAGATTAACATATATATGAATATGACGCTTTTTCAACAATATTACATACATACACATCAACTTGGGTACGTATGCTTAGACACCCATATAAATTAACATATATATGAATATGACGCTTTTTCAACAATATTACATACATACACATCAACTTGGGTACGTATGCTTAGACACCCATATAGATTAACATATATATGAATATGACGCTTTTTCAACAATATTGATTTCATACACATCAACTTGGGTACGTATGCTTAGACACCCATATAAATTAACTTATATATGAATATGACGCTTTTTCAATAATATTACATACATACACATCAACTTGGGTACGTATGCTTAGACACCCATATAGATTAACATATATATGAATATGACGCTTTTTCAACAATATTACATACATACACATCAACTCGTCTCATAACTTAAAGATATAAATTTTGTTTTTCAGTTGCTTCAGGTGTCAATTTTGTTCCATCGAGTTTTTGGATATACAAAATTTGATAAAGCACATAAATTGGATGCATCCGACAATTTCTGACGAAGCAAGAAAGCATCAAGAAAAAAATACGTATGTTAAAAACATGTCGTCTTATTTTGTTTTAATGCTAAAACAAATGAGTTAATTGGCTTTTTTCTAAGCCACAAGTGCCCCAGTACGACTTGTTACAGTTTTCGAAAACGAAATGTAGTTTCGCTTAGTTCCTTACATTTTCTTGAGTTCCTGATAGTTACCGCTACTGGCGCTGTCAGTAAATGTATGGAACTAAACGAAACTGCAAATCGTTTTCGAAATTTATAAGACTTGTATTAGACCCTCAGTTTGAAGACGTACAGAACTTCCTAGTTGGTCGCCAACCTATTAATTTTGAAGACAGCTTACTTAACTTTGTAACTTTTCTTCTACTTTTATTTCAGTGACACCAAGTGCCAATTTGATTCCAAAGAGTTTTTGTGCAGCAAATATTTAAGAAACCACATAGTAAGGATGCATCCGACAACTTTCGACAACATGCAAGAACAACCAGAAGTTAAAACGTACGTTCAGCTACACTATAAATATATACGATCAGCCGATATTAGCAAGAGGGTCATAGAAGTTCACAGTGACCGGGGTCAACGACCGCTCGGCCGCTCTAATGCCTTGGCGGCGGTCATCGAACCCGTTACCTTACATTTTGTTCTTACCATATCTAACTACGGGGGTAGCGCGAGACGTCAACACCCCTCCCCCCAGCAACGCTTCTCTACTGCAGGAAACTACTCAGTTATGCGTTACCCCTGTAGCTTTGTACCCATATTTATTTTTAATAATTTATATTCACAGTTTATTCACGTGCACAATGTGTGGCGGGCAATATAGTTGCAGAAAGACGATACGGAAGCATCAATTGAACACACAACTTGGAATCGCTTGCAAGATAAGGAAGGGAAACACGAAATACAACTTAAGCTTTACGGGAAACAACATTAACTTAACAGATAACAACTTAAGCTTAATGTTTAACAACTTAAGCTTCACAGAAAACAACAGCCTAACGGAAAACAACTTAAGCCAAACAGGAAAATACTTAATCCAACCAGGAAACTACTTAAGCTTCACGGAAAATATCTTAAGTACCACGGAACCCAACTTAGTCATCACGGAAAACGACGTAAGCTTAACGGGAAACAGCTTAAGTTTAATAGAAAACAACTTAAGCTTCACGGAAAACAACAGCTTAACAGAAAACAACATTACTCGTACCATCACGGAAAACAATAGCTTAACGGGAAACAACTTAAGCTTAACTGAGAATCAGTTAAGTACCACGGAAAACTTCAGCTTCACAGAAAACAACGTAAGCTTAGCGGAAAACAACGTAGGCTTAACTGAAATCAATTTAATCATCACAGAAAACCACGTTAGCTTATCGGAAAACAACTTAAGCTCAACGGAAAACAAATTAAGCCTAACGGGTAACGAAAATACATGTCTAGATTGTAACAAGGTAACTATTTTTATTAAAATACATTAGTGTGCGGTGGCTCTGCGTACTGGACCGGGTCCCCCTGTCATCTAAAATGGTTGAGGGGGTGATGGATGATACATAAGTCATACTCGTTATTGGATACTGCTTGTGGAGATTGGTCCAGCCTGATTTCTTATTAGTCATTTGTGTGTTTATTATTTTATTTCCAGTTTCATGATTATGGGACATCTTATTGGCACTTATATATTTTATATTTGGCATGTAAAAGGCATGTTTATTATAATTTCTGTAATTTTTTATAAATAATTGTCAGAATTGAAAGAATGACATCCCCGTAGAGTTTCTCGGTGCTCTCTTCTCTAAGGGGCGTATTTCCGGAGCACCGGTTATTGTCCTGTACGAGATACAACTGAGTCTTGAAAATTACCGCTATTTTGCCCTCTTTTGTCTAAATCTTAAGAGCAACTTGTTCCAGCTAAACCAATAATTTAGTTCTACTTATTTTCAGACTTTTCGGACGAGTTTTGCTTACAAAAAGCACATGGCATCGGTTCATACAAGCAGAGAATATAAATAAACTGGTAGATGTTAAACTAAATGTATGTAAATATAGCAAAATCGGAGATGAAACCAACACCAAGAAGCCAGCGTCATCACTTCTTCAAGAATTCTTCATTCTGCAAGTTATAACTGAAATTACAAAGGACTTGTAACAACCTACTGTAAATATAAGAGAAACAACAAATCTGTGAGTGGCTATGTAAATGTTCTTAGACGACGTTGACGTCAAAATGGTGTTATTTTTGTATTGTTATTCATATGTTTTGTGCGTGTATGCAATTTCTAAACTAGGTACATGCACAAACATGTACATGTATGTATTTTTAGCCGCGAGTCTTGTTATCGGAGATCTGTCTACATTTAATGTTAGTACTCGTACTATAATTATATATTAAATTGTTTAATTTTTTGTAGTACTGTAAGGAAACAGATTGGTAGAAGGCGTTTGAACGTTTTGGCGGCAATGATTTTAAATAGCGGCAATTTTCTAGTACTGGGTCGGCACGGTAGCCGATGTATTAAATTTTCTAGTACTGGGTCGGCACGGTAGCCGATGTATTAAATTTTCTAGTACTGGGTCGGCACGGTAGCCGATGTATTAAATTTTCTAGTACTGGATCGGCACGGTAGCCGATGTATTAAATTTTCTAGTACTGGGTCGGCACGGTAGCCGATGTATTAAATTTTCTAGTACTGGGTCGGCACGGTAGCCGATGTATTAAATTTTCTAGTACTGGATCGGCACGGTAGCCGATGTATTAAATTTTCTAGTACTGGGTCGGCACGGTAGCCGATGTATTAAATTTTCTAGTACTGGATCGGCACGGTAGCCGATGTATTAAATTTTCTAGTACTGGGTCGGCACGGTAGCCGATGTATTAAATTTTCTAGTACTGGGTCGGCATGGTAGCCGATGTATTAAATTGTCTAGTACTAGGCTGGCACGGTAGCCGATGTATCAAATTTTCTGTACTGGACCGGCACGGTACTTGATCTATAAAATTTTCTAGTACTTGGCCTGGCTTGGACATAGACTAGCTAGGAACATAAGCATGAAACGCTAGAACGCGACACAGCAGTTGCCGTTTGTTTTTTCAGTAAGCGTAATCATTTCTAAGGATTTTTCTAGGCTGTATACATTTTGCGTAGCAGTTTTTTGTAGCGTAGCATTTGTATTCTCTTTGATACAAACCATACTCTCATATCTACACGCTCGAGCGTCACTACCGGTTTAATCCGGTTTCCCAGTACATTTTTGGCGCTTAATCGTTATTCGGTATGCTCGAGTGGCTACTTTTTTTTTCCATATTGACAGAACCAAAGAGTACATATACGAAGACTACATATTATACAGAACCTAGAATGCCTTCGAAAATGGTGTTGTTGTGTTGCCCCCTAATCATATTTATGTGCGTGGGTGAAATTGTACGACAAATTATGGCATGTTAATTTGTCCATATTTATGTTATTATTTACAAATGCGAATCGAACATTTTCATGTTCACGTTTTTTTACCGACTTGCATTTGTCTAGTAGTTATTTCTCCCTGTGTTGGAAGCTGGTAAAAACGCAACGCTTACGTCTGTCTGTCTCTCAAGTACTCCTGCCGGTGCATCCCGAGTTGTATATTTCTCCCTGTGTTGGAAGCTGGTAAAAACGCAACGCTTACGTCTGTCTGTCTCTCAAGTACTCCTGCCGGTGCATCCCGAGTTGTATATTTTCTTTGTCCTGGGCGGGGTGCGCGTTGCTTGAGCGTAGTAGCTAATCAGACGGTCCCTATTAACTGCCAAAAATTACCGTTTGTTAAACGGTCGGCTTTTTTTGCATGTCAACTTTATTTACAATGTTTATATTTTGTTTTGAATCTTTATTTAGTTAACTAAGTACGTGCGCTACATTAAAGCCTGATTCACTTGGAGAAAAATGTTAAGCACGTGACACGTGTCGCTAGAGAGGTCCATCAACGCCGAGCTATGTTGACTGAAGTCGCCAGACATCTCTTACATGGACACGTGTCGCTAGAAATGTCCGGCAAAGCCGAGCTATGTCGACTGAAGTAACCAGACATCTCTTACAGCTACACGGGTCGCTAGAAATGTCTGGCAATGCCGAGCTATGTCGACTGAAGTCGCCAGACATCTCTTACAGCGACAAGAGTAGCAAGATATTTTTCGCCTAGTGAATACAAGGCCTAGCAAAAGTGTCCGTGACGTGATACTAGTCTAAAAACATACTATTAACTTTAAGAGTACTAACCTAATTTTGGTTGTTAGAAAATAAAAATAAAATTTTGTATAAACTGTTTCTTATTTAATAGGGATTTACTCTTAATATTTTATTTAAAAACATCTATAACAGGTATTAGGACTGAATAATGTTAGATAAGGACTGAATAATGTTAGATTAGGACTGAATAATGTTAGATAAATATATCATGTAAAACAGTCATTTAGTTGACACACAAAAATAACGCGCTCGCTTCGATCACGTTTAACGGTACGATCACAGAATAAAGAAGTAACAGAAGTTGCACTACTTTGATCTTGAAGAAAGCCGCCGATTTAATAGCCTACAAACGTAAGTACCTACGTAACACGTAGGTATTCGCTCGAGTGATAGGGTTGGCTGCAAAGAAAAATGAAATACCATACTATATTTATTTATTTATTCTTACCTGTAATGAGGGGGAGGGGGGGGAGGGGGGTGAGGATCGTTGCTCCCAAACGAATGGACCGATTTTGATGCAGTTTTTTACGCTTGAAAACTAGTTTGATCGAGATGGTTCTTAGCTATATGGGGGGGGGGGGGGGGTGTGTTGTGCTACATCTGTTTTAATGTAATGTCTTTTGTACTTTTTACTGTTATGTGTGTGAAAATATTTGTTATTAAATTTTACGGTAGCGAAAATTCGGAATCTAACAAATAGTTTTAGCAAATAGTGTGTCGGGAAAAACACGAGAATGGTGTCGCAAAATACATGTTTTGAAGTAGTTGTAGCAAATTATATCCCGGTTTCTTTATCATCCAATTTTCTTTATCATAATAAAACATAAGTTAGAGTCTTTTTGCCTATTAAGGCATCCCTCCACACAACAATTACTATTATTATAGTTACGTTTCGCCATAATTACTAACGAAAATTGGAACGAGCGACGGTAAGCGTCTGAATACAAGCGCGCGACGGTCGCGACTGATTTGTAGCGCTGGGGCTGGCGGATTGTAGGTTATTAGGGCGTGTAAGTAGTACAGTGACGGATGCCTAGTACGATGTCGTATTAGTGACATTTCGTTAGTACTCTCACAATATTTTTACAAACCACGTATTAGGCTATTTATGTAGTTGTAGACAGATTGATACCTGTAACTTCTTTTCGTATCAATTTCAATCAAAATGGTTTTAAGTATTATTTGTTTTCTGTGATCAATTCCTTTCCCTTCTCAACCTTTATATTATCATTAAAAAACTCATCAATTTCTTGCAAAGTCCGATCCTTCGTCTCTGGCAAATAAATAAACGAAATTATCGCGCACATCATTGATGTTAAAGCGTAAAACAAAAACGCTCCAGACATGTGGAAATTCTTACAAATAATCGGAAAAATCTTTAACAACGTCGAAGTTAGACAGACGAATACTAAAGCTGAAATCATTGTACAAGAACTTTTGTAACGCAAAGGTATCAACTCTCCATAAATTGACGTAGCCAAAATCATCGGACCGCAACTTATGGACACTGAGAAAACTGTTAACAACAATATCGTAAGAACCTTACTCTCAACTATAACTCCTAAATCTATTATGTACAAGTATAAAGATATAAGAAACAAAAATGTAATACCTACAGCGGACGTCGAAAACAACAAAGTTCTTCGTTTGAGTACTCTAGACAGAATACATCCGATGTACATACCAGTAACTGTTACACCATCAAGGGTCAACATGCCTATGTAAGCTGTAGATTCGCTGTCAGTTATCTTTTTAATTATATCTATAGCATAAACCATACAAACAAGTTTACCAGAGAACTGGTACTGCATCATCATTATCACGGACAAAAACAGAGGTTTATAGAAAGCCTTGCGTGATACCGTCTTCACTGCTTCACTAAAACTGTATTTCCTTTCAGTTTTCAACGATTCCAGCTGACATTGGATCAAAATTTCCAATTCTTTTTCAGTCTTTTTATCTGAACCTCTTAGCCATCTATGCGATGCGATACACTCATCAAATTTACCTCTACTTGCCAGCCATTGAGGTGATTCAGGCCAAAATATAATAGTGAAAGTATACAGCGATAAAATTAAACCTAACAATGGTATATACTTCCAGTAGAAGAAAGTTCCCAAAGCGTTCGCGACCCAAATGCCCCAAAAGATAGTCGCGGATTTAATGGCTAAAAACATGCCTCTGTATTTTGGAGAAGAGTATTCTGAAACTATGATCACTGAGAGCGTCATGTTGGAAGCATGGTTCATGCCTTGCATGATCTCGCTGATTAGAATTTGTGTTGTGGTAGCGCTGAAGTAGAGGACAGCGTTGTAAGAGAAGGTGTTGAGGCAGACGATCGCAAAGGGGAGTTTTCTCCCGAACCGTCGCGTAAATAAGCAGATGATGACAACCCAGGGCAGCGCGCTGTAGCCGAATACAGAAGCTGAAACGAAAAAAGTCAAGTTGTACATTTTATTATTCTAGTAAGTAAGTTATGAGCGGTTTTCCATCGCTCCGTGCTTCGGAAGGCACGCTAAGCTGTCGATCCTGGTTGTTATAGATTAATATCCTTAATATCAATAGAGGCCATGTCAGAGCCCCTCGCCTCCGAAGTTCCAAACATAGTAAACCTGCGTAGAGCTCATACGAGTATAATCATTGCCATGTATGAAATTCAACACTACCTCTTTCTATTTAGCGGAAACAAACGACAAACTAGCTCTTAAAATATTAGTGTACTTTAGATGTAGAGTATGGATGAATATGGAAGTAAGGATTAGTATGGAGTCATCATCATCATCTGCCTTTATTTGTCCACTGCTGGATGTAAGCCTCTCCTAAAGCACGCCACTGAGGTCGGTCTTCTGCTCTCCTCATCCATTTTCTGCAAGCTGCTTTTATAAGGTCGTCCTACGCTACGTTTGCTTATGAGTGGTCTCCACTCGAGAACTCGTTTACCCCAACGGTTATCGGTTCTTCAGGAAAACTGTAGCATGGAATAATAAAATGCGATCGAAGCATAATAAAGAGTATTTCTAATATTCCCTTCGATAGGTAGGTACTCTAAATACTTAGTTGAGCATTAGAGACTCACACAGCCAACTGGCCATCTCGTCGCTGACGGCGCTGGTGGAGTTCGCAGCGGCTCGCAGCTGCGGTATCATCACTGTGGGAACCCCGAAGGACAACCCGCACAGGAAGTACACCATCCATGCGCCGGAGCAGACGAACATCTGGGAGTTAAGCGCACATATAAGTAGATAAGGCTGCACCTAGCCGCGGGAAGATACTTATTCAATCTATTTATTTTATCTATATACTTATAATAAAACTGTAACGGGTCCAATTCTGTACATTGAAGATATTTTGAAATTTCCTTTTGGAGGGTACTCTATATTCGATACTGAAGCCAAAACTGTATTTTATTTCATTTTTGTCTGTCTGTCTGTCTGTCTGTCTGTATCTTGGCTAGGCATCACGCCGGCAAACTACTGAATGAATTTAAATGAAACTTGGTATGATTTGAGTTCATACTACGAGGTAGGACATAGGATACTTTTAATCCCGAAAAATTAAAGGGTTCCCGCAGGATAGGCGTAGAAAGTTATTTAAAAAAACACGTGTCACTCTGAAACTACTGGACGGATTTTGTTGCAACTTGGCACAGTCATAGTTTGTATAATGGGTAAAAATTAAGGATAATTTTTATCCCGAAAAAAAAAGAGTTCCTGCTGGATAATGTCCCAAATTCAGTAAATTGAAGATATTTTGTAATTTTTTTTGGAGGCTTTTCTATATTCAGTACTAAAGCCAAAATTATATTTGTAATTTTTGTCGGTCTGTCTGTCTGTCCGTCTGTCTGTCTGTGCCTTGGCAGTGCATCACGCCGAAAAAACTCACTAAATTCAAATGAAATTTGGTACAATTTGAGTTCATACTTCGAGGTAGGAAACTGAATACTTTCATCCCGAAAACTTAAAGAGTTCCTGCAGGATAGGCGTTGAAAGTTATTTTAAAGAACACGTTTGACGCTGAAACTACTGGACGGATTTGGTTGCTACTTGGCACAGTCATTGTTTATATAATGGGTAAAAGTTGAGGAAGGTTTTTATCCCAAAAAAATAAAGAGTTCCTGCGGGATAATGTCCCAAATACTGTAAATTGAAGATATTGTGTAATTTTTTTTGGAGGCCGTTCTATATTCAATACTAAAGCAAAACTGTATTTTTGTAAGTTTTGTTTGTCTGTCTGTCTCTCCGTCTGTCTGTCTGCACCTTGGCAGTGCATCACGCCGAAAATACTCACTGAATTCAAATTAAATTTGGTATGATTTTTGTTCTTACTTCGAGGTAGGACATTGGATACTTTTCATCCCGGAAACTTAGCAAGATAGGGGTGGAAAATAATTTAAAAGCACACGTAGCACGCTGAAAATATTGGAAGGATGTTGATGCAACTTGGCACAGACATAGTTTGGGTAAAAATTATGGATACTTTTTGTCTCGAAAAAATAAAGGGTTCCTGCGGGATATGGGTCCAAATTCTGTACATCGTTTCTTTATAATCGATAATGAAGCCTAAACTGTATGTTTTTTCATTTCTGTCTGTATGTCTGTCTGTCTATATCTTGGCCGCGCATCACGCCGCCGGAACTACTGAATAAATTCAAATGAAACTTGGTATGATTTGAGTTCATACTACGAGGTAGGACATTGTATTTTTTTCATCCCGAAAAATTAAAGGGTTTCCGCAATATAGGAGTTGAAAGTTATTAAAAAGAACACTTATCACGCTGAAACTACAAGACGGACTATTTGATGCAAATTGACACAGTCATTTATCTATACTTATAATAAAGCAATAGGTACGAAAAAGTCTGTAAAAGGAAGATAAATAAAAAAATGCTCTTGGGCGCTTAAGTATTGAACACGTTTTTTTTATATTAATTTAAATTCATTTATTTCAGGTAAATAACACCCATAATAGAAAATATACATTAAAATTACAATTACAATTTATCGTTTCGCTCTGTCTGTTTGTCTATATGTTTGTTTGTTCAGGCTTCACGTAAAAACTATTGGACCGATTGCAATGCGGTTTTCATTGTTAGATAGCTTAGGGTTTTATTTAAAAACTGGTGTAATTGATATCTCAATCGAGCAAATGATAAAAGTATTTTTGACGGCTAAAGTAATTTTGATCAAATGTTGGTATATTGGTCCTGGAATAGCACATTATGGTTATATGAACCTAAAGAAAAGACCACGCGTGCGAAGCCGCGGGTACAGCTAGTACATAATAAAACTGTATATTGAAGATAATTTAATAATAAATGGCTACTAACAAGAATCTAGACAAGAATATAACA
Organism: Alsophila aescularia; assembly: GCA_946251855.1. Taxonomy (NCBI): domain Eukaryota; kingdom Metazoa; phylum Arthropoda; class Insecta; order Lepidoptera; family Geometridae; genus Alsophila; species Alsophila aescularia. The sequence continues at coordinate 66,593,334 of OX276373.1, forward strand.
ATTTTAAAAATTGTGTCTGTTTGCGTGTATGTTTGTTCGCGCGTCAAGTAAAAACTACTGGACCGATCGTGATGCGGTTTTCACTGTTGCATAGCTTAAGGTTTAATTTAACTGGGGTGCTTGATATCCTAATCCGATGATAACATGACGAGCAATCTATAAAAAAACTATTTGACGGCTGAAGTTTAGTACCTAAGTACTATAATAGCTGTACCCGCGGCTTCGCACGCGTGGCATTTCTCTAGGTGAAAAGAACTCTATTTACTATTCCAAGACCTAAAATACCAATATACCAAAATTTAAACAAAGTTCCTTCAGCCGTCAAAAAGTTTTTATCGATTGCTCGGCTTCTACTCATTGGATTGAGAATTATCTCAAATTAATAATTATTGATTTATTTTACTTATTATTTATTTTACAGATTTTTAGTCAAATCCTAAGCTATCCAACAGTGAAAACCTCATCGCAATCGGTCCTGTAGTTTTTACGTGATGCGTGAACAGGCTAACAGACAAACAGACAGACACGAATTTTAAAAATATTTTATTCTTTTTCAGTAGCTTTTCTTAAATATCTTCCTTTTACGGTTTTGGTACTTACTGCTTTATTATAAGTATAGATGCCCTTCACTTTTGGGAAGAATAACAAAAATATGTGTTTTATTACATTATTTTAATTATGCCTATAAAATAGTACCGTGACATACCTACTGACTGACAGACTGACTGACTGACAGATAAAGCCCAGCCTAAACCGGTGGACTTAGGTATTTGATATTTGGAGGAATATCCTAGAAGTGAAGTACGGAAGTAACTATAAACCGAAAAACATGAATACCAACTCCAAATAAAATACCCCTATCTTGTGGGGACCCTTTAATTTACCGGTATGAAAAGTATCTAATGTCCTATTATACCTCGTAGTATGAACTCAAATCATGCCAAGCTTCATTTGAATTCATTCAGTAGTTTCAGCGTGATGCGCGTCCAAGATACAGACAGACAGACATACATGCAACAGACAAAAATGATAAAAAAAACAGTTTTGGCTTCAGTACGAAAAGTTGAACAGATTCCAAAAAATAAATTACTAAATATCTTCCACCTAGCGAGCAAAGTAGTGATAAAAAAAGTGCTAACTGAAAAGTGCTAAGAGTGTTAGAAAACTGATATAAAAGTAACGCGGTGACTGCTTGTCACAGCGTTGCTGTACATTGATGATTCGTAACATAATTTTGCTGTATAGGCTTACACAGTCAAATGGTGATAATAAATGATGACATAAACGTTTACTCGACCGCCTTGTACAGCATTTCTAACACAGCTTTAAAGCGGTTCTCACAACAGCGCTTTATAGCAAAAATGTTGTACAACATATTTTGAAGGTACATTTATACAGCAAAATTGATTTATTTTGGCTTCCAAGTCGCTATATTAGTGCTGGTGATAAATCTGGCGCTGGATCTGATCCGTGATATAAAACAACACACCGACGCTGAAATGCATCTAATTTATCGTATATCAGTGTTTCCTTAACGCCTGCGCCATAAACATTATAAGAAATCTACAATAGGTAACACACAACCAGGATGACTGGCAGAAAATGCTGTCTTAGCATTAAGTCCTCCTCTGTACACTGTTTTTGTGCATAAAGTATTAAATCTATTATATACTATAATAAAACTGTAACTGGGCTAAATCTGTACATTAAATATTTATAGACAATTTTAATTGAGTTGAACTTCAAAATCGATATGGAGTACAAAAAGGTTTTTTTTTATTTTTTGTCTGTCTGTCTGTATGACTGTCTGTTTCTTTGAACACGCATCATGCTGAAACTACCTGACGGATGTTGATGCAACTTGGCACAATCATAGCTTATGTTATGGATTAACATTTAGAATACTTTTTATCCCGAAAAAAATAATGGTTCCCGCAGGATAGGGGTTGAAAGTTATTTAAAAAAACACATATCACGCTGAAACTACCGGACGGATTTTGAAGTAACTTGGCACAGTCAAAGTTTATAGTATGTGTTAAAATGAATGATACTTTTAATCACGAAAAAATACGGGGTTCCTGCGGGATATGAGTCTAAAGTTATGTTAATTTGAAAGGAATAATAATTGCACATCCGTTTATAAAACGGTGCCGTAAATTCGGCACCTATGCTACAAGTCAAAGTGGCACAGTGGAAGCGGTGTCTGGCCTGCAACCCAGAGGCACATGGATCGAATCCACCCGCTGCTATGAATATTTTGCCTCAATATTTATAAGCATTTAAATATTTTGAGTGCTTTTTTTTTTCTTTTTTTTTATTTTTTTTAAAGCATATGTAATTTCCTGAAGTAAACCGTCAAGTTTTGTTACGTAATATTGCAGATGGTAGTTTTTTAATTATTATGGTTTACAAACAAAGTGTAAAGACAGAAGCGGACACCCAATTTTCGACCTATGTCTAAGATACTTCGTGGCGCAATGAAGTCAGAACCCGACTTACGTGCCGTCAAACCCAGGTTCAAATCCGAGTAGCCATAAAGACTTTTTCGCACTTTTTATTGTTTACAAACAAAGTGAAAAGACAGAAGCGGACACTAAATTTTCGGCCAGTGTTTAAGATCCTTTGTGGCACAGTGGTGTCAGTATCCAACTGACGTGCCGTAATTCCCAGGTTTGTATCCGAGTAGCCTCAAAAACTTTTGCACTCAACAAAAACTTTTCATGAAGCAATAGTTCCATTAGCTAAATACAGAGGCGCCACTGAGCTATACCCCTATTGGGCGCGAAGATAGGCCTCTATTTCCGTATATACATAGTACTCTGTGCCAGAATCCTTAATGTCTTACATGTTGTACTAACAGAACTGTCTGATGCCTAAAGGAAAGCCGACGTCGTTGCATAATATTTCGAAAATATACATTACGTACACAACGCTCTTGACGTCAGAGACCGTGTTGGCATCATGAATCTGTAGAGGTTCGTGGTTGGCATCGAGTATGTTTTAAAATCCAGAAAGCGAAAATGTATTCTTCGAAAGTACACCGTAAAGGTTTCGAACATTTATGACGTCACTGGCCGAGCTGCGATCGACATCACCATTCGAACATTTATGACGTCACTGGCCGAGCTGCGATCTGGTATAGGTAGTTTCGAATAACGCTCCACATAACGCTATTCTATTCTATTCAATCAAGTTCAAGTGTCTTGGTGGCTGTACAAACATTAATAAATATATTGGGGACAATTCCATACCAATTACCTAGCCCCAAACTAGGATAACCTGTAATATGGGCACTAGATAACGTACATAAATACGAATATCACATCCATTACTCGGAAACAAACATTTTTGCTCATCACACAAATGATTGCACCTTGCAGGATTCGAACCCGCGACCGTTTGATTTCGTTCCCAGGGTCACTAGCCACTAGACCAACCTATTAATTATTTATTTGCTATTGTAACACAGATAGATTTCTGCCAACAGCCTTCAGTGGCAACCCGACTTGGCCGTGAATAGTTAGAAGCGAAGCTTAGCGAGCTCCCGCCTGCGTCTTCTAACCTATCACGGCCATGTCGGGTCACTACTAAAGGTCTGTATGTAAGTTTGTTCGCGCATCAAGTAAAAACTACTCGATCGATCGCAATGCAATTTTCACTACTGGATAGCTTAGGGTTTGAGTTAAAAACTGGGCTACTTAGTATCTTAATCTGATCTTTAGATGCCGAGCAATCGATAAAAAACTATTCGACGGCTGAACAAATGTAGTATATTATTGTATATTATAGGTACTTTTCGTCCTGGAATAACACGTATGAGTAACTTTTAAATGACCACGCGGGCTAAGCCGCGGGTACAGCTAGTAAATAATAACACTAAGAAGTTGCAAATATACTTTTACAAGATTCATATAGCACCAGTTACATATAAACATTTTTTGCTCAAATATAATCCTAAAAAGGCGCATAACAGCTGTAAATTATGCTTTTTTGGAAAGATAATGCTCACTAAATCAAAGTCAAAGTAAAAGTAAAAAACAGTCAAAGTCTAAATATTCCACCAGTTTCATTTCACTAAAATAAAATGAAAAGCCAAAAATAATTTAATAGCAAAAAGGTAGCATGATACGCTACTAGGGTTTACCTCTGATTTCTTGAGGAACTCTTAAATTTTGTCATGCCGGCGAGAAGCCGTAAATCACAGATATATCAGTTACTGAAACACGTATTGGCCATATTGTGGAGACTTCAAAATAAATTAAAATTAAAATAATGATTATTTAATCAAATATTAAAAATTTGAGAGGGCATGAAAAAAACACTTAAAATGCAGTATTATTTCCACAATAAGATTTCAAGAACAACAAAAATATACGTCATAATTACGCACATCTCAGTTTGCTTCAGTGAGATAAAAATATGAACACTATTTATTTACTTATGTTATGTTATTCCTTAAAAAATATGAAATAAGTATAATAAACCTATTGTAAAACCTTCAAAATCACAATACGCATGAGGTACCTGAGCACTGAGGAAATGTGATATAACAGAATCCTAATCTACAAAATAACAACAAATGGCTTTATATCAGCGGCGCTGTAGCTATTATAACATCAATAAGTGATATATGTGATCAGGATATCATTGATATAACACCAAACAGATACAAAGAACACTGAAATATCACGAACATGTATCAATAAAGTGATAGGATGTGCTAATACACACAATATATCATCAAATAGCTGTAAAACTGGGGCTACTTTCCAGTGATATCTATTATATAGGATATATGAATGCTTGTATCACTGATATATAGCTATATCTGATTACTTTTTTCTGGCTGGGAATGTACAGAATTTATACCCATACCCAGCAGGAACCCTTTATTTATTCGGTATAAAAAGTATCCTCAATTTTCACTCAAAATATAAACTATGACTGTGCCAAGTAGCATCAAAATCCGTGCAGTAGTTTCAGCGTGACACGAGTTCTGTAAAAAACTTTCAATCCCTATTCTACGGGAACCCTTTAATTTATCGGGATGAAAAGTATCCAATGTCCTACCTCGTAGTATGAACTCAAATCATGCCTAGTTTCATTAAAATTAATTCAGTAGTTTTGGCGTGATGCGCGGCTAGAATACAAACAGAAAAACAAAAAAAACTGTTTTGGCATCAGTATTGAATACATAACAGCCTCCAAAAAAATTTACAAAATATTTTCAATGTACAGAATTTGGACCCCTATCCCGCAGGAACCCTTTATTTTTTCGGGATAAAAAGTATCCTTGATTTTCACCCATCATATAAACTATGACTGTGCCAAGTCGCATCAAAATCCGTTCAGCAGTTTTAGTAAGTGTTTTTTTAAATAACTTTCAACCGCTATCCTGCGGGAACCGTTTAATTTTTCGGGATGAAAAGTATCCTACCTATATCCTTAACTAGTATAAACTCATACCAAGTTTCATTTAAATTCATTCAGTAGTTTCGACGATACAGACAGACACAAATGAGAATAAAAACAGTTTTGGGTTCAGCATGGAAAACAGAACAGCCTTCAAAAAAAGTTACAAAATAGCTACAATGTACAGAATTGGATCTGTTACAGTTTTATTATAAGTACAGATATTGTACTTTAAAGATACTAACATTATAAGCATTAAGAGCGATGGTGGCCTAATGGTTCTAGAGTGCAATTTAGAATCCAACGATACCGGGTTCAAAACCTAGGCTCTGCACCAGTGACTTTTCTAAGTTATGTGCGGTTTGCCATCGCTCCGTGCTTCGAAAGGCAATTAAGCTGTCGGTCCCGGCTGTTATTGATTAATAGCAGTCGTTAAGCCATGTCAGAAGCCCTCGGGCGGCCGGACAAACTCTGATATCAGAGGCCAGCACTACCTCATACGACAAACAAACAAACAAACATTATTATATTTATCTATGATACTAATAACACATAAGGGCTACTTTTAAATGAACTGACCACGCGGGCAAAGCCGCTGGCACAGCTAGTTATTAGATAAGTATTAACAACAAGTAAATCATTACAGTAAGAGAAAAATAAACACGACAGCCCAGACAAAACCGAATGTTTCAAAAATAAACACGACAGCCCAGACAAAACCGAATGTTTCAAAAATAAACACGACAGCCCAGACAAAACCGAATGTTTCAAAAATAAACACGACAGCCCAGACAAAACCGAATGTTTCAAAAATAAACACGACAGCCCAGACAAAACCGAATGTTTCAAAAATAAACACGACAGCCCAGACAAAACCGAATGTTTCAAAAAAAATGTTCAGCATGTCACTCGGGATGATGTAAGAATTATAATAATACCTTAAAAATTACGGTGGATATAGAAACAGAACAAGATATATTAAAAAAAAAATCTTAGGGGACTATATATAAAAAAAATAATATCTAGGGGACTTATTCCCCCCCCCCCCTTCCCCTTTATAAGCTGAAAGCCCTTTATAAATTAAACGAGTTATTTTTTTAGGGTGTATCCTAAAGTAGGTTCAAGGTGGGTTTTATAACACGTGTTATTGTTAAATCATTCCCGCTAGTCTGCGTAATGTAATATCTTTTGTTGGTGCACATGAAGCACGATAGTATAGGTGTACAAGTGTGGGTGTTTGCCTGAAGTCGGTCTAGATTTTAAAGCGTTCTGTTTCGTCCCTACTATAACTAGATGCCATAAATGTTTTTCATCCACTACGTTAAAGAGAGAAGATCGTACTAGGCAAGCGTGCTACACCTTCGACCACATCATCGCTTTCCATTAGGTGAGATCGTGGTCGAACGATAGTTATTATGTAGGTACCTACTAACAATTTAATTCTAGAAATGTACAAGTAATCTTCTATCATAGTCACGACGAGTTTGCGATTAGGTACTTAACCTAGGTATTACCTAACTAGTTAAGTGTCATCACAGAAGCTGTGGGATCGGCCGCTCTGCGAACTAGCACGGAATAATGTCTTAATACGTGTCCTCGGTGTCCTAGCGTCGCAGATCGTGCTCGTCATCTCGCAGTTTCTGTGCGGCAATCTGGGCTTTGGTTGGAGATCATCCCTTCTTGTAATAGGTACTGGTAACGTTTTAGACCCGTCGACGTTTACAATGCTATTAGCTTACGTTTGGACGCAAAGTGCTGTAGTGCCCATCACTGTCAGTGTGGTTTGTTTGTTTGTTTGTCGTATGAGGTAGTGCTGGCCTCTGTTGTCAGAGTTTCTCAGGCCGCCCGAGGGCCTCTGACATAGCTTAACGACTGTTATTGAGCCCTCCGAAGCACGGAGCGATGGAAAACCGCACATAGCTTAAAAAAGTCATTGGTGCGGAGCCTAGGATCGAACCTGGTATCGTTAGATTCTAAGTTGCACTATTGAACCGTTAGGCTATCATCGCTTGTCAGTGTGGTACTGCAGTTGATTAACTCGGTCTTCACGGCCTCTCTTGTTCTAGAAGTGCTGGTCGAATTTCCCGTCACGCCAGCCTTATCGATATCTTTCGCCGGTTTCTTACCAGCGCCAATTTGGCAGCCTGTTCTAGAATCGAATGGTCTGATGCGTGACGATGGTAAAAGACCTGACGGAATGACCCTTAAATTGTCCCTTGAAAGATGCGGCGGCCTCTATTGTGGGACGCTCCTTGCGTCGATAAACTGGCACCGTGTCACATTTCTCTGACACACAGAGTACGGCTGGCGCCGCGGCTACTTCGCAGCTCGTGCAAGCGGCGAAAATATGCTAACCTCGGGAGTGGATACATATCTGAACCGTTTGGTGTTGAGGCATTGGGACCGTGGGAGCGCGAGCTACGTATTTTGAAAAACCTATCTAAGTGCCTGGTCGATGCAACGCGTGACAAAAATTTGCAAGAAATATTACTTTAGAGAAGAAAAAAAACCTTTTCTTTTTTCTTAGAGGTGCACTACAGAAGTAAAACTTCAATACCAACTCCCAAATAAATTTCCCTATCTATTTGGCTCATCGAATTAGCATTGCAAATTCAGTGGGGCAATGCAGCCAGCATGTTGGATAACCAAGTGGTAGTCGGCTAGAACATTTGCCCTCCTACCTAGTAAAATAACAAAGGCACTTGCCAGTGAAATAAACAAAATATACGTAGGTACATATGCAAATATGTACATAGACGTAGGTACTTAGATATGCACCAATGCGCGTGTGTACCTAACTTTATCAAGTCACATAAATTAGTTCTAAATTTTTCACTATTTCCTCGCCTTATTTAAATGAAAATTAAACATTTTCGTAAACCGCAAATACAATAGTCATTAAGTACATAAAACCAAATAGGAAAAATTACCTAGCCTCAAAGTTAGACTGGTACCACGAAATTCCTATTTTTGCTCATAGCACAGGTCGCTCGCCGCCACGATGTCAGGCGGCGGGTGGACCGGAGACTACACTTTATTCAAAAGTCAACGAAATAGCATTACCAGTTTCAGCACAATGGCAAAGAATCCATTATACTTAGAGAGATCATCTCGTGCACCTTTCTACAGATAAAAAAATACCTATGTAAACAAGAACCTGCCACTAAGGCGCAACGCAACTAAATATTGTAATATCTGCTTGTCAAAGGAATGAAACATTTTGCCTGTAGCAATTGTGGTAGATCGCATACCAAACGTCGAAATTCGACGTTATCCAAGAGATGGGCTAAGACCTCGAGGCAAACCATCCGCCCGATGATCAGATGACACAGAATAAATAATAGCACAAGCTGGAGGCCAATGGATTAGATTAGCAATGGACCGGAAAGACTGGCGAGAACGAGAGGAGGCCTATACTCAGCAGTGGGGGGATACGGGCTATTGTGAAAAATATTGAACCACAAACCTGTCTCAAAAGTGGCTTCCACGGGGTTTTGTCTTCATTTTCGAAGCTGTTCACTTCTTGATACCCGCAATCCATTGCAGAGCTACGAACCTGAACAGAGGAAACAATCTATCTATACTGTAAGAGGGACAAATTAAAAAAAAACAGTTTTGTTTTTTAAATTGTCTATCTGTCTCTTCGAACACGCATCACGCTTTTTTAAACTACAGAACTGATTTTGATGCAACTTACCAAAATTATAGCTGATAGGATTAACATTTAGGATAATTTTCATCCCGAAGAAGGACAAGGGATGAAAGTTATGTAAAAAATTATGCGTCATGATGAAACTACTGGTCGGATTTCGATGAAACTTGGCACAGTCATAGTTTATACTATGGATAAATATTAAAGATAATTTTGGATAGAAGTTGAATATAATGTAAAAATATTATTTCACCAATCGATAGTGTTGGCGAAACGGATGAAATCTTGAAAAGAAATATCATATGGCAAAACAAAGATACAATTAAGATGCAATTTATTCCAAAAAAATGAAGGGTTCATGTGGGATAGGGTTTAAAAGTAATTTAACAGTACAAATCGATTATGTTGGCGACACGGATCTAATCTTAAAAAGAAAATATGGCAAAACAAAGATTATATATTAATGAGGGGTAATTTTTAGGGTTCCGTATCCAGAGGGATCCATTTAAACCCTTTTTTTTTTCTTTTTCTTTTTTTTTCTACTGTAATAGGCAGCCGTTTGAAATTTTCACAGAATATTATATGTGTAGCCTAACGGTTCAATAGTGCAACTTAGAGTCCAATGATTCCGGGTTCGGTCATATCCTAGACTCTATAGGCGGCGCCTATAGAGTCAGATATTTCCAGCGCTCAGTGCCCTTAATCGCTATGAGCACTCAGCCACGTAACGCGCCGCCTGCGTGGAATTGTTCGTAATTTGCCGAACGATTCCACAACGGGACGCGTTACGTTTGTGAATGGTCATAGCGAATAAAGGCTCAGTGCTTCCGAGGGCACAAGCTGTCGCTCCCGGATGTTATTGATTAATAGCAGTTGCTAGCCATGGTAGAGGCCTTCGGGTAGCTTGACAAACTCGAACACCAGAGGCCAGCACTACGACATACGACAGACAATCAACACTATGTTTTATTCCTAACAAATAATATAACAAAAGTTCACAAATTATTAACCATGTTTGATTAATATTTTGTTTTTGCTCTATAGTGCAATTCACGTGTGCAAAGGTACACAGGCTGCGAATGCATGGCGTTTGCAGCGCGTCTAAGTGTGTGTTAGCAGCGCGTGAGAGAAACATCGTCTGCATAGTCAATGCTATGTTTTTCATTAGCTATCTGACAAAAATGAGTTAGTTCAATACATGACATACTTAGGAAACCACGAGAAAAATTAAAGATCCTGGACTAGAAGAAACTACAAGTCCAGGATCGTTAGTTTCAAAGTTATAGCCATTTTAAGTTTGACAGCTGTCATCCAAAACGAAGATATCGATGAGATCTATCACTTCTGTCAAGAAATTAATAGTCTAGGATCACTAGTTTCAGAGTTATAGACCTTTTAAGTTTGACAGCTGTCATCCAAAATGAAGATTTCAATAAGATCTATCACTTCTGTAAAGAAACTACTAGTCCAGGATCGTTAGTTTCAAAGTTATAGCCATTTTAAGTTTGACAGCTGTCATCCAAAATGAAGATTTCAATGAGATCTATCACTTCTGTAAAGAAACTACTAGTCCATGGTCGTTAGTTTCAAAGTTATAGCCATTTTAAGTTTGACAGCTGTCATCCAAAACGAAGATATCGATGAGATCTATCACTTCTGTAAAGAAACTACTAGTCTAGAATCATTAGTTTCAGAGTTATAGCCCTTTTAAGTATGACAGCACTCATCCAAAATGTTGATTTCAATGAGATCTATCACTTTTGTAAAAAACTACTAGTCCAGGATAGTTAGTTTTAAAGTTATAGCCATTTTAAGTTTGACAGCTGTCATCCAAAACGAAGATATCGATTAAATCTTGTCAGGTGTTGACTTTGAAGTTTGACATGTCACTTTGACATATGTCACTTTAAAATGTCTTACTACGTGTCATGCTCCGCAGCAGCGCCGCCATAATTTAGAGGGATCAGTCATAGCGGAAAGTAATGTACGTTAAACGTACATCATGTACGTAAGTCGATAATTGCTGTGCATAGAACAGAAAACGAAATAATAAACATTTTATTGTGGCGCTGCTGGGGAGTATACCGTAAAATGTGGCAACTTGACCTTTACCGGTCAACTTGACCATATGTCCCGTGTGATAATAAAGTATTAAATTTTGTAGAATTGAAAACAAGTTGACATATCGTATCAACATTGGTTGGTTTTTAAAATTACCTTTGGCAACATATTCTAATTTGAAAGTGGTAACGCTGTTGGTTTTTGCATTAGGGCCTTTCAAAGAGTGATTGACCTATGACGTTTTTTGCTGTTGTGGATATTATTGTGTTTATAGAGCTTTAACTATAAATCTCAGATGAGAACAATTTTTACATGTCGTATAATAAATCCCAGAGATTAATTGTACGTTGTGACCTACCTGTTTTTAGTCCTATCTGCCGAAATATTTGCTTCGGCATTGTTGGCTAAGGATAGGCCAAGTTGCCATTGACATTTGCGTGGCAACATGACCTACTTAGGGTTGACACAAAATTAAAGTGACCATTAATTGGTTTTGCGAAAATATTGTCTGCCTATATTGTAATGCCTACTATTATTAAATTAAGTTTGTGGTATTTCTTTTTACACGCTTTTCTTTAATTCACTTTCACTTCTCTCTCTCTTCTCTCTTTGTATGTAGGCTTGCTGTTTTTCTGTAAAAAAATCTAAAAAGCTCTATTTGAGACACTTATTATCGATGAAAAAGTCAGAAATTTTGCATAGACCTTGGTTTTGGATGAATAAGTAATGTTTCCTTGCGTAAGGTAAGATTTAAGTGAAATACTATTCATTTCTAATATAGTAATTAAATAACAAAAAAGTTTGTAATATGTAACTAGTGTCTTGTTTTTGTGACAACCCTAATCCAATATGTAAGTTTTGTATGACAATCGTTACAAATCCTGTGCCAACTTGACCTAGTATCCAGGGTTACCAGTTTATTACAATTACAAATTGGGATATACCATGTTTAAAAATCTGAATACGTAATATATATAACAACTTGACCTAAAATAGGAAATGATATGTACGCGTCTATGAGAACTGGTGAGCAGGTCAAGATACCACAATAGTGTCAACTAGGCCTCTGTTAAGCTTTTCTCTATAGAATGTCAAATAAAATATATTTTAATGGAATAACTAAGGAACGAGAACGATAAAATCATTATTGCTCTGAACTAATTATAAAATGTTAAAAAAGTCTATCTGGTATTTATATAATTCAAAAACTGAAAAAAAAATGTGGGCAAGTTGCCACATTTTACGGTACTCCCCAGCAGCGCCACGTAGAATTCGTTCTTCGCAATATTATTAGAAACTATTTAATAATGAAAACTAGTGTACGTACGCTCCTTATAGTGTACGTGCTGAAAATATTAAGATTTAGTAGTATTTAATGCATTTAATTACAATGTGAAAAATTCAGGTAAGCAAAATCTTTTCTGACAGAATTTGAGCAGCCATAGATATAGATCAAACTAGATACCTAATAGGTGCACCGTGAATTGCTTCCAAATTATTATCGATTTCATTCAATCCTCCCGCCCGCCACACGCCAATAACGTTTGCCGCGATGTTATATTGGAAATGGAAAACAATAATTTAAAATTTTACCTATTGTACCTACATAATAAAGATGGTCCCTATTGATATTACAATCTAGCCTTGAATAAGTCTATTATGTTATTTAATTTTTTAACTGCTACAAATTGGATAAAATAAAGATGATTATTCATAATTATTACATAGATATTACATAGATGGTTTCTATCTCACGGGTCTCGAGCCTTGTTTAGGAACTAGGTGATCCACGCAGGGGTACGGTGGGTCTGAAGCGTCTAATTTTTGTTGTTGATGCCTTTTCAATAAATTATTATTATATATCTTACGTAAATATCACTACATATTATAAAACTAAGAAATCATAATAATAATGCCAAAGAAACCATTAATTATAAATTCTCTGTCAACTGTCAATGTTCGTCAATATCGGTGAGTAACAAATTAATAATTAATTCTTTCCATTACTTATAATGATTAATGTTAATACTGTAATAATTGGGAACCTAGATAAATACCAATCCAAACCCAAAAATATCTAATAATATAAAAATATCTAATAAAACAAATATCTAATAAGATAAATACAATCCAAATAATATCTATACTTAAGTTAAAGTTCTGGTCTGAGGGTTCTTTATAATCGATACTGAAGCCAAAACTGTATTATTTTTCATTTTTTCTGTTGGTCACACGTGACAAAACGGTGTGACCACGAGTTCGTCGCAATCTGTGGGGCTGTATCTTGACCGCTACATGACGAAACTACTGAATGAATTAAACTGAAACTTGGTATAATTTCAGTTCATGCTACGAGGGCATTGGATACTTTTCATCCCGAAAAATTAAGGCTGAAAGTTATTTATAAGAACACGTATCATGCTGAAACTATTGGACGGTATCGATGCAACTTGGTTGAAAAAAATGGTGTAGAGTAATTAAAATAAGCTACTGAACAATAATATAACTTTTTTTTTAATCATGTCTCTCTGTCTGTAAAACTACTGGACCGGTTGCAATGCGGTTTTCACTGTTGGATAGAATAGAATTTGACTTAAAACTGGGGTACTTGGTATCTTAATCCGATGATTAGATGCCGAGCAATCAATGAAAAACTATTTGACGGCATAACGAATTTTAAAGAAATGTAGTTTTTGTATACACCTGGAGTCCTGGAATAACACGTATGGGGTGGGGCTACTTTAAAATGAAATACCCTCGCGGGAAAAGCCGCTGGAACAGCTAGTAGTATATAAATATGTGGAATTATATGCTTCGATTACAAATGATTGCGGAATTACGTTTGTATGAGCAATTCATTCTCCGCCTTGTAATTTGGTTAAAACAAAGAGGTTAATTCGCCTGATGAGGGTTATGTATTTGGGATATATGTATGTTTGTTTGTATGTTTCTTAGGCACGTCCTACAGCCCAAACGGCTTCATGGATTTTTATAAATGAGGTATAATTGGATTTGTCTTAATCACGAAAGTGCTACAGGATATATGAAGTGTCAAGAAAACTAATACTACTATAGCGACTTACAGCTGCCATATTGTATTTACGACGGTTTTTTTTTTAAATTTATCCTATAGATTGAGGTATCAAAATAAAGGGCTTTAAAAGCCCATTACAAAAATATATAATTGTGTAAATTAAACAGTAGCAATTGTCAAATATAAATAAAACGGCTAAAAACTCACGAAAAAGAAGAAGAAAATCGGAAATACTCCCCCAGATGAAGGACTTCAAAATAGTCTGAAACTGGTCGGAGTATTTCCGATTTTCTTGTTCTTTTTCGTGAGTTTTTAGCCGTTTTATTTATATTCAATATGAATATCACTCGCGTTAGTTTTCAAAATCAAGTAGCAATTGTCTTTCAAGCTTCTTACAACACTTTTAATTTTTGATTATTCAAGTAGGTATTCAAGTTATGTGAGTACTATAAGTGTGAAGGTTAGTCGGTCGTGGTCACGAGTGTGAATGTGAGAAAATACTAAAAAGCGCTGTTACGGTTAGGAAAGCGTTATTCTTATCTATACTTATAATAAAACTGTAACGGGTCCAATTCTGTACATTGAAGATATTTAGAAAAAAAAATTTGGATCGTACTCTAGATTCGATACTGAAGCCAAAACTATATTTCTTTTCTTTTTTGTCTGTCTGTCTGTCTGTCTGTATCTTGGCTCGGCATCACGCCGAAACTACTGAATGAATTTAAATTGAAACTTGGTACGATTTGAGTTCATACTACGAGGTAGGACATAGACTACTTTTCATCCCGAAAAATGAAAGGGTTCCCGCAGGATAGGGGTTGAAATTTATTTCAAAAAACACTTACCACTCTTAAACTACTGGACGGATTCTGATGCAACTTGGCACAGTCATAGTTTATATGATGGGTTAAAATTGAGGATACTTTTTATCCCGAAAAAATAGAGAGTTCCTGCGGGATAATGTTCCAAATTCAGTAAATTAAAGATATTTTGTAAAAAAAAATGGTCTTGTCCGTTCTATGTTCAATACTAAAGCCTCAGTGAATTCAAATGAAATTTGGTATGATTTGAGTTCATACTTCGAAATAGGACAAAGGATACTTTTCATCCCGAAAAATTAAAGGGTTCCTGCAGGATATGCGTTGAAAGATATTTAAAAGAACACGTATCACGCTGAAACTACTCGACGGATTTTGTCGAAACATGGCACAGGCATAGTTTATATAATTGATAAAAATTGAGGATACTCTTATCCAGAAAAATAAAGTGTTCCTGCGGGATAATGTACAAAATTCTGTAAATTGAAGATATTATGTTTTTTTTTGGAGGCCGTACAATACTAAAGCCAACACTGTATTTTTTTTATCTGTCTGTCTGTCTGTTTGTACCTTAGCAGCGCACCACGCCAAAAATAATCATTGAATTCGAATGAAATTTGGTATGATTTGAGTTCATACTTCGACATTGGATACTTTTCATTCCGAAAAAAATAAGTGTTCCTGCAGGATAGGGGTGGAAAATTATATAAAAGAACACGTAGTACGCTGAAACTATTGGGCGGATGTTGATGCAACTTGGCACAGACATAGTTTATAAGATGGGTGAAAATTACGGATACATTATGTATCGAAAAATAAATGGTTCCTGTGGGTTTTTTCTTGGAAGTTACTCTATATTCGATAATGAAGCCTAAACTGTATGTTTTTTTCATTTTTGTCTGTATGTCTGTCAGTCTGTATCTTAGCCGCTCATCACGCCGCCAGAACTACTGGATGAATTCAAATAAAACTTGGTATGATTTGAGTTTATACTACGAGGTAGGGACACAGGATAGTTTACATCTCGAAAAATGTATGGGTGGAGGATAGGGGTTGAAACTTATATAAAAGAATACGTACCACGCTGAAACTATTGGACGGGTTTTGATACAACTTGGCACTGTCTTAAGTTATATGATGGGTTAAAATTGAGGACAGGTTTTATCCCGAAAAAGTGAAGGGTTTCTGCGGGATATGGGTCCAAAGTTATGTTAATATTTAAGTAATAAAAAGTATTTTTTGGATGGTTCTCAATATTCGATAGTGACTTTTTACTTTTTAATTTTGTCTGTCTGTTTGTCCGTATCTTGACCGCGCATCGCACCCAAACTACTAAATTAATTCAAATGAATAACATGCTCTTGGGTGCTTAAAAAAGGTATTGAACAACTTTTTTTTTGGTTTCGTGTCTTTCTTTCTGTTTGTCTGTATGTTTGTTTGTTCACGCATCACGTAAAACTACTGGACCGATTGCAATGCGATTTTCATTGTTAGATATCTTAGGGTTTGATTTAAATCTGGTGTAATTGGTATCCGGTGAGTTAGAAGCCGAGAAATTGCAAAAAGTATTTTTGACGGCTGAAGAAATTTTGTTCATTTGAGGACCAATATACCAACATTTTTTGCATATTGTTCCTTGAATAGCACATCATGGTACTTTGAACCTAAAGAAAAGACAACGCGTGCGAAGCCGCGGGCAGTGGCGTAGCAAAGGGGGGACGGCGGGAGCGGGCCGCACCAGGTGTCACCTTTTTTGAGGTGACACCCACCCGGTCTCTCAACTTTAAGAACAATGTACAAACAAAAAAAAAACGCCAGCACAAAAATTTCTTTTTCGGGGTTTCCTCCACTAGCACTAGCTCAGATCGATGTATAATTCGGGGATTCCCGCAAAAGAGCCTGACGCTGTCGTGGGGGATTCCCCGTCCCATACTCGCGATTTTTTAAAGTTTATTGTAGAATGGGATTTTACAGAATCTCTTCCAAATCTTATGATTGCACTGAAATTGTTCATGACGGTTTGCGTGTCCGTAGCTTCATGTGAGAGGAGTTTCAGTAAATTAAAATTAAAAAAACACTATTTGCGGGCAACAATGACCCAATCGCGGCTTAACAATCTTGGTATATTAGCCATCGAACACCAAGTTATTGCTGAGTTTGCAGCTGTCAAAGCTAGAAAAAAAAATTTAACTGTATAACAATTCCTTTTCTGTCTTAGTTATTATTGTGTTTTCAATATTATAAATAATAAATGATCCATGTCCTTTATGTCCTTTATCATATAAAATTTATTGTTTTATACTTTCGATGGGGTGACACCACCAACTTCCGCACCGGGTGCCACCAAAGGTAGCTACGCCACTGGCCGCGGGTACAGCTAGTCCTTAATACTAGTGTAACAGTTAGTACATTTTCTTCCTAACCATTTCACCAGTGTGACAGAGCAGTGTGAAGGTTGGTCGGTCGCAGCTCTAGATTGATGAAAAGAGTGGTGTAATGACTGTAACTGGTACTTACATAATTAATTTTGAAAATGTGAAACGTCTGATGACGCGGAACGGGAGTGAGGGCGACTTTTGGCGATCGATCGCCACGGTGCGCCAATGCGCCGCTCATGGCTCGTCGGCTTTTTTCCCCCTCAGCTCGACGATATTCGATGTTTCACATCTACCAGGCGTCCCACCACGGCTCTTTTTTTTTTTAGCTGTTAGTTTATTATCTGCATCACTTTTATGTTTTTTTTTATAATAAAACCGTTTAACTTTAAAAAAAACTTATTTTATTTCTAATCAAAACGCACCAATGCTCGCTGCAAACGTTATTGGCGTGTAGCGACAATATTGCGACTGAACGGAGTTGACAATATTGACGACTTTTGTTTGGAAGTAATTCAAAGTGCACCTATTAGGTATCTAGTTTGATCTATATCTATGGCTCCTTAAATTCTGTCAGAAAAGATTTTGCTTACCTGAAATTTTCACATTGTAATTAAATGCATTAAATACTACTAAATCATAATATTTTCAGCACGTACACTATAAGGAGCGTACGTACACTAGTTTTCATTATTAAACAGTTTCTAATAATATTGCGAAGTACGAATTCTACGTGGCGCTGCTGGGGAGTATGCAATAAAATGTTTGTTATTTCGTTTTCTGCTATGCACAGCAATTATCGACTTACGTACATGACGTACGTTCAACGTACATTACTTTCAGCTATGATAGATCCCTCTAAATTATGGTGGTGTTAGTTTGACATCTGTCACTTTGACATCTGTCACCTTGGCATCTGTCACCTTGGCATCTGTCACCTTGGCATCTGTCACCTTGGCATCTGCCACGTTGACATCTGCCACCTTGACATCTGCCACCTTGACATCTGTCACCTTGACATCTGTCACCTTGACATCTATCACCTTGACATCTGTCACCTTGACATCTGTCACCTTGACATCTGTCACCTTGACATCTGTCACCTTGACATCAGTCACCTTGACATCTGTCACCTTGACATCTGTCACGTTGACATCTGTCACGTTGACATCTGTCACTTTGACATCTGTCACTTTGACATCTATCACTTTGACATCTGTCACTTTAAAATGTCTTGTTATCTAATTACAGAACGTTTTTTTTTCTTCATAAATGACGATTATTTCTTCATTAGTTTCCAACTCTAGTGCAGTGGGTGCACGGGGCATGCCCCAACTAATGGACCGTAGAGGTAAGGCGCTATCTTACAGTTTGCAAGATTGTGAATTACGCTTACCTCTATGTTAAGACCACTAGAGGGTATGAAGTCCTATCGTTATCGTTATATGGCCTCCGTCCACTTGGCTCCCCTAACATTGATCCCCTGGGAGATTCATTTGCATTATTTGTCCACACGGATCCCCTGGCCAAGAACCATTGTAAGATCCCCTGGGGGATTTATTTGGACTGGGACATATATAAAAAACGTAATAAAATAAAAAACAGAGGGCTCCCTCATGGTCCTAGGTTAGAATATAACCTGCCTAGTCTATTCCCGTTGTCCCCCAGTGGTGGATATCGAAACTAACCATGTTGCATTGTCCCTCCCTACCTAAGTGACAGGAGTCAAAGTGGCAGGTGTCAAAGTGATAAGTGTCAAAGTGACAGGTGACAGATGTCAAGTGATAAGTGTCAAAGTGATAAGTGTCAAAGTGACAGATGTCAAAGTGACACGTCAAATGTCAGCCATACGTCAACACCTGTCAAGAACTCGTCGATATCTTCGTTTTGGATAACAGATGTCAAACTTAAAAGGGCTATATCTCGGAAACTATTGATCCTAGACTAGTGTTTTCTTTACAGAAGTGATAAGTCACATCGATATCTACGTTTTGGATGACAGCTGTCAAACTAAAAAGGGCTATAACTCGGAAACTATTGATCCTAGACTAGTGTTTTCTTTACAGAAGTGATAGATCTCATCGATATCTTCGTTTTGGATGACAGCTGTCACACTTATAACGGCTATAACTCTGAAACTATTGATCACAGACTAGTAGTTTATTTACAAAAGTGATAGATCACATCGATATCTTCATTTGAGATGACAGCTGTCAAATTTAAAAGAGCTATGACACTGAAACTATTGATCCTAGACTAGAAGTTACTTCACAAAAGTGATAGATCTCATCGATATCTTTGTTTTAGATGACAGCTGCTTTTCACTAGTGTGGGGATTACAGGAATAATCCGATCATTTAGTCAAAATACGTTAAAAAAACAAGGTACTTAGCTCATGACAATAAGTTTGAAAATTGACTGTTTCCCCCACTCCTTACCATTTATTCCCTCAGCCCCTCCCCTCCCTCCCCACACACCTCCAATCTTCCCTCCCCACACACCTCCAATCTTCCCTCCCCATCCCCTACTCACCCCTCACTTCCTGCAGTCCCTCTTCCCCCACTCTCTGCTCACTTTTCCCCAAACTGTCACTTTGACACAAATTATTTAATTGTTGCCTATAATTATGTCGATAAGTAATTGGTCTTTTGGTTTTGCACACGATGTGACTACGAGTAATACAATAATTTGTGTCAAAGTGACAGTTTGGGGAAAAGTGAGCAGAGAGTGCTGCTCACTTTTCCCCAAACTGTCACTTTGACACAAATTATTTAATTGTTGCCTATAATTATGTCGATAAGTAATTGGTCTTTTGGTTTTGCACACGATGTGACTACGAGTCTTATATTTTGTAGCTTACTAGTTGTCCCACCAATCAGTGTGACTAGGAGTAAAAATAATTCCTCGTGGTCACACCAGAGTGACAAAAGTGTGTGACCACGAGTCCGTAGCCGGGGATTCATGTGGACAAACATCCAAATAAATCCCCCAGGGGATCCATGTGGACAAAAAATTCAAATGAATCGCCCAGGGAACCCATGTGGACAAAAAATCCATTTAAATCCCCCAGGGGATCCGTGTGGACAAATAATCCAAATGAATCCCCCAGGGGATCCATGTTAGGGGAGCCAAGTGGACGGAGGCGTTCTATGTCAATGGCTTGCCACTCTAGAAGAATAGCCGTAAAATGATGTATGGGGATTTATGCTTTTTAGAGCATAAAACCTCATGAGCATGAGATATTAACCTGGCTATTACGACGGACAAAAATTAAAATTAAAGAATAGATATTATGTATATCAATACTCTTTGATATCAGTCAAAGGAAATAAATTCTAAGACCAGACTCCTAAAGGTTAAAGAATTTTGGACTCTAAAGCTTTCCTATCAGATTTCCCTAAATTTATTATTAAGTTGAAGGCCTACCTATCCTATAAGGGGAGGCTTCCTATATTTAATTATGTTAAATAGGCAAATATTCATATGTTAGTGAAGTAAATTTTCTATCGTAGTAACAGGAACTGTTCGGGAGGAAGGCGGCAACTCCGCAACTCGGTGAGAAGGACGGCGACTCGGGGAGGAGATCAGCAACCCGGAGAGAAGATCAGCAACCCGGAGAGGAGATCAGCAACCCAGAGAGGAAGGCAGCAACTCGTTCTCAATTGCCTCGGAGTAGGCTCACAGTCCGATAAGGAGTTTCAGTCTTCAACTTCAATCTTCGGCGATGTGGTAGAATTGGTCCTGGAGCCGTCTTAATTCTCGAAGATCTGTGGGATGAAGCAGGTGCCTTGAGGCAGTTTAACTCCCATACCAGATCAGAAGAGCTCCCTTCGTACTGAATCCGTCTGGATGTTCGGTAGACGTCTCTCCTCCGAAGATCTTCAGGGTACGGTGATGTCAACTCCCTGGCGAAGTCGTTGTAGCTGGTGGAGTGTGGTTGATCCGCAGTCTGGTAACTTTTTCAAAATCTATGCGTTTAGGGAGAATAGTTCATTAACTTTCAAGAATCTTTCACTTTAATAAACGAGTACTTTAAAATTTTGTCTCTGTTTATTTAATTAAAACACTTTATACATGAATTTTAGAAAAGATCAAAATATCTTAAATGGAATTTCTTTTATATATTATATTTATATCTTCATTATTAGAAGACTGGATCTACACTGATTTTACACAGTTTCATATATTATTTAAAATATTTCAGTCTTTTGTAGATCACTATTAGAGGCCAATATTTTTTACACCATATTCGAATGATTTTAAAACATTTTACAGTCTTCACTTTTATTATTAGAGACCAATCTATCAGAGGCCATAGCCAAATTAAAAGATAAAGAAAAGGTGTCTCGAAGTCTATCTGAAGGTAGACTTCGTAACTGATGTTCTTCCCGAAACATCTATAAAAAGTCCTAATTTTGAAAATAGAATAGAAGACAATTTAAAGATAGTATCACAACAATAAAACAAAGAGGTGAGGTTGAACGAGTTTCGCGTACAACCTTATCCCTTTGAAAATATTAGTCCTAGTTCAAACAGTATTACAAAATTGAGTTTCGGTTACACAGAGAGAAATACAATATTAGAAAATTAGATCAATAAAATGAAATAGCTACGGTTAACAGAAAGAAACACAATATTAGAAAATTGAATCAAAAATGAAATAATACATTTCCGCAAAAACCCCGGTAAATTTTCGCTCTAGTGAAAATTTGGTGGTTAGGAACAATAACGTATAATAATAATACCTTGACGATTCACACAATCAATCACACTTCATCTTACATCAACATACACATATATTCATACGGAGGGGTTATGGTTCACACTTAATGACGCATAGTCCACAAGGAATTATTTAATATGGTTAACGAAGGCTTTTTTATTTAATTAGGTGTCGTTATTCGCACCTGTGTGAAAACCCATTAAGAAAAAATATATACAGTCCATTAGAGGCCTAGATTAATGAGTTGGTACCGCTCAATTTAAAGAAAACCCAATGAAGGTTCAAGTTCAAGCTCAAGTTTAAGTTTAAAGTTTAAAAAAGTTTAAAAGTAAATAAGATATGGTTCACATTTGATGACGCATACTCAATTTACTAACGAAGGCTTGTTTTAAAGGTGTCGTTATCCGCACCTGTTTAAAATTAAGTATATTTACAGTTAAATGGATAAAAATTGCCAAGAGGTTTAAGTTCAAAGTTGAAGACCCTAATAATTATTTATAAAATAATATTTACAATATGTAGTATTTCAATTTACAAGAGAGAAAATTTAAAATTAGTTATCAAGAATATATGAGAGAAATTTAGAAAAATTGGAGAGTTAAGTAAAAAGAGATTAAAAAGATGTAAGGTTAAACAAAACTTTTTTTTTAAATTGAGACATAAAAGAGAGGTAGGATTAAGAAATTGAGAGGTTTAGAATTAGCAAAATTTAGAAAATGGAATATAGTTGAATAGTATTTTAAAAATGTTAAATGAGTTCAATGCAATAAAATTTAGAAAAATAATAATTGTAAGAGTTGAATATGATTTAAAAAAAAAAGAATAATTGAATATTAAGTTTAGATGTTTAAGTTCAAATGAAGAGTTTGAAATTTTATAAAAAAATAAAGTTTTTAAGGATTAAAAGTGATTAGAAAATAAAGAATTCAAATATAAATAGATAGTTATAACAAAAAGTTACCGAATTGTAGATAGTTGCATGAAAAACATGCCGAAGAAAAAGAGGTTAAGTGTATCAGTTAAATATTTAGGTTAAATTTAATTCGAGCCCACGCTAAAAATAAGTGTCCAAGTCAAAATTCAATCGTTATAGTCAAAATAAATGTTAAAGTTAATTATTAAAGTCAGTATTAAAGTCAAAGTTAATCAAGAATGTAAAAGTTAAAATTCAATAGTTAAAGTCATAATTAAAGTCAAGATTAATGTTAAAGTCAAAATCAATATCAAGTGAAGAGTTCAATAGTCAAGAATAGTCAAGTTTAAGAATAGTGATAGTGAAGTACTACAAAGAAGCTTTAAGATGCTTATATAGAAGCTTTAAACAGTTTAAGATTCTTACATTGTAGTTTAAAAATGATTACAAGAAACTTTAAAGTGTATAGTCTTGTCATAACCTTTTCATTTGTTAAGTAGGAAGTGGTCATTTGTAGGGCAGACAGTCTCCGAGTAACATAACTAGATGCCAGGGCATAGACAATGTCTCCGTATGCAAAGACGAACACTTACTCAACATCTATAAAAAGTTTATGAACAGAGAGATAAAGCGTCTAGTAAGAGTTAATGTATGAGAACATGACTAAGTTAATGTCAATGTAGTAAGTTAAAGTCAAAGTCGTGAGTTAAAGTCAAGAATAATGAATATTAATGTTAAAAATGTCAAGCAGTAAGTATATGTCAAAGTAGTTCAAAGAGAATGAAGGGTATACAGAAAGATAATATGTCAAATACATTTAAAAGTTACTAGATAAAGAGTTGAACTAGGAAAACTTTAGAGTCAAATACATTTAGGGTGTTTAAAATTAAAGTGTCTAACGTGTAGACTACACCTTAAAAGTATAGATATGAAAATAAAATAAAACGCATCTCTAACGTGTAGAAGACACCTTAAAAGAAGTAGGAGAATAATATATTATCTGTGTAGAGGAGTCTGATAAGAAAGGAGGAAGAAATTTCCTATAAAGAGGTTACTATAAAATAGATAGGCACCATTTAGTAACGTTGGTGCTAAAATAAAAAGATAAAAGAGAATTAAGAGAAGTTGGGAGTGTCATTTTGTAGGGCGCTAAAAGAAATAGGGAGGGGGGTTAAATAAAGTAAGGCGCCATTTTGTGACGTGGCGCCTAAAAGAAGGGGGGTTATTTTAAATAAGATAGGCACCAGACTGTCGGTGCATAGAGAAGAAATACAAGGGAGGTAGGAGGGCAGTAGGTTAAATTAAGCGCAATTATGTAGGGCGCTAATAGGATAAATTTAAATAGGAGGGTTAAATAAAGTTAGGCGTCATTTTGTGACGTGAAACATAAAAGAAAAAGGGGTTAAAGAAGGATGGAAGCTATTTTGTAAAGCGTCTAAAGAAGTGGGGTTAAAATAAGTTGGGCGCCATTTTGTCGTGAACGCGGGGTTTAAAGGAGGTATCTACGTGTTACGCCGTTGGGTGACGTAACGATTAGGTAGATAGGAGGTTTTACGTCTTTGCGTTATATTATCACGTAACGCTTGGAAGCAAAATCAAAGCTTATCTAGATAACTTCATTTTAGATGACAGCTGTCAAACTTTAAAAAGCCTATAACTCTGAAACGAATGATGCCATACTAGTAGTTTCTTAACAGAATTTATAGATCTCATAGATAAGTTCATTTTGGATGACAGCTGTCAAACTTAAAATGGCTATAACTCTGAAACTAATAATCCTAGACTAGTAGTTACTTTACAGAAATTATAGATCTCATCGATATCTTCGTTTTGGATGACAGCTGTTAAACTTAAAAGGGCTATAACTCTGAAACTAATAATCCTAGACTAGTAGTTTCTTTACAGAAGCTATAGATCTCATTGATATCTTCATTTTGGATGACAGCTGTCAAACTTAAAAGGCCTAGAACTTTGAAACCAATGATCCTAGATTAGTAGTTTCATAACAGAAGATATAGATCTCATCGATATCTTCGTTCTGGATGACAGCTGTCAAACTCAAAAGGGCTATAACTCTGAAATTAATGATCCCAGACTAGTAGTTTCTTTACAGAAGTAATAGACCTCATATATCTTCGTTTTGGATGACAGCTGTCAAACTTAAAAGAACTATAACTCTGAAACTGATCATTAGTTTCAGAGTTATAGCCCTTTGAAGTTTGTTAGATTATTTATTAGATCACTATTAGAGGCCAATATTTTTTAAACCATATTCAAATGATTTTAAAACATTTTACAGTCTTCACTTTTATTATTAGAGGCCAATCTATCAGAGGCCATAGCCAAAATAAAAGATAAAGAAAAAGTGTCTCGAAGTCTATCCGAAGGTAACTGATGTTCTTCCCGAAACGTCTATGAAAAGTCCTGATTTTGAAAATAGAATTAAAATAGAATAGAAGACAATTTAAAGACAGTATCACAACAATAAAACAAAGAGGCGAGGTTGAACGAGTGTCGCGTACAACCTTATCCCTTTAAGAAAATATTAGTCCTAGTTCAAACAGTATTACAAAATTAAGTTTCGGTTACACAGAGAGAAATACAATATTAGAAAATTAGATCAATAAAATGAAATAGGTACGGTTAACAGAAAGAAATACAATATTAGAAAATTGAATCCAAAATGAAATACTACACTAAGATGTTCAAAGATAAATTCGTTGATCTGGTCAAACCATTTCATGATGTCACCGTAAATTTCATGAAAAAAAAACGAACCTGATGTGGCCAACCATTTCAAGAAATGATAAATTTTACAATTTTGTCATGACATATAATAAAGGCAAGAGGGGCAAATTAGCAGTAATTCTAGTGATGTCTTGTTCTTCTTTAGATTTCGTCAGACCGATATCATTCGCCCTTTTCCATACTGCTTTATTATAATGATAATAGCATCCTGTAACTATTTAATTTGGATACACGGTTCTAAAGGCACTAACAAGTCCCATTTTAAAATCTCATTTTTTATATATTCTCCAAGCACATCACGCGTTATCCATATCTATCTATCTATACTTATAATAAAGCAATAGTTAGGTATGAAATAGACTGCACAAAAAAGATAATTTAAAAAAAAAATGCCCTTGTGACCTAGGGTACTTATATTAAGCCATTGAACAAGTTTTTTTTTAAATCGTGTCTGTCTGTTAGTTTGCCCGTATGTTTGTTCGCGCATCACGTAAACATTAAAGGACCGATTGCGATACGGTTTATACGATATACGCGTTATGCGAGTTGGATAGCTTAGAGTTTGACTTTAAAACTGCTGTATGGCTATATATATGTATATGCTATATGGATCTGATCAGTAGAAAGACGAGCAATCGATAAATACTTTTAGACGGCTGAAGGAATTTTGATCAAATGTGGGTATATGGTATTTTGGTCTTGGAATAGTATATAGAGTACTTTTAAAGTAGAGAAATTAACACGCGTGCGAAGCCGCGGGAGAAATGCTAGAAGTAAGTGGTTTCGCGTTTATTCGGTAAGAGGGCATACACTACGAAAAATATATTAATTGTCGTCTCTTCCGCACTATCAACGTCGGCATGAATGGATAAGCAATGAGTAGTATGTGTACCCAACACATTTAAAAGTTCCGTCGTTCCGGTTAATAATTTCACGAAATAGGTATACTGAAGAGTGAGGTTAAACTTACCACTTTTTGATACCATTGTACGTCTTAACGATATTAAGTCAATTTGATAAAGAAAAAAAGAAAATACATTTATTCAACACACACAAAAATAAAAGATACAAATAATTAGAATAATTAATTAGGTACAATAGAAAAGGAAAACAAAGAAAAGGTAAAAGTAGATAGTTAAAGTGGTGATGAGTGTTTGCCGAAGGCACGCAGCGCTGGTTTTCAGCTAAAGCCCAGAGGGAGCGGGAAAATAAACTTAAGAATAAGTATAAAAAATGAAATTAAATATGAATACATTTATAAATACATACATGTATAATAATAACATATAAATAATTTAAATAAACATAGATAAATAAATAAATATAAAAGTATATTTTAAGATATAGCAACGACAAAGGAATTAAATAATGTAGTATCTGAATGGTGTCAAATAACTGACGAAGAAAGTAACTGACGATAACTGGGCATATGCATATATGGTTGGACAGCTATTTAGCCCTAACTCAATGTAGTCATATCGGGATTTAAAGCTTCTAACACAATATACTCAGTAAGCAGGAAAAAAATATTAGTGAAACTTTGTCTGTTTGTTTATTTGTTTGTTTGTTTAGAGAGCTTCCACGCGATAACGGCTGGACGGATTTTGATGAAACTTGGAATTGAGCTTATACCCTGGAATAAAACATAGGATACTTTATATCCCGAAAAATTGTACGGTTCCACAGAAAAACAGGAAAATCTGGACAAATGTTGATTACTCGCTGTAAGAAACAGCTATTTTGGTATACATATTTTAATTATTTCATGGTAGTTAGGTGAATAGTTTATCTATTTCATTACTACAAAAAAAAATGCATGTCAGCTATTATCTTACAGATTTCCTGTTGGTAACATGTACGTTTCATTGTTCCCAATAGTTGTTTGAAACATTTGGATTCCGAATGGCGGTCACGTGCAAGACTTAGAAAATGAAAAGCACTTTTCTATGGGGAGTTGGCTTGGCACATACTCGTACTATCTGTGTCTCAGAGCCTTTAACTGTGACAATCTCATCAAATATAGATATGTCCTGGACTAATTTTGCTACTACATAATATTATATACTTAGTTATTTTAGGTCCTGCACTAACTTTGTTACTATATAGATACTGCAGTAACTTTGGTATTATACTATAAATATTTTAGGTACTGGATTATCTTTGGTACTATATAGATCCTTTAGGTCCTGAATTAACTTTGGTACTACATAGATACATTTGGTGCTAGATTAACTTTGGTACTACATAGATACTTAAGGTCCTACATTAACTTTGGTACTATTTAGATACTAAGGGACATGGATTAACTTTGGCACTACATAGATAATTTAGGTCCTGGATGAACTTTGGTACTATGTATAGATCTTTTAGGTTCTGGAATAACTTTGGTCCTACATAGATACTTCAGGTACTGGATTAAGTTTGGTACTCCATATATAGACACTTCAGGTACTCGATTAACTTTGGTACTACATAAATACTTTAGGTACTGAATTAACTTTGGTACTATATAGATACTTTAAGTCCTGGATGAACACATAAGATAGGTTCCCAACCAACACACTAGTGGAAATTGCAGCCTATTTTGTAACTTTAAGATGTATAATAGCGGCATTAGAGTTGAGGAAGCAGTTTTAAGTTGCATAACTGCTTCCGAAAATGTCTGTAGGTACAAAATGTACCAAAAGTGGCAGTATCGAAACAAAATACCACCCTTGTCTTTGTAATAGTTTATTCTACAACCAATTTACCACTTATACCTTTTATAGAGAGTTATGAAGAGCATTTGCCACTTAATGTTTTATGAGGGTTTCTCTTGTTACTGTTATACGCCGCTCAACTGCATAAGAGAGTTAATTGTAGGCCTTATAAAGCAGTTATATAAGAGTTGAATAACCACTCCTGTTATACTAGAAGTTCCATAATAGGGGTAATAATATACTCTAATACAGGCTCAAATTCCAAAAAGACAATCAATGTAACTAAAGATCTACTTGAGGTCTTTAAAATGTAAAAAGAGCTACTTTGAGTATTACAATAGAGATTATTTGCACCGTTGTACAGACGCAGTCAATCCGCCATTGCTCAAGAAAAGTGACTTATTTATTTGAAAAATTTAGGCATTACAATGATGTGTTTCATTGAATTAACCTTGTTTTTGTCATAATACAAACGATCAATTGCAGATAATAAACTGTCGATACATAATAAAAATACGAAATCATTTTATTTGAAAAAAAAACAATACTGTTTAGCAAATATTTCTTCTATTTTGATGTTTTTTTTAAAGCGCTTAAAAATTTACTGGAAAAACACCATAAATATGCACAGTAAACATGAAAGCGTTTTTATCAGCTTGCGTTAACAAAATCATAAGGCACGTATGAATTATTTACTTAACAATAATATTTTAATGATGGTCGATTACAATATTAATTACACTTCACCATTTTGACATACAATACATTCTTTCATATTCGTTCACTTGTTCACAAAAGTAGCATTATAAAAGCGTTAGTGTGGCGTTAATCATCCGTTGCAGCTTTTAAGGCACCATTTTACTACCCTTGTGCAGTTGTAATATAACTAAAGACTACATAAAAGTGTGACCAAAATGGTTGTAGAGCTGCTGCATTAGGCATCCAGAGCACGCTATAAAACTTACGTCTTAGCACCTTTGGGCATAATCAGATTGGCTTTAAGCCGTTATGCAACTAGTTTGTGTTGTTTGGGTTATTTCATAATCATACTCGCGGGTAAATCTGCTGGGTGCAAGTATGTGCACTATGCACGTAATACATACGACGTACGTAATAGACTGTAGACAATAACTTTTTTAATCAAAAAATATTTTAAATGTAGTTTAATAAATACTGAACCAAATTTGATCAAATTTTTATTTAATTTGGTTTTAGATATGAGTGAAAACAAATATGCACACAAAAAACTTACAGCTGAATTGAAAACTTCTTCGTTTTGGAAATCGATTAGAAACACTTCAATGTCTTTGAAATATTGATGTATGTAAGTAACTAATAATTATTAGAAACTAAAAAAAAAGTTGTATGTTGTAGGTACACAATTCATGAAATTTAATGAGACTATGATCAAGAAGACTCCCGCGGCTTCGCACGCGTGGACATTTCTTTATGTTAAAAGTACTCATATGTATACCAAGACCTAAAATACCAATATCAAAACAATTGAGCAAATTTCCTTCAGCCGTCAATAAGTTTTTATCTATTTCTCGGCTTCTACTTATCGGATTCAGATACCCAGTACACTTAGATTTTAAGTCAACCCCTAAGCTATCCAACAGTGAAAACCGCATCGCAATCGGTCCAGTAATTTTTAAGTGATGCGCAAACAAACATACAGATGAACTAAAAGACAGACAAGAATTTTTTAAATGTTTTTTTCTTTTTCAATAGCTTATTTTAAGTAGTTACTATATTTTTGCCATTGCTAACTAATTTTTTTGCAAATTTTTTCATAACGAACGACCGAATAACCGAATTAGCTATAGCCGAAGTTACCTATGACATTACGTATAGGGCGACTTTATTTATTATAGTATTCCCGCCCACGACTTCGTCCGCACGGACTACTGTTTATCTCCAAAAAAAAGCATCCTATTTTCTTAAGATATTAAAAACCAATGCAAAAGTAGGTATAGCCAAAGAGAATATAATCACTACGTTTTAAGAGGCGGGACCTCCCTACTAGCCAATGAAAGCAATTTGGCAGAAATTAATTGGCATCAATGCATCCAACATTACTAACATTAAAGGTCAGACGTTAGCCTATCTTGACAATGATACCAACCTAACGGATAGAGTAGTGCTTTCTTGCACATATTCTTGGTTTTAACAATATCGATAAAACATGCATGCCCTCGTCAAGGTTTCATATTAATGAAAGACGGTTCCAATAAGCACAACGTTGTTTTCTCACAATGCAACAACGTTGGGCTTATTGGATACCCATTGCAACAGGTAACTGTGAAGCCATGTAATAAAAAACTTAGAAATAAAACACTTTTGAACAACGGAACATTTTATTTATAATAGTTTTTTACAAATTAATACGAAAATTAATTTTGCAAGCATAGGTAAGCTTACCTACTAGTGCTTCACTCTGAATTGAGATCTTGCGATGTACCTACTCTACATTTATCTCACGCACTCACACTCATAAGTGTATGTTACGACTGGTCTCTATAGGAATGTATGCTAGATCTTCATTTTCTGCATCTAGAAATAAACATGTTGATTAATGTTATGGAAATAAGTTATAGGCAGCCTGACCTAGCCAACGACAGCTTTATCGATAGTTAATAGTTCATTGATCTTGTGTTAAAACAATATGAATATACAAAATTAAAATCATGTAAATTATCATTTATGATTATATTCACGTTGATGGGAGGTGGCACTAAGCAATATCATATTAATGCTTACCGGGGCTGATCAATAGGAAATCATGCCATAAATTTCCTTTTTGTTCTGGTTTTCATGATTGGCGCGAACTCCAAATAAAACACATCTGCTGTAGCTTTCTAAAGTTGGCGGCATTTTAAAATTATCATTTAAACTGATTTAACACTATAAACTGATGATTCTTCAAAGAAAACACAAAACAGTACGTTATTAACAATAATATGAATAAAATTAAAAATTCGCAGAACACTAAACTTTGGATTTTTCTTGTCAAATTTCAATGGACCATAGAGAATAGTAATATTATCATGTTTGGACTCTATAGTTCGTTCTTTTTGGTCCGTTAATTGGGATCTGCAGTGCGATTACGTAATGTTGATCATGACGGTTTCAAGCCTTCAAATTCAATAATGATTTGCGATAGAGTCGATTTTGCTATGAAAAAAGTGACAATCCGATTGTAGCCAAGTTATGTAATTGGGCCACTGAAAAACAAATGAACTTCACTGTTCTGCCAAAGTCCATACATTTGAGACAAATTTGAGAATTTCTTTGTGGTTGCGCCGGACTGGGTATAGCCACTCTTGATGTTTTTTGACATACTTGTTATTTCGTTTCCATGGCAACCGATTCATACAGCGAGTAATCAATATTTTTTCCAGTTTTCCCGTAAAATCTTACAATTTTCCGGGATTAAAAGTATCCTATGTTGTATTCCAGGGTATAAGATATCTCCATTCTCATCAAAATCCGCCCAGCCGTTATCGCGTGAAAGCTCCCCAAACAAACAAACAAAAAAACAAACAAACAGATAACGTTTCACTTTTATATATTGGTATGGATTAAAAAATGTGTCAGACTGTTTATCGCGCATCACATAAAAACTAGTTTTTATCTATAAATTTTCACTGTTGGTTAGCCAGTCAAATAATTTTAAACAATCGCATGGCTTCTTAAGATTAATATAATGGGAATACTGACTGTGGAAACACCAGCAGACACCAGCGTCAGTACCTACCATATTTTAAAGACTTTTTGTTAGTTGAGATCTGTGGGTCACAGTCCTAGTTTTTTATTTTGTTTTGCCAGACAGCTTTCTCACCTCTGAAGCTCACATTTTATTCTACCGTATCATAAATTCATCGTTTTGAAGAAACAGATATGTATTCAGTAGTCGTCCCTTTATCTACCCGTAAACGAGTTACAGATTCGCATCCCAAGAATGTAATAAAAGAACAAGGCACAATGGAAAGCTAAAAACTTACTTGAAGCTGCTGGCAGAAGCGAAATCCTCCTACGAGGAAGTGAGTTGGACTTAACAAACTCAGTAATAAAACAACTAATACGTCGCTGCTGCTCTCGCGACTCTGTTCCGCGACCTAAACCCACCTAATGCCTTGGAAATCCTACAACCTACAAGCAACTCTCACCTCAGATATATACGAGTATTTTCGCTGCAGTTCTGTAAGTTTATATACCTACCTGTTTTAAGATCACTGCGCACGGTGAGCGATTTTGTTATCGACTTACAGTCGATTCTCAAGTAGATATAGTCTGTTTTTTTTTCTTTTAATTGCCTCAAATCTTTGTTTTTTGTTTTGAATCGCACTGCTGATACGTATATTATATTAGACCCATATAAATTTTATCAAAATTGGTTCAGTAGGATTTAATGTTTTTTATTTATATATATTTTAATAAAATGCACCTTTTGTATATATTATTTGCTGGAGGCTGGTGACGGGCAGCAGCGTCACCGGTGCAATAAGCTATGTTCTACGATCGCCAACCCGCCTGCCCAGCGGCAGCGTGGCGATTATGGGCATTAATCTCCCAACATTATAAATATGGGAGAGGCCTATGTCCAGCAGTGGATGAACCCAGGCTGATGATGATGAAGGTTAGGATCTTTTGATAGCCATTGTCAATTTTACTCTTTGTAGTCGGTCCGTTTTTGTACACCGTCACGTAATATTTTGTTCCCGGTAATAGAAACCGCACCAGATCAGCCCTTTTACCGGCTGTTGAAAAATAATGAAAAACTTTGTTGTCTCTATCTCAGGAACATCCATAACTTATCATGTTATAAATTAATAGATAGGTTTATCTACTATGAACTATTGGCAACAATTAGCGCCAGTGACCTGTGCCCCAGTGCAGACCACACTAGCTAGAACTTAGTTCTTGTCTCTTGTGGGTATACATATACCCCCTTACTTATAAAAAGTTAAGTAATGATTAGTAATATTGCGCAGTACAACATTGTACTGCGCAGAATTACTAATCATTGCATAACCATAGCATAACTTTTTATAGGTAACAGGGTTAGTCATTACACTTTCGCCGCAGCCGTTTTGTGGAGTTGTTCCCATCTCTACCAATCTACCAAATAAATAATAGTACATCTCGTACAAGGTACCTACTTTTAGTCGTCCGGAACCGTGCCGTCCTATATATTTGGATTTCGTGTCCAAGTCACTGCATCAAACAATAATCCATACCAATATATAAAAGTAAAACGTTGTCTGTTTGTTTGTTTGTTTATTTATTTGTTTGTTTGTTTGGGGAGCTTTCACGCGATAACGGCTGGATGGATTTTGATGAAACTTGGAATGGAGGGTTTAAGCTATACCCTGGAATAAAACATAGGATACTTTTTATCCCAGAAAATTGTAAGTTTTTACGGGAAAACTGGAAAAATGTTGACTTGCTGTAAGAAACGGTTGCCATGGAAACGAAATAACAAGTATACCTACTTTTGCATTGGTTTTTAATATTCTAGAAGAACAAAGGATGCTTTTTTTCGCGATAAACTGTAGTCCGCGCGGACGAAGTCGCGGGCGGAAAAACTAGTAAGAAATAAAGTCGTTTAGTGTACGAAACGTCATACGAAACTTCGGCTATAGTGAATAATAGGCCGTTCGTTTTGGAAGAATTTGCAAAAATAAGTTAACAATGGCAAAAATATGGCACTGAACAAGAATATAACATTTTTAAAATTCTTGTCTGTCTGTTTATCTGTTTGTCTGTATGTTTGTCGCGCATCACTTAAAAAGGACTGGACCGATTGCGATGCGGTTTTCACTGTTGGATAACTTAGGGTTTGACCTACAATCTGGTGTACTTGGTATCTGAATCCGATGAGTAGAAGCCGAGCAATCGATAAAAACTTATTGACGGCTGAAGGAATTTTGATGAAATGTTTTGATATTGGTATTTTCCCTTGGTCTTGGAATTGTACATAACTATGAGTACTTTTAACCTAAAGAAATGACCACGCGTGCGAAGCCGTGGGTACAGCTAGTATTATATATATTATCAACTCGGACACTATTGAGTAACACATTGAGCGCCGTATGGGGAGGAACGGGAGGGATGGGAATGGGGGATAGAAAGGGGTGAGGAAGTGGATGGGTTTAAGCAAACAACAGCGTCTGAATTGAAAATACAAATAATACTATTGTCTGTTGTAGTGACTAGGACACGAATCATATTTTTTGCTAAGCCGAGGTGGGAACAACTCTTGTTATTTAGCTTCCAAGCATGACCCTTTATTTGAAATGCCCGAAAAAAGATGAAGTAAGTATGCAATAAAATGATATTTTGGCCCCTTTAAAGGTCGGGTATTTATTTATATGACAGTTTATGGCGATCCAGTTTGCAGCGCCCTCGCGCGAACCACGTACCAAGCAAAAAGGCCCTGTAGAGATTAAGACAGGGCCGGCGATAGGCAGATGTTTTGCCAAATGAAAATGGTGGGCAGGTGGCGGCGTGTGCTTTTCACTCCGCTAGCCCGTATATCCTCTTTTCAGAATCTAGTTATTTTTGTGCTATAGGCATCGACCCTACTAAACAATGGTTTGTTTGGGGAGCTTTCACGCGATAACCGCTGGACGGATTTCGATGAAATTTGGAATGGAGATAGCATAGAACCCTTGAATAAAACATAGTATATTTATTATCCCGGAAAATTCCACGAATTCCGTGGAAGTTTCCACGGGAAAACTAGAATATGTTGAATACTCGCTGTAAGGAACGGTTGCCATGGAAACGAAATAACAAGTCCGTCAAAAATCATCAAGAGCGTTGGTGCCACAGATTAAGTCAATAAGCCACGGAGGCCATAACCAAGAAGTCTAAGTCTACTTTTGCATTGGTTTTTAATATCCTAGAAGAACGTAAGTAGGATGCTTTTTTCGCGATAAACTGTAGTCCGCGTGGACGAAGTCGCGGGCGGGTAAGCTAGTTTTTTTTATAAATTGCGAAATTCTGTAATTCTTCACAAACATTTATGGTCCTATAGTCAAACAGGGAATTCTAGTTTCGTCAGTCCGTCTGTCTGTAGAGGAAGGTGTACGAGATGATAGGAACCGAGTATAGAGAGAAAGGTGTGTATCCGTAGGGGTATAATGATTATTTGCCATTGAATGAAACTACTAATGATTTTCACTGAATTCTGGATTAAGTGTAATCCCCGGTCTCCCCAGCCGCCTGATGAACCATCATGGCAGCGTGGGTGATTGTGCTACGTGAAAAAAAATATTCGAGACAATTCTAATAAGGTTGCATATAGATTGCAATGTGCGACCTCTTCCATAGTTCCAAAGAGAAGTGTCATCACTTAGACAGTGTTGTGTCAATGTAACTTAAATATGGTGTTCGTTGTTGAAAAAATAAAATAGAACTTGTGCTGTGAAGTAATCTTTCTTTATATTAAACTCTGATGGTAATTCTACATGGAATCAGTTCATGCCTCACTAGTTAGATATTTTCATGAC
This sequence comes from Alsophila aescularia, assembly GCA_946251855.1. Taxonomy (NCBI): domain Eukaryota; kingdom Metazoa; phylum Arthropoda; class Insecta; order Lepidoptera; family Geometridae; genus Alsophila; species Alsophila aescularia. The sequence continues at coordinate 66,629,286 of OX276373.1, forward strand.
CATTAATTGGTTATGGGCCTTTAAATCCAAAGATGGAGTTGTCAAAGTTTCAAATAGCGAAACTTGAAGGACAAAACTGGGTACAATGAAAATATCGGATGTCAGCTCTTCTGAGGGGCATGGATGGTTTGATGGATATTGTAGAAGGCAAAATAAAGAAACCGGAAAAGCCTGCAAGTGGGGCTGGTGATGCAGCTGCTGCAGCTTTGGGACTTTATGAGAACCAGGTGAAGGAGTTCAATAGACTGGATAGTACGGCATTACTTCTTGCAACGAACAATATTGCTGATGATGCATTAGACAAGGTTTTAAGATTCTCAACATCCAAGGAAGTCTGGGATAAACTACATAGACTATATGAAGGTGCAAGCGAACATCGTCTGTATGAGTTATGTTTAGAGTTCTTCAGATATAGGAAAGATCTAGCTGACGATATGGCTACACACATCTCAAAGCTGAAAAATGTCTGGTACAGGTTACGGCAGGAATTATTAAAAGAGGAAGAAGCTAAAGAACTACCTGAAATTTTATTAATTTGCAAGATCCTGGATACACTACCAGAAAGTTATTTTTCGTTTAAATCGAGCTGGTTGTTAATGTCGAAGAATGATCGGACGGTTGACAATATTACAAGTCAGTTGTGTGCACATGAAAAGGCGCTAAGCAACAGTAAAGATGGTGAGTCTGGTTGTGATGCCCTTGCGGTGAAAACAGGAAAGAAGTTTACAAAGTAGGGTGATGACGTAACTCCAAGGACTAGTAAGAAAGTAAGATGCTACAACTGTAAAGAAGTTGGTGACTAAGAAAGATTGCCCAAAGAGGAGTGAATCTCGTCGAGTTGTGGAAGACAACAAAGGAGTTAACATGGTGTTACTGTCAGTGAATTCGACTGAATCTGACACTGATCGTGAAAACTGGTACGTAGATAACGGAGCTACAAATCATGTTACGATGCGGGCAGATTGGTATCAAGATTTTAAATATTTTGATGTGGATCACACTGTAACAACGGCTAATGGAAATGTGATTAAGGCTATCGGGCAAGGATCACTATGTATTGAAGCTACATTTAACAAAAAAGTTGTCAAGTCAACATTGAGAGATGTATGGTACGTTCCCCAGATATGTAAGAATTTGTTTTCGGTTCTTTCTAGACATGATAAAAATCCAGGAAGCGTGTTTGAGTCGCGGGTCACTACTTGTTCAATGAAAATTGATGGACAAATTACAGTTATGGGAAATAGAGAAAGGTATGGAGGTCTGTACAAGCTGAAATTTAGAATCGTACCTCCATCTAAAGTAACTGTTAACTTGGCACAGAAAGTAGATATGCTGCAACTCTACCATGAGCGGATGGGTAATCAAAATAAGAGGCATGTAAAGAGTCTGATTGAGAGCGAACTCGGTATAAAAACCAAGGAAACTGGAAAATTATGCGAAGATTGTATATTTGGAAAATCCCACAGAGTGATGTTTGGCGTACGGGAAAAAGCCACTCAACCGGGAGAACGCATGCACACAGATGTGTGTGGTCCATTCCCTCAGTCAATATCCAAATATCGCTACTTTGTACTGTTCAAGGATGAATTCACACGTTACAGATTTGTGTACTTTCTTCGAGAAAAGTCAGAGGTACATGAGAAGCCCAAAGAAATGTTGGCATCAGCTAAGGTTGCTGGACATACAGTTATGGAGTTATTGAGCGACAATGGCAGTGAAATTGATAACCAGAAGGTACGAAAAGTATTGACGGATCTGGGTATAAAGCAAAGACTAGTTATGCCATATACGCCTGAACAAAACGGGTGTAGCGAACGAGAGAATTGCACAATCGTTGAGACAGCGAGAGCTATGATGCATGCACATGAGGAACTACCTCAGACATTGTGGGCTGAATTGGTAAATACTGCTGTTTATATATTGAACAGGACAGGGCCAACTGCGGTGGAACACAAGTCACCATATGAGCTTTGGGTCGGTAGAGACCACAAATAAAGCACTTGAGGATTATTGGGTCACCTTTTTATGCCTATGTACCAAAACGGACCAGAATGAAGCTGTATAAAAAGGGAGTGAAATGTATCCTTGTTGGGTATGACAATTATGACGGATACAGGCTATGGGACAAAAATAATGACTCGCTGGTGCGGTCAAGGGATTTATCCTTCGATGAAAAGCCCTTGGGTGCGAAAACTTCTGTGAAAGCTTCTACTGAAGCTGAAATTCCTTTAGAATTTCCACATATGCTTGGGATTAGAAATGAAGCATTGAATCCAACGAGTCAACCCCAAGTTGCTCAGAATGCAGAAAATTTAGACAACGGAGGAAGAATCAACAGAAATGTTATTCAAGAGAATGTCAATGAAGGTGTTGGTACTGAAATTGTTGGGGTCACTGAACTCATTGGTAGAGAAGATGAAGAAACAGACTTTCGCGGTAGATAAGATGTTCCTGTTGAAGATTTTGATGCATTTGATGATGCTAGGAGTGACATTCTGAACAGAGTATTGAGTTAGGGGGGGAAATAAGGGAAGTAAATGAAGATGAGATTGAAATTCATGCCAGAGATGAAATTTCTGAACAGGAAATCATAGAACATGGTGGGATGATACTCAGAGATAGATCATTACTTCGCCCACCTGAGAAACTCAAGGACTATGTTCTGAACATGGCTAGAAGTGGATACCAAGAACCAAGTTGTTACAGAGAGGCTATTAAAAGCTCTGAACGGGATCTATGGAAAAAGCAATGGACTGTGAGATAGATTCTTTGAAGGAGAATAAGACTTGGGTCCTAGTGCCTCTTCCTAAGAACAGGAAGGCTATACCTTGCAATTGGGTGTACAAAGTAAAGCTGAATTCTGATGGTTCAGTAGATAGATACAAAGCCAGACTTGTGATATAGGGATTTAGTCAAAAGTAATGGACTTTTGGTGAGAATAAATGCAGGTTATCCATTTTCAGAGGGTATTATTTAATTAGCACACAATAAAGAAAATTATATTTGAACACAACATTGTTCTACTTCTGTAGACATATATAGACAGCTAATAACAAAACAGTTGCAAAGTAACAATTGTCGATGATACTCTCTCTCACTTGACAGAGGAGGTCCTATATTACATCATCCCCACTTAATCCACAATTTTTTAAGCAGAACAAATGCTTCTGCCTTGCAACTCCCTTTGTTAACATATATGCAGGCATAAGGGTGGTTTCACAATAATCAATACAGGTAACCCTTTGCTCTGCCAACTCTCGAACAAAATGATACTTAATATGTATATGCTTTGACCGTTTCCCTATTGCAGGAGTATACACTAGCTTACTAGCGCTTTGACTGTCACTAAATATAGTAATAGTGTCTGTCTGGTCAGTCAGTTCAGCATATAATCCATTAACAGAAACTACTTCCTTAGCAACCTTACAAATAGCGATGTATTCGGCTTCAGCAGTACTCAGTGCTATACATCGCTGTTTCCTAGATTGCCAACTTATCGCAGCACCACCGAAAATCAGGATATAACCAGAGAAAGATTTCCCATCAGGCCCATTCCCCCAATCAGCGTCGGCATAAGCAACCAAAGGTTTGTTACATTTTTTATAACACAGCGATAATTCCACTGTCCCCTTCTGATACCTAATCACGCGTTTCAACGCCGCCATGTGAGTCGAATCATTGCAGTTGTTGAATTGACTCAACATCGTAACCGCAAATGATATGTCTGGCCTAGTACAACACGCCAGGTACATGAGTGATCCTATAATCTCTTGATACCGCGTATCGTCATTCTTTGGTCCAGGCTTCAGACGCAGATTTGTCTCCATCGGTGTGCTAACTGGCTTACAGTCTTGCATCCCGAACTTTTCAATGATCTTGTTTATGTATGTCTTCTGGGACAGACAGATCTCTTGCTTGTCCTTATCTCGCTCAATCCGCATTCCAAGAGAGTGCTCTTGCTACTCCAAGATCCTTTATTTTGAAAGAACTTTCAATCTGCTCTTTAACTGCTTTAGCTGCAGCTTCATTATTGGTAAATATATAAAAATCATCAATATACAGTGCAATAGCAACGAACAGTTCACCTTTTATCTTGGTGTAAACGCATTGATCATAATTGGATCGCGTAAAGCCCATTTTCAAAATGTGGGTATGAATTTTTTCGTTCCAACATCGAGCCGCTTGTTTCAAGCCATACAAAGATTTCTTTAGCTTGCAAACCTTGTGATCTTCCCCCTTTTGGACGAAAAATTCTGGTTGTTCCATGTAAATTTCCTCGTGTATATCTCCATTTAAGAAAGCAATAGTCACATCTAAGTGATGTATGCTTAGGTCCTTCTCTGCTGCCAGTGCAAGTAGAAAACGAATCGACGAAATTTTGACAACTGGTGCAAACGTTTCGAAAAAATCTATGCCTGGTTTTTGCGAATTGCCCTTAGCGACCAGCCTGGCCTTATGGCGCTGCACGCTACCATCCGCTCCAACCTTGAGTTTAAAAACCCACTTTGACTTTACGACGTTTGCGTCCACAGGTCGATCAACTAGCTCCCAGGTATTATTGGCCTTCAGGGAGATAAACTCGTCGTTCATCGCTTCCAACCACAGCTTTTTGTCTGAACGCTCCATGGCACCTTGAATCGATACAGGATCAGGAATATCAGCTACGTGAAAATTATAGACCATGTCCATATCTCTCTTGGGATGTCTATCTCGAACTGGGTAACGTCGTTCAGTAGGAGCAACCATATCATTTACAGGATCAGCAATATTTATGTTCACTGGATCTCGCAAATCTTCTGCCACATGATTCTCTGAATCGACAGAGTCGAAGAAGTTCTCTCCAGAGTCTGATTCGTATGTTGAAGTAGACGTACTTTCTTGAACATCTACATGGACAATCGGACTCAGCGGTCTAGAGTCTTCTTGAATTTGTTCATTTAGGACATTCGGCGTAGTCACTGGTACCCCCACAGCAACAGGTTCAGCTAACCTTGGTGCCTCTGGTTCAGTAGTAGGACGACTAGACCCAGGAATGTCATTTTGTAGATATATATCCACACAATTTTTATTCGAAACGGTATCTTGTTTCTCCTTTATCATGGGCACATTCTCAAAAAATGTTGCGTCTCGAGCAATAATTATTTTTGTTGGGTTTTTATCCAAACTGATAAATCGGTACGCCTTTTGGTTATTGGAATACCCAGTCATTGTTATTGGACTCGTTTTTGGATCAAACTTCTTCCTGCTATGATCCTTTATCAGAACCTGAGCCTTGGACCCGAATACTCTCAAATTCGACAAGTCAACTCGTTCATTCGTAAAGACCTCTTCTGGAAGTTTATCCGTCAGGGCCATGGTCGGACATCTATTTTTTAGATAAACCGCACATCCAACGGCTTCTCCCCATCATTTCTTGCTTAGACCAGCATCGTGTATCATACATCTCGCCTTTTCAGTAATAGTCCGTATAGTCCGCTCTGCCACCCCATTTTGCTGTGGTGTATACGGTACAGACGTCTGATGCTGGATACCGTGCTTCTTAAGAAAATCTCCAAATTGTCAATTCACGTACTCAGAGGCATTATCCGTACGTAACTTTTTGATTTTCTTGCCCGTCTGATTTTCTACTAGTGCTTTGAATTCCATGAATTTCGCGAATACTTCGGTTTTCGATTTAAGCAGATATACAAAAGTTTTTCGACTAAAATCATCCACGAAAATCAAAAAGTATTTATTCCCACCATAGGACTCTTCCTCCATTGGACCTGCCAAATCCGAATGCACTAGTTCGAGCAATTCTTTTGCTCTCACCTTTCCTTTTCGGAATTTTCTTGACGCATTCTTTCCCCTTGCAGCAACCTTCACACGGTTCCATGCTCACCGCTCCAAATGACAGCCCATCTGCTAAACCTTTTAATTTTTCCATCAAAGGTCTACTCAAATGACCCAACCTTCTGTGCCATAAGTGAAAAGCACTAGAAATAGTATCTGGAGGAGACGTTAGAACCATCGCTGCCTCTTTATATAAAACATATAAACCTTGTTTCAGGGGTGATGTTAACAAAGCGTTACAACCTATAGTGACGTCATCTTTCCTAAAAACTTTACAACAAGATTTATCAAAAACAACAACACAATTTTTACTACACATCTTACTTACTGATAGTAAATTAGTCATCAAACCTGGTACATCTAGCACATCTTCAAACCTTATAGAACGTCCCATGGCAAACACATCACCTTTTAAATTGGATACAATTTTATCATTGTTCGCAGTTGGCACCACCTTTGAATCAACGTGTTCCTTGTTCTCCAAAATGTGTCTGTCTGACGTAATTTGTGATGTAGCACCGGAATCTATGACCCATTCGCCTTTGCTGACTGTCGCTGACATAGCAGTTATCAGCCCGAGAGTCTCTATACTATCCTTTTTATCATATGTTGTATTAACCTTCTTGTCATTAGGTTTTCTGTCTTTGCACTGCCATTTATAGTGCCCTTTCTTCTTGCACAGATGACATATTACCACTTTCTTGGTTTTGTCACTCTTTGACATAAGTGCTGAGTCGTCTTCTGCTGTGTTCTTCCTCATACTTTCTTTTAACAACGCTGCCATGACAGTTTCTGTCGATATTTTAATGCTCGAATGCTCTAACGTCTGATGACGTAGGAATTGAAGGCATCTGTCAAACCCGCCAGCATTATAATCCCGACGAACTCATCATCTAGACCAGCTTTTATGCTTATTAACGCCTGACTCGTGGTCTGAATGTCATTCAAGTACTCCTCCATAGTGTTGAACATCGTTAGTTTGACGTTGAATAGCTTCCGCAACAGATAAAGCCGCCGCAGTAGTCCTCCGTCAGCATAAGCTCGCTTCAGCGCCAGCCAAGTATCTCTCGATGTATTGACGACTGGTTGGTCTCGTGGCTAGAGATCCTAGGTACGAAATCGTACGGTCGCGGGTTCGAATCCTGCAAGGTGCAATCATTTGTGTGATGAGCAGAAATGTTTGTTTCCGAGTCATGGATGTAATATTCTTATCTATGTATGTTTATCCGTTATCTAGTGCCCATAGCACAGGGTATCCTAGTTTGGGGCTAGATAATTGGTGTGGAAATGTCCCAAACATAAAATATATATATATATATTGACATGCATTATCATGGGATATATCTTCTCCGTGCACATGAGGCAAATTTTACTTCTAGCTTTGGCGTCTCTTTTCTTTGCCTCCACTGAATCTAGCTTAAAATTTTCACTAATACACTCCCACAAATCCACATCTGTCAGAAACATTTCCATGGCAAAGGCCCATGAGCCATAGTTGGCCTGGCCAGAAAGTTTCTCAAAACTACTAACATTGGTAGCACCTTGCATTTTTGCAATTCGAGATCAGATACTCCAAATCACCTGAAAAGGAACAAGAATGTTCCTGGGCCCATAACCTAATGGACTTTTGGTGAGAATAAATGCAGGTTATCCATTTTCAGAGGGTATTATTTAATTAGCACACAATAAAGAAAATTATATTTGAACACAACATTGTTCTACTTCTGTAGACATATATAGACAGCTAATAACAAAACAGTTGCAAAGTAACAATTGTCGATGATACTCTCTCTCACTTGACAGAGGAGGTCCTATATTACATCAAAAAGAAAGGGATCGATTATGATCAAACTTTCAGTCCCGTGGCTTAGATGGCAACAGTTAGAAGTGTATTGGCCGTCGCAGCCAGTGAGAACATGTCGATGATGCAATTCGATGTTTCAACAGCTTTTCTTTATGGGTCACTTAAAGAAGAAATTGTCATGAAACAGGCTGAAGGCTATGATGATGGTTCTGGTCGAGTATGTTTGTTGAAAAAAAGTCTATATGGCTTGAAACAAGCTCCAAGATGTTGGAATAAGCGGATTTTGGTCTTTTTCAAACAAATCGGATTCAAAGTTAGTGACTCAGATCCTTGCTTATTCATAAGGAAGACGCCGTCTGGTGGTAAACTGATAGTTGCCCTATACGTTGATGATGGGTTAGTCGCTGGAACGAGCCAAGGCCTTATTGACGAGTTCATAGGACAAATGAAAAATAGGTTTAAAATAACAACCCAGGCAGCTTCGTATTTTCTTGGAATAGAAATCGAGAAAACTGATGATGGATCAAAATATCACAGGGATCGTATGCAAAGAAAGTTCTTAAAAGATTTGGTATGGAACATTGCAGACCAGTAATGACACCAATAGTGAAAGAGGATCAATGTTAAGGTCAAGACCAGTCTTGTGATGTGAGCATCTTGTTGAAGAATTATGTTGACAAGTTGTTGGTGCATTAGCATATTTAATGGTCGGGACTAGGCCAGACATTGCCTACGCAGTCAGCGTAGTTTCTAGGAGCCTTGAAAAACCCAATCAATAGGATTGTGTAAGGGTCAAGAGAATACTACGGGATTTACAATATGCCCCAGAAAGAGGGATATTATACAAAAGAGGTTACAAGACCGGCTTTATAGAATGCTACAGTGATGCAGATCATGGTGGGGACTTGAATACTGGACGTTCAACCACTGGTGTACTGTGCATGTATGCTGGAGGAGCCGTGTCGTGGATAAGCCAACGACAGACAAGCGTGGCTATATCTACCACCGAAGCGGAAGTTGTAGCTGCCAGTGAAGGCGCTCGGGAATTAATTTGGCTATCAAGACTTATTGGAGATATGACCAATTTGAAGGGCCTGCCTATCCTTAGAGTGGACAATGAAGCTGCAATCAAGCTTGCTGAAAATCCGGATTACCATAAACGTACTAAACATATTCGGATAAGACACTTCTTTGTCAGAGAGATGGTGACAAATGGAGAGCTGAATGTTAGCAAGGTCACGACTGAGAACCAGCTTGCAGATACATTCACGAAGGCTTTAGCCAGACCAAGGCTGCAGAAGCTTTTAAAGTTAATAGGTCTTCATTGAGAGAAGATAATAAGGTTGCTTATAGATTGCAATGTGCGACCTCTTCCATAGTTCCAAAAAGAAGTGTCATCACATAGAAAAACAGTGTTGTGTCAATGTAACTTAAATATGGTGTTCGTTGTTGAAAAAATAAATAGAACTTGTATTTGTGAAGTAATCTTTCTTTATATTAAACTCTGATGGTAATTCTACATAGGATCAGTTCAGGCCTCACTAGTTAGATATTTTCATGACCAATAATTAATTCACACCAATTATCCTAGCCTAAATTAGGATACCTTGCCCTACGAGTATAACTATAAGTACTAGACAACGGATCAACATACATAGATACTAATATTACATAAACAAACATTTCTGCTTATCACACAAGTGATTGCATCTTGCGGGATTCGAACCAGCGGCCGTCTTCGCAGTCAGGGTCAATAACCAATCTAAAATAATTTGTTTTTATGATCGGTCTTAAACTAATCGATAAAAATAATAAGATTTATGAGCAAAATAAAGTCTTTAGATGTGTATCTACTTAAATAAAAACAAACTCAAGTTTCAAGTATTTTAAAACGATCGAGATCGTGACCTTCAAATTGTTTTAAAACATGTATGCCCTCTAACAGTTGGTGAAATTATATGAAGTAGGTACCTAACTACTAACCTCGTAATAACTGTCTACAAAAGGACACACTATTATTACCTACTTATAGAGGATATCTTCTATCTAATCTACACTTATAATAAAGCAATAGGAACGAAATAGTCTATACAAATAAGATAATTTAAAAAATAAATGGTCTAGGTTACTTGAAATAAGCTGCTGAACACAGGCCCCTTTTTGAAAGTTTTTAAAAATCGTGTCTGTCTGTATGTTTGTTCGCGCATCACGTAAAAACTACTGAACCGATTGCGATGCAGTTTTCACTGTTGGTATCTCAAACCGATGAGTAGAAGCCGAGCAATCGAAAAAAACTTTTTGACGTCTGAACGAATTTTGATCAAATGTTAGTATATTGGTATTTTAGGCCTTGGAATAGTACATATAGTACTTTTAATCTAGAGAAATAACCACGCGAGCGAAGCCGCGGGTACAGCTAGTACCCAATAAGTAGGTAACTAATTACATAAATTAGTGGCGATCCGACATGGTCGTGATAGGTTAGAAGACGAAGGCGGGAGCGAAGCGTAGCGAGCATAAAGCCCCATTATAGCTAAGAACCATATTGTTTACCTCAGCTTTGAAACATAAAAACCCGCAGTTAAATTGGTCCATTCGTTTGAAAGATACGATTCTCACGTTTTTTTTCAACTCCTCCCACCCCCCCTTTTTTTCAACTCCATCCACCCCCCACATAGTTAAGAACCATCTAGATCACATCAGTTTCAAACATAAAAAACGAATCAAAATCGGTCCATTTGTTGGAGATCAACGATCCTAACCCCCCATCCCCATCCCCCCCCTCCTCCCTCCCATTATAGCTATGAACCATCTCGTTTACCTCAGCTTTCAGGTATAAAAACCATTCGTTTGGACGCTACGTTTCTCACCCCCTTTTCTCCCCCCCCCCCTTTTTCTCCCCCCCCCCCCATATAGCTAAGCTAAGAACCATCTCGATCACATTAGCTTTCAAACAGAAAAACCGCATCAAAATAGGTCCATTCGTTTGGGAGCTTTCTTATGAGGATGTCACAAACAGACACACACACACACACACACACACACACACACACACACACCCTCTCACACAGTGATTCACACCCTAAACTTATAACACCCGTCTCTTTGTTCGGGGGTTAAAAATGTAAAGCAGTAAGCAGTTTAGTTAACAATAAAAAAGCCGCAAGTAAATTGACAGAATTCTTTTCTGTTTTTGAGTTTTTTCTAAATTATCTGAATTTGAATTATTGTGACCTATTTTGTTGTAACAATTTGACGGTTTAATTCAAGAAAAAATAAAGCATTGAAATTGTAAAAATAACGCATAGAATATGTAAATGCAAAAAAAATACGGAACAAAATATTTCAATAAGTACGTGATTTGATCCACGCACGTCTGGGTTGGCAGGCAGAAATACTCCCGCTAAATCAGATAGTATAGTGGCGAGAGAGTCGAAATTATGGTACTCTTTTAATGTTTTATTTATATTACATTTAAATTACCATAACTTTGAATACCTATCCCGCAGGAACCCTATATTTTTTGGGGATAAAAGAATCCATAATTTTAATACATAACATGTACTTTGACTGTGCCAAGTTATAACGCATAAAATATATAAATGCATAAAAATATGGAACAAAACATTTCAATAAGTACGTGATTTGATCCACGCACGTCTGGGTTGGCAGGCAGAAATACTCCCGCTAAATCAGATAGTATAGTGGCGAGAGAGTCGAAATTATGATACCATTTTAATGTTTTATTTATATTACATTTAAATTACCATAACTTTGAATACCTATCCCGCAGGAACTCTATATTTTTTGGGGATAAAAAAAAAACATAATTTTAATACATAATATGTACTTTGACTGTGCCAAGTTACACCAAACTCTGACCAGTAGTTTCAGCGTAATATGTGCTCTTTTAAATAACTTTTAACCCCTATCCTACGGGAACTCATGATTTTTTCGGGATAAAAAGTATTCTAAATGTTAATCCATAACATAAGCTATGATTGTGCCAAGTTGCATCAAAATCCATTCGGTAGTTTCAGCGTGATGCGTGTTCAAAGAGACAGACAGACAGACAGACAAAAATTAAAAAAATATCCTTTTTGCACTCCATATCGATTTTGAAGTTTATCTCAATTATAATTTTCAAAAAATATTTAATGTACAGATTTAGCCCAGTTACAGTTTCATTATAGTAATAGATAGATAGATAGATATTCTCACTAAGCAGGCGTTAATGCTGAAATCATATAAACATTTATTTAAATGTTTCAGTTCCAGCTTTAACCATAGAATCAAGAAGCGTTAACTTAGCCGTCGAGACGTCATTCGTTTTCGATCCCCAAGACATTAAAGAAAACGCCACTTTTCTTCACAGAATAAAAAGTGTTATAGACAAACTCAATAGTGTCCTTGCTCCAGGAACTCTTTTCAGACAGGAAGTAAAATAATATAAGGTTCTCAAAAACTTTCTAACTAAAGTCGGCAGCGCGTTGATTCAACTTGACGATAAAGATGTAAAGAAATTCACTGAAGAATTCAGCTCTGTCGTACAGGAACTACTAAAGAAGAATGCTGATTTAAAAGAAATCGTAGAAGAGAAACAAATAATATCGTTTATCACAAAAACTGTTGAAAATGAAAGTTGAGATCGCTAAATACGTAACGAGTGACGACAGCAACGCTGCTGTTAAATTCCTAAATTAACAAATTTTACGACGAAACAGACGAGGCTCAAATGAAAAAGTTGCTGAATACATTTTCATTTTCGAAAAAGAACAGTGATTTCAAGAAGTTTTTGTCTAAAACTATAGATTTAATTGTTCAAGCGTTATAAAAAGTCGAACGTTTTGTTAAAGCAGATTTTCAAGCAGGAGTTAAAGAAATTCACTCGATACGTTAGTCCAGCGTACAAAACCCATAGAAACAAGGATAATAACCGGCGTTTAAGTTTATCAAACGTAGCTCGTTCTCAAAACTTCGTTGGAAACAGTCAGCAAGACAGTGACGTAGAAAACAGTAGTTCTACGGAAACTGCGAATAACCCGAAGAAAGATGGCGAAAACTTAAATATGGCCGTGCACAAAAAAGATGACGATGTGAAGCTTGAATTGAATGTGAATAATAATTGATGTAAATTAACGAAAAAGAGGTTACAATAAAAACTTATTTTTAAACTTTACTAATGTAGAGTCAGGCCAACGAAAATAGAGGCTGATAAATTCAGCCCGCGGATTACAAAAACACATCTGGAAAATTCATGTTACATTACAAATACAATACAAAACTCTTTAGCGGCACCAAAAAACAGAAATAAAAATAGGAGAATATTATAAAAATGTAAAACCATGGACGTTCTTGTCGCTAAAAACCATGGACGTTCTTGGCGCTAAAAACCATGGACGTTCTTGTCGCTAAAAACCATGGACGTTCTTGTCGCTAAAAACGATCTCAGGCAACCTTTACTTTATGATCATTTTCTAATGGAAAAATTTGGATACGGAACAGAAACGAAAAAGAAAAAAAATGGGAAGTGTTATCCTTTCAGACACGAAGTTAATCAATATTAGCCGTGTTTGGATGTTCAGTTTAAAATACTATACCAATATATGGCGTTACCGTCCCCGTAAGACGGGTTCAGATGCTGTTCGAAAATGCTGATGCTGATGGATCGGTGGTCCAACCAACTTGGGTGGTCCCGGTAGCCGAATTGGTTCGAAGCATGTGCCGCGCAGAGGCATGGATGTCGCATACATCGAATCTCCTCCAGGATCCAAATTTTCCAATTAGAAAATTATCATACTTATAGGTTTACGCTAAGCAGGCGTTAACTGCTAAAATCATAAAAACCTTTACTTTATCTACCCAGTTATTGAATTTTGCGTGTTAAATTCAGTCTATACTTTCATTGGCCTGGTTCTACTCATTTATTTCAAGAGGACTTAGGAAATCGCAAAATCAGATGAATTTGATGGTTTGCTTCAGGATAAATAGTCAAAGACCTTAAAGATTCAAACCGACGCGATTTTGGTTGCAAATGGTTGCCATATAAAAAAGGCATCCATCAAAAAAGGTGCGCAAAAAAATATGCAAAAATTGTTTTGTTCAGAATTTATGTTTATTTTTCGGCAAATAATATAGTTGGGTCGCTTCTTATGGTTAACAGCAACTAAAACAAGATTTATCAGCAAAACATGCAGTACCGCACTGGGGACAAAAACCCAGACTAATCCGAATGGATGGTTACCCTACTTGAAGCTAATTTGGTTTTTAAGGTTGTTAAAACAGGTAGGTAGGTACCTATATTGGTACTTTTGGTACTGGAATAATTCATAGGATCATTATATCCCAGAAAAACTACCACGCGAGCAACGCTGTGGGCACAGCTATAGGCAATAAGAACGTTAAAGTGTGTACAAAGAAGGTAATTTTAAAAAATTGGTCTGAGCTACTGAACAAGAATAAAACATTTTTTAAATTCGTGTCTGTCTGTTTGTTTGTCTGTACGTTTGTTCACGCATCACGTAAAAACTATTAGACCGATTGCGATGCCGTTTTCAGTGTTGGATAGCTTAGGGTTTGACCAAGACCTGGGGTACTTGGTATCGTAATTCAATGATTAGATGCCGAGCAATCGATAAAAAACTTTTAAACGGCTGAAGGAATTTTGATCAAATGTTTATTGTAGGTCTTGGAATAGCACATAGAGTACTTTTAACCTAGAGAAATGACCACGCGAGCGAAGCCGCGGGCACAGCTAGTATCCAATAAATTTCTAAACAAAAAATTTGAACCACGGACGGGGTTCGATCTCGCATTCCGTGCATCTGCGCGGCACATGCCCTTACAAAAACGCCTTTTTTTCTTTGGTTGGGTTCGAACCCCGTCCGTGTTTCAAATTTTTCGTCTAGAAAATTATTAGATAAGTATAACTAGATAAATGCTAAGATCAAAAACGTCAACAAAAATAAGTAGGTACGTCTACTCTTTTACGCCAGTAAGCAGTAATTTAAAATCTTTGGTCTCCTCACCACCCAACCACAGTTTGCCTAGGTGTATCCAACATGTATACACAAAGGATATACTTACCGACATAAGCTTACTACGGCCAAACTCAAATAAATAAAATACCAAATTATTCAGTGTGTTTTGAATAGAAATACCGATCCATCCGACCTACATATTATACACCGTGACATTGAAGTTGATATTATTCCTAAAAGTATGTACTCAGTCCATTCAACACAATGTATCTGTAGATTCTGTAGCACTAAATATGAAAAGTAAATAACTAATAAAACATAAAACTAGGCATTTTTAAATTTGTCAACATTCAAACTTGTTATGCGACGTGAGAAAATCAATAAGTGAAGATCGCGCGCCTGGTCGAAGCTGGAGGAGCACCTGCGCCGCGGCCATGTAGCGTGAGCAAGGTAGTAGTTAGTGAAATAGACATTTCAGCTTAGGGCTAATTACTTTTTGGTCAGTTACTTATATAAGTATATTTTTATATATTTTTAAACTGACATGATCACGTACACTATAAGTATATATACTTAATCATAAGAAACGGGATATTTACCACGGATACTATTTATATTGAGTTCCCGATATTTCGGCACTGTTGCAAGCGCCATGATCACGGATAACTAACGGTAACTGCAAGTGAAATAGTTTTGAAGTATTTTTTTATTGAATTCTCTATAACGATTCTAAATAATGGACTGAATACATGCATCAAAGATAAATCGAACTCAATGTCACGGTGTATAATTACATAGAAGTTTTTTTTACGAGAAGTATACACAATATCACCAAAAAAAACGGCATCGTTTGTAATATCCTTGAGAACTGTGACAGCTTCAACGCGTCTATCACGGACGAGGTCTTGCTGCGATCACAAAATATCCTTTAGCTACCTATTCACCATGGTTACTTGTACTATTATTTATTCTGTGTCGTGGTCGAGACCGATCGGCATAACATGGTCTAATCTAATGTAATGTGTGCTTGAATTGAGGTTTGTGCGTACGAGCGGATCGCCGCTATCTTGAGTGCTTCACTCTCGAATTTGGCGGTGAAAAGTCTACATTTTTGCCTATGATCAGTACCAGGCTAGTACTATTATTTCTTCTGTGACCAGACCGAGTGTTATTTGTTTTCCTGTACGTGATTAAAATCATTTGTAGACCCCTAAAACCCATGAGTTTCATGGATGGAGTTTGATATAATAACTGTTCTTCTTATTATATCTATAGGTACATCCAATAGCAACGAGTATACAAATACTACGTAAGACCCAATAGTTCGCGTGACAGTGTTGTAGGTGGTTCTGATCTTCGTGAGACATTACAACTTATTTTATTTTTCAGTTGCAAATGTTTGCGTTTAATTGTCAGTGAACTAATTACCTAACCCAGTTTAGTTAATCACAGGTAGTTTCCTTTGTATTTATGGCGGACTAAAAGTTAGATTGCATTGAATTTCAAATATGACTGTCTTAGAAATAATAGATGTTGTCAATTTTTAAAACAATGGGCTTATTAACATAACTAGCAGCTGCTACTACTGCTCTATCTACGCCTAGAAGTTTAGAACGTCTTGCTTGCTTGTCGTATGAGGTAGTGCTGGCTTCGGATGTCAGAGCATGTCAGGCCGCCCTAGTCCGTCTGACATGCCGTGCCCTCGGAAGCACAGAGCGATGGAAATACGCACAAAAGTTATTCATTAATTAGATAAGTAATTCGTCATGAATTATGTAACGTGTTATCGACGTTCTTACACACTATAGGTAAATCAACTTTATGTTTGCAGGCTACGAATTTGAGCATTTTCTCAATGCCCCAGCCAGCGTTATAGTAGTAGACATTTTGATAAAAATATGTAATAAAACAATTTAAAAAAAATTAAAAATATGATCTTGCTGCTCGGGATTAAAACGCTGGGTACGGCGTCAGAGCTCGAGGCTTGACGCTTGTGTCACAGTAAGGACTATATATGTGTGTTCAAATCAAGCGAGGCTACAGTTTCAAGCCGTGAAATTCAATAATGCTTTGCGATAGAGTCGATTTTGCTATGAAAAAAGTGATAATCCGATTGTAACCAAGTTCTGTAATTGGGCCACTGGTCATGTAAAAAGAACGCTCGAAGAAAGTGGAGGGGGTGTGTTTATACACTCGCTCACAAAAGTACTAGTTCTATTGTATTAAATAATTATTAATTAGCCTTTCGCTACCAAATGGACCACCAAAAATATAGAGTTAGCCACCAAATAGACCGATAAATCGCCTAATGCGCAGCCGCTCTTTTTACAGGACGCGACCTATACTATTATTTATTCTGCGCTTGTACCGAGATGGTCAGTTTAATTAGCGTAAATCGATGTCGGAAGAAAGAGTATTTTTTTATTGCAGACATTTCCACACGTTTCTTTTACTGTTCATTTGCTTAGTGAAAACACTAATGTATAATATGCGCCGCAAAAGATGAGACTTGACGAGCGTCAGTAGTGGGGAGCCTGCGCAGGTATAGTCGCGTACGAAATAGTTATCCATTATTTGTATATATATTCTGGGATTTTTCGATGACATTCAGAATTAGGTGTATAGCAATATTATATTAAAATTCTTTACAATATTTATTTCGAAATAATAAATTTTAAGATAAAAAATGGAAGATTGTCTTAGTCACTGTCACTGTTAATAAATGATACACCAGCGGGAAGATCATTGACTGGGACGCGGCCACTAGAAGGTACATCGAAAACCAAGGTCTTTCAAAATGCGGCGTAGACTTGTATTAGAACCTGGAAAGGCAATATCATCGCGCAACTTCGCTAAAATTTTATTAAGGGTCGGCAGTTCCTTGTTCGTAACATGGAAGTTGTGAATACATCTTTTTATCACTCCTTTGTCAAATTCGTCTATATCAGTTAAAAGTTTGGGCCTTGACCTTATTTTTCCAGGAGTGCGGAAAATTGTTAGTAAATCGGAACTATTTGCTTCCTTCACAATTCTTTTTACTGTAATTAATGATGTTTTAGTTGCAGCCGCAGTACGCATTTGTACTTGCTTCAAATTTTGTACGCCTTCCTTTGCTTCTTTTAACATATAGGTATAAACATCGTAAAACATCTTCCTACTTTGTCTTCTTAATGTTTTACCTCGAGGCATAGTCAATATTTCACAAATTTACACAACTATAAACTACGTAGAAATGTATAAACGCACGTTGCACTCGTCTGTACTTCGGAGTCAAGCGGTGCGTGCACGGGGTGACGAGAACGAGAGGCAACTAACGCGCATGCGCAGCGCCATACTACGCCCCCCCGCCGTCCTCCCGCGCCCTTTCCGACCTATAAATCGTCTACTGCGCAAGTCAAACCACGTGGCATCTCAAGTCTCATCTTTTGTGGCGCGTATTATACTTGATTTTATACATTTAGCGGATTAAATTTGTAAATCCGATTAATCCCACTCGAAGTTATATGTTCAATAGTTCTAGCAATGATCGGACAAGCTAGTCACAACACAAATGTTAGGAGAACCATCTCCTAACATCATTAGTGACTAGCTTTGTTCACAACCGAATATCTATATTTCTAGAAAGGTTTACATTAAAAACATTAAGTATACGGGGTGAATTTTTCAAGTTGTGGTTGGCTAAACCAGAAATTATGAGGTTTAGCGAAAAGTACTCAAAGGAGTCTCGGGCCCGATTTTGATGAAAACTAAAACTGCATCTTTCGATTTTTGAAAAAAAAACAATATTCCTAGGCAGGAATCGAACACGTTGATTTTGGAAAAAAAGCACATACTGTATTATTACACCATTCGATAGTGTCGCTAATAAGGATTGAATTCTGGGACGCTAAAGCGGGCATGCTAAATAACACTTATAGTGCTATTTAGCATGCCCGCTTTTTTAAGCGACTTCACTATAGATAGAAGACGGTTAATTATGTTCGACTGTAGGTATGTTTGTTTTTTTTTTAATGTATGTCGGTCGATTTCTCCGTCAATTGTGGACCGATTCATTAGCTATAATGGGGGGGGGGGGGGGATTCGGGGGTTATATATTTTTTTAATTTGTGCTTGTTAAAGAGTTCCATTTCATTCCAGTGAAATCATAGATAATATTAGTCAAAACTAATTCAGTTGTTTTATGTGTAGGTTATTCATCCTTGGTTTTAATTTAACAACGCCCTAAGTCTAAAGTAAGTTTAACTATTTTTAACCGACTTCAAAAAAGGAGGAGGTTCTCAATTCGACCCCATGTTTTTTTTTGTTACCACGGAGCTCCGTGATTCGTGAGCCGATAACAAAATTTTTTTTTTTGTTTTCAAGGATATACTTTCTGATTGGTCCCATAGAAATTTTATCAAAATCGATTCAGTAGTTTTTTAACCAGTTCAAATAATAAGAAAAATTTGGTTCGAGGGTACGCGAAGTACGAGAGTTTGAAGTAATTATTAATAATTATTATCTTTGGCATATATTCTTTCTGATGTTTGCATAAACTACTCAAATTAAGAAATAAAATCATTATTCCAAAAAAAACGACTTTGGGCAGACAGGTATGTAATAATTTTGTTGTAAAGATATTAGATTTAAATGATGGCTCGGTTTGGCACTGCCTTCAAAAAACTCTTTCTTATCTTTTGTTGTATCTTATGCATTATGATTACATTGGTAATTTCAAGAAAGTGTTGGGTCTGGCTCAATTGTAAGTATTTTATTCTTTTTAGTGGTTGTTTACAAAAAACATTTCAAATATGAAGTACCCAGTTTTCTTTTTGAAAAATATTTTTTGTTTCAAATACATAACTATAGAAACTTGCTAATAATCCGCCCCAGCGCTGCGTTGGGGCGTTTTTGCCTACAGGACAACGCCAAGTAGGCCCGGGTTTGGGGCGGCTATATTTAGGGGGTAAAAATAAAATGTTCTTACAGACATAGTAGATGTTGATGATTTCTATCATTTACTATGCTAAACTTGGCAAGAGATATTGAATTTCTGACACAAATGACATAATGTAACTAATTCTAGAGTATATGTAAATTTTGGGGACATTGTAACGGGCAACTATAGTAGTTTCTATATTTAAGCTCAATATTGGAGCTGAGAAGGAGGCGGCTGGGAGCCGCGGTCGGATGACGCAATACAACATCATCAATCTACAGACATTAATCTACAGGAACCTTCTGGAACACACCAGTGGAGCGTAGGTACCTACAGAAGTTTCCCGAGCTCGCGGTAAGTATATACCTACAGGCCAAGAGCGGATCCAGCTTTCGAGTCAGGTCAGGGTCACACTGAACTGGTTCCAAAATTATACAATACTAGCTATTCCCCGTAGTATCAATCGCGTACGTAGCCTATGCCACTCGGGAATAGTTTAGCTTTGAATCAATTTTCAAAATCAGGCTATAAGTTGTAATAATCTCATACAAACAAACACAATTTTTACCTAAAATTTTGAGCCACTTAGGTACCTATATTTTTATTGTGTTATGTAGTTATGTGAAAAAACGAACGTATTTGATCTATGATTGCGAAACATACAACCAACCAAGAAAGCGCGAGCGAAGCGAGCGCGAAAATTTTGAGCTACTCATATTTATTAGTGTAGTTATATAAAAAAAAACTGGACGTTTATGATGAAATAGCATGTGTACAAAATATATTATATTATTAAGAAAACGCGCAAATTTTGAGCTATTTCCATTATATTATACGAATGTGGAAACAGAATATACCATTTAACAAACGCAAGTGCAGCGTACGCGAAAATGTTCGGTAAAAATTAGCCATTAATGGAATTCCTCAGCTTGCAAAAATAGGTAATATCACAAAGGCGCGAGCAAAGCTAGCGCAATCATTTTGAACTAAGTATTTGTGGTCGTGCGTATGACATAAGATGAAAATTAATATGCATCCACTGAGCATATAGATATATGAACGCAGCCAATAATAACAAGGCGCGAACGCGCAATATTTTTTAGTTATTCTTGAAATGTTTGTTAAAACTGAAGGAAAACAAGATTCTCTTTATCCTTCATTCAACAGGCAATAAGAGAACAAGGGCGCGAGTATAGAGAGCGAGAAAATTTGGAGTAATTTCTAGTAACTTTGTGTTTCATCAAAACATGATATTATTATAAAGGCGCGAGCGAAGCGAGCGCGGAAATTTTTAGATATTTCTATTAGTGGAACAAATAAACATGATTACAAAACAAACGAAATAATTGGCGTAAGTACATAAATTTCATCCGAACCCCAGCTCGTAACATAAACATTATCTTTTTCGTATATTTTTTATTGACCCTTTACTTAATAAATATTGAGAATTTATAGTTTTAAGAGTAGTTCTTATTTTATCTATCATTATTAAATTATGAAGTTCATATTATTAATACTTTATTGAGATAGCGGTCAAACACAAGCTTTTCAATATAAAAAAACGCCTAAATTATAAAAGTGAATACAAGTTTGTTTTTTTTTAATTTTATGATGAGAAAATTATATACATGAAACATAAGAAGTTGCAAGGAATAACATAAATTGTAATTTTAAAACTTTCTAACGCCTGACAAAATGTTAGTAGCATTTACCTTGACAAATGTGACAGGAAAATTCAAGAGGTGCTTCGTAATAAAGCGGCAGATTCTCGCTGTATCTCTATTGCACGCACCACCCCAACTAATTGAGATGCAGTTAAATAGACGAATATCCTTTTGACCTAACCCACTTACCAAAAAAATATAGGTCTATCAGAAAATCAAGGACAAGCCGTGCCTCGCATTCAAGGTTCCAAGTACCTTTTTACTTCTTACTTTCTTTATTCGATACGTTTTAGTCTCGTGTCAAGGTCAGCTAGTGTGACAAGTCAGTGAGAACACGAGTCAGTCGCCTTTTCTTGTCGTTTATAGTTCATAGTATTTTATTGGCAACAAATATCAGTTACAGGTCCAGGGTTCAATACACAATTAAACATTAGTGAATTACAATAAAAATATTATAAAAATACATGAAATTCCTATGATTCAGAAAAAAAGATTTGTTGTCAACACTTAATTTCAAATGTCAGTAAAACAAACATTTAAAAATAAGTCATTCAAATATTAAATAATTGAATAAAAATAAAAACGCTGTCACATACATAATGTAATCATATCATTATAACTATAAAATGTCTGCTCAACCACCCATTTTTTGAGTTTCTTTTTAAACGAGTCCCTAGAGGGCGAATCCCGAATACTTCCTGGCAGCCGGTTGTATACCGCTGGAGCCATCACGTGCACGAGTTTAGACGTCTTCGTCAGCCGTCGTGGAACTGCTCGCAGTCGATGTGCGTTACTTGCGCTGTACCTGTGACCGTCGCCGAGTCTCGAGTACTCCTCTGGGTGGTCTTTGGCATACAGAGCTGCCTGAAAGCACACCAGGGCTGGGACGGTTATTATGCCCATGGTCCGGAACAGTGGCTGCGCCGATGTCTGTTGTGACACTCGCGCTATGGCCCTCACTGCTCTCTTCTGCATTCTGAAGACGCGCTCCCAATCGGCAGCACGCCCCCAGATTTCAATGCCATACTGAAGTAGAGTGTGCACTGACGCAAAGTAGCAGCTCCGGACCATGCTGTAAGGTAAAATGGCGGAAACTCGCCACAGCGCAAAGCTAGCACGTCCAACTTTTACACATAGCTTATCTATGTGTTTCTCCCATGTCAGACCACTATCAACATGGAAGCCTAGGAAGGAAGTCTTAAATACGTTTTTAAATACGGACGTTGCATGGGTCGAAGGAGAGTTCACTACGCCACTTCGAAACACGTTTCACTGACGGTGGGTTGCTATATATTGCTCGTTTATTTTTATTTAGATAATTATACTTACACTGGTAAATATGAAATTGTTTTAATATGATATCTCTGTTAGGCAGTATTTTTTCGATTAATTGTTTTTTTTTTAATAATCTATAGCGGAGACCAGCGTTGCAGCAAAGCAGTGGATCTGCGATGCGATGCAGAAGATGATGTCGAGTAATAATAAAGTCACAGCTAGAATGTTTATGTCCTATATTAAACACTAGCTGCGGCCCGCGGAGCCGTGTGGAATATGATGATGGATGATGAAAAGTAGCCTTTGTGTTAATCCAGGATATAAGCTATCCTCGTACCAAATTACATCCAAATCCGTTCAGCCGTTTGAGCGTGGAGCAGTTACTAACAAACATACTTCTAAAGATAAAAGATAGATTGTGCTAATCGGTTTTTATGCATTTTATAACGTTTTGTATGGACTGTCAGTTCTAATGTATGGAGTTCTGCATCGCGCATACGAAGTTTCCCGCTCGATTGAGAATATTTATCCATTTTTAAAACACTACGCTCTGATTGGCCCTTCTACGCTTCTCTTCTTCTTCTAGCGTGTCAATGATTCGTTAATTTTATTATGTTCCAAGTTTATATATAACATTATTGGTTCCATCCATCTTCCATCAGACCTTCAAAATGTTGGTTGTAAAAAGAACACCTTAGGCAAGTATTGGAAGACAAAATTCCATGTCTCTATCTTTAAAAGAAACCGAGGCTCATAGCATTAGGATCATAACCTGACCTTCCACCGCCTTTCAAAATATTGTTTGTAAAAAGTGCTCTTTACGCAAGTATTTGAGGATACAATTCTATATCTCTACATTTAGGAGGAACCGAGATGCATAGGCTTATGACCTGATCTTCCATCAGACATTCAAAATGTTGGTTGTAAAAAGGGCACCTGAGGCAAGTATTGGAAGACATCATTCCATGTACCAAACAAACTCAATAACTCGTCGCACCGCAAACGAGTGACGAGTTATATTATTTTCGAAAATGCTGCAGCAAAACTGGAATACGATACGATATTTTATACCCAACATACTAGTACGAGTTTTTTATAGTTTTTGAACAGGAAACGTTTAGTTCCATACATTTTCTTTAGTTCCTGCAAGTTTACGCTAGAGACGCTGTAGCAAATAGTATTTAGTATAGTTTATAGTTTTCGTATAAAAACTCGGGTAATGACATCATTATGCTCACTTAAAAACTCGTACTAGGGGTAATGACATCATTATGCTCACTTAAAAACTCGTACTAGGGGTAATGACATCATTATGCTCACATAAAAATCCCGATAACCAGAGCTCTCTAACTTTTGTATTCATCTGTTTCTGATTCAGACGCTGCAGTAGCTAGGTAGGCAGCAAGGCAGTTCTATGTACTTACGTACGACTGGAATGATATCTCTTTGATACAAAAGTGGTCTTACCGTAAACGTTTACGAAAGCGGGAAGTCTCTTTCTCACTCGTACAACGTTTTTTTTTGTCTTAGATGATATTGGCTGTCATCTGAAATTAGCACTATAAAAAAGAAGAGACACAAAAACAGCTTCAGCTCAACTTCCTTAGTTTTTGTTTAAATCGTGTTTAAGGGAAATAATCGAAATCCCGTTTTTACTACAAGGAAGTCGTTCCAGTTGTAGGTACTAGAAGTACATATATACTACTTTCTTGGTAGGCAGAAGCCACCATTTGTTCTTCTTTTTTATCTGGATATGTTTCTGCTCTGTCGCATACACTGGTCGTTTTCTTTTTAAATAAATAATAGTTTAAAAAAACGAATAAACACGCTTTACATAGAAAACCAAACAAAAAAATAAAAAATAAATTTGTGTAAATAAGAAAAAAATGTTTTATTTCAAAAAAATCGTGGGGTGCATGGGTCAATAGTTATAAATATTTCATTGACAGATATGAGATATTTTTTTTATTTACACTATTATTTTATTTTATTTTTTAGTTTCGTTTTCTATATAAAGCGTGTTTTTTAGTTTTTTTAAACTATTATTTTATTTCTACTTTTTAGTTTTTTTTACGAATTAATGCATTGTCATCGGTCTTTGAGAGGTGAGCAAAATTTGAATGAAATCTGACCGTTTAAAGTGGGTCAAAATAGCGTCCAAAGGAGTCGGTTACAAACATACAAGTGAAGCTAATATAAATCGTATAAAAAAACCCACTCACTTCCCACACCCCTCAGTTCCCCCGACTCCCCCTTTCCCCCCACTCTCTGCTTACTTTTCCTCGAACTGTTTACTTTGACATCTGTCACTTTCACACATGTCACTTTGACACCTGTCACTTTGACACCTGTCACTTTGACACATGTCACTTTGACACCTGTCACTTTGACACCTGTCACTTTGACACCTGTCACTTTGACACCTGTCACTTTGACACAATTATATTATCGCATTTAATTATGTCGATAAGTAAAATTGGTCTTTTGGTTTTCCACAATGGTGTCTACGAGTTTATATTTTGTAGCTTACTCGTTGTCACACCAAGCAGTGTGACCACGAGTAAAAATAATTCCTCGTGGTCACACCAGTGTGACAAAACGATGTGACCACGAGTCCGTCGCCAAATAATTTGACATACAGCGTGCCATGTTTCGCATGAAAGGTATACACTCCACAAGAGTGCGGGCAATTGTCACGCTAGCATTATTAATGCGAAAGTCTGTCTGTTTGTTACCGTTTCACTAATAAACGGCTGAACCGATATTGATTAAATTATACAAGGACGTGCATATACCATAGGCTATATTTTAATTTAGCTGTTTACCCCGGAAAAATTACCACGAAGGCATAGCCGCGGGCCGCAGCTAGTCAAATATAAAACACATACAACTATAATTTGACATACTTATATTTTTAACTGATTCTATTTTATTTACTTTCCTGTGAATACAAAAATACATTTCCCTAAGATTGTTTATCAAGGTATATTAAAGTATTATGAATAGCTACATGTGCCCACGGCTGTGCCCGCGCGGTCATTTTTCTGGGATATCAGGATCCTATGAGATATTCCAAAATCAAAAGTATCAATATACCAAATTTGACTAAACTTCTTTCAGACGTCGAATCGATTTAAACGGTTTCATTTATCGATTGCTCGGCTTCTACTCATCGGATTGAGATACCAAGTACACCAATTATTAAGTCAAACAGTGAAAACGGATCGCAATAGGTCCAGTAGGTTATACGTGATGCGCGAACAAACAGAAAAAAAACCCATTAAAACATATTATATTCTTGTTTAGTAGCTTATGTAAGTACCCTAGACCTTTTTTTTAAGGTTTTTTTTGCTTGCTCTTTTACTTTTATTATGAGTATCTTCTATTTACTTATAATAAAGCAAAAGTTTTATTATGAGTATCTTCTATTTACTTATAATAAAGCAAAAGTTTTATTATGAGTATCTTCTATTTACTTATAATAAAGCAAAAGTTTTATTATGAGTATCTTCTATTTACTTATAATAAAGCAAAAGTTTTATTATGAGTATCTTCTATTTACTTATAATAAAGCAAAAGTTTTATTATGAGTATCTTCTATTTACTTATAATAAAGCAAAAGTTTTATTATGAGTATCTTCTATTTACTTATAATAAAGCAAAAGTTTTATTATGAGTATCTTCTATTTACTTATAATAAAGCAAAAGTTTTATTATGAGTATCTTTTATTTACTTATAATAAAGCAAAAGTTTTATTATGAGTATCTTCTATTTACTTATAATAAAGCAAAAGTTTTATTATGAGTATCTTCTATTTACTTATAATAAAGCAAAAGTTTTATTATGAGTATCTTCTATTTACTTATAATAAAGCAAAAGTTTTATTATGAGTATCTTTTATTTACTTATAATAAAGCAAAAGTTTTATTATGAGTATCTTCTATTTACTTATAATAAAGCAAAAGTTTTATTATGAGTATCTTCTATTTACTTATAATAAAGCAAAAGTTTTATTATGAGTATCTTCTATTTACTTATAATAAAGCAAAAGTTTTATTATGAGTATCTTCTATTTACTTATAATAAAGCAAAAGTTTTATTATGAGTATCTTCTATTTACTTATAATAAAGCAAAAGTTTTATTATGAGTATCTTCTATTTACTTATAATAAAGCAAAAGTTTTATTATGAGTATCTTCTATTTACTTATAATAAAGCAAAAGTTTTATTATGAGTATCTTTTATTTACTTATAATAAAGCAAAAGTTTTATTATGAGTATCTTCTATTTACTTATAATAAAGCAAAAGTTTTATTATGAGTATCTTCTATTTACTTATAATAAAGCAAAAGTTTTATTATGAGTATCTTTTATTTACTTATAATAAAGCAAAAGTTTTATTATGAGTATCTTCTATTTACTTATAATAAAGCAAAAGTTTTATTATGAGTATCTTCTATTTACTTATAATAAAGCAAAAGTTTTATTATGAGTATCTTTTATTTACTTATAATAAAGCAAAAGTTTTATTATGAGTATCTTCTATTTACTTATAATAAAGCAAAAGTTTTATTATGAGTATCTTCTATTTACTTATAATAAAGCAAAAGTTTTATTATGAGTATCTTCTATTTACTTATAATAAAGCAAAAGTTTTATTATGAGTATCTTCTATTTACTTATAATAAAGCAAAAGTTTTATTATGAGTATCTTCTATTTACTTATAATAAAGCAAAAGTTTTATTATGAGTATCTTCTATTTACTTATAATAAAGCAAAAGTTTTATTATGAGTATCTTCTATTTACTTATAATAAAGCAAAAGTTTTATTATGAGTATCTTCTATTTACTTATAATAAAGCAAAAGTTTTATTATGAGTATCTTCTATTTACTTATAATAAAGCAAAAGTTTTATTATGAGTATCTTCTATTTACTTATAATAAAGCAAAAGTTTTATTATGAGTATCTTCTATTTACTTATAATAAAGCAAAAGTTTTATTATGAGTATCTTCTATTTACTTATAATAAAGCAAAAGTTTTATTATGAGTATCTTCTATTTACTTATAATAAAGCAAAAGTTTTATTATGAGTATCTTTTATTTACTTATAATAAAGCAAAAGTTTTATTATGAGTATCTTCTATTTACTTATAATAAAGCAAAAGTTTTATTATGAGTATCTTCTATTTACTTATAATAAAGCAAAAGTTTTATTATGAGTATCTTCTATTTACTTATAATAAAGCAAAAGTTTTATTATGAGTATCTTCTATTTACTTATAATAAAGCAAAAGTTTTATTATGAGTATCTTTTATTTACTTATAATAAAGCAAAAGTTTTATTATGAGTATCTTCTATTTACTTATAATAAAGCAAAAGTTTTATTATGAGTATCTTCTATTTACTTATAATAAAGCAAAAGTTTTATTATGAGTATCTTCTATTTACTTATAATAAAGCAAAAGTTTTATTATGAGTATCTTCTATTTACTTATAATAAAGCAAAAGTTTTATTATGAGTATCTTCTATTTACTTATAATAAAGCAAAAGTTTTATTATGAGTATCTTTTATTTACTTATAATAAAGCAAAAGTCTGTACAAAAATAATGAAATAAAAATAGTCTAACTGAAAACGAAAACATATTTTAAAACATGTTTTTCTTTACGTTTGTTTGTTCACGCGTCACGTAAAAACTACTGGACCGAATGAAATGCGGTTTTCACTTTTGGATAGGTTAGGTTTGACTTAAAAACTGGGTTACTTGGTATCTCAATTCGATGAGTAGAAGCCGAGCAATCGATAACTTTTTGACGACTGAAGGATTTTTAATCATATATTTGTATTTCAGGTCTTGGAATAGTACATAGAGTACTTTTAACATAGAAATGACCACGCAAGCGAAGCAGCGGGTACAGCTAGTAGAGTATATATGTTTACTATTTATTTACATGACTAGACAGGTTGTAATAATAAATAATATTCCAAACTACACACAAAGTATTTATTCGAAACTTTTGCTTCAATCATTTCAAGTAAATGTTTTACTATCAATGAAAAAATTTACGTAACCACATGAAAAATACTAACTCGACAAAACAATACTTCGTTCGATGTAATTCTAATAATTAAGGCAGTAATGTCGATTTGACGTTTTTGAAATTGGTCAAGTTGGTTAATTAAGTAGTTGGGTCGCGATTGCATTCCTTGCTCCCAATATCCCATATGCCTGTTTACTTCAAATAGTTTTAGGCAATAGTATTAGAACGCCCTACTTGCCACTAAAAAACAATATGGCGGACGGTAGCCGCCATTATATCATACCAAAATTCACTAAAAACCATTTGGCTGTTTATCTACTTACGTCTTGATTTTTTAAATGTTCGTTATTTTGTCTTCGAGTTTGATTATTTTCGCCCGTCTAACGAATATCTTTATCTGGCCACATTAACTTTTAGTCCCGTTGTGTCTGTGCACACACCGCACGTGTCGCGATAGACACGAGCGCCACGTGTCGCACTTGTACGGGGACTTAAATTCTATGTCACAATTATCCAATATGGCGGACTTTATGCACCATATTGTGGAATGTGGAAGTGAAAAAGTCACTATAACAATATGGCAAACGTTAGTCGTAACATATTGTCTATTTAAATCACACTTAAACCAAAAATGCCGAATGTTTAATAACAAAAATGTCTTAATTTTCATTATTTTTCTGCGAGTATTGACATTTCGCTCTTCTAGGGAATAGTTTCAGTTGGCCACATTAAGCTGTTTAGTCCCGTTGTGTCTGTGCACACGCCGCACGTGTCGCGACAGACACGAGTGCCAGCTGAACCGCGCCGCGCACGTGTCGCACTTGTACGGCGCCGCGCGGCTGTGGAGGCCTGTGATGTGGCTGCTGAGCTTCGTTTTGTTCTGAAAGAGTACAACTATGGTTAGATATAGCGTTACATACATATTGCTACACAAGCATACATTAAACATTTATAAAAAAAAATAGATAAGAACCATCTCGATTCAGCATTCAAACAGAAAAAAAAATGTTGTTTATCTGATTTATTGTAAAGAAACTATACACTCACAGCTGACCTTAATAAGCGAGTCTAGCTCCGGTTGCTGCGAAATGACGTCAATGTGTTAGAAAAACTTCTAAAAAAACGATGGGCATTTCTTATATTTATAGCTTTTATTACATTATCTGCATAATTCTTAAACTTCTTTAAAAAAAACTGTTTTACTTAAAATATTTTTTTATATTTTTATCGTGGTGGCGGCCATTTTGAATTTGGAATTTTATGGTGTACTGTATTCTAATACTTAGCCCTTTAATGTGATACCCATATTGAGAAGATTGAAAAAATATAAATAATCCACCATTTTATGGTGGCGGCCATCTTGGATTTAAAATGATACTGAAACATAATTGTATTGTCATCAGAACTAAAGGTGTGTACAGTAGGCCAAGCACAATTTTTTCAAACATTCGTATCGCATGCGTACCGTGTTTACCAGAGCAAGACGATAGTCGCCATCACAACACCTTGCGTACGACTTGCGTACGACTAGCGTCTTTACGTTAGTGACGTATTTCTAATGTAAATAAGGATGGGCTCGGTTGAACGAAAGCCGGCCAAATTGAAAGAACAAAGAACGAATAATTTGTTTGAAAACCTAATAATATAATGTATGTTCT
The DNA here is from genome assembly GCA_946251855.1 of Alsophila aescularia. Taxonomy (NCBI): domain Eukaryota; kingdom Metazoa; phylum Arthropoda; class Insecta; order Lepidoptera; family Geometridae; genus Alsophila; species Alsophila aescularia. Next base: position 66,659,464 of record OX276373.1, read on the forward strand.
GTGAAAACTCCTTTTTTTTACAAATTGTCTATGAACGACATTTCTTTCGTTGACATCAGGGTTGCCAGAATGTTACTTTTGTAACATTTTACGTTACTTTTGACCCCCTCATGTTACTTTCATGTTACACGACTTAAAATGTTACTTTTACGTAACTTTTACGACTAAAATATATATATTCAAAGGACATGGCCAGTTCCTGCCTAGAATGTACTTTGACTGTAGTAATTGTTAAAATTCACAAAAATAAAATAAAAGTTATAGCTTGTGTTATGTATCTCTAGAACTCCAGGCTTTAAAGGGCTGCTAATAAAAGTAATTAAATTGTTCTACCTGAAAATCAACCACATTTTGAATGTCTTACGTTCCGTTTAACGAAATGTATGTACGATGATAAATAAACTTCTATATGACAAATGTATCAATAATTAAAGTGAATGCACATAAGGTTTATTCAAAATGCATTTTGTATATTGCAACATTTTTCTATTTCATTATTTGTTTGTTATTTCATTTATACAAATAATACAATACGATTTCGCACTTTCACTTAGCAAAAACGGACTACGAGAAATGTTAGACATCTGTGATTTCACAAAATGTCATGTCACTTGTGAATGCGATATCCATTGGTTCCGATGCACTTGCATTCGTGTGTACTGTACCATTTAACTCTGATCTTGTTATTGCATTCTACAACCGACGACCTTGGCCTTCTCCCGGACTGATTTCTTCGACGAATTCGAGATATTATTATTTACTATTCGAGAGTGATTAGGTATCTAATAGGCAAGCGTGCTACACCTTCGACCACATCATTGCTTTCCATCAGGTGAGATCGTGGTCAAACGATTGCATAGTCCGTAATAAAAAATAATAATATAATATTTCACTTGTTATTATACAAGACTGCGGACTCAGTTTTGCTCACGTTTTGGATAAATATTTATACAATTGATTTGATTATGAGGTGTATCAACTGCAGCACATCCACACGTTTGCAAAGGCATAATAATGCGTTCTCACTATCAACGCATTTTCTGATGATACTTACACGATGGCTATCAATTGAGGTAAGCATGTGAAAATGAATTTTAATTGGGCTATGTAAAGATTGTGTCTAATAATAGTTATTTTTCAATGATAAAATCTATAGTTCAAAAGATTTTCTCAAAACAAATTCAAATGGAGTGCCTGATAGGTTTTTGTGACCAAAAGCGCCTGTATAGTTATTTAAAATGCGTTTCAGTTAGTAAAAAAGCACGTTGCTATCTTTAAAGCTAGAAGTTCTTGAGAGATATTGCTTATTTGCAATTAGTAATAGAGTAATCTTGAACACGAATAACTTTAAATTATTGATGTACATAGACTTTTAATATCTAGGCAGAGAGCGCTAGCAAACCGGGCCGTCCCCTTTTATTCAGTAATAAAAAAAGCGTGAAATGGAACGCATCAAAGGAAGTTTTCGTTCATCGTTTTGGCGCATTTGATTTTGAGCCATCATCGTCTCGAATTCGACGAAACGCGAAATGGACCAATCGCGTATAAGTTGAATTGTTACTATGAACTGTAGGTGTGAAGACTTTTTGACCGAGCAAGTGCAAAGCGCTAGCGTACGCCTCCGTGTCAGCTTGGGCAAAAATGCTTTCGTATGTGTTTCCGACTGTCCGGCTGTTTTCCACTACAGGTAAAAATTCTCATCCAATCTAGACAAAACTTGGTATACAGGTTTAACACATGTTTTTTTTTTTGATTTTTGATTGGGGAACGGGGGGGGGGGTACTTCCTCCAAAAAGAGGGCTACTGAATGTCTCCACCTTATTAGATCTGATTTCAATGGTATTTTTTTTATTTTACTGTGACAAAGACGTTTTCTTCATAAAATAAGATAATGTTACTTTTCTCGTAAAAATGTTACTTTTTGAACTGTCTCGTGTTACTTTTGACTGTCGGCCACTGGAAACACTGGTTGATATATCATTTGGTTTCGATTTGGAATTTATTTCAGAAATACGAATTCGGCACCGCGGACAGTTCGGACGAAAAATGGCATATGATGTACAAGCTCCACCACAAAAAGTAAGTAATGTGACAAGCAAGTCATTCACCTGATGCTAAGCATCACACCTGCCAATGATGGTTGTATTTTCACTTAGGATATCAAGCTGTAAAGTTTTGCACAGCACTGCACTGAGCTTGTCGCAAGGTGGTCCTCCGAGGGTATGGCCTACTGAGCTTGTTGCAAGGTGGTTCTCCGATGGGTATGGCTTACTAACTCAAGGGGGCGACTGTCAGCAAACAATAATACGGTACAGGAACACGGAGGAGTCTACCAAACAAACCAATAAACACGTAGTGCACAAACAGCACCAAGTTCTGTGCCGCTCTTCCTTCAATGGGCAGTGGAGGCTTCTCAGCTGCAAGTCTTCATACGAACACCTGCATTGCTACATGGCACAGCTTCTGTCTATTGCATACTATTTTAGACACATTTCCTTCAACTATGTGCAGTAAACTTTGATTTTAAAATTAAATGTATTAGAAGCGGGTATTCATTTCGTTTAAATTCTGTTTTAATAAAGTTTGTACAAGGATAGGTAAAAACATAGTTTTGCCAATTAAAGACAATGTCTGAATGACATAAAAGTATATGTGTGGGGTGATCAAAGAATATAGTTACTCTCTACCGAGACGGTGATAAAATATGAAAGAGGTTATAATTTTGATGAGGAAGACATTGTCACAAGCTGTTGGCCCAGTAGTTTTGAATAGGTATCTCTTATTTATTCCTCCCTATTTAATGTTTCAGATCGGCACACCTGGGGACAAGCCGGTGGTGGAGATCCCTGATGAACAATGAATGGAAGCCTTTTCAAACAATAGAAAGAAGAATGATGATGCACTTGTTTGTTGAAAGAAGTTTTAATAAATCTTGTTATTTATGAATAGTTCTGATTAAATACATATACTGTTTATTAATTCAGTGGTTTTATTGAAGTATCTGTAGCTCTAGTCAGTGCAGTGCTGTGTTCTAGTGCTAACGCTAACTACGCGGGGGGGGGGGGGGGGGTTGGTCGACCCTGGGATTGCAGGATTTCTCACATGTAGGCACACATGGTAATGAGGAGGCAGATAATCCGAAGTACTTATCCAATACAAAAGTTACATCCCATTAGAATGAGTATTTTGATATTGTCTCTCGAGAAAATGAATATGGTACAGAACAATGCAAAGTGAGCCTCCTCGTATACCATGATGTGCCGATATGAAGTTGAGTAGGAAACTAATTGTGAATTCTCATAGATTGCACTCGACATATGCCTTTAAACACTTACGAAGAAAAACAACAGCCCCAACTGTGATCTAAGTGGTATTTCGAAACATGTCTACCATTTTCTGATGGAATGAATACGTCTGGAGTGCACCTATGAGAGAGGAATTATTTATTTAAGGTGGTAAATGTAAACCAACTTGATGTGGGTCTGTTCCAGAGCATCTTAACTGCGCAAACATCTGGCACAGCAGGGATGCTCTATCAGTCCACATATAGTTTGGTCAAAGCGGTTTGAAACTAGTGTGTATACTATGAGACTGACATATTCATTGGACAACTAAAATTCCTCTAAAATAAACGGACAACAAAACTGTACCCCTGGTGGTACGGTGAGTCTTTTAAAGTTAAACCATACCACTAATAAGTACCTAACTAGCTATTTCCCTACTTTTGGAGAAATTAGTCAAAGGGAGAAAGCCCATCCGTTTCTCCAAGCACCATTATTAAATAGGTACCTACAACAAATGTACCAGTAACTAGATTTATTTGCCTTATTGTACCTAGAAAAAAGAATGAAAGAGATTGGAAGTTTCTTTTCAATAAATTTGTTTATTTAAATAATAACAATATAGCCTTTTATTCAGATCTATTATTTACATAGTATAAAGATAATAATAGAAGAGAATTAAGTATGTTGTTGTATATCTACTATTTGCTTCTTTTCTGTAGATCTGTTTGCCAATCGGCAAAGGCCTCCGCCAACCTTTTCCATTCATGTCTTTCCTGAGCCACTCTGTTCCACATCACTCCTGCCGCTTGTCTGATGTCGTCATGCACAGAAAGGGGGGGATGGGATTTCAATAATAGTTCTGATTTAATACATATGTTCTTTATTAAATCAATGGTTTTATTTCTCTAGTGTTCTATAGCCATGTACAAGTGATAATTTAGGTAGCAGTGACAAGTAGGCGAAGCGAAGGCCCTTTCACTTGTAACAGTGCAGTGCAAAACTGATTTAGATTATTTCTTGTACCTCATTACCGTTTTCTTTTAAAATGTTAGGAGGCGATGAGACTGATTAGTTTGCTTGTTCTTCTGATTCGGTTATGTTAAAATCCATGAACATGTTCAGACCTTTTGACTAATATCACAGCTAATATCTCTGAAAGTAGATACATAAGTAGTTAGGCTAGGTACTATCGCAGTCAAAAAATCATATGTAGCACACTGTGTGCATTAACACCTAAATTGCTATGTTTAGGTACTTGTTACTTTTTAATAGTGTAGCATTCATTCAACTAAAAGAGTGTTAATAACTTTTTGATGATAAAACTCTTAAATTTAAACGCCCCGCATGCTGCAACATTTGACGGGTTAATTTTAAAGTTGACATATAATTTAATGACCTGCTCGGTCAGCAGATATGAACCCATAGAGGTAGTATAAAGCAGTAAGCATAATTCAATATCTTTGTATGAGGTTATAAGGTTTCCTATATTTATCTTGAGCTTAGAGAAATGATTATGAGTACGGGCATATCTTGAGTGACCGTTTTTGTATTGATAAAAACACGATGCTCTACACAAAGATCTTGAATTATATATTATACACAGCAGCCATTTGCTATGCTTCACTCGTTTGTTTAGCGGTGTGGAATCCGTCTTGTTTTAAACATTCTTGGTACCTAGAATTAAGACTGAAAAAATATTTTTTTGTTTGCATTCTTTCACTTTCTTCTTCTTGTTTTCAATTTATCTTGTAGCAATTTAAATAATAAGTCGCCCCCCATTCCGTTTTCAGTATCTAAAACAGTTTTTATGCATATAATATACAAAAGTTTTATAGGCAATAACATAACCTCAACATATGATCTATATCTACTTAGTTGAAACATAGGGCTACAAAAAATGTTATTTAACTTAGGTACCTACATAACAAACTATAAAATACTAGAATTAAACAATATTATTGTCTTGTATATAACATTCTTGGTACCTAGGTACTTACTAAAAGTATGATATTTATCTTCACATTTTATCGCTTTGTTCTTCCTGTTTTCAATTTATCTTGTAGCAAATTAAATAATAAGAGGCCCCCCATTCCATTTTGAGTATATAAAACAGTTTTTATACGTTTAAAACACACAAGTTTTCTAGTAGCATAACCTCGACTTTTGCTCAGTAACATGGTCATTAATATGTTCATATTAGAAACATAGGGCCACAAAAAATGTTATTTAACTTATGTGCCTACATAAAAAACTATAAAATACTAGAATTAAACAATATTATTGTAATTCAATACCTTACGCAAGTATTTTCACTGACAAAATCTACGTGAATAAATTTGCGTACGTTCACCGTAGCTTGACGTGAGCCAGCCTGCGTGCTCATGTCAAAAAAATATTTGTGATCGCTGTTTTGATACAAAATGTACTAGGTTACGCTAGGCCTGCGATACGAAGACGATACGCAGGCGACACGATAGTATTTCTGCTGCCGAAATTAAGGCTGATTAACGCCCGGTAGAGGCGCTTATCAAATCTCATACAAAATGGTTACGCTAATGATACGAACACTTTCTCGCAAATATTCGTGATTGGCTTACAGGTCGCGTCTTGTAAAAAGAACGCTGGAAGCAAGTGGAGGGTGTGAGTGGTGGGTGTTTCCACATGGGTACACTCGCGCACAAAAGTACTAGGCCTATTGTTTTAAATAATTGTTAATTAGCCTTTCGCTACCAAATGGACCACCAAATAGATAGAATTAGCAACCAAATAGACCGATAAACCGCCTAATGCGCAGCCTAACCGCCAGCGTTCTTTTTACATGACGCGACCTGTACAAAGCTTCTGATCAATCTGTCAAAAGGAAGGCGGTAAAATTTCAATTATTAGAAATGGCCCAAAAGCAACAACAAGCAGAGCAAGGTAAATAAAACCGTTTAAAAATAGGTCCAATCGTTTGGGAGATACGATGCCACAGACATACATACATACACACACACCCATACACCCTCACACATACCCTCACACACACAAACACACGCGCACACACAGAGAGACACTAAACTTATAACACTTCTCTCTGTATGCATTTGGGGGTTAAAAAACTAACGTGAGCGATAGCCACCAAATAATGACCTAACTGTGCTCGCTTTCTCTTGGTTAAAAGTAACCTATACACCATATTTCGTTCAGCTATCTGATAGGTTTTTATAAATGAATACTATTTTTACCCGTGTACAATGCTCTGTTTACCTACACAGTTCGGGCGACTGAATACGCCCGTTTCGCCCGGCGGTCATTTGTGATTGATTAGGGAAAGAGTGAATACAAGAACAAGATGTCTGGAAGAAAAAAAAGATTTGTGTATGCTGTATGGATTTATTTCAATTAAAATAAAAAATGCCTTTCGGCAAAGCGGTGTGTAAACCTTGTTATAATGAATTAATGGGCTTTAGCGAGAATGAAACACATTTAGAAACATGTGTGACAGAAATGGATCGCAAATAAATATACCACTATGTTTTTTAAAAATGACTGACTGTTCAGACTTTTTAAAAGTTGATTTTAGATAATTTTATTAATAATTGCATTGGTCACCGAAGGGTTAAATAAATAAACATTGAATTGCTTTTCTCTTCCACATTAAAAAAGAAGCAAATATAAAAAAAAACATTAAAAATCTGATTTAAATGAAATAAATCCGATATTATTGTTTTTTTTAAAGAAATTATAATTTTTATCAAAAAGTATAGATAGATATTATATAGAACGCTTCCTTACCGGGAATGATTTGCCGCAGTGATCACAAAGGTGTGCAGTGTTGCACAGCTTGTGAACAACCTGCTTGTGCAGATACAGCGACGTGTGGCTTTTGAACACCTGTGGAAATTAACAACTTGTTTATTGTTGGCCGAGCGGCTAGTGACCCTGACTGCAACGTCAACAGTCGCAGGTTCGAAACCCGCAAGGTACAAACGTATGTTTGATGAGCAGAAATGTTTGATTCCGAGTCATGGATGTGTATATATTCGTTGTCGACATAGTTTTGTGCTAGGAGATTTGGTAAAAGTCCAGGATATTTATTGTTTACTAGCTACGCCCCACCGCTTTGCCCGCGTGGACAATGTTCATATAAGTGTCTAATTATACAAATAATAAAAATATAGTTCCAATTATTAAATGTAAAATATAAAATCCTACTGCTATCTATCTTCTATATACTATAATAAAACTGTAAATGGGCTAAAGCTGAACATTAAATATTTTTTGAAAATTATAATTGAGATAAACTTCAAAATCGATATAGAGTGCAAAAAGGATATTTTTTTAATTTTTGTCGGACTGTCTGTCTCTTTGAACACGCATCACGCTGAAACTACCGCACGGATTTTGATGCAACTTGGCACAATCATAGCTTATGTTATGGATTAACATTTAGAATACTTTTTATCCCGAATAAATCACGAGTTCCCGCAGGATAGTGGTTGAAAGTTATTTAAAAGAACACATATTACGCTGAAACTACTAGACGAGTACTAGTGGAGTTCATATTATGTATTAAAATTACGAATTCTTTTTATCCCCAAAAAATATAGGGTTCCTGCGGGATAGTTAATCAAAGTTATGATAGTTTAAATGTAATATAAATAAAACATTAAAACTGTATCATAATTTCGACCTGCTTGGCACGATGTTGTGTGGCACAGCGGTAGTATGCCAGCCTGCTAACCTAGACTGCCTGGGTCGAAATCACGCGCTTCTTGAAATGTTTTTGTCCATATTTTTAAGCATTTACATATTTTATGCAAATTTTTACATTTTCCTGGATCATCATCGTCATTTCCTGAAGTAAACCGTCAAATCGTTTCAACAAGTTCTTAAAAAGTTAGAAAAAACTCAAAAACTGAAAAGAATTCTGTCAATTTAGGTACTTTGTTTTTTTTTAATTTGTAAATTTTACCTGAAGTGCTTGTTTAAAAAAGAAATAAATTATCATTATTTTATAATTTAAAATACTTCATAAAAAAGCGCCCTCTTGCGGCAGTTTTCATTAGTAACCAAACAGCTTTCTGTTTTACATTTTTAACCCCCGAACAAAGAGACGGGTATTATAAGTTAAGGGTGTGAGCGCGCGTGCGTGTGTCTATCTGTGGCATCGTAGCTCCCATACGAATGTACCAATTTTCATGCGGTTTTTTTTGGTTGAATGCTTATGTGATTGAGATGGTTCTTAGCTATATGGGGAGGGGGAGGTGGGAGGAGGAGGGTGGAGGGGGAGGGGGAGGTGAGAAAAAGGGGTGAGAATCGTAGCTTCCAAACGAATGGTCCGACTTAGATGCGTTTTTTTATGTTTGAAAGCAATCGATGTGCATCGATGTGCATCAATGTAATCGAGATGGTATAGTACGAGTATAGATAGCACAATGGAGTATCCTACTTCCTTAACACCCTCTGGTAGGACCTCTACACTTGAGAGCGTAGTAACTGTACTTATAATAAAACAATAAGAACAAAAAAGACACTACCTACATAATTTACCAACATCAACAACTCAAGCGAATAAACCAAAGGCATCAAAGTTCTGCCTCCGATTTGACTAGATGGCGCTGATTGACCTTAAAACACGCAAGCATTGCATTCACTGCAACCAACGGTCCCGCTAAATTCAAAATTATAAAGTTTTTCGGATTCGGCTCACACACGGCTAGCACTAGCACGACCTCCAGGGGCTTAATTCTCAAATTAATTTTAAGACGCCAATTCCACGCCGCCTGCGTGGATTTGGTCGTGATTCCACGCAGGCAGCGAGGAATCGGTGTGGAATTCGCGTGGAATTGGCGTGAGTGGTCATACAGAATCCGGGCCCTGCTCTCAAGCCCTTGCGACTGATTTAAAAACTGGGGTACTTGGTATCTTAGGCCTTGCACGCACTGCCTTGCGGTGGAACGCGGTGCGTTTATTCTAGCATTTATTTCAAATTGTATTATATGTGTTTATTTCATCGCAATACGTGCACTTCTATGAAGTGTCATAGAAGTGCAAGTGTGTTATAACGCATATTCTGTGAAGTACGGCACTCCGTACTTCACATAATATGCGTTATAACAACACAAACAAGGCAAGGCAGTGCCTTATTCCGATGATTAGATGCCGAGCAATCGATAAAAAACTATTTGACGGCTGAACGAATTTTGAAGAAATGTAGTATAATATTGTACTTTGTAGACCTGGTTCTCTGGACCTGGACCAAACCTACAACTGGTCTGGTGGTGGTTTGGCTTTTGGTCCTGGAATAACACGTGTGGGCTAATTTTAAATGAAATGACCACGCGGGCAAAGCCGCGGCACAGCTAGTAAAGAATACAATAGTAAAAACTGTCAATATATCTACGTGTTATTCTAGGATCTAATGTATCTAAATATGAAGTTTCATCAAAATCTTTTCAGCCGTTACCGTATTTACGTTATGAAGCTGAGTAGTAACAAACATACACTTTCGCATTTGTACATTACATTAGGATAGGATAGACTGTTCGGGTCCGTCTGTCTCTAAGTCCTATATGTATGGCAACGAATCTCCTAAAATAAAGTCTTGATGATCATCATCAGCCCGTGTCAGTCCACTGCTGGACATAGGCCTCTCTCAAAGCACGCCACTGAGTCCGATCTGCGGCTCTTCTCTTCCAACTGCTGCCAGCCACTTTGCATATATCGTCGCACAACCTAGCTGGAGGGCGCGGGCGCCCTACACTGCGTTTACCGAGTCTCGGTCTCCGCTCAAGAACACGCCTATCCCAACGGTTATCAGTCCTTCGACAGATATGACCAGCCCACTGCCGCTTCAGCTTACTAATCCTAAGTGAAAGGGCCGTTGCCCGGCTAAGGAAACGGACCTCCTTCTCAGGTAAAGGCGAGGAATTAAAACAAGATGGCAAATTCAATAACAAAGGGCTTTATTACAAAAAAAATAGAAAAAGCACACATGAGTTATCGAATATTGGTACTCTCCCCTTTACTGAGGAATTCAAAAAGAAATATTTTACACTTATTTTAGTTTGTTCTGCATCAAAATAATTATAAACAGCAAGATCTTATAATAGGAAATATTACTAACTTAATACTCAAAACTCAAAATTCTCAAATGTGATTACAATTTCCTCAAACATATAAATTCTAGTACTTAACTTCGGCCTGTATGTTATGAATTTACTATAGTACTGGAGAATCCTAGGCCAATAAAACTTAGAGAGTCTGTGCTCAGCAGATTAACATGTATTGGTCACAACGCAACGGAATATTCTTGTCTTTGCCTTAGAATTTACTAAATTAAAAGAGAACTAGTGCAAACAGAGTGTGTGTGTGTAAGATTGTGTTCCCCAGAGGGATATTAAACTCTAAAATAGAAAGTAAACAGAAAGTAAGACAGAAAATAAACAGAAAGTATATAGAAAGTAAACAGAAAGTATCTAGATAATAACAGAAAGTATCTAGGTAATAAACAGACAGTATTTAGATAATATCAGAAAGTATCTTTCAACAAATATAGGTATTATTAACACGTTAGAAGGCGAAGACTTCCCTCGCTACCGTAGCTCGCTGTCTCAAAATGATTTGGAGTGGACCAACCTGGAGGCTTCCTGGGACGCCGTACCGTCGTCTCGCGTACCGCCGCGGAACGCCTCCTTACTCCACTCGATCAGCTCCTACTGCTTGACCACGAACGGTGGTGATATCTTCTACTGGACAGGTGGTGTGTTGGAGTCCTTCTGGAGTCCCTCGTAGACCGGCTTCTTCCACGAACGGTGGTGAGCCCCGGGTGATCGCGCACAGCAGCTCGCAGTGGTGACGACAATAGCCGACCGTAGATGCACGATATAACCTGGCTTTTGCACTCGTATACTTATTTCGCCTGTAACAGGACAGCTTCGTTCTGGACAGCGTGCCTCGGTCGTTTTGTTCACACAAGAGAAACTGCGTATTTTTCTGCCGCCTCAGATGTTCACGCAACCATATTTGCGGTCCAGGGTTATGTCTGACCCTGCTCTCCATGAAAAATAGAACTATCAAAGAAAATATGTACAAAATATTATTGGACTACCCATTAAATCTTTCTTTCTCTATTACTCCAGTAATCTTCTCCTAGTAATGAGCCTTCCCCGGGACAGATGTTCATGCAACCTCATGCGGTCCAGGGTTTACTATACTCTCCACAAAAAACCTTCATGTAAAATCCATGTTTTGACCCAGGCTTCTTTAGTTCAGGTGTTGTCATCCGCACCCGTGTATCCGGCCATCAGTCTAACCCGGCTAAGGTTATTCTTGCCTGAAATTCGCGCATAAACATATGTGCTACAAAATTTGTCACACCACTAGGGCGTGCAAAAAAAACCAGATCCGTCGAAACCGGCACCACCCCACCGATTTTCCGAACACGACAGAATCTATAAAAAACGATCATTATGTATCTCCCATAATATACGATCACCAAAACAAAAACACTCTCTGATTAGTCATTCTTCATGTATATACGCAAAATATGTGTATCGTACGCTGACAATGAGAGGTGAGCGAGAGAAAGCACAAGCGGCCCTACCCCTCCTCTGAAAATATGGAGCTTTCCTCAGCTCTTATAACATCTACCGACATCTCCAATACCACTAAGGTCTGAAAAGTATAAGATATGTTGTGTATGGATTAACTTTATTCATTACCTGAATGCAACAATATCCACAAAAGGATGATCAATGTGTTGTCCACAATTCATGATCAAAAAACTTCTCCAAGTCATCACCGGTACCATAATGGCGCATAAAAATGTGCCTCAAAACTTCGACACCCTGTATATACTTATGTACAAAGTTCCATTCTATCAAAAAAAAAAAAAAAAACTGTTACTAACTGTAAAAAAAAAAGGTTACCAAATATCAACAATTACAAAAATTTAAGAAAAGATTTAGCCGATGGAACTAAAAAAATAAACTAGACAAACCTAATCTATTCAACCAACGAAAACATCACAACCTAACTAAAAAAACAAAACTAGACATAAGCAATGAACCTGAAATTGTTCAATGCTTCACAATAGAGGTAGATTTAGAACGGCACTAACCCCCAATCACCGCTTTATGGATTTTGAATTGACGGACTTGTCTTTGTGGTTGTTGACTTTAAAACCTGCCAAACAAATAGAACCCTACTAAATCTGCTCATCTTTAAAAAAAGAATATAACGTCATTAGGCGTGCTCCATTTGTGCTACTGCATACTGTTGTGCTAAAATAATAATGAAATCCTAAAGAGAAAACTACTGCCAATAGATTAAAAAAAAAAACTACGGAACCTCACAAATATTTTGAATGAACCCTAAAAATCCAATGAACAGAAGGAAAAATGTGTGTGTTTTGTGTAATTAAATTGTTCTATAATGTTTTGGAACCGATATGTTAAACAATATATAAAAAAAAACTGTTGTGTTGTGACACACTTGCAATAAAATGGTACGTACCTACCTACAAAGTAAAAGTCACTCTACTAACAGATCTATACTGTTTTAAATATCACACCAATACATAAACCAATGATAGAAAAAAATACAATCAATTACACTTGAATCACCATTAAATACACATAATATTTTTCCTAAAGCAGTCAAATAATATACAAAGTTTTCAAAATAACATAAACAGTATTATGGGTTCAACACACAAAGAGATATTATAGTTTAGTTTCACACAGTAATATTACATGTGACCACGGGGCAGTTGGAAGATACTTTCATGTAAACACCTGTAACACCTGTTTGCTTGTAATTATTTTTAAGCGTTGTGCCTATTATCTATTACAAGAAATCCTCTCTGATATATGATGCAGAAAAAACCAACAAATTTACATTGAACGCCACTGTACCTGAGCGCCAGTTTGTAAGAGAAAAAATAAATGAAAAAAAATATATGTAAAATATGAAAAAATATATGTGAATTTATTCAGTTGGGCGCCATTGAAAGGGCCGTTGTCCGGCTAAGGAAACGGACCTCCTTCTCAGGTAAAGGCGAGGAATTAAAACAAGATGGCAAATTCAATAACAAAGGGCTTTATTACAAAAAAAATAGAAAAAGCACACATGAGTTATCGAATATTGGTACTCTCCCCTTTACTGAGGAATTCAAAAAGAAATATTTTACACTTATTTTAGTTTGTTCTGCATCAAAATAATTATAAACAGCAAGATCTTATAATAGGAAATATTACTAACTTAATACTCAAAACTCAAAATTCTCAAATGTGATTACAATTTCCTCAAACATATAAATTCTAGTACTTAACTTCGGCCTGTATGTTATGAATTTACTATAGTACTGGAGAATCCTAGGCCAATAAAACTTAGAGAGTCTGTGCTCAGCAGATTAACATGTATTGGTCACAACGCAACGGAATATTCTTGTCTTTGCCTTAGAATTTACTAAATTAAAAGAGAACTAGTGCAAACAGAGTGTGTGTGTGTAAGATTGTGTTCCCCAGAGGGATATTAAACTCTAAAATAGAAAGTAAACAGAAAGTAAGACAGAAAATAAACAGAAAGTATATAGAAAGTAAACAGAAAGTATCTAGATAATAACAGAAAGTATCTAGGTAATAAACAGACAGTATCTAGATAATATCAGAAAGTATCTTTCAACAAATATAGGTATTATTAACACGTTAGAAGGCGAAGACTTCCCTCGCTACCGTAGCTCGCTGTCTCAAAATGATTTGGAGTGGACCAACCTGGAGGCTTCCTGGGACGCCGTACCGTCGTCTCGCGTACCGCCGCGGAACGCCTCCTTACTCCACTCGATCAGCTCCTACTGCTTGACCACGAACGGTGGTGATATCTTCTACTGGACAGGTGGTGTGTTGGAGTCCTTCTGGAGTCCCTCGTAGACCGGCTTCTTCCACGAACGGTGGTGAGCCCCGGGTGATCGCGCACAGCAGCTCGCAGTGGTGACGACAATAGCCGACCGTAGATGCACGATATAACCTGGCTTTTGCACTCGTATACTTATTTCGCCTGTAACAGGACAGCTTCGTTCTGGACAGCGTGCCTCGGTCGTTTTGTTCACACAAGAGAAACTGCGTATTTTTCTGCCGCCTCCGTCGATCTTAATTACGTGCCAACTATGTAAACTAAACTGAGTTTACGTCCGAATTCAAAATCCAATCCACAGGCTTCTCTCTTGTATATATACTATCTTTGTTTTGCATCTTCGAGTAGCATTCTACTGAGATCTTGAACTTCCGGTTATCTCGAAAAATCCAGAACTAACTCTGTCATTTGCTTCGTAAAGTAGACCTTGTCGGCCTAGTAATACTGGTCACTGTCCTCAGGCCAGTTCTGCTACATACCAGCCAGCATCCGGTGTTTACTTGAACAAGTCTATAGAAAAAAAACCAACTCTCTGGAACTTTGACGTGATTTTTGCATTATGTCAAAACCTTCCATGGTGTGGTGACCATCGCAAGCGATTTCTAGATTTAAATTATTTTCGACATATCAAACGCTGCATTCTGTAATTATTATTTGTTAGCCAACTTAAAGATGCGACCTATTCTGGATTTTTAAACAAGCCGTTCCTCTTCCAAAGTTATCCAGAGCCTGAAATATTCCTGGAACGTCAATTATTAATAGCAACACTAAGAAGCTCGCTACTTGCCGACAGAGATCTCCACTTAGTTTCCACCTTTCTTCTAGTTCACGCCACTTGTAGCTAGCTGTCGCTGCGTGGATTAACCATTTTATCTATTTTGAGACAGTAGATGAAAACTTTTCCCTTTCACTCGCAGAGGCAAATTCAACCATTATTTCTTGATTCTTAGATAGGCGAAATTATCAATCTGTCTTCAACAAGAAAAGCTTTCATTATTCCTTTAACGAAGAAAGTAGCGCACGCGTGGTGGAGTTCGGCGTTTTTTACAAACTCGGCGTCTGGTTTTCAGATACGGAGAAATCACAACTTGATCTAATAGAAAAGACGCTGCTCCTCGTCAGATGGCGTTGTACAATATATTCTATTATCGAGATCTATAACAAAATCTAACTTGGAGTCATGATTTAACATGTTACATGACTATGTCGACAACTTTGGTTCTCTGCCGGATCATCTCATTCCGGATACTACCTTTCAGAGAAACCCCGAGCATACCCACTGCCGCTTCAGCTTACTAATCCTAAGGACTATGTCGACAACTTTGGTTCTCTGCCGGATCATCTCATTCCGGATACTACCTTTCAGAGAAACCCCGAGCATACCTCTTTCCATAGCCCGCTGAGCGACCTTAAATTGGTGGACTAGTCGTACCGTGAGTGTCCACTACTCGGCTCCGTATGTCATAACAGGTATGACACGCTGGTTGAAGACTTTTGTCTTCATACTGTGTGGTATTGGCGACGAGAAAAAATCTCTCTCGATGATCTTTGCTCCTAAACGGATGGACTGATTTCAATGCGTTTTTTTATTGTAAGCTAGAGTTCGCGTGATGGTTCTTAGATCTTTTTGAAAGAACCTCGGGCACTATTCCAGCTAGGAACTAAGAGTTTGTGCTCTAAAGTTCAGTTTTGATAGCATTCTTCGTATATACGAAGGGCTGATGATGAGTAGCATAAAAGGACCTGGATCGTTTAAACTAAATTTATCGTGGGTTTTAAATTTTGACCAAAAAAATGAGTTATTCTTATTTAAACAAAACGCATATATATATGCAATTCAGCTCGCACAACCATGATGCGTATCATTTTATATGCGTCTCTCTTTCTAACGCGTTAGTCTATCTCAGTCTATCTCGCGGCAAGCCACGTATACAGTAACGCCGGCGTTTCAGAAATTAGCGCGCGCAAGTACATCGAGTGAGACAGGACTGATACTAGTACATTATCAGGATAGAATTGTTTATGGATACTAGTACAGAATTGTTTACCTTCTGACATTCGCTGCATGTGTGCGTGTAGTTCTTGAGGTGCTCCCAGTCTGTATGGTCGCGCAGTTTGATTTTGTTGGCGAAACGTTTGCCGCAGTCACTGCACATGTATCTGAAACATGGTATTATTAACAAACACGAAAACAAACATACACACACAACTTTCGCTTTCGTAAAATAAGTAGGACTGGCGAAACGCCCCCGCTTCACACAGGTAGCTAAGGTTTTCTCATTATTTGTACACGATTTCGACCCGTGTTTTGATTGAATAATCTTAATAAAAACGGGTATTGTGACTATAATAGTTAGACATCTAGCCTCGTGGACTTTTTTTGTGGGTTTTCTTGCTAAAAATGTAGTGCATTATTTTATTTATCATCAATAGTTTTCGCAGCGCACTCCAAGTAATAACTTTTATAGGTTTTTTTTATTCCTTGGGTTACATTATTGCAATTTACGTAGGGACCACAAATTTTTGACAATTAAAATACAGCCTGATAATGTAGCTTTCCATAGGTGAAAGAATTTTTAAAATCGGTTATTTAATTTTTGAATAACACTATTACAAATTAAAAAAATACTTAAACAAATTTTTAAAGAAACTCACATACATAAAAAAACTAATCTTATCTGCTGATAATATTACTACACTCATATTAGTGATCAAAAGAGACCAAACAGGTCCTCAGCTTCGCACCATTTACTTTTATAAGTTATATTTGGTTTTGCATCGCTCCGTGCTTCGGAGAGCATGTTAAGCTGTCGGTCCCGGCTGTTATTGATTAATAGCAGTCGTTAAGCCAGTCAGAGGCCCTCGCGCGGCCTGACAAACTCTGACTCCAGAGGCCAGCACTGCCTCATACAAATGAAGTAACAATAGTTTGAGTTGACTCACTTGAATTCATTCTCCGAGACGTGTTTCCTGCTTATCTTCATGTGCTGTTTGTACGTAGCTATCGAGGAGAACGTTCGGTTGCACGGCTCGCATACCAAGTCGCCGTTAGCTCTATAACAAACAAATACCTAATAATATAATATAATATATATATATAATATAATAATAATATAATATATATATATATATATATCGACGTAAGAGAAAAAACACGACTACAATGCATTTTTTTTTGTCATGTTCTGGCGTTATTTTTTCTTTTTTTTATGGTCTTTGTCATTGAGTTGTGAGCTACCCTTAAAGTTTCAGCCGGATAGCTAATCGGGAAGTGCTCGTAATATGAGTTGCAAGATTCCAAGACATACAGAAATAAATAAATAGATACATACAAATAAAATTAAACAAAAGCTTTTTAAAAATAGCCCATGTCACTCAGGATCAAGGATTCTAACGTATCCAAATCTGTTCAGGCATTTAAAAGTTATGGTGGAATAAAGAAACAACATACATGAACCCTGAAAATGTTTAACACTCCTTTTTGGGCAGTCGTGTAATACGCTTTCATTTAATCTGCGCCCGCCGCTTGGCACATTTTCACAGGGTAATAAGTTAAAAATGCCTTGCTTCCTTGTCAAATTTCATCAAGATCGGATCAGCCATTTAGACGTGATTAGCTAACAAACTGACACAAATAACTTTTGCATTTATAATAAGTTAAGTGTTATTTATAACTATTCTAAAAATTGTTAGGGTTCCCTACGCAGTGTTACAACGGAACCCGTAAGGAAAATCCATCAGGAAAGGCAGACAGGCATCTGTCCGTCCGTCGTCTATCAAACAATCAACCACACATAACACAAACAAACACATAACAACAACATAATCAAACAAAACAAACATGACAATGCATAATCAATACATACATAACAAAAACAAAACACAATCAAACAAGACATAACAAACACATAATTACACACAAAATTATACATACACATCACACAATTACTCGCATAATTGGTGGGACATAATCAAATTAAAGTGAAAGGCGCAAATTTTATAATGGTAGACGTAGATAACGTGGTAGATGCAGTCTTTACTTTATATCTAGCGGCACGTAAGTCTTAGCGGTGAACGAAACGTGGCGGGGATCTTGGCACAGTCAAACTTTATATAATGTGTTAAAATGTTGAATACTTTTTATCCCGAAAACTGACTGTGCCAAGATCCCCGCCCGTTTGTTCACCGCTAGACTTACGTGCCGCTAGCTATACTAGCTGTGAGAGCGTGGTCCTTTTTGAAAATACCAATATACCAGATTTCATAGAACTTCGTGAACGAAGTTTGATGAAATTTCGTATATTGGTATAAAAAAAAAAAAAAAAACACAACTACAAAAACGATTAAAATTGCAACATTGTTATTTTTTATTGATTGCTCATCAGATTGAGTTACAAAGTACACCAGTTTTTAAGTCATATTCCAAGCTATCCAAGAGTGAAAATCTGTATTTCAATCAGTTAAGTAGTTTTTAAGTAATGCGCGAACATACAGACAGACAGACAGACACTATTTATGTTTTTTTATCCTCTTTCATTTGCTTATTAGGACTTAGACTTAGGACATGGTACGTCAAAAATTGCAAGTGGGAGCAGGGAAATACGATATGGTACATTGGGAGATGAAAAAATGTAGGTGGGAGTTGGGAAATAGGAAAACGCTATCTCACCGTGCAGCGTGGCTGTGTAAATGCCTCAGCAGATTCCCCTTCCACTGGAACTTCTTCTCGCACTGCGGACAGGGGAACTGCTCCCGCTGGCTGTTGATCTTAGACTTTATGCTCTCAATGTCTTTGGCCGTCGGCGTGGGGGTTGCGGCGTCTTCTGGGAGGTCAGCTTTTAGTTTTCTGAACAATAATAAAAAGTCTATAGTATTTTGTTTGGTACTTCGATTTTGTTCTGCACAAACAAAGATACAACAGTACAGAAACGAAAGTGCAATCATCATCAGCCTATAATTGTTCACTGCTGGACGTAGGCCTCTCCTAATGCCACGCCACATAGTCCGATTTTCGCCTCTCCTCATCCAGCTCCTGCCAGCCGGTTTTTGCATGTCGTCACCCTAGCCGGCGGGCGCCCTACACTACATTTTTCTTCACTCTAGAACTCGTTAACCCCAACGGTTGACGGTTCTCCGAGACATGTGACCAGCCCACCACATTGCTACATCAGATTGGTATTTTTTTCTAGCTACGTCGGTAAATTTGGTTATTTTTTCTAGCTACGGCGGTAACTTTGGTTTTTCTTTCGAGCTACGTCGGTAACTTTGGTTTTCTTTCGAGCTACGTCGGTAACTTTGTTTTTTTTTTCTACCTACGTCGGTAACTTTGGTTTTTCTTACTAGCTACGTCGGTAACTTTGGTTTTTCTTTCGAGCTACGTCGGTAACTTTGTTTTATTTTCTAGCTACGTCGGTAACTTTGGATTTTCTTTCGAGCTACGTCGGTAACTTTGTTTTTTTTTCTAGCTACGTCGGTAACTTTGGTTTTTCTGTCGGATCACTTCGTTATGTTAAGAGAGCATAGCTCTCGTTTACTTTAGTTTGAATTGTACCTGGTGCTTGGAGCTGGTCCACACTGCACGTACTTGCTCAGGTTGGCGGTAGCGGCTGATAAACGCTATATTGTCAAGGAGTATGAAAGTGATGTGAGGGGTAGAAAATGGGAGGAATTTTGAGGTGCCCGATGGGAAACATAATTATCTATAGCTAAGAACCATCTCGATCACATCAGCTTTCAAACGGGAAGAAAAACGAATATAACTCGGTCCATTCGTTTAGGAACTACGATTTCGACCCCCATTATAGCAAACCACCTCGATCACAACACCTTTCAAACAGAAAAGTGATTTGTCTGACTGTGGAATCTTTGTTCCGAAACGAATGGAGCTAAGATGCCACATACAAACACACCCTAAACTTATAACACCCCTCTCTTTTCGCGTTTGGGTGTGAGTTTTGAGGTGGGAAATGGAAAATTTTGACATCTGTCTTCATTTACATGATTTTGAGTTGTATCTGGTGCTTGGAGCTGGTGCGCACGTGCTTGCTGATTTGGCGGAACTCGTGAAGGACAAGCGGCAGGGCTCGCAGTAGGGCCTGCGCTTGTGGTCCGCCTCGATCCGGTGCCGCTCCATGTACTTGCGGAGAGAGGTCTTCACTTACCTTAGTTTGAGTTGTATCTGGTGCTTGGAGCTGGTGCGCACGTGCTTGCTGAGGTTGGCGGAGCTCGTGAAGGACAAGCGGCAGGGCTTGCAGTAGGGCCTGCGCTTGTAGCCCGCCTCGATCCGGTGCCGCTACATGTACTTGCGGAGAGAGGTCTTCACTTACCTTAGTTTGAGTTGTATCTGGTGCTTGGAGCTGGTGCGCACGTGCTTGCTGATTTGGCGGAACTAATGAAGGACAAGCGGCAGGGCTCGCAGTAGGGCCTGCGCTTGTGGTCCGCCTCGATCCGGTGCCGCTCCATGTACTTGCGGAGAGAGGTCTTCACTTACCTTAGTTTGAGTTGTATCTGGTGCTTGGAGCTGGTGCGCACGTGCTTGCTGAGGTTGGCGGAGCTCGTGAAGGACAAGCGGCAGGGCTCGCAGTAGGGCCTGCGCTTGTAGCCCGCCTCGATCCGGTGCCGCTACATGTACTTGCGGAGAGAGGTCTTCACTTACCTTAGTTTGAGTTGTATCTGGTGCTTGGAGCTGGTGCGCACGTGCTTGCTGATTTGGCGGAACTAATGAAGGACAAGCGGCAGGGCTCGCAGTAGGGCCTGCGCTTGTGGTCCGCCTCGATCCGGTGCCGCTCCATGTACTTGCGGAGAGAGGTCTTCACTTACCTTAGTTTGAGTTGTATCTGGTGCTTGGAGCTGGTGCGCACGTGCTTGCTGAGGTTGGCGGAGCTCGTGAAGGACAAGCGGCAGGGCTCGCAGTAGGGCCTGCGCTTGTGGTCCGCCTCGATCCGGTGCCGCTCCATGTACTTGCGGAGAGAGGTCTTCACTTACCATAGTTTGAGTTGTATCTGGTGCTTGGAGCTGGTGCGCACGTGCTTGCTAAGGTTGGCGGAGCTCGTGAAGGACAAGCGGCAGGGCTCGCAGTAGGGCCTGCGCTTGTGGCCCGCCTCGATCCGGTGCCGCTCCATGTACTTGCGGAGAGAGGTCTTCACTTACCTTAGTTTGAGTTGTATCTGGTGCTTGGAGCTGGTGCGCACGTGCTTGCTGATTTGGCGGAACTCGTGAAGGACAAGCGGCAGGGCTCGCAGTAGGGCCTGCGCTTGTGGTCCGCCTCGATCCGGTGCCGCTCCATGTACTTGCGGAGAGAGGTCTTCACTTACCTTAGTTTGAGTTGTATCTGGTGCTTGGAGCTGGTGCACACATGCTTGCTGAGGTTGGCGGAGCTCGTGAAGTACAAGCGGCAGGGCTCGCAGTAGGGCCTGCGCTTGTGGCCCGCCTCGATCCGGTGCCGCTCCATGTAGTTGCGGAGAGAGGTCTTCACTTACCTTAGTTTGAGTTGTATCTGGTGCTTGGAGCTGGTGCGCACGTGCTTGCTGATTTGGCGGAACTCGTGAAGGACAAGCGGCAGGGCTCGCAGTAGGGTCTGCGCTTGTGGTCTGCCTCGATCCGGTGCCGCTCCATGTACTTGCGGAGAGAGGTCTTCACTTACCTTAGTTTAAGTTGTATCTGGTGCTTGGAGCTGGTGCGCACGTGCTTGCTGAGGTTGGCGGAGCTCGTGAAGGACAAGCGGCAGAGCTCGCAGTAGGGCCTGCGCTTGTGGCCCGCCTCGATCCGGTGCCGCTCCATGTACTTGCGGAGAGAGGTCTTCACTTACCTTAGTTTGAGTTGTATCTGGTGCTTAGAGCTGGTGCGCACGTGCTTGCTGATTTGGCGGAACTCGTGAAGGACAAGCGGCAGGGCTCGCAGTAGGGCCTGCGCTTGTGGTCCGCCTCGATCCGGTGCCGCTCCATGTACTTGCGGAGAGAGGTCTTCACTTACCTTAGTTTGACTTGTATCTGGTGCTTGGAGCTGGTGCGCACGTGCTTGCTGATTTGGCGGAACTCGTGAAGGACAAGCGGCAGGGCTCGCAGTAGGGCCTGCGCTTGTGGTCCGCCTCGATCCGGTGCCGCTCCATGTACTTGCGGAGAGAGGTCTTCACTTACCTTAGTTTGAGTTGTATCTGGTGCTTGGAGCTGGTGCACACGTGCTTGCTGAGGTTGGCAGAGCTCGTGAAGGACAAGCGGCAGGGCTCGCAGTAGGGCCTGCGCTTGTGGTCCGCCTCGATCCGGTGCCGCTCCATGTACTTGCGGAGAGAGGTCTTCACTTACCTTAGT
Source organism: Alsophila aescularia (assembly GCA_946251855.1). Taxonomy (NCBI): domain Eukaryota; kingdom Metazoa; phylum Arthropoda; class Insecta; order Lepidoptera; family Geometridae; genus Alsophila; species Alsophila aescularia. Next base: position 66,681,953 of record OX276373.1, read on the forward strand.
TTGAGTTGTATCTGGTGCTTGGAGCTGGTGCGCACGTGCTTGCTGAGGTTGGCGGAGCTCGTGAAGGACAAGCGGCAGGGCTCGCAGTAGGGCCTGCGCTTGTGGCCCGCCTCGATCCGGTGCCGCTCCATGTGCTTGCGGAGAGAGGTCTTCCAGCGGAACGTCTTGTCACAGAACTCGCATGGTATCTGGCCTTCTGATTTTGGCCTAGAAATTTAACTAAAATATGATAATGTTTATGGCGTTTAAAAAAGGAACTATATAGGACTCGTTATATCTGTCTGTCTGTTCATCTGTCATAGCCAATTTGCTCCGAATCTACTGGACCGATCAAGTTGAAATTTGGTACATATAGGATTTTCTGTGACCTAAACATGGAAGTGTAACGTAAACAAGTGAATTTTGAATCTGGTGGTCACTAATGGGGAGCAAATTAGAAAATTTCAAAACTGTTTTGCAAACTGTACCGTGTAACATATCAAATGAAAGGGCTTGTTGTGAAGGTCTCAAATATTTTTTTCTTTCAAAATTTAAGAACAGTTGAAAATTTACTATTCCCGCGTTCCCAAACTAATCTCCGAAACAACCGAGACAAATATTTAGAACAAAATACCGAAAATAGTTCTTTGCTTATAGATTACAGGAAACCCTTTATAAAGCATATGGTCTTAAAAAATAACAAGGTAATTCTATCAGTATTGTGAGATTATATTCAACGTGTGGAACCCTGAATTGCAATATTAATTTTTTGGCCTAAATAGGAACCACCATTCTAAGGATATGTCTCCTCCACTAATCGTTTTGCCAGTCCCTAAAAATTTGCCGCCCGTTCCCCACGGACCCAAAGTTTCAGCCCCAAACGACACAAACGTGTAACCCCCTGTCGAGGTTCCCATATGACAAAAAAACTCAGTTTCACTGTCAAAAAACCCGATTTGAGACGGGTCAGTAAGGGCAGGTACTCGTATCTTAACCTTATACCTTACCTTACCTTTATAGTTACAGGAAAACGTTTCTAGGAGACCATCCATAACTTTTTGAGATTTTCTGAACTGCATTTACAGATTTTGCAAAAAATGTACAGTCAGCAAGAAAATGGTAATTGTACACAAAAGGAAGGAGTCTCTATTGGACCAACTGAGGTTTCAGTACCAGAAAAGCCAGAAATTGCGGAAATCTTTTCCCATACATTTTGTACGAAATTACCTTATCCGTAATAGCTACAGGAAAACGTTCTTAGGAGACTCTCCTTAACTTTTGGTAATATTTTGACCAGCAATCCCAGATTTTGGAAAGAAAAGTACAGTTGTCAAGAAAATGGCCTATAAGAAACAGGATCAATTGGCATCAAAGAAACTCGTGTGTATGTCTGTCACATCCAACTTCCTCTAAATCTACGGGACCGGTTCCTGTGACTCATACACGAGTAACATAAATAAATGAATTGTGAATATATATGTTTTAAAGTTATTTAAGAAAATAGATGAGAATTGACCATTCCGTTCTTTTTTATCTTAAAACAACATCAAATCTCTCAATATTGTGAGATAAATATTCATTGTTCGGAACCCTCTCCACGCGAATTCTTTTTCTATAATTTATAGGGCGGCAAACCTTATAGGCCCGGGGCACCAAATCTTAAAATACGCCCTTGATTACCATCCTTTGCGTTACGCAGTCTGGTAAAAAGCTATACTATTCCAGACGGACATAGGCTACTTTCCCCTGGAAATTGCACAGTTTCCGTTGGATAGCGGGAAAACTACAAGCCAAGCCGTAGGGTAGGGCAGAGCAGATAGTGTTCTGTATTGCGTTGGATCATATTTACCCGTCTGGTTTGACGACATCTTGCAATTTCTTGTCTTCATAGCTCTGGTACGCTTTTGCAGCGATGTCGTAGTTCTCGCTGAAAATGAAATGAATACTAGTAAATGAAACAGCGGCAGCATCACGTAAGTCTTGTGCTATTTGAAAATAACAAAGTGCATGCTAAATTGCACTTAAATGCCGCGCTTTAGAGTTGACATTACTTTGCGCCGTATAACGAAATTATTATTGCACGGCATCTATGTGCAATTTAACATGCACGCTTGTTGGTTTCAAATAGCTTACAAGTCCAGTCGCTGGAATAAATCTAGAACATTATTTCTAGTTTATTGTTCTATGGTTACTTTTTTTATATCATTTAGAGGTGAACATCGAGGAATGGAGGTCGAGGAGTAGTATGTGCGCTTTGAAATCCAACGACACCGGGTCTGATCCTCGAATCCACCAACGACTTTTAATAAGCTATATTACATGCAGATTTGTCCGTGCTTCAGAAGGCAAGTGAAGCCGTCGAAACCGGTTGCTAATTGACAGCAGTCGTTAAGCCACATCAGAGACCCTTGGGCGGCCTGAGAAATCTACACAGCGTTACCTAACAGTGTGTCGTGACGAGTGGACTGTTACTATTCTAGAGAATTACAGTTGGTTGTTCTATTGGTTATAGTTAGTACCTTTCCGTGTATCTGTCCCGGCAGTGTCTCCACGCGGCTCGCTCGGTGCTATATTGCGCGCACACTACACAGCGATATCTAACAGTGTGTCGGCTCGAGTGGACTGTGAATGTTCTATAGTTATAGTTAGTACCTCTCCGTGAGCCTGTCCCGGTAGTGTCTCCCGGCGGCTCGCTCGCTGCTATATTGCGCGCACATTACACAGCGATATCTAACAGTGTGTCGGCTCGAGTTGACTGTGAATGTTCTATAGTTAGTTATAGTTAGTACCTCTCCGTGCCTGTCCCGCGTAGTGTCTCCCGGCGGCTCGCTCGCTGCTATATTGCGCGCACATTACACAGCGATATCTAACAGTGTGTCGGCTCGAGTTGACTGTGAATGTTCTATAGTTAGTTATAGTTAGTACCTCTCCGTGTCTCCCGGAGGCTCGGTCGGTGCTATATTGCGCTCACATTACACAGCGATATCTAACAGTGTGTCGGCTCGAGTGGACTGTGAATGTTCTATAGTTAGTTATAGTTAGTACCTCTCCGTGTGTCTGTCCCGGTAGTGTTTCCCGGCGGCTCGCTCGGTGCTATATTGCGCGCACACTACACGTCGATATCTAACAGTGTGACGACTCGAGTGGACTTTGAATGTTCTATAGTTAGTTATAGTTAGTACCTCTCCGTGTGTCTGTCCCGGTAGTGTCTCACGGCGGCTCGCCCGGTGATATATTGCGCGCACATTACACAGCGATATCTAAAAGTGTGTCGGCACGAGTGGACTGTGAATGTACTATAGTTAGTTATAGTTAGTACCTCTCCGTGTGTCTGTCCCGGTAGTGTCTCCCGGCGGCTCGCTCGCTGCTATATTGCGCGCACATTACACAGGGATATCTAACAGTGTGTCGGCTCGAGTTGACTGTGAATGTTCTATAGTTAGTTATAGTTAGTACCTCTCCGTGTGTCTGTCCCGCGTAGTGTCTCCGGGAGGCTTTGTCGGTGCTATATTGCGCGCACATTACACAGCGATATCTAACAGTGTGTCGGCACGAGTGGACTGTGAATGTTCTATAGTTAGTTATAGTTAGTACCTCTCCGAGTGTCTGTCCCGGTAATGTCTCCACGCGGCTCGCTCGGTGCCGCTATATTGCGCGCACACTACACAGCGATATCTAACAGTGTGTCGGCTCGAGTGAACTGTTAGTGCGTGTTCTGTGCGGAAGGTCCGTTGGCATACGTTACAAACGTGTTTGGACGCGTGCTGCGGAAAATATTTTTTTCATTTAGGTATATTTACCTAACATCCGACAGATTTACTTAACTAATAATTTTCCAAATGAAAAATTTTGAATCACGGACGGAGTTCGAAATCATATAAATAAACATTTGATCTGGGAGGTGTTATCTTTACGACATGTAATTTGTAATATTAGCCCTGTTCGGTTGGTCAGTTCTGAATACTGCCAATAGATGGCGTTACCGTCCTCGTAAGACGAGTTTACAAAGTGAGCAAAAAATTTGGAGCATGTAGCACCTGTCACGGTAGCCGAACTTTGTAAAGGCATGTGCCGCGGAATGATGCGGTTTCGAACGCCGTCCGTGATTCAAATTTTTAGTTTAGAAAATTATTAGATATGTTCTCGCTAAGCATGCGTTAATACTAAAATCATATAAACATTAGATTTACTTAACTTCCAAAAGATTTACTAAACATCCATCAGGTTTACTAAACATCCGCGAGATGTACTAACCATCTAACAGATTTTCTAACTGTCCAATAGATTTACTAACCATCCAACAGATTTTCTAACCATCCAATAGATTTAATAAACATCCAACAGATTTACTAAACATCCAACAGTTTTACAACATTCGACAGATTAACTAAATATCCTATAGATTTAATAAATATCCAACAGATTTACTAAACATTCGGCAGATTTAATAAACATCCAACAGATTTACAACATTCGACAGATTAACTAAATATCCGACAGATTTACTAAACATCCAACAGATTTACTAAACAATCGGCAGATTTAATAAACATCCAACAGATTTACTAAACATCCAACAGTTTTACAACATTCGACAGATTAACTAAATATTGGACAGATTTACTAAACATCCAACAGTTTTACAACATTCGACAGATTAACTAAATATTGGACAGATTTACTAAACATCCAACAGGTTTACTTACCATCAAATGTTTCGTCATCGCATGATCAGTCAAATCTTCTTCATTTGTAAATGTGACTATACATTTGTCACATTTAAACATAGCATTCACATACTCTTCTCTTTGCTCCATATGTGCTCGCTCCTTTATCACATCTTCTGGAGATAGCATTACCTAACACAGACAATACAATAAAAAACAATACAAGCAAGGAAAGAAAATATAAATAATAAGTATAATTTAACAAGACATAAGTTCAAAAACCAAAACCCGACTACTGTCGGGCAAAAAATAGCCTATGACACTCTTGCAATGAAGACGAATAGATTGATACCTCGCTTGTCAAAATCGGATATGTTTATAGTTTGAATACATACACTTTGTGATGAAATAGAATGCATACACAAAATTTCGTGTCTGAGCTATTGATCATTGAAGAGTTTCTTTTCCAACAAAAGAAACTCTTCAATGATCAATAGCTCAGACAGCTATCCCTGGATATCGATTTAGGTCATGCTTACGATAAAGATGCATTGTCATCGGAACTGAACCAACATGTACAAATTGAACTCCGTAGGATAAGAGAAAGTAATTCTAATTCAGCTTGCAAAATTTGACCGACACAACACTCATAGCAAAATAAATACAAGCTTTTAAAAAACAAATTTTATTACAATTTAATGCGTGAGTGTTTATCTGTCTGTCGTTCCGGGTGGGATCTTGTAACTCAAATTTAGAGCACTTCGCTATTAGATATCCGGCTGAAACTTTCAGGGTAGCTCACAACTCAATGACAATAAATATTGAAAAAAAAGAGGTAAGATTAGTTTTATAACATACAGAGAACTAAGGTTACCGACACAGCTCTGAGACTTAGTAAACTGAAGTGGCAGAGGGTGGCCATATTAGCCGCAGAACCGATAACCTTTAGGGTACGTGTTCTCAAGTGGAGACCACGAATTTGAAAAGATAGTGTTTTTTTATTATTACGGACTAGGCAATCGTTTGACCACGATCTCACCTGATGGAAAGTGTAGGACGCCCACCGCCTAGATGGAGTGACAATCTGCGCAAGGTTGCTGGCAGAAAGTGAATGCGAAGAGCCAAGGATCGGGCCAAATAGCGTGCCTTGGGAGAGGCCTATGTCCAGAATTGGACGAACACAGGCTGATGATTACGATGATGATACATTAATTGCTGTATCTTATATTAAAACGGTAACCAGAGTTACCGCTCGTATTTAGCTGATAAAATAATACTATTTGTTTACCTTTTTATAATCTTGTTTCTTCTTTTTCTTCTTGGGTCTATACTTTCCTTCTTCTTTTTTAGAATTATTCTTATTTTTACTTATTATATCTTTACTTCTATCATTACGTATCTCAATAAGGTATCTGTCATCATCTGAGTATATCTGAAAAGAAGTTTTTTATCTGTTTTGTTTGTTTGTCATTTGAGGTAGTGCTGGCCTCTGGTGTCAGAGTTTGTCAGGCCGCCCGAGAGCCTCTGACACGTCTTAGCAAACCGGGACTGACAGCTTAGTGTGCTCTCCGAAGCACGGAGCGATAGAAAACCGCAAATAACTAAGAAAAGTCATTGATGCGGAGCCTAGGATCAAACCTGGTTGGATTCTAAGTTGCACTATTGAACCGTTAGGTACCATGGCTCTTATCATTTTTAACACGCTTTTATTAGCTTCATCTGTATGTATGTAAGTAACGGAATCATTGAACTCGTTTTTTACATACTTTAAATACTAAAATTAATTCAACATTTAGCACACCTAACAGGGCCCAATGAAAACAAATAAATAAAAAAAATACGTTTAATTCCAAATTCAAATATAAAAATTATAAAAAAAATATAAAAAAATGATGTGATTAACGAGAAAATTAAAATCATTGTCAAAAAAACCGTGGGGTGCTTTGTACGACATTCTAACTCTAATTAATTTAAGGTAATTTTGAATGGACATAGTGAGATAAATAAATAAATAATAAATAAATAAACATACAACAATTAATATCGATCACCCCACGCTTATTTTTATAATGACATTAATTTTCTCGTTAACCACTTTATTCTTACTTAACTTGATGAAGTTTAGTATGGAGATAGTTGAACCCTAGGGAAGACACAGGATACATTTTATCGGGGAAGTTCAGTTGTTATGGCAGGCACCACACCACATCACAGCACGGCAATTATTGACCATGTTAGGTTTAAGACTTTATGGGTCATTTTCATTTGCTTGTTTTAAGTGTGATATACAAGCTGTTGTTTTGCAACCCCACCATATTCGCAGGGTCGATTGTAATAGGTATACCTTAATAATACTATTTAATTCCTACATTTAACTGGTTTTTTTTTAATATGTAACTGTAGGCCCTACTTTATTTTGTAGTAGAATCCACGACACACACACATGTATGCTAGGTATGTGTGCGCGCTCCCAAAGCTGCACCGCGCGCCACCGCCCGCGCCACTGAATAAATAGCGAACCTTTAATTATCAGTTGGTATAAATAAACCTATTGCAAGTGAGAATGTATTACCAAAGTTGACATTAGTTAGGCATTTCCGACGTAATAAAACATTTGGAATCTGCTTATTTACAGTTCAATTGGAATAAAAAAAATTATGAACAAGTTTACAATTGAGCACGATGTCTTTATGTTTCGTGTAGTATTTTTAACACGTTCATATCGAGTAAAACACCTGGAATTGTTCTGTGTGTCAGCATCACGTCGCGTGTTGGAGCCCGGATAGTACAAATGTACCATCTCCACAAGTTCGACATTTGAAAATTGCTCCATTTTAGCATTGAGCTGGAACGCGTATCGCGGCGAGCGTGCGCCGCTCCCAGCTGACTGAATGTTAGTGATCGAACAGCTGATTGCTCGGGCACCGATCGGGGCAATGTCCCGCGCGCTTCTTGCCTTTGACGGACGGCGCCTAGTGTGCGTGAAAGAGGCAATACACGCGACAGGGCTTCATTAGTGTGTGCGGGCTCAGGTTCTTACAATACGGGTTGATTTCAAATTAGGATCGCATAACATATCGCTTATTATAAACTATTTTTACATATTTTAAATTCAAATTTTTTGGTTTTTTTTTTATTTATGATTCGTGTTATGTAAGTGGAGTATATTTAAACTCTGCAAATATGGCGGGGATGCAAAACAATAGCTTGTATATATAAATTCAGCGCTGAGCGAGAGCAAGACCATAGACATATATATATATACTTCATAAAGACAGGGCGGAGATTTATAAGGTCGCTAATTCGTCGGTGTCAAACTCACTGCCGTGACACCAACGTGAGCTAGTCAGTCTGCGACTGTGACGGAGGGCGGCCGCTGTTGCTACTGTGACAAAATGCCTAATTGTGTGGGTGCACCAACACTATTCATAAAACGTAATAACAAAAAGATGGCAATTCTGGGAAGCTAAAATTTTGAATATTTAACTTGCCTTTGCAATTTTATATTCATGTTAAATCGCTTACCATAATGTATGAACAACATGGGCGTTGAAAGTTATAACCTTGTAAAGACGTTTCCAAATTTTAATTTTATTTGATATTGAATTGAATGTTTATCATTTCAAATTCAAATTAATAAGTAGAATTATCATACAAATACTCAAATACTCATTTATTGATAAATATTATTACACGTCAACAAAGCTAATTATTCAGAATATAGTAAAAAAATGTATTAATCACAATTATAGTACAATAAGTTGGTATACAGTGTGTATACATCCAGAATACAACAAATATTCATCAAGCAACAATATGCCAACTTTTTTTTTAAATAGAAACAAAAAGTAACATACAAAATTATGTCATAAAATTATGTCACACAAATACAACATAAATCAAAATAAAATCAATACAAACATAAAGTATGAATGTCAAAATTAAACAAAGAACATAATACAAAATACATAATAATGTTATACTAACATAAATTCCTCAAAACTATAGAACGTTTGCTCGATAAGCCAGCGTTTCAGTCTGGATTTAAAACAGTCCACACTAACAGCAGCAATAATATCCGCAGGAAGTCGGTTATAGACCGCTGGACCCATCACACGAGTCAGCTTGCTGGACTTGGTGAGAGAGCGAGATACAGCTGCAAGTTTCTCTGCATTGCGTGTGTTATAGAAGTGTATGTCACCGCGTTTCCTGTACTTGTCGGGGTTCATTCTAACGTACACTGCCACTTGAAAAATCACAATGGCAGGCAACTTGATAATACCAAGCTTTTTGAAGTTCGGTCTCGCGGAGGTATCTTGCGATACTCGTACTAACGCTCTTACAGCGCGTTTCTGCATACGGAAGACGCGCTCCCATTCTGAGCAACGTCCCCAAAGCTCCGCGCCGTACTGCAGTAACGAGTGCACTGTTGCAAAGTAGCACGCACGCGCTACCTCCGCGGACACCACCCGGGACACACGACGCAGCGCGAAACATGCACTCCCAACTTTACCGCACAGTTTTTGTACCTGACTCTCCCACGTCAATCCCTTGTCGATTTCGATGCCTAGGAATGTCGTCTTTCCAACCTGTTCGATCTGAATGCCGTCCACCAAGACCATCAGTGGCTTTGAAGCCCGACCTGACAGATTGAAATGGAGGAAGTGAGTCTTAGTGAGATTGAGGGCAAGACCATTCATGTTAAACCACGTCGCCAGGCTTGATGAGGTTTCATTCAACTTCTCCTCTAGGCGATCAATGGTCGGCGCAGTGACTATAGCAGCCACGTCGTCGGCATACATTAGTATGTCCGCTACCGTTACGACGTCCGGTAGATCGTTCAGGAGGAGAGAGAAAAGTATGTTGGATACTGACGACCCTTGCGCCACCCCCATCGTAGAAGAGAGCGGGTCCGACTTAGTCTCTCCGTCACCAGCATCTACTATCTGGGACCTACCCCGTAGTAAGTCCGTCAGTAAGGCGTACGATCAATCAATACCATAGTGCCTCAGTTTTATAGCTAGTATTGTATGGTCAGCTACATCAAATGCCTTTGATAAATCGCAACAAAGAACAGCCACTTGCAGCTTACGCTCGCGAGCAGCCATCACGCGACTTATTAATTCTCGAGCTAAGGAAGTAGTTGACCGCCCTTCTCGATAAGCATATTGATGCTCAGACATGGCACTAGTTGCCGTTAGATATTCAATCACTCTATGACTTAACCCGTTTTCGAAAATCTTTGCTATTGCGGGAATGATGGACACGGGCCTATATCCATCTATATTCTCCATTTTTCCTTTACCCTTGAATATCGGCGCCACTTTGCTTACTTTCAAAGGTCCCGGATATGATCCCTCTTTGACGCAAGCATTAAAGAGTGACGCCAATACTGGGGCAAGTGGTAAGATAGCCATCCTCATCAGCTCCATCGATAGTCCGAAAACATCTTTCGATTGTTTCGGAGGTATACGATTTATTACAGTGCGGAATACCTCGTCCGCAGTGAAGGGACGCAGTCGCAACGAACGGTCAGCGGGCGTGCGAGCAACCGACAAGACTCGGCGTACAGCGGAGATATTAGCTGCAGGTGCACTGCACGCGGAAGCTGCGTTCAAAAACCGTAAATTTATATAATCAACCGCTTGCTTGGTATTGTCAAACTTGCTACCGTCAGAATTAACTACAATATCTGCAAATTTAAGTTTGGGAGCGTTGTTTTTTCCCCTTTCTATGTTAACTACGCTCCACATGCCTTTTGACGCACTCTTACAATTTAATATTAGGTTCTTGTAATAATTACGTTTCTGATTATTCACTAAAATATCAAATTTAATATTTATGTCATCTAAAATTGATTGTATGCAAATTTCATTGGGAAATAATTTATTCAATTTATAAATGTCAAATAAAAGGGACTTCATATTTTTAATATCGGGAGTTATCCACGATGAGTCAATTTTCCTAGCATGTTTTCTTTTTAAAGGAAAACATATGTCAAATTTATTAGCAATGACATTTGTCACCGACTTTGCTAAAGTCTCTGCCGACCCAGAGCACTCAATAATTTGCAGCCAATCTACACTATCTATTGAAGCTACAAAGTTGCAACGGTTCGATTGTGAAAAGTTCCTGGTGAGATGTGTTTGTGGTTCTGGCACCTGACGAGTGCACATTACCTCCCCGCGTACCGCGATATGATCGCTCAAGTTGGTAACAACTGGCGTGGCCTGCACTGATTTCGGTGACATGTTGGTGTAAAGGTGATCCAAGCATGTAGCAGTCGTAGCTGTTATACGAGTGGGAAAATCCACAATATTTATCATATTGTAGGCTGATAGAAGATCATCTAACTTCCTTTTTTCAGGATAAACTTCGGGTAAACAATCTATATTAAAATCGCCCACCACTAAAAAATCCCTATCAAGTTCGTTGATCCTATCGAGCAAACATTCAAAGTGCGTTAAGAAATCATTTCCGCTAATCTTGTTAGTACGGTATATACAAATAATAGTCATGTCATAATCTATTAAGTCAATTGCAGAAATCTCGCAGTATCGTTTCACTGAACATGTCACAAGATCTATATTTTCGATGCAATTTAAATTCTTATCTACAAATATGCACGATCCGCCGTGAGATATTTGTTTTCTACAAAACTTTGATGCTAGCTTAAAACCAGTTAAATTCACACAATCTAATTCTGGTTCAGCTAACCAGTGTCTTACAGCAGTCTATATATTAGTTTATTCATCAGTTCCCTCATATCTCCTAAACTCGTATAATATTTTAAATTTCTCATTTGTTGATTTCCTTCTGAGCCCGTGTGTGGAGTCGTGTCATTCGACAGCAGCGTTATGAAACATACTATACAAGTAATGAATACATACGAGTTTGATCAGATCACACTTAGTATTCCTATAAGCTCCAGACGGCTTCATCATCAGTCTGTCGTAAAAAAAACTCTGTAGATTTACTTACCAAATTCTAGTAAGCATGGTTTAAATACCTGCTGTCCATCTCCATCATCACATAGGCTTGATGGTACTATTATTTTTGTACTTACCTACTGTCATCAAATTGTATATACCAATTTTTTTTATATTAATTTAGAAGTACTATAATATGAAATTTTACATCTCAAAAACAATGTAAATTTTCCTAGGGCAGGTGGCGCAATTTTTTTTACACGCGGCCATCGACGAAATATGAAATTATCAATTATATACAGTGTAGAATTGATAATTACATGTTTATTAGATGGCTATGTGCTAAACCATTAAAGTGTTTAAAATAGCCCTAAGATTAATCTTAACTTGTGATTCTTTACTCTACAACGAAAAAGAACTTCCTAAATATCTTGCGCCTCTTGATTCACTAAATTTGTATGAAAAGGTTAAAATTAGTTTTTTTTTAATACCATCGTATTGTATTCATAATCATCAGCTGTTTGATCTCCGAAAATAATACACACTAATATGTTACAAAATTGTATATTTTTAGTGTACACATTATCTTTGGCCCCAGTTCCAATAAGCTGCTTCTCAAAGGTTACGTCGTCCGGTTTTTTCGCATTATTAACAACGCGTTCTTGATGATTATCGTAGTTAACATGAAATGCTAGAGATGGCGCTGATTTTTCTCTGAGGGGTATTTGGAAAAAAGTTTGCTAGGTCAACCTCTTCTTGATATTTAATTCTATGGTTGTAGCAAATTAAAGTACTATATCTTTTTTGTTTTTAATCTTTCTTTCTAAGTTTTTGTAGTAATCACAAATCTGATTCAAAAATTTGCCCTACTTGTCACTAACTTGGCACATTTTTTCATTTCAGGACTAAAGGTTTGTAAGTTCAGAAATTTATACTTGTAGACGTCTAGAAAGATTAACTATCCAATTTCATTTCAAAACTTGAGATTGTTGTGTGAATACATATACTTATACCTAAAATGAAAATTATCCTTATTATTGTTTACCTCAATTTCATCTTTAACTTGTTCATTAACATTTCCCTTGCTTATGTTTTGCATATTGACATTCCGTTCCTCTTTTATTTGTTGTTCATCAAAATTAAAGAAGTTCTCTATTTCAGATGTGTGTGAGATGTCTAAAGGATTTATTTTGACACCTCTTTGGATGCATATTTTCAGATTGGATTTGGTCAGATTCTTAAATGCTTCTGTTTCATGCTTCTGCAAAATATATTTTATATAATTACTATTAATTTAAACAAAAATTCTATCCTTATAGTTAAACAGTAAGTATGTAGTTTATGGAATATAAATAACAGTACCAAAATTTCAAAATCATCAAAATTCATTCAGACGTTTCAATGTGAAGAACTAACAAACACTTTGCAGAAATCAAACGTGCAACAGTTGCCATTACATTACCTCTTTGACATATTTCTGTAAAATTTTGTAACAGTGTCGCATTTGGTCACGATATGTAACAAAATTAGAAATACGGGCTTCACATTCCCAGCACAGTGAGTATTCATTTGATATTGGCACCTGAAGAACAAAAATTAGTCATTATAATCACTACTAATATTAAATATGCGAAAGATTCTGAGTAAGTATTGTTTTTTTTTTCATGCTAAAACTGGTCAACATATTTCAATGAAATTTGGTATGTGGATTCCTTGAGTGTTGGAATAACACATAGGATGATTTTCATTACAATCATCTTAAATGTGGGGCGCAACAAGTATTTTATAAATATATTTTTTATAAGTTTATTAAATTTTGACCACGGGTACTCTGACATTCATTGAGCAAAAGTTTTGACCTGACTGCCCATAAAGAGGGTTGTTTTTCAGGTGTATGTAGCTGAGCTCACTTCCTGAGAGAACTACTGCAAGTAGTAATTTCTCAGGGTTAAAAGTACCTAACCTATGTCTTATATTTCAGGACCCAACGTACCAATAATGTACACATACTACAGTTCTTCAAAGATCATTTAGACATCATATAGTTTTTTAATTAGTGCTCGACTTTTACTCATCTGACTGAGATACCAAGTAAACAGTTTTTAAGTCAGTACTGATATCCAACAGTGATACCCGCTTTGCAAACTATTGCAAGCAAACAGGCAAACAGACACCAATTAAAAAATGTTATATTCTTGTTCAGTAGGTTATTTTAAATCTCCTAGACCATTATATTAATTATCTTCTTTGTACAGATTTTTTGTTACTAATTGCATTAATATAAGTAACACATTTAGTGTTATTTTCTGGGATAAAAGTGTCCTATATGTTCCAGGACCAAAAGTACAGTATACCAAATTTTGTTCTACTCATCAGATTGAGATACCAAGTGCATCAGTTTTTAAGTTTTAAGTCGTTTTTAAGCTATCTGACAGAAATAAAGGCATAACAATGAGTCAAGTAGTCTTTACGTAATGCGCAAAATAACAGAGGCATTTTTTAAAGTGTTGTATTCTTAGACAGTAGGGTATTTTTAGGCCCTTTAGAACATTTTTTTAATTATCTTTATTTACAAAAATTTTGTAAGTAGGTATAGATTGATGAGCAGCAATTGTAAAAAGAATCTCACTACTCTATATAGAGAATAATAAGAAAGAGACCAGCCAGATCAAGGAATATAGCTAAGTAACTATGTCCCAGACAGCTTTTGGATCACCTAAACTAATCGGAAAAAAAACACGCTGTTAAATCAATCAACCCACAAGATCAGTCACAAATGAGATATTTGAGAGCGTATATTACCAAGTTTTCTGTCAATATTTGGAGAAAACCTTGATCTGCCCAGTAGTCGCGCACATATTTCATTTTCCGTTCAGTGCTGAGGCAGCCGCAACAAAATGTATTTGTTTTAGCCTCCATTATTGCGTTCAGCGTTACACTTGGTTAATGGCATAAATTGTACAATTTTCATACAGAAAAATATAAATTCTTGGCTGTGCTGCAGATGCACCCATTGAACCCTTGAACTTGAACAATTGTATTTTTCAACTTCAACTTTTTTTGGGTCCATAAATTACTCGGCCAGTATTACGCGACCAAATAATGTACAGCCAATAATACGCGACCAATATTACGTGGATTGGCGTCGTAATATCAGGGTGTACATTATTTGATTGCGTAATATTGGCCGTGTAATATCACCCCGTGCTGATTTTGTACAGGCGATAATACGCAGCCAGGATTACGAAGCCAAAATATGTACATGTAATAACAGGGTGTGCATTATTGGCTGTGTAATACGGGCCGGACACTATTTGAACGGGCGATAATGCACAGCCAATATTACGTGTACATCACAGATTAATATATTGAAATGACATGGTCAAAGCCTCGTTTGCACGTTCCAGTTTCCTTTTACCACAGATTATGAATCGCAATTGCTCCGGCGCTGCGGGAAGTGCTGTCCCTCCGCCCTTGCGTAACAAAGCACAGGTACCAACGCTCGCCTCCGCAGCTTCGGCTTTTTGGTCCAGCGCCTTCAGCGACCAGCCTCCGCCGCTCCAGCTCACCCTGGTACCTGCACTTTGTCACAGCGGACGGGGCCTGCAGTCCCTCCAACGCCTCCAGCTTTTTAAAAACACTCTAGTGTAGGGCAGACAAGACCACGTGGAGTCGGGGTTGGCCGATTCGGTTCTGTGACAGTTTTTTTCATCTTGACACTCGCCTACACAAACGAGGCATCAAGGAGTGATTCTAGCTTTGTCTATGGTTGGCTTCGTATTATTGGCCGTGTAATTTTGGTCGTACAAAATCGGCACGGGCTGATATTACGTATCCAGTTGTACACGTAATATTGGTCGCGTAATACTGGCTGTGCATTATCAACCCGGACCGATTTTGTACGGGCAATAATACACGGCCAGTATTAGCCGTCCAAATATTACGAATCCATGTACACGTAATATCTGGCCGTGTAATATTGGCTGTACAATACTGGTCGTACATTATTTTGGTCGTGTATTATCGTCTCCCCTTTTTTTAATTATGGCTTCTGCAGGGTTGCCACAATTTTGCCAATGTCGCGTGGATAGAGTAGAAGATACACAAAGGAGGTTGATCGGTGATGTAGTGTAGATTGAATTTTTTCTTTATTTTTGACTTTGACCCGTAGACACTTTGACCCTTTTTTTTTAATATGATGCATAGGCTGTGTTCACTTACACGCTCGAATCATCCGTGCGATTGTCGCTCGATCATCCGGAGATCGTGAACGACTTTGGACGTCCACATACAACTGACAACTGTCAAGTGTCAGTTTCATACTATTCCTCCCCTCCACTACTATTTTTCGGATGACCCAGGCGAACTGTTATATATTCCCTCTGCATGTATTAGTGCAGTATAGACATACAAACCTAATAGATCATCATTTATTGTTTGCAAGTATATTCAGTCATAGAAATGGTACTTCAGTCTCCCTCTACCCTCTGACGCGAAAAGGCTGCTTAAGGATAGTTTTTCTAACTTTGTGACACATTTTCTATTTTCAAAAATTAATTAATAAATAATTTCATTTTAGCGAACTCAAATCTTTTTTTTAACACGCATTTTCTACAAACCCGCGTAACATAAATGGTGGCAGCGTAAAGGGATCAAATTAGGGTCCCCGGTCCGTCTCCAATCTTCTGAGTTCCGACAGTGAAATTAGTGGACAGTGAAGGTCACTGAACCTAAAAGTGCACCCCAAAATTGGAAACTAAAGTGTCAAAAATCTCTGTATCCTGCTCTCTGTATCCAACTCACTATATCCAGCTCGCTGTTTCCTGAAAGAAAAATCGCCGAATCCTGAAGTATTCATTCTTCGAGGGAAGAGACTCATCATGCATCTCGTTGTCGCTCAGCTCTGTGGGTAAATCGACTAACCTGCGTGTGTACTTCGGTGTATGTGTCTTCTTCCTAGTTCAGGTAATGAGGAACACAATAAAAATCCAAAGCACTGTTCACCCGTATATTGGAGGTTCACAGGTATGTATACAGTTTTACAGTCACAAATCACCACTAAGTCTTTATAATAAACACCAATTGGCGCAAAGCGCGCGTGCGAATGAATGTAAACAGTTTGGAGAATAAGGTACGTGAGCGGGCGCGGCGGCGCGATGTTATTTTGCTAGCTCGAGCGACATGCAGTCGCCTTGAGACCTTGATATGCACTGCGGGAGGAACCCGCTCTGGCCCGGTGCTCGCTGCGCTGACGCCGGCCGTCGGGGTGGGCCGCAGGTCGCAGCGCACATGACATTGCAGTTGGAGAAGAATGCTTCGCGCGTACGACACGATACGACGTAACGATTTGACGAGGGCCGGTTGATGGTAAGTGTTTGTACATAAATATTTATTTGTTTATATGTCATACATATATTTATTGTATGTAGTTTATTGATATAGATTTATAAGTGGTAGGTAAGTAATATATTATATGTTAATTAATATGTATGTATGTAATGAAGTATATAAGTATGTGATATTGGTTTGTATATATTTATATAGTGGCGTTGCTACGCCACAGTACTCCCCTCCAGAGACCATCCTAGGACGGGCGAAAGTAAGCGGGGAAAGTAACTTTACGACCACAGCGAGTAGTTTTAATTGGTTTAACACCTTCTTTTGTGGTTTCAGGTAGAGGGGTCGCAGTGTTCGTTAAGAAGTCTTCAGTATAACGTTCTTCTGTATAGTAGTCTTCTGAGGTAACTACGTATGCTGGTTTAATGCGTTCTATAGATACAGTCTGTTCTTTCCCCTTCATGAGTAGCTTGTAGACTTTATCTCCTCTTTGCAGCACTTCAAATGGTCCAGTGTAAGCCGGCTGAAGAGCTCCACGCACGGTGTCATCCCTGACGTATACGTGAGTAGCAGATTGTAAGTCTTTGAAGACAAATATGTTTTTCCTGCTGTGTCTCGAAGCTGGTTGAGGACGAATATTGTTCGTTATTGAACGAAGGCGTGCTGCAAATTCCGTTAAGTCTGTAGTTTTATGCGCGGTATTGCATGGTTGCAGAAATTCTCCGGGCAGTCTCAATGTTTCGCCATACAGAAGTTCTGCAGGTGAAGCTTGAATGTCTTCTTTGAAAGCGGTTCTCATGCCTAGTAAAACGAGAGGTAAGCTTTCAGTCCAAACGTGGTTTTGATGACACATTATTGCTGCTTTTAGCTGTCTATGCATTCTTTCGACCATACCGTTACTAGCAGGATGGTAGGAAGTAGTTTTGTTCCAACGGAATCCTGCAAGTTCTGAAAGCTCTTTGAACAGCGTAGATTCAAATTGTTTCCCGCGATCCGTAACGACTTCCATGGGACATCCATATCTGGCGATCCAGTTGGTCACAAATGCTTTCGCAACTGTTTCAGCGGTGATATCGGACAATGCTATAGCCTCGGGCCATCTTGTAAATCTATCGACTGCAGTGAGGCAATAGCGGTAACCGTCTGATATAGGTAAGGGTCCGATCAAATCAATGTGTATGTGCTGGAATCTGGCACGTGGTAATGCAAAGGTACCCATCGCTGGTGTTACATGTCTTGTAACTTTAGCGCGCTGGCAAGCGTGACATAGTTTTGTCCACTCCCGACAGTCTTTGTTCATGCCCGGCCAAACGTAGCGTTCTGCTACAAGTTTTGTGGTTGCGTTAGCACCAGGGTGGCTGAGTGAGTGTAGGCTTTCAAAAACCTGTTTTCTAAACTCAGCTGGTACGTAAGGTCGAGGTATCTGTGTCTTGCGATCACAGAATAACTCCGTCCGTGTTCCTGGTATGGTCACTTTATTTAGTTCCAGTGACGTATCGCCTTCCAAAATTTTTCTTAGCTCAGGGTCGGTGGTCTGTGACTTTGCTAAGTTGCTTAGGTCGACGGGTTGTACCAATTCCTCTATTCTAGAGTGTGTCGGCTACTATGTTGTCCTTTCCAGAGATATGCTGTATATCCATTGTAAACTGGGATATGTAATCCAGGTGGCGAAATTGACGTGGTGAACATTTGTCTTTATGCTCGTGGAATGCGAAGGTGATGGGTTTATGGTCCGTGTATACCGTAAAGTGTCTTGCTTCCACTAGGTGTCGAAAATGTTTGATTGCGTCGTATATTGCCAACAGTTCCCGATCGTACGGTGAGTATTTTCTCTGGGCTGGATTTAATTTCCGGCTGAAAAATGCCAGTGGTTGCCATTCACCGTCGTTCAGCTGTTGCAAAACTCCTCCGATAGCAACATCTATAACTAGCGCTAGTTTTGTGTCCATGTTTGGATGCGCTAGGCGTGCTGCTTCACACAGACTTTCCTTGCAGTTTTCAAATGCTTGCAGCGTCTCTCCAGTTATGTTCACAGGATGGAAACCTTTCACTGATCCGGTGAGTAAGTTATGTAGCGGAGCTTGTGATTTTGCTGCGTTTTTGATGAAACAGCGATAAAAGTTTGTCATTCCGAGAAATCTTCGTAATTCTTTAACAGTTTTCGGTGTGGGGAAGTCTTTGATGGCTTGAACTTTACTATCCAACGGCTTGATACCAGCTGAGGATACTCTGCAACCGAGAAAAGTTACTTCTTGTGCTCCGAAAACGCATTTTGACGTATTTATGACCATTCCGTATTCTTTCAGTTTTGAAAATAGGATGCGCAGATGCTGAAAATGGACTTGTTCAGTGGGCGAGTACACGAGAAAGTCATCCAAATACGTATAGCAGAAGTCAAGGTCTCTGGTGACTTCATCGACAAATCTTTGGAATGTTTGACCTGCGTTACGAAGTCCAAAGGTCATGAATGGAAATTCGTACATTCCAAATGGGGTCGTGATGGCCGTCTTGGGGATATCCTCTGGATTTACAGGAATCTGGTTATAGGCCTTAATTAAGTCTATTGTAGAGAATATCGAACATCCAGCTATATTCTGCGTGAAGTCCTGTATGTGGCGGATGGGATATCTGTCTGGGATTGTACGCGAATTCAACATCCTGTAATCGCCGCATGGTCGCCATCCATTGTCCTTCTTAGGAGCGAGGTGAAGAGGTGATGACCAAGGGCTTTCAGAAGGTCGTGCAGTTCCATTTTACAGCATATCTTCAAATTCTGACTTTGCTATCTTCAATTTGTCCGGAGCGAGCCTTCTGGGCGTGGCGTGAACTGGCGGTCCTGGCGTGGTTCTAATATGATGCACCGTGTTATGCCGTATGACCCGCTGAGTTCCTGCTGGTCGCGTTATCTCCGGAAAGTTTCGAAGAAGCTCGACATATTTTGACTCTCCTGTCATGGTTTTGACTGAAGAAATGGCGTCTGTAGAAGGGGCTGGTGCTGCGTTGGCTGACAGTGTAGTTTTGTTGTCTATGAGGCGTCCATGTCGGCAGTCTACCATTAAATTGTAGAAAGATAAAAAGTCGACTCCGATGATTGCCTTGGTGACATCTGCTACTGTAAATCGCCATGAAAATGCGCGGCGAAGACCTAGGTCTAGCTCCCTCTGTGCATAGCCGTATGTAGCGATTGGTGTTCCGTTCGCTGCGTATAATTCATACGTAGTTCGTGGTCGTCTTTGATTGAGTGCGGAGCGAGGAAAAACACAGAGGTCGCTACCAGTGTCGACCAGGAACTGCGTCTTCGTCTTTCGGTCCGTTACAAATAAGCGACCTGTTGAAGTGGGGCAATCATTAGTCGCCATTAATGACCGCCCTTCGCGTTTCCCTGCTGGTAATCGCAGGGTTTGACGCAAATCCTTGCGTGATCGCCGTATTTATGGTGATAAAAGCAGATAGGGAACGTACGGTAGCTTAACTGGGACCTAGTGCGGCTTTTGTCACGCTTCTTGCCAAAATCTCTAGTACGGGATCTCGCCGTGTCTCTAGTTGTAAGTAATTTTACCTGGCGACTGAGTTCTGCGACTTCATTGGTGAGTTTCTCCAGAAGTGAGTCAGGTACAGATGCTACTGATACTTGCGGCGTGGTTGGAGCTATGTCTTGTATGCGGTCCGCAAGATCAGAGAGTACTTCCAGTGCTGCGGTTGGTTGCGCAGCTATAACTGTCTGCACGTTACGTGGCAATCTGCTCGTCCATATGCTTTTGATAAAATCTTCTGGCACGTCCGGGCCAGCCAAGCTCTGCAGGTGACGTAGAAATTGAGAAGGACGACGGTCTCCTAACTCTTCGTGCATCAGAAGCTGGGCTAGTTCTTTTTCCCTGGATGCTGACAACCGCTTTATAAGCTCTGATTTAAGCGTTTCGTACTTCCCTCTAGCCGGTGGATTGATAAGAATGTCCTTAACTTCGGCCGCATATCTATGATCGAGTTGAGCACTAACGTAATAATATTTCGTTTCATCGTCTCTAATTCCAGATAGTGCAAAGCTTCCTTCAATCTGAGCAAACCATACTGCTGGTTCTTCAGGCCAGAACGGGGGCAGTCGGACACCGACACGACAAAGATCGGATGGTGTAAATGTCTTTCCGCCATCTTCAGTCTGACCGGTAAGATCTTTATCTTGTTCTGACATTTCCAAACGTTAATATGATTCTCACTTTCAGATTGGCGTATTCTTTATCGTAGGGTCACCACTGTGGGTAAATCGACTAACCTGCGTGTGTACTTCGGTGTATGTGTCTTCTTCCTAGTTCAGTAATGAGGAACACAATAAAAATCCAAAGCACTGTTCACCCGTATATTGGAGGTTCACAGGTATGTATACAGTTTTACAGTCACAAATCACCACTAAGTCTTTATAATAAACACCAATTGGCGCAAAGCGCGCGTGCGAATGAATGTAAACAGTTTGGAGAATAAGGTACGTGAGCGGGCGCGGCGGCGCGATGTTATTTTGCTAGCTCGAGGACATGCAGTCGCCTTGAGACCTTGATATGCACTGCGGGAGGAACCCGCTCTGGCCCGGTGCTCGCTGCGCTGACGCCGGCCGTCGGGGTGGGCCGCAGGTCGCAGCGCACATGACATTGCAGTTGGAGAAGAATGCTTCGCGCGTACGACACGATACGACGTAACGATTTGACGAGGGCCGGTTGATGGTAAGTGTTTGTACATAAATATTTATTTGTTTATATGTCATACATATATTTATTGTATGTAGTTTATTGATATAGATTTATAAGTGGTAGGTAAGTAATATATTATATGTTAATTAATATGTATGTATGTAATGAAATATATAAGTATGTGATATTGGTTTGTATATATTTATATAGTGGCGTTGCTACGCCACAGTTCCACTGTGCATCAACAAGTCACAGCCACCCCCGATAGTTGTGGTTGCGACCCCATCCAGCACCGAGCTCCCGTGTTCCAGACTCCGGATAATAACCTTGGTAATCAAGGTTACGCCGTGTCGTCGCGACTTCGCCCGAGAATGCATCTTATCGCGGCCGCCTACGCGTTCTGTGTACTGTAAGTCTTTGGTCATTGTTCTATTCCGTTAAGGTTGTTACCTTCTAAATCCAATTAATTATAATTCAATTTGTATATTTTTATTGTGTCCAATTTATTGATTCTCTGAATTCAACATGCCAAAAGAAGCTAAAGACGAATCCGTTAATGTGCTTGTACCAAATCAAGAATCCAGCGGGAGTAGAGCCCCGTCAAGATCTAACAGCCAAGAGCCCAATCCTACTGTGGATTTAAATATTCTCACATTGTTCATTGGCAAATTCGATGGTAATCGAGAAAAATTAAATCCATTTATTACCAATTGTAAAAATGCAATTAATCTAGCCGCCCCATGGCAAAAGGACATCCTATTTAAACTTATTCTTTGTAAATTGGAAGGCAAAGCTCAAATCGCGTGTTCTATAAAAGAATTTGACAACTGGAACCAATTGGAAGAATTTCTTAAAACACAATTTGGCGAGAAAAAGCATTATGCTCATTTGCTTTCCGAATTACAAGAATGTAAACAATTGCCTAACGAGTCAGCCAATCAGTCCTCACTCAGAGTCGAAACATGTTTAGCCAGACTAATTACTGAGATCAATATATCCATTCCGACTAAACGTAAAATGGAACTGAGTGGTCGAGTCGCAGCCATGGAGGACCTTGCCCTTCATACTTTCATTACAGGGCTTAAATTGCAACAATTGTGAGATGCCGTAATCCTGAAAATCTTAACACTGCTGTAAATTTTGCCATTGCGGAAGAGAACATTTCTGACAGTATGTCAAAGAAAATGACACCATCTTCGTCAAATAATAATTTTAATCGTAATAGAAATCCTCAATCAGGTCCTGATGTCAATTCGTATGGCAAAAATGTTAATAATAAATTATTTTGCCGTTACTGTAAATCCGTAGGTCACGTGATCGAAAACTGCCGCAAGCGCGAATTCAACAATAACCGTTTTCGAAACACCGACCAACAACAACCTTCAAGCTCAGGCTATAAGCCTTCACAAAAACAATTCCCACGTGTTCATTTCATATCCGACAATTCCGACTTGTCCTATGATGAGCCCCAAGATGAAGAAGGCTGTGATGAAGTAGATTCTGATCCAAAAAACGAATAAATGTCTCGTCCTAGTGTCGTGCGGGACCTCACATTTCTAAATCCGACACTTCTACTTCAAAATCACTTTCATCGAGTTTGCTTTACGCCAGTCGAACTTTTTCGAAATCCAAATTGACTCCGCTACATGGCAGTCAATCAAATTCTAAATCCAAACTGACTCCACTACATGGTAGTCATGACCTGGATTCATGGAACCCTAAATCGCTAGCATCGATACAAGATGGTAAGCATAAATTCATTGAATCCGTCTCTAATTCAAAGTCTAAACACGAGCAGGAATGTTATGTAAGCCTGCCACAGTCGCGAAACTCTAAATCTAACCGCGAGCAGCAACGTAACGTTATTTTGCCCCAATCACGAATCTTTGAATCCAATCGCAAGCAGCAACGTAACGTTCTTCTGCCACAATCGTGAATCTCTGAATCCAATCGTGAGCAGCAACGTAATGTTGTTCTGCCACAATCGCAAATCTCTGTATCCAAACGCGAGCAGCAACGTAACGTTGTTCTGCCACAATCGCGATTCTCTAAATCCAAACGCGAGCAGCAACGTAATGTTGATCTGCCACAATCGCAAATCTCTGAATCCAAATGCGAGCAACAACGCAATGTTGATCTGCCACAATCGCAAAATTCTAAGCCGTCTTCTAAATCCAAGCAGCAATGCAACAACGTTGATCTGCCACAGTCAACGTAAAAAATACTCAAAAAATACTGAATCGATTTCTAAATCCAAGCAACCACGTAACGTTGTGGATATGTCTAATAATTTTGAAATCACGAACGATCCTACCAATATGCTATTACCACATGTTCTCGTTAAATCCTCTGTATCGGACAATCCTTTATCTTTGCTAGTCGATTCAGGGTCATCAGTCAGTCTAATAAAAGGATCCTGTATGCAAATTTATCCCAAACTTACTAAAGAAGTTATCCACCTAAAAGGTATCGACAATATGGATAAATCTGTTCAAACCTTAGGATATTTCCAATTAAATATGTGTCTTCCAAAATCCAACGTTTGACACAAATTTCATGTGATTGACAAAATCCACCTTCCCTATGATGGAATCATAGGCACCGACTTTCTTAACGCTCATAATTGTAACATTGATTACAATGATAACTTACTCCGTCTGGGAAAGACATCCCTGAAACTCTATTTCTGCTACCCTACTTATATAATACCTCCTAGAACCGAAGCTATAATTGAATGCTCTGTCCAAAATACAAATATAAGAAAAGGGCTCGTACTCGATCAAAATCCATGCGCTAATCTGTTGATAGCAAACTGCCTAGTTCGTGTGAAAGACAACAATAGGATAAATATATCCGTAGTCAATACTTCTGAGGAACCTATAACCTTGAAATCTACGCTAAATCTCAAACTTACCTCAGGTGATCCCTCTGAATTTTATGAAACTCCTCAGACCCTGCATCCTGTGAACAATGTAAATGCAACGATCCCAAATGATACTTTCAAACGTACCGAAGAAGTACTAAATCAGTTGCGTGTTTCTCACCTCAACAGTGAAGAGAAAGAAGCTCTCTACCAGGTGTGCTCTGACTTCTCTGATATCTTCCATTTACCTGGAGAAAATCTCACCTGTACCAATGCCCTGAAACACGAAATAAAAACTACTACTGATATTCCTATCCATACAAAATCATATCGATTCCCTGAAATTCATAAGCAAGAAGTCAAAAAACAAATCGATCAAATGTTAGACCAAAACATTATTGAACCTTCTGACTCTCCATGGTCCTCTCCAATTTGGGTAGTACCTAAAAAGCTCGATGCTTCAAAAATTCAAAAGTGGCGAGTCGTAATAGATTATCGAAAACTAAACGACGTCACAATTGGCGATACTTACCCTATTCCTCAGATTGCAGAGATCCTGGACCAGCTGGGGAATAGTAAATACTTCTCAACCCTGGACCTAGCTTCTGGGTTCCATCAAATCCCTTTAAATGAAGCTGACAAAACCAAAACAGCCTTCAATGTCCCTGAAGGACACTTCCAATTCACGCGGATGCCATTCGGGCTGAAAAATGCCCCTTCTACCTTTCAAAGGTTTATGAATTCAGCTCTTTCCGGCCTCCAAGGCATCCGCTGCTATGTCTATTTAGATGACGTGGTCTGTTATGGGCATGATCTAAATTCCTCGATAGATAGCCTAAAGGCCATCTTCCAAAAACTTCGTAAATTCAACTTGAAACTTCAGCCCGACAAGTGTGAATTTCTCCGACGAGAAGTCGGATATCTTGGCCATGTAATCACTGAAAAAGGCGTGAAGCCCAATCCCGAAAAGGTTAAAGCGGTAACCCAATTTCCAGTCCCAAACACGCCGAAAGACGTTAAATGCTTCCTTGGACTCGTTTCCTATTATCGACGTTTCATTCCCGATTCCTCAAAAATTGCTAAACCTCTTACGAAACTTTTGAAGAAAGACGTCCCCTTCAATTGGGAAAACCAACAGCAATTAGCGTTCGATAATTTGAAACATAAATTGACCAATGCTCCTCTTCTCATCTACCCTGACTTTACCCAACCATTCGTGCTTACATGTGATGCCTCAAACCATGCCATAGGTGCTGTCCTTTCTCAAAGACCTGTCGGTAAAGACAATCCAATAGCCTACGCATCGCGTACCCTCAATAAGAGTGAAACCAATTACAGTACAACTGAAAAGGAGTTGTTAGCTGTCCTATTCGGATGTAAAACCTTCCGTCCTTACCTTTATGGTAACAAATTCCAAATTATTTCTGATCACCGACCATTAAAATGGTTATTCAACCATAAAGACCCTAGTAGTAAACTTCAAAGATGGATATTAAAACTAGAGGAGTTTGCATTACGAGATCATATACCGGAAAGGAAAGCTTAACAATGCAGCAGACGCTCTTTCTCGATTTCCGGTGAATCCAGTCCTTCCCGATGCTCCTTCTTCAGACGCTCTGGAAGAATCTCTAATAGACCTTGGCCCTTTAGAAATTAGTCCTCATGACAACAACCTTGGAATCGATTTCAGTCCGCTCAATCCTCCGACTCCTAGCCCTTTGATTAATGAAAATCAACATAACTTGTTAATGTTTAATTGTTTTCCACGAAAGGAGCTGAATCTGCTCCTTTCGTGGAAAACAATCCCGAAAATCAAAATAACTTACCTGAATCCGATGAAATTCTCGAACAACTCGTTCAAGACAGTCCTGAAAATACTGATACTCTACCTGATGTAATTGCTATACCATCCCCGATCTCTGAACCTCTTAATGACTATGATTATTCTACCTTTCTGAAAGAAATTACAAAAAACTATAGTTACAATACCAATCTGAAAGAACATAATGAATCTCTAATGAAGACTTCTTCCAAAATACTCATCATCCCCACGTCACTAGACTTGGATGAAGCCAATCCTTACATTACAGAAATATTGGCAAACTTAGAGAACTCGGAAGAATTTCTGAACACTGAAAGAGAACTCCACTCCTTCAAAAGACTCTACTTGAACAATAAAATAATATTCTTGGCATATACCAAAGTTCATCATTTTGATGAAAGTTCCTATCAAGATATCTTCAAAATTTTGAAATTAATTAGAAATTAACTTGTAGTAATCCAAGACTCCACCGACATTGCCTTATCTGACTTTAAAAGTCCTTTTGAAAAACTCTAATACACAAAAATCTACAACATGTTAACTTACCTTTTCCACAACACTAAAATAACTGTTAATATCTCCCATAATAAAATAATTTACCCAACACTGAGTGAAATCAAAAAAATATTGCACGAAAACCATGACATACCTATCGCAGGTCATTTAGGCTCTTCTAGGATGCTGAAACGAATTCAAGAACGATTTTATTGGAAAGGTATGAGAACTGAAATCGAAAACATTGTAAAAAACTGGACTCTCTGCCAGCAGAATAAACCTTTTAGAAAAACTAATAAAGCACCGATGCAAATTACTACAACTTCAACAAGCCCATTCCAACGTGTAGCCTTAGATATTGTTGGACCTTTGCCAGAATCTGACACTGCCAAGATAAAATACATATTAACCCTTCAGGATGATTTGACAAAATATTCAGTAGCCTACCCGATCCGTTCTACAACAGCAGAAGAAACCATGGAATGCCTAGTACATTTTATATCACTATACGCTATTCCTAAAGCAATATTAACCGATCAAGGAAGTAACTTCACCGCCGACCTATTCAAGAAAACATGCGAATTCTTAAAAATAAAACAGTTCAAACACAAGGCGCACTTGAGCGCAGCCATTCTACTTTAAAAGAATACCCCAAATCATTTGTCGACTCGAATCAAGAAAATTGGCCCAGATACTTATACACTGCAATGCTTACATATAATACAAGCACCCTCGACGTACTTCAGCCCTTATGAGCTTCTGTTTGGTCACAAACCATTCCTTCCTGATTCTATCTTCGAAGAAACTCTAGATCCAACTTATCCTGAGTATTTGAAAATGTTGAACCATCGACTTAAACTATCCCGTGACAAAGCAATTGAAAATATAAATAAATCAATAGAAAAATCTAAGAAGTAAGACTCATTATGATACCCATACGCGTCGCGTTCAATACAAAGTTGGCGACTTAGTTTATTTAAAAAATCATCTCCGTCTCAGAAAGGCCTTGTCCCCAATCTGGAAAGGCCCATACAAAATTGTAAAACTTCACAACAACAATACAGTAACCTTACTAATAAACAGACGACATATAACTCACCACTTTGATGAGCTTGCCAGCAATAATCCACCTTGAAATATTGTTTTATCAAACATGATTTTAGCAATATAAATACCAAACAAACAATAAAACATTTTCAATTTTATTTATTTATTTCAGCGCCTATGCTGGAGCGAGCCCAAACTTTATTGAACCGATCCAGACTGGATCTGTATTATATTCCGAATATGTGCGAAAAATGAAAATTAGAGATGGGAACCTAAATATCATAATCCCCATTGATATTTCTCATATTGAACCACATATTACTAATCTTAATTTAGTTTTAGGTACTTTTAAGTTTCTTTGTAGGCAAATAGATATTATAGAACATTATGAATGTTATAATACGGTAGAACCTCTGTCAATTCGATATCAGGACGTAGTCAAGGAATTCGATTCAATTTCTCATTTGATTGACAATAGAACCAAACGGTCAGCCTGGATTGGTGCCGGCGGCTCTATTCTAAAAACTGTTTTTGGAACTTTAGACGAAGATGACGCCATAAAATATGACTCTGTTATGAACTCCTTGCAAAACAATGAGAAAAAACTGGCTTCACTCATCAAACAAAATATTTTATTGACTTCATTGACATTATCAAATTATAACCAAACCATTCATAAGATTAGAATGAATGAAGCTAATTTAAATCTGGCTATCGAAGAGATCTCTGCTAATTTAAAAAATGTTACTTTCATTTCAAATGAGTTACTTATAAAAAATAAACTGGATAGCATCATTAACCGACTTGAAACTGCATTACTTACAATTTTGTTTCATTTAGAAGATATAACAAATGCTGTCTTACTCAGTAGCAGAAATATTATACACCCATCGGTGATAACTCCCACCGAGATATACCGAGAACTCGCCGATAATCACTTACACTTGTCTGCAGGTGTTAACCTACCAGTAAGTTTAGAGTTAAGTAAAATGTTTATTATTTTAAGTATGTCGCGAGTAGTTTGCTATTATAATAATAATAAGATAATCTAATAATAATAAGATAGTTATTATAATAATAATAAGATAGTTATTAAAGTACCACTTGTAAACTCTGAGGAATATTTCGTATACCGAAACTTACCTTTACCTATTCCACATAATACTGTAAAACCAAAAACATATAGCCTCATTATACCTAGCAGTACATATATAGCAATGACCAAAGACAAAACCCGTTACTGTACATTAAATGAAATATTAAAGTGTGAAAGTGCCAACCCTGAAAACTATATTTGTGACATACCCAGTGTATTCTCGACTTCCGAGAACCCCACCTGTGAATCTGAACTGATAACGCGTGTTGTTACGTCCCTACCAGGGCAGTGCGAAACTAAAGCGATATTCGGACATGTAAACATTTGGAATTCTATGCGCCATAATAAATGGATCTATGTGCAATCGGAACCTACAAAACTGACAATAGAATGCGAATACTCTAATGTTTATAATCTTAACATTTTGGGTACCAGAATACTTACTTTGCCCACTTATTGTTTAGGTTTTAGTAAAAGTACTCGCTTAGTGCCTAAGTTCGATTATGCTAATGTCAGCTTCGCGGTTTTAAACACGGACTTTAACCTTATTTAATGAGTCGTGCTGTAATCCTTCTATGATAAGAAAACTTACGTCTAGTGTGTTTCCTATTAAGTTAGAAAATATTAATTTGGAAAACTTAAGTTTGAATAAAAAATTGATAAATACTTTATTAGACAAAACAGATGAAATTCTGATCGAAGAGTCGTTTTTGAGTAAATATGGGACACATTACGCTATTAGTACTGTAACTTTTGTTTTAATTTTGATTATTCTATTTTTAGCTTATAAACTATATTATAAGTTTGTCAAGTCCGGCCGCAGTCTCGACATAAATATTAACAGTCTAAATTCCCGTAGACCTTCAATTTCTCAATCAGAAAACAGTGTTGCTATTCCTTTGCCCCGTCTTAGAGAGATTTCATGAGAAAATTATTAAATGAAAACTTTTTCTATGTGTTACTTAGTTCTTAAGAATTATGGCTTTTTGAATAGAAATGAGTGATCAAAATAAAACAATAAATAAATAAAATATTAATAAATTTAAAAATAATATGCATATTTCAACATAAACTTCAGTTCCTCATTCAACCCTGAAGTTTAGTCTTCTTCTGGGGGTTGTTATATATTCCCTCTGCATGTATTAGTGCAGTATAGACATACAAACCTAATAGATCATCATTTATTGTTTGCAAGTATATTCAGTCATAGAAATGGTACTTCAGTCTCCCTCTACCCTCTGACGCGAAAAGGCTGCATGGATAGTTTTTCTAACTTTGTGACACATTTTCTATTTTCAAAAATTAATTAATAAATAATTTCATTTTAGCAAACTCAAATCTTTTTTTTAAAACGCGTTTTCTACAAACCCGCGTAACAGAACGCCCGGACGACGCCGTGAACGATTTCAAGTGTACGCGCGGGTGATCCGTATGTGATCCGTGTGAACGTTCGAGGACGCACGGATCACCCGCGCGTACACTCGAAATCGTTCACGGCGTCGTCCGGGCGTTTGCCTGAGTCATCCGAAAAATAGTAGTGGAGGGGAGGAATAGTATGAAACTGACACTTGACAGTTGTCAGTTGTATGTGGACGTCCAAAGTCGTTCACTATCTCCGGATGATCGAGCGATAATCGCACGGATGATTCGAGCGTGTAAGTGAACACAGCCCAAGAACCAATCATTAAGGCAGCTGTGAAGCGCGCTGCGAGTGTGACTTCGCGCTGGTACAGTAAGGTTCGCAATGATATAGAGTATTTTTTACTACCTACTTGTAGAACATGCTAATAATAAAAAATACTTTATTACACCAGAATTATGGAACAAATATACAAGAATTTAATTTAAAAATAGGCAAAACGGGTGGTCTTACCGCTAAAAGCGATCTCTTCCAGACAAACTTTGGATGGACAGAAATTACGAATTAAAAAAGGACGGTGGTGCAAAACAATACAATAAATCATGCAAAATAAAAATAAATATATCTACATACATATTGAATAAACTACATAAACCATACTTACCTACACGTCACATGCAAATAATGTTATGATTGAAATAATATGTGTTAAGTACATACAAATAATGGAATGATAAAAAAATGTTATACCTATAGCTATGTTTCTAGTAGCTAAATTAGCGTCGACACTTGACACAACACTTTTGTTATTTTTGCAACTTTGACACAAACGATCCTTTCCAAACTGAATGAAAAACGATCCTATACTTGACGGAATAAAGTCGATTTTCCTATGTCAACATGTCATCGCAACTTGCAAAACGAACGGTGATCGAAAACGTTCCAGAACGCTAATTTCGCCCACAAATGGCCATAGGGAACGCCAATTGTGATCATATACAGCGTTTTTAACAGTTAGATCTAGACCTGTTTAATATTTTCTGTAGTTTTTCACCCAAGGAATTATTGGTTAGTGTATTTTATCTATTAAGTAACTTTCTTTTCCAAGGAAAATATGAATGAGCCTCCTGACCCTGGGGGCGGTATGGATGTAACTAGGCCACCGTCTCTGGCTGCCTATACACTGGTGATGACTACTGAGCAGGTTGAGTCCTCATGTGCTCGAAAGCGCAGAGCGTTAAATAGAGAATGTATTAATCGTTCTCGTTCGGTATCACAATCTACGCTGACAGGTGATGAAGTTGATCTCGAAGCAGGGCAGCATACTCCTTCAACCTCCTTCTCTGATGCCTCAACGAATATAACAGCTACTTCTCCTCCCCTGCTTCACCAAGTCCCGGCTTCCTTGTCCTCTACACCTGCAATAAAATCGCTAGATCTAGGTCAAGCTTTTACACCTGTAGGTCGCCACTTGTATATTCATACAGATCGCGGGCCTTTTACGGTTCATGTCCAAAGATCTCAAAGTTCTGCATCAGACGGTACAACATTGCACCCAGCCACCTTTGGCCGTTTCTTGTTTAGCCGATACAGAGAGTTTCAAGGGATTATTGATGGTTCAATAAAAAGTATCGGGCGAAACAGAATATCCTTAGATTTTCATTCCGGAATCGACGCCAACAAATTCATAGAATCTCCGACTCTGTCTGCAAATAACTATAATGCCCTAATTCCTTCATACAATGTAACACGAATGGGATTAATACGAGGTATCCCAGCTGACATGTCCCACTTTGTTATAATTCGTTCCCAGTGGCATTGTATAACTTCCCAACTATTCAATGTTTCCAGTGCTGTCGGTATGGTCACACGAAAACTCAATGCCGTTCTAATTCAACATGCTATAAATGCGCGTCCACTCACCTTGGCGAGTCTTGCCGAGTAGAGGAGGACAATGCAATATGTATTTCATGTAAGGGCAACCATTTTGCCACGAATAACTCTTGCCCGGAGATGCAACGTCAAAATATAAAAGTAGCTATGGCGCAAAAAGCAATTTCTTGCTCGGAAGCTTCTAAATTGTTTTCTGTGTCAAAAGTGTCCTACGCCAACATTGCTTCTTCTACGTCTCCTCCTCCTTTTTCCTCTTTTCATATGATCAAAAATAATACTGTGGAACCTCAAAGAGTCGTATACAAAAAGAAGGTAATTCAGAAGCATCATGCCCCTACTTCGGCCGTCGCTAACGGTAACGGTTACGACAGTCGCTCATAATAATATTATTAGAGACGATTTATCAGAAGCAGCTCCTAATGGCTGCGCTCTTCAAGCTCAGGACAGAGTAAATATAGATATTCCCCCTCTTCAGTCACTCGTTGTTGATCTTCTTATGAAACTTATAAACTCTCTTCTTCCTTTATTAAACAGTGCTCCGTCTCTCTCTTACTTACCGTCCAACGTTGCCCTCACCTTAAGTTGCCTCTTATCTTTCTTACAAAATGGATCAAGTTTACAGGATTCTCCAATGGAACCCTAGAAGTATTATTAACAAAAAGTCCGATCTTATTTATCTAGTTAACCATCACAGTCCGGACATTTTGTCGGTCTCAGAAACTTGGCTTAGACCCGCAGCCCGATTCCATAACTTGGCTTCAATCGAATTCTCAGTATCGCAGCCACTAATGCCTTGCGATAGAGTCGAATTTGCTATGAAAAAAGTGATAATCCGATTGTAGCCAAGTTATGGAATTGGGCCACAGATTCCAAATTTAGGTTATCGGGTTTTGTTGATGTTAGAAGAGACCGTCAAGATGGTTTCGGTGGTGTTGCCCATTTTATTAAAAATAATATTACCTACTCAATTATTTCTTTGCCTTATTATGGTAAAGGTTTCGAGGTGGTTGCTGTTCAGCTTAAGAATTCAACAGTTATCTCTCTATACATACCTTTGCCTTCCAAATCTATAATTCGTAAACTTATTGCTGTTTTAAATTCTCTTCCTAAGCCTCTTCTAGTTTTGGGTGATCTGAATTGTCATCACTCTGTATGGGGTTGTGGTTTGTCGGATTCATCTGGGATATTTTTATTGGACTCCTTAGATCATCTTAATCTCTGTATTTTAAATGACGGTTCCCCGACTAGAAGATCTCGGCCAGATGAACACCCTAGTACAGTGGACCTGTCCTTATGTTCTCCAGAACTTGCTTCAATTATGTCTTGGTGTGTCCTTCCATCTACTTATGGCAGTGACCATTTTCCTATTCTTATAAATATTTCACAAAAATGTCCGCGTACTGCTTCTAGAAATCCTCCTCTTCTTAAATATGCCATAGACAATAATAGTTCAGGGTGGGTCAAATTTAATGAACTCACTGATATAAATTCTCCTAAATTACCTGTCATAAATTCTTACAATATAAGATCTTGTTCTGATGCGCTTGTGCACAGTTTGTTAGAGTGTGCTAATGGGTCTTTCCCTATTAAAAAACCTCATTCGAATAAAATTCCATCTCCTCCGTGGTGGGATAAAGACTGTACTGAAGCAATTAAATCTCGTAAGGTTGCTGAAGTCACCTTTTGTATGGCTATGACTACTGTTTTTTTTTCTGAATTAAATAAAGTAATCGCAAAATCTAAACGCCTCTTTCATAATAAGAAACGTGATAGCTGGAAAGTTTATTGCACTAGTATTGGCCCCGACACTCCTGCTTCTTTGATATGGAAGAAGATCCATAGGTCGATACCTAAACACCACGAACGACGATTCGTTCGTGGTGTCCTCCTTATCGAAGTTATTGCCCATCCCAGGCTTGGGCTGACTCCTTCATGGACAAATTAGCCCCTCAATATTGCCCTCTTCCTTCAGAACTACCATCTCTTTCTAATCCTTCATCTATTAGACCAACCGTTTTCTTTAAATAATTAGAAATAGTTTTGAAATCAGTCAGAGACTCAGCCCCCGGTATGGATGGCATTCCGTATTCTTTTCTTTGTAAAGCTAACGTCCGCCTTCATATCTATTATTTATCTCTTGCTAATATTATTTTTGATTCTGGATATGTTCCAATTACTTGGAAATTTCAATTCATAATCCCTATTCTTAAATCTGATAAAGATCCGGTAGATCCTAATTCTTACCGCCCTATTGCTATCTCTTCAGTTTTGGCTAAACTTACTGAACACTTAATAAAGAACCGCCTTGAGTGGTTCCTGGAAAGTCATGAGCTTCTTGCAATGTCTCAGTATGGCTTTAGAAAGGGCAAGAGCACTATGGATAGCCTGGGTATATTTACTACCGATAAGATAAGACTTGCCTTTACTCGGAATGAATCTGTTGTTGGTGCTTTCCTAGATATTTCTGCAGCCTATGATAATGTTCAGCTTCCCCTTCTCAAGAATAAGCTTAGTCAGTTGAAAATTCCAGTAAAGATAAGTAATTTTGTAATGAACCTTCTTTCAGAGAGATACATATTCCTCCACTGTAGTGACCCCTCGATTTCTTCAACTAGAACCATATGGCGGGGATTACCTCAAGGCTCTGTCCTCAGTCCTCTCCTTTATAACGTCTATACATATGATGTAGAATCCTCAATTGGTCTCTGCCGCATTCTTCAATATGCGGATGACATTATTTTATATAGTACTCATCATAAAATTAATGATGCTAGTAACTGTATTTCCCTTTCCCTTTAATATTTAAATGTTTGGCTTCATAAAAATGGCTTGGATCTCTCGCCTTCTAAGAGTAATATCGTTATCTTTTCTCGTAAAAGAAATCTTCCTGATATAAACATTACTGTTAATGAGAGCAGAATTCCAGTTAAAGAGTCCGTAAAATTCCTCGGTCTCTTGTTGGACAATAAGTTGTCTGGACGTTTGCATTGTGGATATATTGCAAATAAGTGTGAGAGGAATCTGAACATTTTAAGGTGTCTGTCGGGAGTATGGTGGAGTGCTCATCCTTTTAATCTTAAACTTTTATATAACGCTATAATTCGTAGCGTTTTAGATTATGGTACTTTTCGGCTTGATCCTGCTTGCAGGGTTGGCTTAAGAAAACTTGATATAATTCAGTCAAAGTCACTTCGGATTATTGCAGGTGCGATGAAGTCCTCTCCAATCAATGCACTCCAGGTGGAGTGTGTTGATCCTCCTCTCCATCTTCGCCGACAATTTCTTTCCAACAGATTCTTCTTTCGTTTTATTCAATTTTCTATCCATCCTCTTATACCCAAGCTTCTACTTCTCTATCAATACGTTTATACCTCCCGTTATTGGAGATGTAAACACCATCCTCTGTTCCTCAAAAGTTTCAAAATTTATAAATCCCTTAAATACCTTACATACCGGTCTCCAAAACTCCCAATTTTTAATTTTGATTACGATATTGTTACCTTTCATCCGCAAATAATTTTAGAGTTTGATATCTGCAAAGGTGACCTTTATGCTGATGAGCATTTTCGAGAGATCTTGCACAGGGATTGGCTTGGTTGGCATACAATATTCACAGATGCCTCAAAACTATCGCCAGTTGGATGTGTTGGTTGTGGTGTTTTCCATGCTCAATTCGACATTGTCCAAAAAGTTAAGTGTCCTCCTGAGTCGTCAGTGTTCACCGGTGAATGTTTGGCTATCCTTGAAGCGGTTAAATATGTCCTTCTCTTCAAACTTCGTCATACTATTATCTTCTCAGATTCACGTAGTTCCCTCCAATCTTTGCTTTCTAATCCATTTTCTTCTAAATTTCATCCAATCTTACTTCATATCAAAAAGTCTATTTCGGAATGTCTCCTTAAAGGCTTAGACGTAGTTCTTGCCTGGGTGCCTGGGCATGTTGGTCTCTCTGGTAATGAGCGTGTCGATAGAGTGGCCAAAGAAGCAGTTTCTTGTGGCGATAAGATTCCTTTTATAAATTATAGCTAGGACCTTATTTGCCTACCAAAAAAAAAAAGTTTTATTAAATTCTTGGTGTATAAACTGGAGATCTTCTAGCAAATACAAAGGTTCTGGTTTTGCTAGAATTCAGCCTGACATCCCTAGTAAACCATGGTTTGCACGGTGGCACTTCAGCAAGCTTTTTACATCTTCAATCATTCGTATGAGGCTGGGTCACTGTTGTATCCCTACTCATTTGCAAAAGATTCATGTTAAAGATTCTTCAATATGTGAATGTGGTCTTGATGAAAGGGATCTCAATCATATTTTCTTTTCATGTCCGCTGTCATTTCTCATTTTTTCAGTCTCTTATTTCACTAGAAGTAAGAGACTGTATTTTTGTTCTATGTGGTGTACAATAAAGAGTTATCTATCTATCTATCTATCTATCTATCTAGAAGTTTCATTGCCAACTCATATAACAGAACTTTTATCATCCAATAGTCGTAATATTTATGTCTTTAGTTCAATTCCTTTCCTTAAATAATCTGAAACTTTAATAAGTATTTGTGTTTATTGTATTTTTTAAATTATAGTTCATATGTATTTATATATATTTAATTCATTTATGTAGGTAGTTCTCCTATGTTTGTAAAATTCATCATATTAATCTGGTCTTGTTAACGTTTCTAAATTTCCTGTAATAGTAAATTATTTATAAACTTTTTGACGCGAAGCTACATGACTCTGGCAGAAATGTCAAAAAGACAATTGCCACAAAAAAAAGAAGGTTCTGTGGAGTGGAGTAGAGTACTTGTATGTACCTACCTACTACTATAAAATTTGTTTAGCTAATCTCTTTGTAATTTGTGTAGAGTAGAGGCCCGGCCCGTATCTCGTATTTATTTTACTTTGAATGGATTTATGTGAAATCTTGTAAAATGGCCCAAATTATTGAATTTAACATACCTGCATTCATCGTAGATCAAGAGAGCATGAATATTTCGTCAGGGAATCTGTGTTTTTGTTGTCTATCTCAAAACAAAACTATGATTAGGCTGGCGAATTGTGAGCACAATGGCTTTTTACAAGAATATTACACGGTAAGTCTCAACAAAATATGCTTTCAAATCTGTCAAGCGCTTCTATTAAGTTTACATATTTGATTTCAGACACATTTTTACATCCAGGGACTTTTATAAAGCAATCCTTGTTTACATCAGTATTTTGGTAGGAATGTACTTGCTATACCGTCGATTTTGGAGGGGTGGAGGGGGTAGGGGGGATGTGGGAACCCCCCCCCTTTGAAGGAAAAGCTTCGCAGGCCCCCCTCTTTCCGAGTTTTTTTTTAATTTATTTTTCGGAGGGGGGAGGGATAGCAGGGGGTAGCCCTTCACTTCCCCCATCCACCCCTCACCTTAAATCAATGTCATCAGAAGTAAATTTGAAAGTAAGGATGGAAAAATAAAAAAAAAACTTGAAAGTGGGGGGGCTGCGCAACTTTTCCTTTAAAGGGGGGTTTCTACCTACACCCTCCACCCCTCCCCCCCCCAAAATCGACGGAATAGCATCTACAGTTTAGCCAGTATTTTTTCTAACTTTAATATTTTTCAAAAACATTACCTACTTAACTAAGCAAAATCTACTTAATGGTTATTGCAATGAATACATAGAATATGCTACTAAATCTATTTATAGCCTAATTTTAAGCAGTTAATACAAACATTCACCAAATTGGATTGGTATATCATATTATACTACACAATAATTGATTATAATACTAAACGTGAGCCATTATTTAAACTCATCAAAACTTTACAAGTAATTGTACTCTTTAATTGTGTTCTAGATTGCGGACCCAAAGGTTTTGGTGTGCCATATTTGCCATAACATGTTGAAAAAAATTTGTAGTTTCAAGAAGCAAGTAGCTGAGAGTAGCAGATTTATTAATTCAAAACTGCAGGTGAGACGCAGGCATTGGTTTGGGTCGCTTTATCATCATCTATGTCTTGTGGTGTGAAATAGGACCAAAGTAAGGCTTTAATAACTCAATCCCTGTGACCAAGCGCAATCTGGGTTATTGACTGCAAAGATGCAGTTGTGTTGCCCAGGGAACCTGGGTGCGTCTAAGTCAAATAACCAGTCTAAAATTTAAACTGACTAAACGTCAAACACCCCATTCAAGGACACCGTGAGGTGAAAAATTAACCTGACTAAAATTTAATATGCCCCGTTCACGAGCGTTCGCAGGTATAAGTTTTCGCCTGGCCAGGATAAATTTTGCGAGCTTTTGAGGTTGCTAAATTTTAGTCTGCTGTCAGATTGACAGCTGTATGTCATTCGATTTGCAGTTAGATTCAATTTGTTGTTTGTTTTAATCGTAAGTACTATCGATATTTATAATAGAGCAGTAACATATGGTCTGTACAAATATAAGAATATAATTTAAAAAAACTAGAGGACCTATAATAAGCTACTAAACAAGAATTTGACAGCTAAACCTATGACTCCGTTTAGCGAACCCTCGGTAGTTAATTTTTATCCAGTGAAAATTTCGCCGTCTTACATAAATGCACCACAGGGTTCAGTCTTAAATGTCACCACAATGTTTCAACACTTTCAACCCTTCTCTTATCTGAGCATGATTATTAACTCTTCCAAGGCCAAGACTAATGAACACGGCCTAATAAGAGTAAAAAAAAACGACTCAAAAGAAGCAAATAACATCCCACAATGTGATGTGCAATGAAAGTAATGACAAAATTGTTTTTGGAGTTTGTAAGCTTCACCATCAATTCTAGTGATTATTAGAAACTAGCTGTGCTCCGTAGCTTTGCCCGCATGCTAACTGCCATTCCTGTTCACCATCTCTAGGTCCACTGTTTTAGGCAGTGCGTTGTCTGTCAGACAGTATGTCATGGTACTTTTTTTTAAAGTATATAGATTAAATTAAATCAAGATAATAAGCCTACAAATATTTTTAGAGCACTTAGGGCCTATGCGCACGACATATTTTTAACGCGCCGACAACGCACAGATTACGCACGTTAACGCGCTTTAAACGAAATTCAGACGCAGGCATTAAACCTTTACACGCCTTAAAAAATTCAGTGGCGCCGCCGTTAATGCGCATTTTTTATCGATACAAATGCGTTGCGCGTCTGTATCGCCGTTACAACACATACGCGCGACTAGACATACGCCCGACTAGTCGCGCGTATGTGTTGTAATACAGAAACCACAGCGTTCTCACCAGACTCCGCAACAGTGGCAAAATGAAATCGGTCGAGAAACACTGCTTACGCTGGCATTATTACTAGTTTAAAAAAGAAAGGAAAAGGAAAAATAAGCGACTTTATTGGAAAACCCCATTCAAGAGCGAAATAATATTTAAAAAAATACTGCTATAGGATGTCGTGAACATCATTCCAAGAACTTCTTTTGATTCTTAAACCAGAGTTAAGTTAATCGACAACGCAAAGCTCGCGGGCAAACGCGATACAGACTAGCTTTGAATGCTCTTCTCGCGCGCTTTTGTATCGCTTTGTACGCGCGTTTGAATCGATAGAAACGCAATCTGCTTTTTGGTCCTCTACAGCGTCGAGAGCGCGCGTTGATGAAACGCGCGTCGTCGGCGCGTATAAAATACGCCGTGTGCAAAGGCCCTTAGAATTAATAATCTACAATAATATTATAAAGATGTAAAGTTTGCTTGTTACCGCTAATCTCTGGAACTACTGAATCGTTTCTGAAAATTCTTTCACTGATAGAAAGCTACACTATTCCAGATGTACACAGGCTACTTTTTACTCGAGAACATGCAAAGTAATAACGGTAACACTATAGTGGAGCCATACAGTGGAGCAGCTAGTCATTAATTTTTGAACTAAGTACACTTTGTTTCAGACATTACGGAAAACAAACCAGTTATTTAATCTTCAACAAACTGACACAATGGTTTCTTTTAATGTAACCAAAACTGAAGACCCAGAATGTAATATAAAAGTTAAATTA
This sequence comes from Alsophila aescularia, assembly GCA_946251855.1. Classification (NCBI taxonomy): domain Eukaryota; kingdom Metazoa; phylum Arthropoda; class Insecta; order Lepidoptera; family Geometridae; genus Alsophila; species Alsophila aescularia. Next base: position 66,722,115 of record OX276373.1, read on the forward strand.
GAAAGAGAAGACACAGGATTTGACATTGAAGTAAAATCAGAATTATCTAATCAGGAAGCACTTGAAACAAAATCAGAATTATCTAATCAGGAAGCACTTGAAACAAAATCAGAATTATCTAATCAGGAAGCACTTGAAACAAAAACGGAAATTCAAGATGATACACCTTTGGAGCAGATTAAAAAAGGGGTTGAAATGGTAGAGATATATATCGGAAAGATAGGTGTTTTCGTCATGAGTGAAGAAGAGTTCAAGGAAGAAAGAGAGAGGGAGTCTATGAAAGAGTCATATTTGAAGCTGCCATTTAAATGTGAGAGTTGCATCAAAGGGTTTGAATTTGAAAACACTCTAAAAAAACACAATAACATGTTACATAATACAAGTAAAGGTAAATATGTGTGCAACATTTGCAAAGTGGTGCTTGGTTCTGAAAGTGCATACAAAAAACACAAATTGAGACATCTGAAAAGGTAAATTGCTCTATGGTATTTTTTACTGCCACTGAGTATTTTCAATACTTTGACTACATAAACATTGAAACTAGCTGTCGCCAGCGACTTCGTCCGAAGGACTTCAGTTTATCGCGAAAAAAGCATCTATGGTCTTCTAGCATATTAAAAACCAATGCACTAGTATAGCACCAACGCTCTTGATGCTTTTGGACAGACTTGTTATTGTTTCGTTTATATGGCAACCATTCCTAACAGCGAGTACATAATCAACATTTTCCACTGGAAACTTTATTTTGATTATTAACACCAATACTCGTATATAAAAGTGAAACATTGTCTGTTTGTTTGTTTGTTTAGGGAGCTTTCACGCGATAATGGAAGGATGGATTTTGATGAAATTTGGAATTGAGATAGCTTATAAGCTATCTCAATTCCAAATTTCATCAAAATCCATCCTAGGACACTTTTCCAACATAGGATACTTTTTATCCCGGAAAATTGTAAGTTTCCACGGGAAAACAGGAAAACCTGGACAAATGTTGAAACGAAATAACAATTATGTCAAAAAAGATCAAGAGTGGTGCCACAGAATACCTATACCTACTTTTGCATGGGTTTTTAATATCCTAGAAGAACATAGGATGCTATTTTTCGCGATAAACAGAAGTCCACGCAGACGAAGTCGCGGGCGGGAAAACTAGTAATATAATATCTGAATGGATTTGCATGAAACTTGCTCTATATCCTGGATTACAATTAGTTGTAGCAGCGGATCTTTGTAGTTGTGAAGTTAGGCTCTGTGAACAATTGCGCAGGTATTGTAGTGAGGATAAAACGAAATGATATGCGAAAAACGTAAGCGAGTGAGCGAGGCAGTTATATAATGCTGTCTTCACCTTCAACATTGGGATTGCGCCTGAAAAATAGCAGCTTGCGCAGCATCTTGCAGACAACTTCCGAGCCACAAACTTCCGCTGCGACTACTTGTAAATTTTATGGTTTCAGATTCGTATGCATAGCCTGTGGGGAACGCGCCGCCGAAATTAACTCCATAACTAAGCATTTTAATCAACAACACGGCGAGGTTTGTGGCGCGATCACCACAAAGTTTGAGTGTGACCAGTGTGAATTTATCACCCAGTAAGTAAAATTTAAAAGCTTTCATCTAACTTCACTTGTATGTATGTATCTATGTATTTATCTGTCCTGGAATCTTGCAGTTCAAATTTCGAGCACTTCCCGATTTGCTAACCGGCTGAAACTTTCAGGGTAGCTCATCTAGCTCACAACTCTATGTCAAAGTATGTAAAAAAATATGTTTAAAAGCACATAAAAGCTTCTTTATTTTAATTATACTTATTAACTCTACCTTTCCACCAAATGTTCTTGGTGAACATGTTCTATTTTAAACAGTATCAACACTTCGGTGAGACGTAAACTTATTGCATATTAAATATGAACATAATAATATACCTAGCGGCACGTAAGTCTAGCGGTGAACGAAACGTGGCTTTGACTGTGCCAAGATCCCCATCTTGGCACAGTCAAAGTTTATATAATGTGTTAAAATGTTGTAGTTATCCCGAAAATTGACTGTGCCAAGATCTCATTCACCGCTAGACTTACGTGCCGCTAGCTATACACTATATTGATGTCGATAGCTTTTACAACACTTACCAAAATCATATTATAACTATAATAATTATTTAATTATTTCTAGTTACATTATATAATTAAAATTAATACTTATTGCGCTATTACCAATTAAAACTACCTATATCTTAGGTTTGCTACGGGCCCCAAACTAGGCTATGCCTGTATCTTAGGTACCCATAGAGGTTCTTTAGAGTTTTAAAAAAATATACGTACAAAAAAACTCTACTCCGACGTAGAACCAAGGTAACCGTCATAGCTCAAAGTATAAGCAAGCTAAAGTGGCAGTAGGTAGGTCACATTTCCCGAAGTACCGATAACCGTTGGAGTAGACGAGTTCTCGCGTGGAGACCACGTTTGGGTAATCGTAGTGTAGGACGCCCTGTCTACGACCTGCGAAAGGCGGCCGGAAGAGAACAGATGAGGAGAGCTGAAGACCGAGCTCAGTGGCATGCATTAGGAGAGGCCTGCGTCCAGCAGTGAATATGCAGGTACAGGCCGATGATAATGACATACAAAACTGGTGACATTAGCTATCTGTAAAAGCTTTGCTTTACTACACTATTCAACAATAATATTTGTAGAGGTTTTCCTAAGATTAATTATAATTTATGTGATAGTTTAAGTAAAACACTTTATTTTTCAATGAAAAATCTTTCGTCTGTGATTGTTATGCTCATAATTATTAATGAATGTTGATACATTTCTAGTTTGATTTAATTTAATAAAGAATAGAAGTATAAACATCACGTAGGAACAAAATTTATGGAGAAATGCAAGAAAATCACTGTCATATTTAATATAAACCTTGGGTGGACCGTCAGACCTCACGTCGGTACTTATGTAACTCAACTAGCACGTCGGTACTTAAAGGTTAAATTATCTCCTGGATGTAACTTTTGCACAATGCGTCCGGAGCGATAACATTTATAGTTGTATTATTTTAGAACTTTACATATCGGAGCTTGAGACACTTGAATGTTTTCAGCTGCATTGCGGGTGGAATTAGTGGGGAATGACTCAAAATAGGTCAAAATAGCTATTTCTAAATCTTCATTACAAATACATGATTTTATTAGTTTTCTTTTGATAAAGCTACCTCCTTGTTTAAGGTTGTTAACTATTTTTTGGAGACGCTTAACAGTGGGGAAATCACGTTGAGATATTTGTTTCGGTGCCATACTAAAGTGCGAAACTAATTGTTACAATTTGAAACTAATTGTTTACATTTTGTTTTTCCGCGAAGAGATTATAAAAATTTGAAATTAGAACATAATGTTGTGAAGATGACCGCGCTGCGGGTCTGTGTTTAGAAAAATATTGAGCATCATTTCGGACAAGGAACAGGTAATGCAGGTATGAATTAAATCATTACTTTCAAATATGAATCAGTTTATTAAAATAAGTTAAGTTTGCCGCATGTCATTTCTTCCCAGAATTCGATCCTTATTAGCGACACCATCAAATGGCTAGCTAGAAGGGGACGACTGGTAGTTGGATTTTCGTTTTAGGTTATTTATGATATTCTACGACAAATATATAGATAAATTAGATAATACCATTCTAGTTGGGAAGGCCAGTTATGTACTCAAAGAGTTAAAAATATCTATTTAATGTTATGAATTTTATGATTATAGATTGAAACAAGACAAATAATTTCCTTTGACTCTCTTTCAACTGTAACTTGTAACTGTTTCTTGTAAACTGTCTTTTAATACAGTGTGTGTTTTAAATATAAATAAAACGGCTAAAAACTCACGAAAAAGAAGATCGGAAATACCCCGAGCAGATTGTGTGTGTTTTTTTCCAAAATCAACGTGTTCGGTTCTTCTGGCTAGGAACATTGATTTTTCAAAAATCCAAAGATGCAGTTTTCATCAAAATCGGGCCCGAGACTCCTTTGAGTAATATTCGCTATTCCTCATAGTTTCTGATTAAGCCATGCACGCCCACTGGAAAAATTCGCCCTGTATAGTAATAATAAAACAGTAAGTAACACTGTAAAAGTCTGTACAAAGAAAAATAATAATAAAAATTGTTTAACAGACTTAAAATGAGCTACTGAACAGGAATAAACCTTATTTTTTAATTTTGTCTGTCTGTTTGTATGTTCGAGAATCACGTAAATTGCTGGACCGATTTATTTAAATGCGGTTTTCACTGTTAGATAGCTAAAATTTTGACTTAAAACTGGTGCACTTTGTACCTCAATACGGTTTGTAGAAGCCAAGCAATCGATACTTAACTATTTAACGGCTGAACAAATTTTAATGTTTTTTTTTAAGATATGCTAATATCTAAACTTGTAACTTTCCTTTCACAAGCTCGCACAACGTCCTCCGCTACCACCGAGGGAAACACAAGAACCCACAATGCAACACCTGTGGAAAAAGATTTGCTAACAGCAGCAGTTTGAAAGCTCATGTAAAGTATGTTCACACCCACACCCATCTATCTATGCTATGATTAGTGAAGATAAAAAGATTTGCTAGCAGCAGCAGTTTGAAAGCTCATGTAAAGTATGTTCACACCCACACCCATCTATCTATGCTATGATTAGTGAAGATAAAAAGATTTGCTAACAGCAGCAGTTTGAAAGCTCATGTAAAGTATGTTCACACCCACACCCATCTATCTATGCTATGATTAGTGAAGATAAAAAGATTTGCTAACAGCAGCAGTTTGAAAGCTCATGTAAAGTATGTTCACACCCACACCCATCTATCTATGCTATGATTAGTGAAGATAAAAAAATATAAAAAAGTTGGAAATTTAGTATCGTAGATAGGTGAATAGTTGTCCTGACTGTCTCGCATTGAATTTGGTCATCCCACTAGATTTGTAACATTTTGGGCTTTTAGACCCCGATATGTACAATCTCCAAAGCGAATCAGCGAGGAAATAAACCAATAAATCTATCTATACTTATAAAAAAGCAGTAAGTACCAAAAAGTCAGAAAAAATAAAATAAACTAGGTCTAAAATAAGCTACTGACCATGAATATAACATATTATTAAATCATGTTTGTTTGTATGTTCGCGCATCACGTAGAAAATACTGGACCGTTTGCGATGCGGTTTTCACTGTTGGATAGCTTAGGGTTTGACTTAAAAACTCGTGTACTTGGTATCTCAAACTGATGAGTAGAAGCCGAGCAATCAATAAAAAACTATTTGAGGTCTGAACGAAGGTACGTTGTATAGGTACTTTTGGTCTTGGAATAACACATAGGTAACTTTTAATCCAGAGAAGTGACCACGCGGTCAAAGCAGCTAGTATTAAATAAGTGTAAATCCTTCGATGAAAGAAACATACATAGATCAAGCACTTAATACTTACTATTATTCAAAATGCGATCACGCGACTATTTGCGGTGTGAGTGTCGCATGGTACGTACCGTTCGTCACAGTTCGACATCAAGAGATCGCAAACGATATTGTGCCATCCATTAACCCGTATCGCTTGCCTGTTCCCTCCACGCAAACATTTACGTGTTACGCACACAAGCGTATGTCAGCGCACGTAGTCGATTAGTTATGTGTGCTGCCGCGGCTCAAAACTATGTATAGCGGCTTTTTACTTTTTATGATGATTAAGTGTAGTTACCTATTTGCCAATTAAAGAACCACTAAAAACGGGCCATGCGCGGAGTTTTTAAATTACGCGGAGTTTTGGTGGAACACGAATCGGGCAAACTTAGTGAATCCTTATTTGTTTCTTTATCAAAGTGTAAACCACACCCGAAATTATTTACTTTTAATTTTCCTATTTTCCAGTACTGTCCACAAAGGGATCACTCGACATTTCGCATGTTCATCCTGCGACAAGAGCTACAAAACCAGGTCCGGTCTTGTGAAACACACGGAGAAGGCGCACGTGACGCGCGACGACGCCCAAGGGGCTTACTGCGAGAAATGTCGCACGCACTACGCTGATAAGGCCAGCCTGGTGCAACATTTAAAGAGACATTCCGCGCATGTCACTGATGAGGACAAGAAGTAAGCTTGATTTAAAGATGATCAGATATTCCAAAACTCCCCACTAGCTGGTCACAGGATTTTTCAGATCCAAATTGTAAATCAATTTGTGGTACACATGATAATTAACAAAAAATATTAATATAGGTATGCCTGCCAAGAGTGCGATGCCAAGTTTGTGACCAGATTTTCGCTGCAAAATCACATTGACTGGACTCATCGGAAATACCTCAAATTCAAATGTAACAAATGCTCCAAGGTAATCTAGCAACTATCTGAATCCTAATATAGTCCGAATCAAACTTAATGGCGGCTGTGAAGTGCGCTACTAGCGCGGCTTCGCGCAGCCCCTCACCCCTCCGTCGCCCGCTCATTCCTAATATTTGCTACTGCGCAGCGCCTCGCGACAACTTCACAGCCGCCATTAAGTTTGATTCGGACTCTACTATACCCCCCATACCAATATTATAAAAGTGAAACGTTATCTGTTTGTTTGTTTGGGGAGTTTTAACTCGATAAGGGCGGATAAGGGAGTTTTAACGGATTTTGATGAAATTTGGAATGGAGATAGCTTATACCCTGGAATAACACATAGGATACTTTTATCATCATCATCATCATGCTTCACTCGCAATCGCCTGAACGGATTTTGATGAAATTTGGAATGGAGATAGCTTATACTCTGGAATAACACATAGGATACTTTTATCATCATCATCATCATGCTTCACTCGCAATCGCCTGAACGGATTTTGATGAAATTTGGAATGGAGATAGCTTATACCCTGAAATAACACATAGGATACTTTTATCATCATCATCATCATGCTTCACTCGCAATCGCCTGAACGGATTTTGATGAAATTTGGAATGGAGATAGCTTATACTCTGGAATAACACATAGGATACTTTTATCATCATCATCATCATGCTTCACTCGCAATCGCCTGAACGGATTTTGATGAAATTTGGAATGGAGATAGCTTATACCCTGGAATAAAACATAGGATACTTTTATCATCATCATCATCATGCTTCACTCGCAATCGCCTGAACGGATTTTGATGAAATTTGGAATGGAGATAGCTTATACTCTGGAATAAAACATAGGATACTTTTATCATCATCATCATCATGCTTCACTCGCAATCGCCTGAACGGATTTTGATGAAATTTGGAATGGAGATAGCTTATACCCTGGAATAACACATAGGATACTTTTATCATCATCATCATCATGCTTCACTCGCAATCGCCTGAACGGATTTTGATGAAATTTGGAATGGAGATAGCTTATACTCTGGAATAAAACATAGGATACTTTTATCATCATCATCATCATGCTTCACTCGCAATCGCCTGAACGGATTTTGATGAAATTTGGAATGGAGATAGCTTATACTCTGGAATAAAACATAGGATACTTTTATCATCATCATCATCATGCTTCACTCGCAATCGCCTGAACAGATTTTGATGAAATTTGGAATGGAGATAGCTTATACCCTGGAATAAAACATAGGATACTTTTATCATCATCATCATCATGCTTCACTCGCAATCGCCTGAACGGATTTTGATGAAATTTGGAATGGAGATAGCTTATACTCTGGAATAACACATAGGATACTTTTATCATCATCATCATCATGCTTCACTCGCAATCGCCTGAACGGATTTTGATGAAATTTGGAATGGAGATAGCTTATACTCTGGAATAAAACATAGGATACTTTTATCATCATCATCATCATGCTTCACTCGCAATCGCCTGAACGGATTTTGATGAAATTTGGAATGGAGATAGCTTATACCCTGGAATAAAACATAGGATACTTTTATCATCATCATCATCATGCTTCACTCGCAATCGCCTGAACGGATTTTGATGAAATTTGGAATGGAGATAGCTTATACTCTGGAATAAAACATAGGATACTTTTATCATCATCATCATCATGCTTCACTCGCAATCGCCTGAACGGATTTTGATGAAATTTGGAATGGAGATAGCTTATACCCTGGAATAAAACATAGGATACTTTTATCATCATCATCATCATGCTTCACTCGCAATCGCCTGAACGGATTTTGATGAAATTTGGAATGGAGATAGCTTATACCCTGAAATAACACATAGGATACTTTTCATCATCATCCGTCACGCGGGTGAAACCGCGTGGCGCAGCTAGTATTAAATATGCTTCAATTAGAAATGATTTTATTATTTTGTTTCACAATGCCTCCTCCGCCTACCTCATAAGATTATGTTTCTGACGCAGGCATTTAAGTCAGCGGGCACCTTGAAGAGACACCGTGAATTTGTTCATGAGAAGAAAAGACCACCAAAAGACAAGGTCTGCGACTACTGTGGAAGAGCCTTTTCTGTATGTATACCTATGTTCTGTAAAAAAATACTTATAATAAAACAGTAAGTAAACAGACTATACATTTATTTTTAAATGGTATTTTTTTGTGTATTAGCTACAGAACAATTTTTTTATATGATGTGTGTCTGTGTGTTCTTGTATCACTTAAAATCTACTGGACTGATTGCTATGTGGTTTTCATAGTTGGGTAGCTGAAGATCCGGGCTATGGAGCCAGACGCCAGACGAGGTCTACGACCGCAGCGGCGTACGGTTGTATTGTATGTACGGCCTATACTTACGTGTCCAGTACGCACTCGGCAGGTTATTGACCGAGCGAGCGCGAAGCGTCCCTGTTTCAGTTTCGGCAAACATTCTTTCGTATGTCCGGATGTCTGTCCGGATTTCCGGCTGTTCTCCTCTACAGGTCGCATTTCTCAACCGATTTAGACGAAACTTACAGGTTAAGCGTATTTTTAGAATTTTTTTATTGTCGGGTATTTTTGATTGGGGGGATACTTCCCCTAAAAAGGGGGCTACTGAATATCTCCGCCATATTAGATCCGGTTACGATGGTTCTTTTTTTGTTTGAAAGGTTAGTAAGTACTTTAATTTGGTCTCTTATAAATTTGATAAAGATCTGATGAGGATCTTCAGCGTGATGAGCAGAATAGCTCCTAGACTAGTGAAGAAGTCTACAGCTCACAGAGCCACTAACTAGTTTACTTTCAATAAATATTTTCCCTTGCAGATGACGAAGATCCTGGTGTCGCATATTCGCACGCACACTGGGGAACGACCGCTGAAGTGTACGCATTGTTCGGCGACGTTCGCCCATGCTGCATCCCTCTATAATCATAACAAACTCTTACACAATAAAATATAATCAATAAAATTATTATCGCCTTTTGATGTACCTGCACATGCCTCTCGTTTTCGCCATCCACAACAATATATAAAAGTGAAACGTAGTCTGTTTGTTTGTTTGGGGAGTTTGAACGCGATAACGGCTGGACGTATTTTTATGACACTATAAATAGGTACATACTGTACAATATAGAGACCAACAGGATACATTTTATCCCGGAAAATTGAGGTTAGTCCAAACTAAGGTTAACTAAGTACTAAGTTTCTACGGGAAAACTGGAAAATGACGATTACTCATTGTAAGGAACGGTTGCAATGGAAACGAAATAATCGGTGTGTTATATGGCATCAAAAGCGTCGGTGCTCTCAAATAACTTTGCATTGCTTTTTAATACCTATCCTAGAAGAACATAGGATGTTCGGACGAAGTCGCAGGCTAAAGCTAGTATTACATAAAAAGTTGCATGCGCAAAGTAAAATCTCATTAATATCTTGAAATTAAGTGCAATTTACCCTGCGTTCGAGATGATGATTTGGCGTTGTGGGTAGTTTCGAAATGTACATTTTTAACAAGCCGTTTTCTTTCAACACTTTTGTCATTTATGCAACTTTTGACACTACCGATCCTTTCCAAACTGAATGAAAAACGACCCTACTCCTGACGGAATAAAGTCGATTTTCCTATGTCAACATGTCATCGAAACCTGCAAAACGAACGGTGATCGAAAACGTTCAGAGCGCTAATTTCGCCCACAAATGGCCAAACTTGGCTTCAATCGGATTGTCACTTTTTTCATAGCAAAATCGACTATCGCAAAGCATTATTGAATTTTACGGCTCGAAACCGATATGATCAACATTACGTAATCACACTGCGGGCCCCTGAGTTATCGAAGGGATCTGTGCTGCAATTCCATAACTTGGCTACAATAGTTGTGAAATATTTGTGGAATGTTTCGTGTTCTCTCCGGAACTACCTAGGAAGTTTGAGTAAAGCTCCACCATTTTACTGGACTGTGACTTGACGGGCTATTGCTTTTCTCCCCACCAGCTTTTTCATTTTTAATTTTTCTATACTTTTTGGTCCCGTCTCTTCTCACGTCACTGTATATACGCCCTGCGTTCGAGACGAAGCAGTGGTGTTTTGGGCAGTTTCAATTGCCATTTGTCACCAACGATCCTTTCCAAATCGAACGAAAAACTACCCTCAACCCAAAGAGTATAGTAATATCACCTCAACCCCTCTAAGCCTCAACTTCAAGCGAATTTACATCGTATGGTTGAGGCTCAACCATACGATGTAAATTCGCTTTTCTGATGTCAAATATAACTTTCATGCCAAAGCTAAGGCTGATCGAAATATATTAGCGTTTTTAACCGTTATTTTTGATAATTTTGTTTCAACACGAACGGCCTCACAGTCTCTTTGTTACTTTGTTACTCCCTTTAGTCTGTGGACGTGGTAGTATCTCTGAGTAGTCTGTGATTGTGATGATGGTCAAACAAGCGTAAATAAAACTATTTAAATATTTTACACGTAAAAATGGCACAGTTTCTCGAACTCAACGTAACTGAATACATCGTAGGTCAAGACACCATTAATACATCGCCCAAAAATCTATGTTTCTGTTGTTTATCCCAAAATAAAACTATGATAAATCTTGCGAATTGTGAACACAATGATTTTTTAGAATATTTTATGGTAAGCCCTTCAAATATATTTGCAAAACTTAAGAAACCGCTCTTCATTCGTCTTCTCATTGTCAATCAATGTTTCTTAGTCAGTCATACTTCTATGTAGTCAGTATAAAAAATCGACGTAAATTAATATCTTCAAATATCAGAATGGTAGATTTATTGATAGAAGGTACTCCTTTAAATTATAAAAGTAACTCTGTCTGTTTATTACATTTTAATAACCAAACAGCTGAACCGATCTGGGTGAAATTTGGTAAGCTATAGTTTGAACCCTGGGCACAGAATAAATAATAGTACTACGACCTGGGGAAGGAAATAGTATACATTTTATTGTGATATTCAGTAGTCTGCACGGACAAAGTCACGGGCTCAAGCTAGTTATTATTAATAGTAGTATATGAAACGGTTGCATAACAGGGCTATTAAAATACGAGTGTGAGTTTAACTAGCCGCAGGAGAGTTTTTTAATAGTTTTATACGAGTGTTTTACTTCCTAGTTATGTGCTACACTCATACAATAGCAAGGTACCTACCAACACTAATTTAAAAAAAATATGTATTTTCTTAATTTTGCTGATAAAAGATTGTTCGTAATTTTAATTGCCGTTTCTATGATGTCAGTTAGAGTCAAATTCTCCTTAATATCACTGCTGTCACACTCTTTTTCTCAGAATAAGACTTGACAAACAATAACACAGTAAATAAATAATAATAATATATGGATAATATTAATGATTAGCGCCAAAATCCAGTCTAGCAGTCTATCGCGCGCTTGTGAGAGCTCTAGCACACGCCACCATAGATAATAAACAATCTCACAGAATTAAAACCTCAAGAATCTCTATAAACTAAAAACACCTTGTTGGGTCAAACTGTACTATTTTGGAAAAGAAAATAGCCAAAACCCTTGTTGGTTGGGGCCATAACAGTGTTATAAAGAGAGAAAAAATAAGCAAAACAATGTTAAACTATACTATATATATATATACACAGGTGAATTTTTCAAGTGGGCGTGGTTGGCTAAATCAGAAACTTTGCCGTATGTCATTTCTTCCCAGAATTCAATCCTTATTAGCGACACTATCTAATGGTGTAATAATACAGTGTGTGTTTTTTTTCCAAAATCAACGTGTTCGGTTCCTGCCTAGGAATATTGTTTTTTACAAAAATCCAAATATGCAGTTTTAGTTTTCATCAAAATCGGGCCCGAGACTCCTTTGAGTACTTTTCGCTATTCCTCATAGTTTCTGATTTAGCCATCCACGCTCACTTGAAAAATTCACCTGTATATATATTTTTATTATTAGAGGTGTGCCTTGCGTAATGTATTTAATTATGCCGCCATTTTTGAGTTCATAATCCGGATTGACTTACTTCCGGAAAATTACTTTACAGATGCGGGAGCCAAAGGTTTTAGTGTGCCACTTTTGCCACAACATGTTGAAAAAGATTTGTATTTTCAAGAAGCAAGTAGCTGAAAGTAGCAGAATATTTAATTTAAAATTACAGGTGAGTCGGCAGCTGCTGAAATTTAGTAAAATATATGTATTCAAGGGTTGGCTATAGATATTTGGTACCGGTGTAGAGGGAGGGGTGAGGAGAGAAGTCCCCCACGACCGCTCCCCCCCCTTTTCTTTAATGAATTTTCATATTGATACACTTTTTCTTGTACTTAATGAAAGTATAATTTACGTAAACACAAATACCATTTATTATTATTATTATCCCATTTCAGTTATTACAGAAAACAAACAAATTAAATAATCTGAAACGATCCAAGGTCACATTTACTTGTAATAAAACCGAAATTGAAGGCACAGATATCCAAATAAAAAATGAATTTACTTTAGAAAAAGTAGACACAGAATTTGACTTTAAAGACAATATAGAATTATCTAACCAGAAGCTTACATTTGAAATAGATGATCCAGAATCATCAACCCAGCACCTCCCATTTGCAATAACAACAGAAACAGAAGCGAAACAGGAGAATTCTGATTTTGAAAATGATGTACCTTTGGCAAAGATTATAAAGAAGAAGAAACAGAAAAGGCCCAGAAAATGGCCAGTAGCAAGTACAGAAGAGAAATACGTTGGGAAAATTGGATATGTTGTTATGAGTAGAGAAGAATTAATGGAAGAAAGAGAGAGGGAGTCTAAGAAAGAGTCTTACTTGAAACTGCCATTTAAATGTGAGAGCTGTATCAAAGGATTTGATCATGAAATAACACTGAAGAATCATAATATCAAATTACATGAAACGGTGAGAAAGAAAAATGTTGGCACCTCATACACACATTTATTAAACCACTAACTGGATTATACGCAGAATGTCAAACACGCAGAAATGTGTCATTTCTCTAGGTTAAAATGACTCTATGTACTATTCCAAGACCTAAAATACCAATATTAAAATTGTTAAATCAAAATTTCTTCAACGGTCTTAAAGATTTTTATCAATTGCTCGGCTTCTACTCATCGGATTGAGATACCAAGTGCTCCAGTTTTTAAGTCAAACCCTAAGCTATCCAACAGTGAAAACCGCATCGCAATCGGTCCAGTAGATTTACGTGATCCGCATACAACAAACAAACAGACACACAAATTTTAAAAATGTTATATTCTTGTTTAGCACCTTATTTGAAGTACCCTAGATCATTTTTGAAATTATCTTCTTTGTACAGACTTCCCGTCCTTATTGCTTTATAAGTATAGATATAGATAGTATAGATTGTTATTTTTTTTTAATCATCTTTATTTTATGAGGAGGTGCATCCTATGTTCGACTGTTTGTATGTATATGTCCACCGATTTCTCCGTCAATTACGGACTGATTTTGAAAATTATTTTTATGGTGGCCCTTTATAAATTGTATCAAAATTGGTTTAGTAGTTTTATAGTTAGTAATTAATCCATTTGAAGTCGATTTTTTGTACCATGCTATTTTGTAGAGCACTTGTACCTTTGTATTTATTTATCATTCATTCAAAGTGATATAATTATATTTTATTTATTTATCATGCATTCAATGTGATACAATTATAATTTATTTATTTATCATTCATTCAAAGTGATACAATTATATTTTATTCATTTATCATTCATTCTAAGTAATACAATTATATTTCAGAAGAAAGGCAAGTATTTATGTGACATCTGCAAGTCTGTTCTTGGGTCTGAAAATTCGTACAAAGAACACACCAAAAGGCATTTGAGAAGGTAAAACATTTTACTACATTATTTTGGCTTTAAAGTCTCTTTTTTATAGCCCTTGCCTTGAGCTTTTCTTCTATCAATACTATATCAAGCAATAAGTACGGAACAGTCTGTACAAACAAGATAATGAAAAAAATGGTCCAGGGAAATTAAAGTAAGATAATGAACAAGATTATAACATTTTTTAAATCTTGTCAGTCTGTATGTTTCCGCATCACGTTAACACTACTGGACTGATTGAAATGTGGTTTTCACAGTTGGATAGTTTAAGATTTGAATTAAAATCTGGTGTACTATATATCTCAGTTTGATAAGAATAAATCGAGCAATCGTTAAAAACTCTTTGGCGGCTGAATTATTTTTGATGATATTTGGTATAATGCCCTTTAGACAGGAATAACACAGGATACTTTTATCTCATAAAAATTACCAGTCTAAGCCTTTTGTTTTGGACTAAACATCGAACAATAGGACAACATGATCAATTCAAGGGGTATATATGGCTCATACGTACTAGTATACCGTCTTCTCTTTCGTTCCAGATTCGTATGTATAGCCTGCGGGAAATGCGCCATAGACGTTTACTCTATAACTCAGCATTATAACCAGCAACATGGTGCTACTTGTGGTGTCATCTCCATGCAGTTTGATTGTAACCAGTGCGACTTTACCACCGAGTAAGTTCCATGAGCTGAGCTGGTTTCACCGATTACCGATGTAGCCAGGGAATTTAATTTAAACTGATTCAGTACCATTCATTCATCATCAGCCCAATGCCTTACTTGTTGACCGAGCGAGCGAGAAGCGCGAGCGAAGCGTTCATCTTGTCTGTCCGGCTGTTCTCCTCTTCAGGTCGCATTTCTCAACCAATCTAGACGAAACTTGGTATACAGGTTAAGCGAATTTTTAGTCGTCGGGGATTATTGATTAGGGGGGTACTTCCCCCAAAAAAGGGTAAAAAAAGGGCTACTGAATATCTCCGCCATATTAAATCCGATTTTGATGGTTATATTTTCATTTGAAAGGTAGTAACTTTTAGTTAGTCTCATAAAAATTTGGTGAAGATCTGATGAGGGTCTTCGGCGTGATGAGCAGAATAGCTCCTCAAAACGCAGTAAATTGCTCACTTTTAGGTTTCTAACAGTGGAATCAGCCTTTTACCTACTAGGTAGGGATTGATAAGAATAAACTGGTTATTAATTATTAGTTATTAATGTTAGTTTTACATTAAGGTAACTAGATGGCGCTACTGTGCACCGCTAGATTGTTTGCAAAAAAGTTTGTACGCGCGAGGTCTACAGCTTACAGAGCCACTATTTACTTGTGTTCGCGTTCTTTTCCGCAACTAGGCCGACCGACCATCGGCCTTTTTTGCGTGATAAGTACGGGGGGCGACAGCTAGTTCAGCCACCCGATGTCCCTCAGGAAGGCCAGCACCTCACGTATACCGGCGCAGGCTTCCCTCAGGGTAGAAGTTGTTCCCACGACCTGTTCCCTATGTAGCGCCACGTCTTTGCGCTTCAGGAGCACATGCGTGGCCGTTTCTTCTGCCCCCATGCATCTTCTGCACAAGGGGCTGTCTGTGACACCTAATCCATATCTATATCTATACTTATAATAAAGCATTAAGAACGGAAAAGTCTGTACAATGAAGATAATTACAAAAAAAAAATTTAGGCCGCTTAAAATAAGCTACCGACCAAGAATATATTTTTTTTTTAAATCGTGTCTCTGTTTGTTAGTTTGTCTGTATGTTTGTTCACGAGTCACGTAAAAACTACTGGACCCATTGCGATGCGAGTTTCACTGTTGGATAGCTTAGGGTTTGACTTAAAAACTGATGTACTTGGTATCTCAACCCGATCTGTAGAAGCCAAGTAATCAATAAAAAGTTTTTGACGGCTGAATGAATTTTGATCAAATGTTGGGATATCGGTATTTTAGGTCCTGGAATAGCACACAGAGTACATTGAACCAAGAGAAATGACCACGCGTGCGAGGCAGCGGGCACAGCTAGTAATCCATATAGGTGTTTGTTAAAAGGGCAATGACCAGTGACAATTCTTACCACCTGTCGGAGACTCCCATTGAAGGTTAATAACTTTTCGGGAGTATCTAGGATTTATCTCCGGGAAAGCCTCCCTAGACTGTATACTTGCCCATAGTTTCTGGTTTAATTTGTTAGTTCATCGACGGATCCAGGCTCGACTTTGACTGAAAGGCAAAGGAATCATTGGTTCCGGCCCTGTAGGGCACATACCAAAACCTCTGCTAGTCAGTTCATTACCAGCCTAATGTCAGTCTACTGCTGGACATAGGCCTCTCTTAAAGCACGCCACTGAGCCAGATCTTCGGCTCTTCTATTCCAACTGCTGCCAACCATTTTGCATATATCGTGGCTCCACTTAATCGGCGAGCGCTACGTTTGCCGAGTCGCAGTCTCCTCTCAAGAACTTGTCTACCGCAACGGTTATTAGTCTATTGTCAAATATGACCAGCCCATACTGTCAAATATGACCAACCACTTCCACTTCTAACTTCACTAACCCTAATGGATATGTCGATAACATTGGTTCTCTGCCGGATCACCTCGTTCCGGATGAAATCTTTCAGAAAAACTCCAAGCAAAGCCCTTTCTACGCCTGCTGAGCAATTTTGTACTATTACAAGCTTTCTTAGTTTGCAATGTTTCTGATGTATGTCGTAGTTGTTAAGGCCTAGCGCGCATATTCTGTGAAGTACGGAGTGTCATAGAAGTGCGCGCATTGCGGTGAAATAAACGCATGCAAATCATATGAAAAAAACGGTAGAATAAACGCACTGCGTTCCACCGCAAGGCAGTGCACGCTAGCCCTAACTCTACCGATTTAGCTCTTATTGACCGAGAGAGCGCGAAGCCAGAGCGACGCGTCTCCGTTTCAGCTTGGGCAAAAATGCTTTCGTATGTCCGGATCTCTGTCCAGATCTCAGGCTGTTCTCTTCTACAGGTCGCATTTCTCAACCGATCTAGACGAAACTTGGTATATAGTTTAAACGTATGTCCGGATCTCTGTCCAGATCTCAGGCTGTTCTCTTCTACAGGTCGCATTTCTCAACCGATCTAGACGAAACTTGGTATATAGTTTAAACGTATGTCCGGATCTCTGTCCAGATCTCAGGCTGTTCTCTTCTACAGGTCGCATTTCTCAACCGATCTAGACGAAACTTGGTATATAGTTTAAACGTATGTCCGGATCTCTGTCCAGATCTCAGGCTGTTCTCTTCTACAGGTCGCATTTCTCAACCGATCTAGACGAAACTTGGTATATAGTTTAAACGGATTTGTAGTTTTTTTTGTGTTCGGGGATTTTTGATTCATTTTGTGGCAAAAAGGGGGCTACTGTATATCTCCACCTTATTAGATCCGATTGCTTTAAGTTTATCTCATATAAATTGAAGATCTGATGAGGATCTTCGGCGTGATGAGCAGAATAGTTCCTCAAAATGCAGTAAATTGCTCACTTTTAGCTTTCTATGGTTAGATAGGGATTGATGAAGAACCTTAGTTATAGGTTAGTTGTACAATAAGGTAACTAGATGGCGCTACTGTGCACCGCTAGATTGTTTGGAATAAAGGTTATGCTCGCGAGGTCTACAACTCACAGAGCCACTAGTGTCATTATTATCTGATTGTATCCAATTTCATGGAGATCAGATCACGTTGACCTGATTCGAAATTTATTGCCGAAGATATATACAAACGCCGATAGGTCCAAGATAATTTGGAGATCTAGCTTCGCTTGGAAATTAATAATGATGTATTTCTTTCCACAAGCTCGCACCGCGTCCTCCGCTACCACCGAGAGAAACACAAGACGACGCAGTGCAACATCTGTGGGAACACTTTTGCTAACAACAACAGTTTGAAGGTCCACATGAAGTACGTTCACTCCCCTTTTCCACAAAGTTTAATCTACATAACTAGTTATACCCCTATTCCAAAAAGTTCATCCCTGAAAATAGTGTACTTATACCCAAAAAAAATATGAAAAAAACCCCAGATTACTACTCTCTCTACTTACGCCTCTGTTCCAGCAAATAAATCCAGACAGCTGTCTACTTACGCCCATATTCTAGAAAATAATTCCAGATAAAAGTCTACCTACTCCCCATTTTCAGTAAATGCTATTTAAATTGATAATAATATGAGACTTGACAAATTCGTAAGGAAAACCCAAAGCATATTCAGAAATGATTTTTATTGTTTCAATCTTTTGCGAAAAAGCGGTTTTATATTTGTACTGTTTTACAACAAACTTCTAATACCAAATCTTAATTAAGAATACTTCAATGCTCTGACCTTTATTTGAGCAAAGGGATCCGTGTAACAGCCTTGGCCAAGAGTTTACAAGACAACTTCCTACACGACTGATCACCGCAAATGTCACAGCAAGACGAGTGACGAACGAGTGAAGTGACGACCAGTTGGCCAAATGTCGCCAAATGGTTAGTGACCCTGGATGCGAAGTCAACTAACGGTCGCGGGTTTGAATCCCTCAAGGTGCAATCATTAGTGTGATGAGCAGAAATGTTTGATTCCGAGTCATAGATGTAATATTCGTATGTATGTATGTTTATCTGTTGTCTAGTACAAGTGTCCTAGATTGGCGCTAGGTAAATGGTGTGAATTGTCATGTATAATTTATGTATTATTAGTGTGCGCGCGCATCCTCACGTCCGCCATTGAAATGTTTTGTCAAACCAGCCAATATGTAAAAGTGAAACGTTGTCTGTTTGTTTGGGGAGTTTTAACGCCAAAATGGGTGATCCGATTTTATTGAAACTTTATAAATAGGTACTGGACAGTATATATAACAACATAGGTTCTTTTTTATACCTGAAAATGGTATGTTTCTACGGGAAAACTGGAAAATGACGATTCCTCGTTGTAAGGAACGGTTGCCATGGAAAATAAATAATAACAAAACTGTCAAAAAGCATCGTTAGTGCTAAACTTTTGCATTGGTTGTTAATATCCTAAAAAGGCTTTTTTTTGCGATAAACTGTAAGTACTCGCGGTCGAAGTTGCGGGCGAAAGTTAGTTACTTATAAATAAGAGCTGGCTTACAAAAAAAAAGTAAACTGAATTAAATATGTAAAGCTAATTATTCCAATAAACTCGAAATAAGTTATATTATTATAAAAAAGAAGCTTTGATGAGCTTTTTCAATGCATCACCTTATTTTTTCTTTCGTTATTCAATTTTCGTAGGTTTGTGAGCTACCCTGAAAGTTTTAGCCGGATGGCTAAGCGGGAAGTGCTCGAAATATTAGTCGCAAGATTCCAGGACAGACGAAATACATAGATAGATAGATACATCCATACAAGTGAAGTTTAATAGTAATATAGTTTGGCCACGCTAACAGTTTGGCTATGCCAAAATTTATGATGTTTTTATAGGACTCATTTCATCACAATTATTGTAAATCATTGCAAGGCACCACACATTTGGAACATAAAACCACAACAGAGAAGAAAGGAACTCAGGGGTCATTTTCATTACGTCATATTGTTTTAAACTTTTAATTCTTACAATATTTTATTGCCAGGCTACTTGACTCTTAAAAGAGAGTCTATTTAATAAAGTACTCTAACATAATGCATTAATTAATGTTTTTTGCATTGCTACCTACTTCTTGAAAACTCGAAACACTTGCAGGCCAACTAAAACTTTTGCCTGCAGTCGTGGACCTTGTAATACTATGTATTATATGTGCCTGCAGTCGTGGACCTTGTAATACTATGTATTATATGTGCCTGCAGTCGTGGACCTTGTAATACTATGTATTATATGTGCCTGCAGTCGTGGACCTTGTAATACTATGTATTATATGTGCCTGCAGTCGTGGACCTTGTAATACTATGTATTATATGTGCCTGCAGTCGTGGACCTTGTAATACTATGTATTATATGTGCCAAGGGCAACACCTAAAAGTTTATTTATCTAAATTACATTTATTCAAATTCAATCACTTTCCAGATCACTGCATATTTAAGAAATTCACCGAACGCGTCTGTTCACAAATATCTCAAAAAATACATGACCGATTTTGTTCCGTTTTTCACCTAGGCATAGGTTGATTCAAGAGGAACGATTTAAAGTATAATTCATAAGTATTTTGTATAAATTTAGTCGGTGTAGGGTGAATTTTCACAATGAAGTCCCGGTAGTGTTTTTTGCGAGCCAAAATTGATTATACCATAAGTGATGTATGAAATACATGTTCTTCTCAAAAAGTTCTAAAAAAAAGTCCGCGACCGCCACCATGATATTTTAAACGTTTTCCAGTAACAAGAAAAAATATATTTTTTTGACTCAACTTACTAGAGCTCTATGTGCTAAACTGTATGAATCTTTATCAAATTAGATATCACAATAATCTTTCTCATTTCATATAGATCAATGTTGCCTCAAACACAACACCATACTATTTTGACAAGTACTTAGTTTGAAAGTTATTACGATGTTTTTGATAAGCGGATTTCAATTAATTCAGCTTCGCTTTGTTCGGACCTACAATTAATCTCTTCTTTGGTGTAATAGTGCGGACGCGGGTTCGGGCGGGTCGCGCGCGTATGTCTTAGTTGTTCACTTATTGTTAGTTTTATACAAATAAATATTTAGAGAAACCATAAGCAACCCGTGCCAAATCGGAGCTGCTATCTTATAATTTCAATAGTAATGAAATCCGTTCTACGGAAAAGCTTTGTCACGCCATCTCCGTCTAAAGCACGGCCACGACAGAGCGCGACTGTGACACATTTAAGCGCGAGCGACAGAGATATGTAGTGTGGGGTCATTGTACGAATTTATCTGTCTATCGCGGTCGTGCTTTAGACGCGCCTTCTTTCATCCTGTAGGCTGCAAGACCTACTCTGTAGTTGTTCTAGCCCATGCTGTCATGCATGCGGCTTCAGTGTTTGGCCCAACATATTTTTTGATGTTTTAATTTCCCTTCCAGTTCAGTCCACAAACAGTCCGCCCGAGCGTACACATGCTCGGCCTGCGACAAGAGTTACAAGAGCAAGTCGGGCTTGTTCAACCACACCGAGGCGGTGCACGACGCCGCGCCGGGCGCGTACTGCCAGACTTGTCGCACGCACTACGCAACGCGGAACAATCTGGCGCACCATCTGAAGACGCACTCTGCGCATATCACCGATTACAGTAAAAAGTAAGTACAAGCAAGCAGTCTAATAACGCTGATTGAAGATGATAGGTTTTTAATTAAAAGTTTTTATTTAACTTCACTTGTATCTATCTATGTATTTTGTCTGTCCTGGAATCTTGCAATTCAAATTTCTAGCGCTTCCTGATTAGCTATCCGGCTGAAACTTTCAGGGTAGCTCACAAACCGATGAAAATGCAACAAAAAAAAACAATGATGTTGTTAAAAGAGAAAAGGAAAAAAAGACTAATAGTTACAACGCAACAAAAAAACAACCCGTACACTGAAAAAACTAATTAGCCGAACTTTTTTGGTTATTTCCAAAATAACAAACATTTAGTTAAAATTTACTGAACTTTGATTAAATTTACAAAACTGATTTAGTAGTCCAGACAAAACTAGTACAGTTAATTTAAGTTTGGTTGTCAGTAAATAAATTATTTGGTACTATTTACTGAACTTACGTAGACCAATCAGTACAGTTGTAGCAACAAAACTGATTTCTAAAACTAACTATAGTTTATCCTTATTATTAACCAACCTCATTGGTTATTTTTTGACAAATCGTACGGTTACTACTAATTTCAATAAAGTGTCAAATAGATACCAATGTTTTTGTAGATACTTGACGAACATTTTTGTTTTCTATAATTCGCTAGTTTATTTATTATCAACACAACAATTTCCTTTTTTGTTTTACTGATCATCAAGATGCTAATTATTGCATTGATATAACCTAACTTTTGCTATAAATTACTAACTTCACTAAAACAGTAATCAAACTTTTGTTGGCATACCTACTAAATGTTTACGAACAGATGCAAAGAAAAAGGAGCAAACAAAATTCAAATCGGCGCGGACGTCTTGTCTATCGTTGTCCAGGATAGCGTTCTCTTCGCGTCGGTCGGTCTTTGTTAATGCACGTTCATCGTTCGCTACTTTTTTTTTACTATTTGACTAGATTTACATGGTATTTGTGCAAAAACTTTATCATTCCTCGCACGGGTAAACATATAATAAAATGAGTGAGCTCCATCCAGCAGGCGGCGGTGCCATCTAATTTTGACCCATTGCAATACTACCTAAAGTATTGGGATCTTGAAGATTACATTGATAAGTTTAGAGGTATGTACCATATTCAATATTTAATCGTTTAAGCTGTGTTATTTCTGTCCACCTGATGTCCAAAAACAACAGCTAAATCAAACGATGCATGTGAAGTATCCTTGGATTTTGTATTTCTTGAACATGCCAGCCATTGGTGGCACACAGTAGATGGTACATAAAACCTATGTAATACCACGCTGCCAGGTCAGAACAACAGGTTCAGGTTGACCTATTCCTTAATTTACTTCATGACCTTCATGTTTTTATTTCAGAACACAGCATCGACTCGGAGATATCACATTTTGTCCTCTGATGATATTAAAGAATTGGTACCAAGCAAATAGCCCAAAAATCCAGCTTCAAAAATATTATACAGATGCATTTTCATCTCCCAACAATAATACAGTAAGGATATAAATATAATACAAATTATTACATGCCTATTTTGATATAATATTGGTATATCTCTGTAGAGGTGATTAAATCACTGAATCACATCTACAGGGATTTCTATCTAAAAATATTTCAAATTTCTTAGTATTTTAGCCAGGCATTGAAGTTATAAATACATTACCATTATCTCTGTGATGATTTTATCTTTCATACTTAATCACTTAGTAATCACATGAATGTAGCTTCAAATGGTAACATATATATGTATAACACAAAGATCTCATTTATAAATATTAAGTTATAGTTTTTTTTTTGTTTAATTTTTAAAAGCTGTCCTATTGTTATGAATATACGGTTTTTTAATAAATAAAAGTAACATTGTAAAGAGAACATTAAAATGTAAATCGACTGTACATTATGTAACCTAACTTAACATCTTTCAGGTTTTTTGATGTGTATCTACTATGTTGTGTGTTATTAGCATTGATTTGGTGATCCCTTGCATTGCTTCGAAACAGAAATTCCACATACGAAATCTAAATTATTTAAATATTAGAGTTCATTGATATATTCCATACCTAATCACATTGTATCTTCAACTGGCTAAAGATTTAATTTTAATGCAATGATCTCAAAAAACTGTATTTTTTAAAAGTTTTAAGTATTAACTGATTGACTTTATTTAATTATTATAATAATGAATATAACAAATTTAAATAAAATAAAAGTCTGACATTGTAATGAGAATTGTAATGTATATCACCTAATAAATTATATAATACCTGTACCTTTACGTAACCTAACAACTTATATTTAAGACATTTTAGTCACAAAAGTGCTTTTAGCACTTTTGTAACTAAAATGTAAGTGTAATCAATATTTGAGTGATTTGGACCTGTATTTTGATTGTTGATTTATTTTGGATAAATTTAGTATTAAACTAAAGGTATCAAGTGGGTACCGTTCGTTAACAAACATGCTCAAAATAAATTTACGAATAAAAATACAGGCTGAATATTCAAATATTGGTAAATATACATACATATATTTTGGTTACAAATTACTGAACAGTTAGACTGAGGTTACAAAGTAGTTAGGTTGTTGATAAGTCAACAGTTAAGCTGTTGATAAGTTAACAGTTAGGCTGTTGATAAGTGAACAGTTAGGCTGTTGATAAGTAAACAGTTAGGCTGTTCATAAGTAAACAGTTAGGCTGTTAATAAGTAAACAGTTAGGCTGTTGATAAGTAAACAGTTAGGCTGTTTATATCTGAACAGTTAGGCTGTTGATAAGTAAACAGTTTAGCTGTTGATAAGGAAACAGTTAGGCTGTTGATAAGTAAACAGTTAGGCTGTTGAGAAATAAACTCTTTGATTACTGACTGACCAACAGGAGTGTTACATATTCAGGAACAGTTGGTTGTTGATAAGTAAACAGTATGGTTACTAACTGACGCATAAGTTACACAAAATTAGTTATAAACAATTAAATTGTTAAATTAATCATAACTTTACAGTTTTATTACTGGTAGTAAACAGTGAGTCTATTGATAAGTAAAAACTTAATTACTGACTGACAAACATCAACCAAAAAAAAGGACGAATATAACGTTCATTTTGTAAACCATTACAAACCATATTTACTGAATCTAGATTAACATTTATGCATCAAATGACATAAATAGTTATTCTACTAGTAACTCAACACATATAGCAAAACCTAGTTTCGTTACTAGTAACACATAGTTCGCAAGTCACTATTTTTGTGTTACTAGTAGTCAAACTTTTTGTTAATGATAAATAAACATTTTTTTCAGTGTAAAAGCTTTTTTTTTTAATTTATACTTATCTTTACATCCATGTAAAAGATAATTTTCGTAAAAAATTAATAACACCGACCAATCTTCAATCTTCAAAGGCTGAAAGCTTAAGCGACCAATATTGTCGCTTAAGCTTTCAGCCTATAAGCGACAATATTATAAAGGTTTAGTTATTACGTTTCCAATTAAATGTGGATCTATTTATGTACTAAATAACATGGTACAAAAAATCCACTTCTTATGGATTAATAGCTAACAAATAAAAAAATTATATGGCACTACACTGAAAGTCTATACTCTTTTGAATAAAAGAACAACTATCCAAATTGGTTTAGAAATCTTAGAGATTTGAGACCATATAAACACAAAATCAATTTGATTTACTAAAAAGCTATGTATTCTCGAAAAACCAATAAAAGCAATTTTTTTTGTATGTTTTATTGGATCAGTATTTTAATGAAATACTGTACCAATTTTGATAAAATTTATGTCGGACTACCTGGAGAATATCAAACAAAAAAATAATTTTGAAATCGGTGTCAATACATAATAAAAAAACATACATACTGTCGAACATACAACCGTCTCCTTTTCTGAAATCGATTAATAAAACATACATACTGTCGAACATACAACCGTCTCCTTTTCTGAAATCGATTAATAAAACATACATACTGTCGAACATACAACCGTCTCCTTTTCTGAAATCGATTAATAAAACATACATACTGTCGAACATACAACCGTCTCCTTTTCTGAAATCGATTAATAAAACATACATACTGTCGAACATACAACCGTCTCCTTTTCTGAAATCGATTAATAAAACATACATACTGTCGAACATACAACCGTCTCCTTTTCTGAAATCGATTAATATAACATACATACTGTCGAACATACAACCGTCTCCTTTTCTAAAATCGATTAATAAAACATACATACTGTCGAACATACAACCGTCTCCTTTTCTGAAATCGATTAATAAATAACTAAACTTATAAACAAAAACATACTAGGATTCCTTAGGACACATCTACTGAGCCAAATATTGTTGGGTTTACTAGTGACCATTCAAGGGTTCTGTTATATTCCATTCCAGCTATATCATCAGACCAGCTCGAAGGTACCACATTATTGTATTGTCATGTTCTGTTATATTCCATTCCAGCTCCATCATCAGACCAGCTCGAAGGTACCACATTATTGTATTGTCATGTTCTGTTATATTCCATTCCAGCTCCATCATCAGACCAGCTCGAAGGTACCACATTATTGTATTGTCATGTTCTGTTATATTCTATTCCAGCTCCATCATCAGACCAGCTCGAAGGTACCACATTATTGTATTGTCATGTTCTGTTATATTCCATTCCAGCTCCATCATCAGACCAGCTCGAAGGTACCACATTATTGTATTGTCATGTTCTGTTATATTCCATTCCAGCTCCATCATCAGACCAGCTCGAAGGTACCACATTATTGTATTGTCATCGGAATTACATAATATATTGGCTAAGTATCATTTTTTTAAATAATATTGAACCTAATTTAAAAGCTTTTTTAATTTATAATCTGTCTGATCCCGCGGCTTTGCCTGCGTGGTCATTTTACTGGGATAGAAGTATCCTATTTTATTCCAGGACCAAACGTATCTCTAAAATACAATATGTATTCCAAATTTCGTTCAGCCGTCAAATAGTTTTTAATCGATTGCTCGGTTTCTACTCATCGGATTAAAATACCAAGTACACCAGTAGTTTTTAAGTCGGACTCTTAGCTATCCATTACAGAAAATCGCATAGCAATAGGTCCAGTAGTTTTTACATGATACACGAAAAGACAGAAAGACGATTAAAAAAAAAACCTTGTTCAGTAGCTTATTTTAAGTCCCGTTGACCAATTTTGTTTTAATTATCTTCATTGTACAGACTTTTTGTTGCTTACTGCTTTGTTATAAGTATAGATGTGCTTTCCAGGTTCGCCTGCCAAGAATGCGACGCCAAGTTTCTGAGCAACGCCGCGCTGCAAAATCATGTGGAATGGGAACACCGGAAGAGCGCGAAATATAAATGCAATAAATGCTCTAAGGTACTTACTGTACTTTTTAGGATTCCGCACCCAAAAGGTCCAAACAACTATTAATAAGCTTATGCCGCGCCGTCTGTCTGTCTGTCTGCCCTACGTTTAAGGGTCAACACACAACTGACGGAAGATGCGTCGAGCGTACTGAGCGTTGTACCGCATGATGATGATGATGATGAACAGCATCCTATGTGTTATTCTTTTTTAACATTCCTATTGTCACATTTTACACTAATTAAAAAGTTCGTAGAACAAAAACATAAAAAACTGGTTGTTTACATTTTCACTATACTAATTCTTAATTATCTCCTAAACACGTGAACCGATTTACATGATTCAAACGGATAAAATGGTTTTAGACCTAGACCTTTCATTTGACACCAAAATCGTTAAGATATCTCTACAAACAAAAAACACATTTTCAAGTTGCTCTCGTAATTATCCAACAAGTATGAAACGCGTAATAATTCTTTTAAAAACTATCTTATCAAACGTTAAACGTTAAATATATTTTGAACTAGGTCTAATTCAATAAAAAAGGAATCAAATTTTATTTGTGAACAACACGATAATCTAAAATACTTAAGTAGGTAGGGTAGCTAGTTCTAAATACAACGCAAAAATGTGTGTGACATGACTCTTTGAAATAAAAATAAGGTTTGGAGTACCCAAGTACACTGTTTTTCTATAATTTACAAGTTTTGATTAATGTTAGTAAAACACACAGATAATAAATAATACCTAATTAGTCGTCTGCGATTAGAAGTACTCGCAATTGCAGCGAATTTTAAGTCTTTCGGGTAGACAAAAAAATAGGCATGTAAGTAATTTTTTGTTAGCACGCACATAGACTTTTGAAAATGTAAATCATTTATATGGAACACGTTACACCACTTCATATTTACATTCTAGTCAAACGCCAAATACAATGTAGGTACGTATCCAGGTAGATACAAACCAACGGACTCCGCTGGCAAAGTCGCGGGCAAAACATAACACACCTATAAATATGTACTTACTATAGTTTTTTTTTATCCGTTCAGTCATTCAGTAGACAGATCTGTGATAACTTTATTGTGATGAAGACACAAAAATAAGTCATTTTTCCTACTAAGGCATCTCTTCACACAACAATTGTTATTATTGTTACGTTTCGCCATTACTAGCGAAAGTTCAAACAAACGACACGGTAAGCGTCTGAATACAACCGCGCGGCGGCCTCGCCAAATAAAAAATACAATGTATGAGTTTGTGGCGCCGGGGCGCAGTGATGTAGGTTATTAGCTCGCGTAAGTAGGTAGAATGACGGATGCCTGCTATAAGTCTCCTCTCACAGATTTAGAAGTTGTTCGCAAAAGTATTGTGCAATACATTATCCCGCATCCTCGATGACTATCAACCTGTAGAGCAAGCTGGCTTCCGGAGTGGATACTCAACTATAGACCACATCCATGCAGTCAGGCAGCTGATGAGAAGAGTAGGGAGTACAACCAGCTCAGCCCAGTGTTTTGCCTTCGTTGATTACGAAAAAGCTCTCGACAGTGTCGAACACTGGGCCGTGTTTCACTCTCTCCATCGATGCAATACTGACAAAAGATATGTGGATATCCCCCGGAAGCTACATAGATAGCTCTGCAACGTTGCAGGTGCGCACATACTTACCAGCCCAGTTTCTGTTATAGTAGTCACAAAGAATCTTTGTGGTTGTGAAGTTAGGCTCTGTGAACGATTGCGCAGGTACAGCTGTGAGGATAAAACAGCATAAAGTAAGAGCGAGATAGATGGTGCGAAAAATGTAAGCGAGGCAGTTGTACAATGCTGTCTTCACCGTCAACTTTGGGACTGCGCCTGAAAAATAGCAGCAGTGACTTACAGACAACTTCCAAGCTACAAAGATTCGTTGTGACTACTGTAAACGGGTGTGCAGCAAGGTGACACTCTCGCCCAAGCTAAAAATATCCAACACATTCGTTACGAATGACTAAAATGACTTTATTTTTAAAGACTTTATGAAAACACTAGACTGGAGCGAGAGAGGAGTTAAAATCAACGGCAGCCGCATGACTCACCTGAGATTCGCTGAAGACTTTACACTCCTGGCTGAAAACGTCGACGATATGACAAGTATGCTTGAACAACTTCAAGAGGCATCTCTGAGGGTTGGCCTCTAGATGAACGTTTCCAAGACAAAGATTATGACCAATCTTCTCTTTAGGAGCGAGCCATGCTTGGAATCAAGCTGGTCGATCGCGTGCCGAATATCGAGATTCGTCGAAGGATGAAGGTATCGGCGTGCGTATTGCCAAGCTTAAGTGGAGATGGGCGGGACACGTTGCACGGCGGAACGACGGAAGGTGGACCAAAACAGTCACCGAGTGGTGGCCACGGGAAAGTAAACGATCAAGGGGCAGACCACCAGCCTGGGGAGTGATGACTGATGACACAGTCGAAGTTGTTGGAAGACAGTATCTAAGGACAGCACAAGATCGAAAGAAGTGGCGTCAAGGAGAGGAGGGTTATGCCCAACAGAGGGATTAGCATGCAAAAGACTGAAATGAAGAAGTAGCTTTTATGTTGTGAAATCAAACAGAGAAAGACACCATCTAAAACAAAGTAATGTTGTTGTTCAGTAGCTTATTTTAAGTCCCTACATACTTTTTTATATAATTGTCACTCATCATCATGATCATCATGTCAGAAGATCATGCCTTAGAAGTCCACTGCTGAACATAGGCCTCCCCCAAAGAGCGCCATGACGAGCGATCTTGTGCCACTTCCATCCACCGACTTCCTGCGATGGCTACAATGTCATCGGTCCATCGTGTGGGGGGTCTCCCTACACTTCGCTTGCTTGTTCGTGGTCGCCATTTGAGAACCTTTATTCCCCAGCGGTTGTCGGTTCTGCGAACTATATGGCCTGCCCGTTGCCACTTCAACTTGCAAACTCTGAGAGCTATGTCGGTTACCTTGGTTCTTCTACGGATTTCCTCGTTTCGGATTCTATCACACGGTGAAACACCGAGCATAGCTCTCTCCATTGCAAGCTGCGCGATTTTGAGCTTGTGTATGAGACCAAGAGTTAGCGACCACGTTTCAGTGCCGTATGTCATCACTGGCAACACGAACTGATTATAAACTTTCGTCTTGAGGCACTGCGGTATCTGCGACGAGAAGATATGGCGTAATTTCCCGAACTCTGCCAATCCGAGTTGGATTCGTCGGGTGACCTCTTTGTCGAAGTTGGATGGATCTACCCAGTCTGACCTAAATAGACATAGTGATCAATAGCCTCATGATGTTCATTTGAAAACCCACCTGTTGGGAAACAATATTGAGGTCACTGGGCATTGTGCTGAGGTCTTCCAGGGTTTCTGCCATAATGACTATATCATCAGCAAATCGAAGGTGAATGATGCATTCGCCATTGATGTTAACACCATATCCGTTCCAGTTCAGAAGCTTTAATATATCTACCAGTGCAGAGGTGAATATCATCTCCCTGTCTCACCCCTTTTTGCATTTCGATAGAATTCGTGCTCCGACCTTGGAGACGGACTGTCTTGGTGGCCTTGCTGTACTAACACTTCAACACTTCGATGTACCGGTAGTCAATCTGACATCGCTGTAATAACTGTAGCTGTGGCACTGCCCAGGACTCGACTGAATCAAAGGCTTTCGCGTAGTTCACAAACGCTAGACATAGTGGCCGATTATACTCTTCGGTCTTCTGTATAATCTACTGGAGCGTATGGATGTGGTCTACAGTGCTAAAGCCTTTCAGGAATCCAGCTTGTTTGGAAGGCTGAAAGTCGTCAAGCCTACGAGCGAGACGGTTTGTAACTACTCCCGAAAACAGCTTAAAGACGTGGTCAGCAGCGAAATGGGCCTATAATTCTTCAAGAGGGTGTTATCACTTTTCTTAAAGAACAACACCACCGCTCCTGTGTGGTGTTGTTCTCTGCCTCTAGCGTAGTACCCTCGAGGATGACTGCATTAAACAGCCTCTGAAGGATTTTAAGTACCGGTGTTCCACCCGCTTTCAGTAGCGCTGTCGTCATTCCGTCCTCCCCTGGTGCCTTGTTGCTCTTAAGCTGTTTGAGAGCCATTCTGATCTCGTATAGGCTTACGTCCGGTCCAGGATATCTTCGGTATAATGTCGGGTCAAAGGGGCTCTTGCATCGCTAGTTGTGCTAGGAGTCTTCCTACGCACGCGATACGCGATGAGGTGTATAATTGTCCATAGAACTTCTCGACCTCACTCAAAATCTCTGGCTTTGACGAAACAATGCTGCCACTGTTGGTCTTCAGCTTCGTCAACAGGCTTTGCCCAATAGATAGATCTCTTGCGAACACTTTGGAGCGCTTGTTCCGCTCTATTGCGTTCTTAATACAAGCAGTATTATAGGAACGCAAATCGTGTCGCATCGACTTGGAGATCTGTTTATTAAGCAAGCTGTAACTCGACATATCCACTGAAGACTGCAGCCTCATCTCGCCTCGTTCTGCCATAAGTTTGAGTGTATGTTCAGAGAGTTTCTGTGTTCTATTTTTGCGGTGGGTCTTAAAGAACTCCGACCCGACCGCGTGAAAAAATTTCACCAGCCCGTTGTTTAGTTCGTCCACTATATCGCATTCGGTAAGAATTTGGAAGTGATTTTGGAGCTCCAACTGAAAGCTCTTGGGGTTTGGATTTGGGCAGGACTTCGGCAAAGAGAAGATCTCATCAAACGAGACCTCTCCAGCTTTACTTTGTCACTGTACAGCCTGATTTACTTACTTTTTTAGTATAATATGTACAATGAAGATAAATTAAAATAATAGTGATCAAGAATATATCATTTTTTAAATGGTGTCTGCTTGAGTGTCTGTTTGTTTATCTTTCACGCAGCGACGGATCAACTGATTATTTGAATTGGACTTCAAGAACCGGAGAGTGACATAAGCTACTTTTCATCATCATTGTCCACGGCTTAAACCGCGAGGCGCAGTTAGTTATAAATATAGGTCAAACTAGC
The DNA here is from genome assembly GCA_946251855.1 of Alsophila aescularia. Classification (NCBI taxonomy): domain Eukaryota; kingdom Metazoa; phylum Arthropoda; class Insecta; order Lepidoptera; family Geometridae; genus Alsophila; species Alsophila aescularia. The sequence continues at coordinate 66,753,975 of OX276373.1, forward strand.
CTGGACCAGTCCTCACAATATAAATGTAATTTGCTATTTCCTATTATTTGTACCCGTAGTTGGAGTATTACTGTAACACTTCATTCAAATGTCATGTTTGACGTTTAGTTAACACGTTGACAGGTGTTCAAGACAGCTGTCACTTTGAAGAGGCACGGCAAGTTTGTGCACGAGAAGGAAAGACCGCCTCGGGACAAGATCTGCGACTATTGTGGACGAGCTTTCACTGTATGTATTCTGCCATGTAATCTACTCTTACTAATGCGAATGTGTGTGTGTGTGTGTTCAAATGTATATGGGAGCACCATAGATTTCATTAAAATTGGAAAGATTAGGTACCTACCAGCTTCTCGGGCTTGGACTGCATAAATTAGGTGCAACGCTCACAATTTTCCTTAAAAAAGCATCTTAAAGGGCGTTGAAGGTCAAACGAAAACTGGTGGCAAACCTTTGTCTACACGGTCTCAAACCAGCAAGTTCACCTTGGTGGGGAGGTTGCACTTGTAACTATCGCTAACGCACCTCTAAAGGCCGGATCTGTTGATCAACTAGTGTATACTTGTTGATCAACAGATCAAAAAAAACTTAAAAAGTGAAAGAGAAACAAAAAAATTAAAAAGAAAAAAAACACTCATTTAAAAAAAGGTGGTAAGAGCTTTTTATTTTTATTTTTTAAATTTTGCTTGTTTTTGATATGAATTGTATCAAGTAATGATTTATTAAGAATAAAAATACATTGCAAGTTAGAACCACAGTTGAAATGTGTTACGACGGTTTAAATACATTGCAAGTTAGAACCACAGTTGAAATGTGTTACGACGGTTTAAATGCAAGATTTCGGGTGATTATCAAAAACACCTAAAAAGTAATATATCTAAATTACCATGGCACTTAGGACATAGGGTCTATCGTGGAAAACTGGCGTATGACCCCCCAATCCCCCAAAAACACCTAAAAAGTAATATATCTAAATTACCATGGCACTTAGGACATAGGGTCTATCGTGGAAAACAGGCGTATGACCCCCCAATCCCCCAAAAACACCTAAAAAGTAATATATCTAAATTACCATGGCACTTAGGACATAGGGTCTATCGTGGAAAACTGGCGTATGACCCCCCAATCCCCCAAAAACACCTAAAAAGTAATATATCTAAATTACCATGGCACTTAGGACATAGGGTCTATCGTGGAAAACTGGCGTATGACCCCCCCAATCCCCCAAAAACACCTAAAAAGTAATATATCTAAATTACCATGGCACTTAGGACATAGGGTCTATCGTGGAAAACTGGCGTATGACCCCCCAATCCCCCAAAAACACCTAAAAAGTAATATATCTAAATTACCATGGCACTTAGGACATAGGGTCTATCGTGGAAAACTGGCATATGACCCCCCAATCCCCCAAAAACACCTAAAAAGTAATATATCTAAATTACCATGGCACTTAGGACATAGGGTCTATCGTGGAAAACTGGCGTATGACCCCCCAATCCCCCAAAAACACCTAAAAAGTAATATATCTAAATTACCATGGCACTTAGGACATAGGGTCTATCGTGGAAAACTGGCGTATGACCCCCCAATCCCCCAAAAACACCTAAAAAGTAATATATCTAAATTACCATGGCACTTAGGACATAGGGTCTATCGTGGAAAACTGGCGTATGACCCCCCAATCCCCCAAAAAATCCTGTTAGTCCTTGCGTCAAACACCCTGGCATTTTTTGGAGCCGCGTGTCTTTCTTTCTTGGAATATCCCACAGAACAAATATCAAGTTATTCTGTGGAATATATAATAATAATAAATTGTTTATTTTGTAACAAGAAATTATGCCACATAAATAATCAATCAATCAGTTACATCTAAATCATTAATTACTTATTTATTTATATCATGCAATTACTTAATCATGCAATAATTTAAACATTTTATTGTATGTATAGTGTAGATTGGTTCCCTAGTTACCACGGTAGGATTCCCTGTGTTTGTGGTAACTAGTTCTATGGAGCTCTAGTACGGGTTTTATAGTTTACTAAAACTAATTGTAGTTTCTACTAGTTCCATACTTTTACTGGCAGCGCCTCTAGCGGAAACTTGCTGGAACTGCAGTAAATGTATGGAACTAAACGAAACTGCATTTCGTTTTCGAAAACTATAAAAACTCGTACTAGGGGTACTGGTCTAGACGTTGCCGTGGTAGTGTGCCGCTGTAGATTTCCGCTCTTACTCTTTTCTCAGTGTCTTTTTCTACTTGCAGTTGACGAGAATCCTGAAAACGCATATTCGCACGCACACTGGTGAGCGGCCGCTGAAATGTACGCACTGTGCCGCTACGTTCGCGCACGCTGCTGCCCTCTATACTCATAAGAAACTTTTACACAATAAATAAGTTGTAAAAAAAAAAAGGAATTTTATTTCCGTTAGACTCGAAAAGTTACAACTATATTTTGTAAGGTGTAGTAAAGGTAAACTGCGTTCTTTTTGTATAGCTTTTAAAATACAAGTACAAAATACCATGGTACAAAAATCGACTATTAATAGCTAATCTATACTTACAATAAAACTGTAACGGGTCCAATTCTGTACATTGAAGATATTTAGTTTTTTTTGAGGGTTCTCTAAATTCGATAGTGAAGCAAAAACTTTTTTTTTTCATTTTTGTCTTTCGGTCTGTCTGTATCTTGGCCAGGGATCAACTACTGAATTAATTTAAATGAAACTTTGTATGATTTGAGTTCATACTACGAGGTAGGACATAGGATACTTTTAATCCCACAAAATTAAAGGTTTCCCGCAGGATAGGCGTTGAAAGTTATTTAAAAGAACACGTATCACGCTGAAACTACTTGACGGATATTGTTGCAACTTGGCACAGTCATAGTTTTTATAATGGGTACGGGGCATGCCCCAAAAATTGAGGATACTTTTATCCCGAAAAAATTAACGAGTTCCTGCGGGATCATGTCCCAAATTCTGTAAATTAAAGATATTTTGTCTTTTTTTTTGGAGGCCGTTCTATATTCAATACTAAAGCCAAAACTGCATTTTTTTGTTTTTGTTTGTCTGTCTATCCGTCTGTCTGTACCTTGGCAGCGCAACACGCCGAAAATACTCAAAAATTCAAATGAAATTTGGTATGTTTGAGTTCATACCTTGAAGTAGGACACTGGATACTATTCATCCCGAAAAGAACACGTATCACGCTGAAACTACTAGACGGATTTTGTTGCAACTTGGCACAGTCATAATAATGGGTAAAAATTGCGGATACTTTTTATCCCGAAAAAATAAAAGAGTTCCTGCGGGATAATGTCCCAAACTCTGTAAATTAAAGATATTTTATTTTGGAGGTCGTTCTATATTCAATACTAAAGCCAAAACTGTGTTTTTTTAAATTTTAGTTTGTCTGTCTGTCTGTACCTTGGCAGCGCATCACGCCGAAAATACTCAAAATTTCAAATGAAATTTGGTATAATTTGAGTTCAGACCTTGAGGTAGGACATTGGATACTTTTCATCCCGAAGAATTAAAAGGTTCCTGCAGGATAGGCGTTGAAAGTTATTTAAAAGAACACGTAGCATGCTGAAACTATTGGACGGATGTTGATGCAACTTGGCACAGACATAGTTTATAAGATGAGTCAAAATTATGGATACTTTATATCCCGAAAAAATAATGGATTATGGGTCCAAATTCTGTACATTAAAGATATTGTGTTTTTTTTTGGATGTTACTCTATATTCGATACTGAAGCCAAAACTGTTTTACTTTTTATTTTAGTCTGTCTGTTTGTCCGTATCTTGACCGCGCATCGCACCGAAACTACTGAATGAATTCAAATGAAACTTGGTTTGATTTGAGTTCATACTACGAGGTAGGACATTGGATACTTTTCATCCCAAAAAATTAAAGGTTGTTCGCAAGATAGGGGTTGAAAGTTATTAAAAAGAACACGTATCACGCTGGACGCATTTTTTATGCAAATTGATACAATCATATATCTATACTTATAACCGGTCACGTGATAAAGATAAAAAACCGGCGACGGACTCTTGGTCACACCGTTTTGTCATACTAGTGTACATAGGTCGTCGCTGAAGACTTCGAATAAAAAAATATTGAAAATATCAAATCCATACATTTCGACCTTTTTTCTACTTCCCACACAGTTCCCTCATTTTAATAAATATTTTAATTCGGAATCGAGTAAAATAAATTCAAATACGTATTTCTGATTTATATGTTCTCAGAACACAGTTATTCGTTTGTATGAGAGGGTTCTCAAGTGGCCATACAAACGGTTTGTTTACACAAGGGACTACACTGAAAGTCTACCCTTTTGAATAAAACGTATACAACCATACGTATATAAGCATCCAAACTGGTTTAAAAAGTTTAAAAGTTTTTGGTTTTGAAGTTTGTTTTAAGAGATTTGAGACAATCACAAACACTATCTACTAACACAATCTACTCAAATGGATACACAAAAAAAAACTCGAAAAAATAATTAATTAACAAATTTTGATACAATTTATATATGGGACCACCTGGATAGTATTGTACCTTTTCAAACAAACAAATAATTTTCAAAATAAGTCCCCTATTGTCGAAGAAATCGGTGTACATTAAAAAAAACAAAGTCTAACAAAATATAACCGTCTCCTTTTGTGAAGTCGATTAAAAATGGCTGTGATAGACGGAAATGACGAAACTATAAATCTCTGTTTGACTACGGAACCCTAAAACGTGGTAAGTTGTTCAAAATAATAACCTTCGAGCAAACAACCAACTTGCTCGAAGACGTTAACAGTTCATGAAAGTAAATTAGAACTAATTCATGTCTGCGGGCCCTGCTTTTAAAAAATATATCCTATAGTTTGTACCAAAGAGAATATAAGAAGTATTACAGATTCATGGCTGTAGGTAGACCTCGCGAGCACAATTTTTTTGTAAACAATCTAGTGGTGCACAGTAGCGCCATCTAGTTACTTTATTGTAAAACTAACATTCATAACCAAGGTGCTCCATCAATCCCTATCTATAAAGATACGAAACTTCATGCGCGTTATTTTGATGACAGCCGTCATGGAGATCAAGCTATAAAAATCAAAGTATAGTAAGTACATGTCATGCCTCAGTTTTCGCTTAGCCGATCTATCTATCAAAAACACGTTCTATGTAGTATTGCATATCACGAGGTGAGACGTATTACTGGAATATGTTTTTGACTATGTGTAAAGACTTGGTTTCTCATTCACGATCGAACGAGTTGCATGTTTTTAGAAGTAACTTATATCACAAGACTTTCAAGTCAGCTGAACGTGTACCTACAAAGTGATGTACGCGTTCTGTGTATGTGTGAGTGGAACGCGCGGAGCAGGCGCGGTCTCCGAACGCGATCGATGTATATTACTTTTAAAATTATTTTTTATGTGAGTGGGACGCTAAACCACACACTAAACGCTGAACACGCGCAGACTAGGGCATGCAAAACTCGGGTAGTTTAAAAAACCCGGGCTTTTCGAGTTTTCAATTTTAAAACCCGGGTTTTTTCGAGTTTTACGGGTTTATCGAGTTTTTCTTCATTTGGGCTTTAAAACAATTATTATTAGTGTGTAAGTAAAGAAAGGGCAGAAATGTATTTAAAATATGTATTTACTTTCGTATTCTTATATTTTAGCTTTATCAAGAGATCAATCAAGTTACATTTGGTATATGTACTATTAATAATCAAAGTAACATTTCGTACTAGTAATTATAAAAAACTGTCTGTCCGTCTCCAAGATCGGAGAATGAATTCTATCGAATTTTAAAAAGGGGTGAGACAGGGAGACTTTATTTCTCCGAAACTGTTCACCTCTGCACTGGACATAATTCAAGCTTCTGAACTGGAACGGATTTGGTGTTAACATCAATGGCGAATGCATCCCTCACCTTCGATTAGCTGATGATATAGTCATCATGGCAGAAACCCTGGAAGACCTAAGCACTATGCTCAGTGACCTGAATATTGTTGCCCAACAGGTGGGTCTTAAGATGAACATGGGTAAGTCGAACATCAGTTCAAATGCCCATGTCGCACCCATGCCGGTTTATTTTGGGATCGGTATTATCGAAGCTGTTGATCACTATGTCTACTTAGATCAGACGATCCAACTGGGTAGATCCAACTTAGACAAATAGATTAACCGACGAATCCAACTCGGATGGGTAGTGTTCGGGAAATTTCACCATATCTTCTTGTCGCAGATACCGCAGAGCCTCAAGACGAAAGTTTATAATCAGTGCGTGTTGCCAGCGATGACATACGGCACTGAGACTTGGTTGCTAACTATTGGTGTCATACACAAGCTCAAAGTCGCGCAGCGTGCAATGGAGAGAGCTATGCTCGGTGTTTCACTACGTGATAGAATCCGAAATGAGGAAATCCGTAGAAGAACCAAGGTGACCTCTCAGACTTTGCAAGTTGAAGTGGCAATGGGCAGGCCATATAGTTCGCAGAATCGACAACCGCTGGGAAATAAAGGTTCTCGAATGGCGACCACGAACAAGCAAGCTAAATTTAGGGAGACACGATGGACCGACGACATTAACCCATCGTAGGAAGTCGGTGGATGGAGGTGGCACGAGATTGCTCGTCATGGTGCTGTTTGAGGGAGGCCTATGTTCAGCAGTGGACTTCTAAAGACTGACATAATGATGATAAAAAAAATAGTTTAAATAACTAAAAAACACGCTTTATATAGAAAACCAAACTAAAAAATAGAAAATAAATTTCAATAGTGTAAATAAGAAAAAAATATTTATTTCAAAAAAATCGTATAAATATTTCATTGACAGATATGAGAAGAAGGATTATCATTTCGACAATATCTTAAAAAACACCCCACGCTTTTTTTTAAATAAAGTTTTTTAAAATTTATTTTCTACTTTTTAGTTTGGTTTATTTATAAGAGCGTTTTTTTTTGTTTCCAAATATTGCATTGTCATCGGTCTTTGAAATCTGACCGTTTAAAGTGGGTCAAAATAGCGTCCAAAGGAGTCGGTTACAAACATACAAGTGAAGCTAATATAAAGCGTATAAAAACAAATTTCTTCTCCTTTCATAGATAAAACATTTAGATAAAGAACAGGTACACTACATACGCATACACACACACACACACACACACAAACACGCATACACACACACACACACACACACACACACGCGCAAGTGAGATAATTTCAGCAACACTTTATCTATAATTAACTATTAAGCTGCATTAAAAACAAAATCAAAAAAATAAAATGTGTTCAAATAATTATGTGTGTGTTAATTTAATTATTATATATTGGTAATTACAATAAATTGTATCGTATCGTATAGTAAATCACAAAAAAATACATATTTCTTGCTGATATAGTAATTTAAAATAAAGATTATTTCTTTATCAAATTAATTTCAAAAAATTTATTAAACTTAGACGATTCCTAATCAAATTAAAGTTGAAATGGTGCAAATTTATTATTAAGGTCATTATTATTAAACTCCTCTGTTAAGTTGTAAAGGGACCGTAATAATAAATCTGCACCATTTCTACTATTTTATTGAACATTTTGTGACCCTAGTTAAGTTTTTACTTTGACAGTACAAACTAACTAGGGTTACAAAATCCATGCCAATATATAAAAGTGAAACGTTGTCTGTTTGTTTGTTTGTTTGGGGAGCTTTCACGTGCTAACGGCTGGACGGATTTTGATGAAATTTAGAATGGAGAAAGCTTATACCCTAGAATAAAACATAGGATACTTTTTATCCCGGAAAATTGAATGTTTCTGCAGGAAAACTGGAAAATGTTGATTACTCACTGTACGGAACGGTTGACATCACAGAATGGTCTGTGGTTGACATGGAAATGAAATAACAAGTCTGTCAAAAAACATCAAGTGCATTGGTGCTATACCTACATTTGCATTGGTTTTTAATGTCCTAGAAGAAAATAGGATGCTTTTTTTTAGCGATAAACAGTAGTCTGCGCTTACGAAGTCACGGGCGGGAAAACAAGTGTTCAATAAAATCCGCCATTACCAGATGACTCCCGTAGTCTCGTAGTGCTCGTAGTGTCTCACTCATTCAACATCAGACCAAAGCCTAACAACTATCAATATTATTACTATCTAATACCCAATTATTATTATAGATTGTGGTTAGCATTTCGGTAATTTATTCGGTAATTATAGTAGAGGAAACAGCAAGATTTTGATCAGTTTGATTCTTTATTAATTTGGTACGGGCTGATATTACACATCCAGTAATCGGAAGCCTGTACACGTATTATTGTCTGTGTAATACTGGCCGTGCATTAGCTACTACCTTGCATGCGCGTGAAAAAGCTACCACGCGCACGACCAAACGCATACTGCGCGTGCGCACGCGTAACGAGCGACAACCCGGACCGATTTTGTACGGGCAATAATACACGCCCAGTATTAGCCGTCCAAATATTACGAATCCATGTACACGTAATATCAGGCCGTGTAATATTGGCTGTACTGAAAGGACCGTTGCCCGGCTAAGGTAACGGACCTCCTTCTCAGGTAAAGGCGAGGAATTAAAACAAGATGGTAAATTCAATAACAAAGGGCTTTATTACAAAAAATAGAATAAGCACACATGAGTTATCAAATATTGGTACTCTCCCCTTTACTGAGGAATTCAAAAAGAAATATTTTACACTTAATTTAGTTTGTTCTGCATCAAAATAATTATAAACAGCAAGATCTTATAATAGGAAATATTACTAACTTAATACTCAAAACTCAAAATTCTCAAATATGATTACAATTTCCTCAAATATATAAATTTTAGTACATAACTTCGGCCTGTATGATATGAATTTACAATAGAAAAGCTGTATCCTAGGCTAGTAAAACTTAGAGAGTCTGTGCTCAGCAGATTAACATGTATTGGTCACAACGCACCGGAATAATCTTGTCTTTGCCTTAGAATTTTCTAAATTAAAAGAGAACTTGTGCAAACAGAGTGTGTGTGTGTAAGATTGTGTTTCCCAGAGGGATATTAAACTCTAAAATAGAAAGTAAACAGAAAGTAAGACAGAAAGTAAACAGAAAGTATCTTTCAACAATATATTAACACGTTAGAAGGCGAAGGCTTCCCTCGCTACCGTAGCTCGCTGACACAAAATGATTTGGAGTGGACCAACCTGGAAGCTTCCTGGGACGCCGTACCGTAGTCTCGCGTGCCGCCGCGGAACGCCTCCTTACTCCACTCGATCAGCTCCTACTGCTTGACCACGAACGGTGCCTGGTATCTTCTACTGGACAGGTGGTGCGTTGGAGTCCTTCTGGAGTCCCTCGTAGACCGGCTTCTTCCACGAACGGTGGTGAGCCCCGTGTGATCGCGCACAGCAGCTCGCAGTGGTGACGACAACAGCCGTCCGTAGATGCACGATTTTAACCTGGCTTTTGCACTCGTATACTTATTTCGCCTGTAACAGGGCAGCTTCGTTCTGGACTGCGTGCCTCGGTCGTTTTGTTCACAACAGAGAACTGCGTGTTTTTTTGCTGCCTGCGGCGATCTTAATCACGTGCCAACTACGTGAACTAAATCCAGTTTTACGTCCGAAATCAAAATCCAATTCACAGGCTTCTCTCTTTTATATATACGAACTTTGGTTTGCACTTCGAGTAGCATTCTACTCAGACCTTGAACTTCCGGTATCCAGAAAACTCTAGAAAGAACTCTGCAACTTGCTTCGTAAAGCAGACCTTGTCGGCCTAGCTATACAGGTCACTGTCCTCCAGCCAGTTCTGGTACATTCCAATCAGGTTCCGTTGTTTACTTCAAAAAACTTCATATAAAAAAACCATCTCTCCGGAACTTTCATGCGATTTAGACATTATGTCAAAACCTTCCATGGTGTGACCATCGCAAGCGATTTCTAGATGTAAATTATTTTCGACATATGAAACGCTGCCCTCTGAATTTATGATTTGTTAGCCAACTTAAAGATGCGACCTATTCTGGATTTTTAAACAACCCGTTCCTCGTCCAAAGTTATCCAGAGCCCGAAATATTCCTGGAACGTCAATAAATAATAGCAACACTCAGAAGCCCTGCTACTTGCCGTCAGAGGCCACCACTTCGTTTACACCTTCCTTCCAGTTCAAGCCTCTTGTCGCTAGCTGTCGCTGCGTGGATTAATCTTATCTATTTTGAGACAGTAGATGAAAACTTTTCCCTTTCACTCGCAGAGGCAAATTCAACCATTATTTCTTGATTCTTAGATAGGCGAAATTATCAATCTGTCTTCAACAAGAAAAGCTTTCATTATTCCTTCAACGAAGAAAGTGGCGCACGCGTGGTGGAGTTCGGCGTTTTTTACAAACTCGGCGTCTGGTTTTCAGATACGGAAAAAACACAACTTGATCTAATAGAAAAGACGCTGCTCCTCGCCAGATGGCGTTGTACCCAATACATTCTATTTAATCGGGACCTATAACAAAATCTTACTTGGAGTCATGATTTAACATGTCACAGTACAATAGTCGTACATTATTTTGGTTTCTCTGTCTACTTGTATTATCGTCTTCCTACCCACACAGTAATTAGCCACAGCACAAGCGAATATTAATATATTATTTATTAATTCTTACTAATTCTCAAATCAATGATCCCATCTTTCTATTATAAAGAATAGAGTTGATCATTTTAGGGAGCAACGTTTCGCTCAGCTCGCCAAATTCAAATTTTCTTGCGTATGCTCTATTACTCATCGTGGGTTCGTGAAAACTTATTTTGCGGCAATAAATAGGTTGAACCCACGAAGAGTAATAGATATGTAATAAAAAAAATGCAAGAAAAATTGAATTTGGCGCGCTGATCGAAACGTTTTATCTTTATTTTAAACTAGCTTTCATCCGCGACTTCAATTTATCGCGAAAAAAGCATCCAGACAAAGTTTCACCAAAGTTTCACTTTTATTTGTTGGTGTGGATACCTACTTGTATTTGCGTTCTTATAATACTAGATGTATTAAGAACGCAATACTAATTGTATCGAGAGGGCACACGTAGGGTAAGAATGAATGTATTTCAAATCCGAATGAATTGCCACCGCGAGCTAACTCGATACTAATGCCATCTAGTTTAGATTCTTGTAACTAAAGCCAAATGGGAAACCAAAGAGTATATTACATGGTCAATATGATCCTAGTATCGCAATATCGAAAGTATTGAAATTAGGCTAATTATTACATTGTCAATAATATCATCACCAGTATGCCGTTGAATTTACTGGAGTGAATTCGTGTGAAATGGGTAATACTAGAAAGGCAGCTATAGCTTTAGTGCTCGCATGCGCATTAAAATTAAACGTAAGAGAAAGCGTTGGATGAAAGACTGGATTTTAAAACAAAATCAATATATTATGTACTCATTTGAACATTACGCAAGACATGATCTTGGGCGGCACTTGGACGATTATACCAATTATTTTAGAACGAGTGAAGAGTCTTTCAAGAATAATTTACCTTGGTTACTTAAATTACTAATTTAGTGGCTCAGCAAGCTGTAGACCTCGCGCGTACAAACTTTTTGCAAACAATCTATCAGTGCACAGTAGCGCCATCTAGTTACCTTATTGTACAACTAACCTATAACAAAGGTGCTCCATCAATCCCTACCTAGTAGTTTAAGGGCTGATTCTACTGATAGAAACCCAAAAATGAAGAAATTTACTGCATTTTGAGGAGCTATTCTGCTCATCATCCCGAAGATCCTCATCAGATCTTCACCAAATTTTTATGAGACTATTTTAAAGTTCCATCTAACAAATAAAAAAAGAATAATCGAAATCGGATCTCATAAGGCGGAGGTATTCAGAAGCCCCCTTTTTGCCCTTTTTTGGGGAAAGTACCTACCTCACAATCAAAAATCCCCGATGATTAAAAAATTCATAAAATTCATTTATCTTGTATACCAAGTTTCATTTAGATCGGTTGAGAAATGCGACCTGTAGAGGAGAACAGAGATCCGGACGGAAAGACTTCCGGACATACGAAAGCATGTTTGCCCAAGCTGAAACACCTTCTCTCGCGCTTCGCATTCGCTCGGTCAACAAGACACACGGATGAGACGAGCCATATCGCCGAGAAAAAAGCTTGCCGTAACAGAGTCCCTATATTACACGGCCAGTATTACGCGACCAAATAATGTACAGCCAATAATACGCGACCAATATTACGTGGATTGGCGTCGTAATATCAGGGTGTACATTATTTGGTTGCGTATTATTGGCGATATTACGCAGCCAGGATTACGAAGCCAAAATATGTACATGTAATAACAGGGTGTGCATTATTGGCTGTGTAATACGGGCCGGACACTATTTGTACGGGCGATAATGTACAGCCAATATTACGTGTACATCACAGATTAAAATAAAGAAATGACATAGTAAAAGCCTCGTTTGCACGTTCCAGTTTCCTTTTACCACAGATTATGAATCGCGATTGCTCCGGCGCTGCGGGAAGTGCTACCCCTCCGCCCTTGCGTAACAAAGCACAGGTACCAACGCTCGCCTCCGCAGCTTCGGCTTTTTGGTCGCATTCGGCGACCACGGCTACAGCGGACGGGGGCTGCACGCCCTCCGCGCCTCCGGCTTTTTAAAAACACTAGTGTAGGGCAGACAAGACCACGTGGAGTCGGGGTTGGCCGATTCGGTTCTGTGACAGTTTTTTCATCTTGCCACTCGCCTACACAAACGAGGCATCAAGGAGTGATTCTAGCTTTGTCTATGGTTGGCTTCGTATTATTGGCCGTGTAATATTGGTCGTACAAAATCGGCACGGGCTGATATTACGAATCCAGTTGTACACGTAATATTGGTTGCGTAATACTGGCCGTTCATTATCAACCCGGACCGATTTTGTACGGGCAATAATACACGGCCAGTATTAGCCGTCCAAATATTACGACTCCGTGTACACGTAATATCTGGCCGTGTAATATTGGCTGTACAATACTGGTCGTACATTATTTTGGTCGTGTATTATCGTCTCCCGCCGTAACATTGCGGTACTTAGCAACTGGCAAAACGTCTTCTTTTCTTTTTCCAATTTTTTATTTTTTTTATGTCATCAACGACAGTAAATATTTCCAATCCACTAGTACGGACATCACTAGGTTTAAGCGCGTCACAGACGACTAAGATGCGATAATATTTTATCTTAGGATAAAATATCGCTCGCTATATAATTTATATGAACCGTCACAAACGGCGAAAATAATATATATTTGCATCTTACAGTATCTTAAGATATCGAGCGATATGGAATTTATTAAAAGATGTCATCTTAAGATACGAAATATATCGTAAAAGATACAAAATATATATTAATATACTATCTTATGATACAAAATATATCGTATATGTTCTACAGGTTGCTCTGTCTTGTATTCGTGACGGTTTTTTTAGCCCCTGAACAAAGAGATGGATGTTATAAGTTTAGGGTGTGTATCTGTGTGTGTGCGTGTGTGTGTGTGTGTGTGTGTGAGGGTGTGTGTGTGTGTGTGTGTCTGTGTCATCGTAGCTCCCAAACGAATGGACCGATTTTTTCTGTTCGAAAGCTGATATGATCGAGATGGTTCTTAGATGTATGGGGAGAGGGAGGGGGGAGTTGAGAAAGAAAGGGGGGGGGGGTGAAAATCGTAGCTTCCAAACAAATGGACCTATTTAGCTGTGGTTTTTTTATGTTTGAAAGCTGGGGTAAACACGATGATTCATAGCTATTATTTGAGGATGGAGGGGCGGGAGTGGTGTGAATCGTAGCTTTAATGGCAAATTGTAGGACGGATCCAAAGAGAATATAATCACTACGTTTTAAGAGGCGGGACCTCTCTACTACCCAATGAAAGCAATTTGGCAGAAATTTATTGGCATCAATGCATCCAACATTCAAGCGCGTATCCAGGAGGGGGGTGGGGTGGGGTGGGGTGGGGTGGGGGTCATGACCCCCCCCCCCCCCCTGGGCCAATGTCAATCATTATTTTTTAATTTCCTTTTGTTATTTTCATATGTTTTGTTATTATTTTTATTTTGTACACTGACAGAAATAACTAAAAATTTCCGCGCTCGCTGCGCTCGCGCTTTTGATGGACTGTTTTCGTGTTTGTGCAATTTCAAATTATGTATTAGTTTTATACTGTAGAAATGCTTCGGAGGGCACGTTAAGCTGCCGGCCCCGGCTGGCTATCGTTAAGCCATGTCAGAGGCCCTCGGTCGGCCTGACAAGTGTAGTTTGGCCTCTGGACGCCAGCACTACCTCATACGACAAACAAAAAACTAAATAGCCAAGAACTTTCGCGCTCGCTTCTGTCGCACTCATAACCCCGCCCCCCATGCTCTCTCGCGCTTCTTTGAATCTATACCAGTTATGTAAATTAGTTAATTTCGTATGATTTACAATTATTCCATTTCTATACTGAAAGAAATAGCGCAATAGTATGCACGCTGCGTTTGCGTGGGTTGTTCTTATCATTGCATATTTAAATGTTATTTGGAGATATGTTTTTAGCACTATTTAACAGGCAGAAGTGTTCATTTGTTCTTACTTCGCTCGCTTTTGGGTTCTTTTACATTATTTTCATGTGATTTGTTTGGTATTATGTTTTGATCTAAAAATCTATATTAAATTAATATAAATAGCTCGCTATCTATTGCGCTCGCTTCGCTGGCGCTTTTTTTTATTACAATGTTTGTTTTTATGATTTGGAAATGTTATTTTACTTCTACACCGATCGAAATAGCTCAAAATTTCCGTGCTTTTTCATAAATGTTTCATTGGTTTTTTTTTTCGTTTACTGCATTGTTAGATATAGCTGAATATTATAACAATCTCTACTCTCGAAAGTTAAAATCATGTCAGAGCATATTTTTACATGGTTTGGAATGATATTTTAGATATTTTATTTTAAAACCGCATTATTTGAATTGTTAGTGTTATACGTTGATAATTCAAAAAAAAAACGCTTGCTGCGCTCGCGCTTTTGATATTGCAGTAAATGCATACTTTGTACGAATCGGAGTTTCATTTTAATAACCACACTAACAGAAATAACTCAAACTTTTCCCGCTCACTACTCTTGCGCTTATTTTGTCCTGAAATTTAATGATATAAATATCTCTATAAATTAATGAATCCGCCCTAGGGCGCGGTTCTATCTATTATATCTATAGTATTGTATGATTTTGGAACCCATCCAGGCTGGACATTAGTGCGTGACCCCCCCCCCCCCCCCTGACTCGAAGGTTGGATCCGCCCTTGCCAACATTACTAACATTAAAGGTCAGACATTAGCCTGTCTTGAAAATGATACCAACCTAACGGATAGACTAGTGCTTGCTTGCACATATTCTTGGTTTTGGTAACTTGGCTGCAATCGGATTATCACTTTTTTCATAGCAAATTCGACTCTTGACAATGCTATCAACCTAACAACATAACGGATAGAGTAGTAATTGCTTGCACGTATTCTTGGTTTTATCGATATCGATAAAACATGCATGCCCTCGTCAAGGTTTCATATTAATGAAAGACGGTTCCGATAAGCACAACGTTGTTTTCTCACAATGCAACAACGTTGGGATTATTGGATACCCATTGCAACAGGAAACTGTGGAGCCATGTAATAAAATACTTAGAAATAAAACACTTTTGAACAACGGAACATTTTATTTATAATACTTTTTTTACAAAGTACGAAAATGAATTTTGCAAGCATAGGTAAGCTTACCTACTAGTGCTTCACTCTGAATTGAGATCTTGCGATGTACCTACTCTACCTTTATCTCACGCACTCACACTCATAAGTGTATGTTACGACTGGTCTCTATAGGAATGTATGCTAGATCCTCATTTTCTGCATCTGGAAATAAGCATGTTGATTAATGTTATGGAAATAAGTTATAGGCAGCCTGACTTAGCCTACGATAGCTTTATCGATAGTTAATAGTTCTTTGACCTTGCGCATCCCTATTGATAAAACAATATGAAAATACAAAATGAATATCATGTAAATTATTATTTATGGTAACGTTGATGGGAGGTGGCAATAGGCAATATCATATTAATGCTTACCGGGGCTGATCAAATTAATCGGGGCTTTATGAAATAATGCCATAAGTTCCTTTTTATTGTGGTTTTCGCGATTGGCGCGAACTCCACTTTAACACATCTGCTGTAGCTTTCTAAAGTTGATGGGATTATAAAATTATCATTTAAACTGCTTAATCACTGATAATAAAAACTGATAAACTGAAACTGACTGGTTAAACTGATGATTCTTCAAAGAAAACACAAAACAGTACGTAATTAGCAATAATATGAATAAAATTAATAAATCGCAGAACACTCAACTTTGGATTTTTCTTGACAAATTCAATGGACCATATATGGAGTAATATTATCATGTTTGGACTCTATAGTTCGTTCGTTTTGGGGTGCATTCCGATTCACGCTAATATCGCTGTGAGCGATCACAGTGCTAATTTGCGTACCGATTCAGATATCGCGCTCACGGCAGTTGAGTGCTGCAGTTGATTCGGAACGCTCGTGAGCGTGATTACAAGATCACAACAACATAACCTCAAAATTTGCTCAAAATACAAAGTATTACTCGTGTGCAAAGTAGTCTGTCTAAAAATTGGTCAATTGTCTGTAGTAATATTTGGAAAACTGTACGAAAATCACACACAACTGAATTCAATCAACAGTTTTCTTTGTAAACAACCGTCAGTCTGTCACTTTGACAGTAGCGCTCACGGTGATATCGGTTTGGGACATGGTCGGTGTAATCGCAAAATGGCGGATTTAATGACGTAATCCGTGACGTCACAAGGGATATCGTTGTTGCGCTCACGATGACTCGGTACGCGTTTAGCGCGGTAATATCGATATTTGCGCGTCTCGGAATGCACCCTTGGTCCGTTCATTGGGATCGGTGGCCCAATTAAAGAACTTGGTTACAAACGGATTATCACTTTTTTCATAGCAATTTCGACTCTATCGCAAGGCATTAGTGGTTGCGATATTGAGAATTCGATTGAAGCCAAGTTATGTGGTCGGGCTGAAAAACAAATGAACTTCACTGTTCTGCCAAAGTCCATACATTTGAGACAAATTTCAGAATGTAATTGTGGTTGCGCCGGACTGGACGGATCTAAATCGACGAAATTGTAGGGTATTATAATGGCCATCCAAATTGTAGAACTGCTCTAAATCAACGAAATTGTAAGGTACCAGAAAAATTTGGAGGTAAAAGTCGACATATGAGAACAATTATAATGATTTAAAATGCGGTAATTACGTGTGTAAATGCTGTGACGAGGTCCAAACCTCTTTCATAATAATACTCTTTTGATATCTTAATTCTTTCACAATCCATTTCTTTTCATTTTGATAGTTCATTATTCATGCTATATTCAAATAACCTGTCATTCTAAATTGTCTTTTCGGATATTGATTTTTAGCAGAACTGCAATTTTACAAAATAATATGTTATAAAAGTATCCTGTCATTGACACATTGATTTTTGGTCAAAATAGAAAAATATTCCACTTTAGTGTTTTCATTGATTTAATTTGCAAAATATATCTTTCGTCCTTCCTTCGCTAACACTAATATAAAAAATCTGAAAGTCTGCTGCTCTGGTTTGAGGATCATCCGGTTGTCGTCGATGGTGGAGAGCCAGTAGGAGACGACCGTGGCGAAGTAGTTGCAGCGCCCGATCGAGTTGATATCAGACTCGTTATCAGACTCTGGCCTGCCGAGTCTGCTCCCGCCGTGTGCTAGAATCGAGCGGAAGGAAGTTCCTGTAATTCTGTGTCACTGAGGTTTGTGTCCTGGAATAGTAGGAGCAACCCAAACCCGGGGACCGCCGCGTGACACTGGCGCCCTCTACTTGTCCTTACCCTGCCCTGCTCTACCTGACCGACCAGTCATCATGCCTACAAGTTCCTGATTCCTCCGTGTCTTCTTATCCGTGTGTTTTATCGACTTCATTAATTTTGTAAATCAGTGTTCAATTTTTAAGTCGACCCACAAAATTCTAAAAGGCACTAGGCCATCTTGATTTAAATTTGGATTGGAAATATTTGGCAAACCAGAACAGTTTTTTTATACTCAAGTGTATTTTATATTTGCATTCCAGTCATTCATGTAAGTAAGACATTTTCATTAATACGTACTTTATTCCGAATTTCAATATCAGCCTACATAGTTCCGAGTTACTCTAAACTTTGACATTAACATTATAATTTTTTACATTAACGCTATTTTTTTTATATATTTTTTAAAGCGTTACTAATGCACTTAAATAAACCAGAATTGATCTATGAATTAAAATTTCGAAATGCTGAGGTACATACAACAGAAACTGTACAAAATTTACAATCAAGGTTATCGACCTTACTTGATAGCTCGAATACTCAAGATTTTCAAAGCCCGTATACATGTGAACAGGATACATACATACATTATGTACTATGAAAGTTACATTGCTTTCATATTCCCGTACCTTACCATAATATATTTAAATACCTACGTGTTACCGTTGTAGGTTCCCTACTTACAAACAACCTTGTATTCAAGTTGTAAATAATGTAATTTTAATATAATTTCCTTTTACGGAGTAATGTCCACATTTTAGCTTATTTTTTTTATTCACCTCATTAACTTTTCGGATTCATTATGAATATTGACTTCAAGTCCCTACGTATTGCTACGAGTATTCAGTGCTATTTTACTTATTACATACTTTAATGCTTTGGTACTAACAGTAGTTAATACCCTACTTGTTAGCTATGTACTTTTTATTTATTTTATTTACAAACATAATATTCAGCCTAAAGCGAAACCAGTTCCATATATTATTATTTACTACACCTACTCACAAAACTTCCAATACTGAAAAGAGCGGCAAATGTGATTACTCTATAAACCAAGCCTAGGTCACAAGTAATAGTATATTAAATATAAGATAATAATATAATAATATTATAATATTATCTTATATTTAATAATATTATATATAATATTTAATATACTATTACCTACCTATCTTACTTATATTATTTTAACGTTCTAACACAACGTTTACCTACTATGTACATACACGTACATACATACGTGCTACAGGCATGTCGTACCCTAAGGTACGTTTAGCCATTTTGGCAAACTAATTGTATATAAATATACACATACATACAAATCACACACCACACACTCACCACACATACACACATACACTCACATAATCACCCTAATCAGCGGCTAGTGACTGTATAAATAAGCCTACACTATATTGTATTGGTTTCTAGAGTAACCTTTATATTATATAAGGTTCCTCTTTCTTATAAATGAGTTTTATTTCCATAGAATGGGAATAAGACTATGAATGATGATGAATAAATGTGTGATTTATGAATTTGAATGAATCTAGGACTATGAATGATGATGAATGAATGTGTGATTTATGAATTTGAATGCATCTAGGAATCCAATCAATTGTATATTGACATTGTAAATAAACATGTTCACCTAAAAAATAAAAAAGACTTCTCAGCATTTCCATTATTTTAATTAATTATTTTACTATTTTAACTTTATTACCAATATTATATATATTTTTATTATTAACTTCTACTATTATTTTTTTCTTTTGTTCTTAGCATATTATTTTGTTTCTTTTTTTTTTAAATAAACCTTACAAAAAAAAAATTTATTTTACTTTCAAAAAAAATTTTTTTCTCCGGGGAGGCGGGGTATTGTGACGAGGTCCAAACCTCTTTCATAATAATACTCTTTTGATATCTTAATTCTTTCATAATCCATTTCTTTTCATTTTGATAGTTCATTATTCATGCTATATTCAAATAACCTGTCATTCTAAATTGTCTTTTCGGATATTGATTTTTAGCAGAACTGCAATTTTACAAAATAATATGTTATAAAATATCTACATAAGTTTATTACAAATATATATGAGTCTTTTAAATATATATATATATCACAATACCTACGTAAGTGGTTTTAATCCGTATCGTCGAAGTACAAAAAGTCTGTGATCATCTCCTCCTGTTCCTGTGCTTCCAATAGTTTTGTTCCTGACCCTTTTATGTTGTCCACTGAGGCTTGGTCCCGGGGCTGGTGGAGCAAGCCCAAACCCTGGGACCGCCTCGTGACAATGCATTCAATTGTATAAATTAGGTCCCAGTAGTAGTTGATTTAACTATTTAGACAATATAAGTATTTTCAGGTATTTTCATAAAAAAGCCGCTTTAATCATTTTTTTTTATTTGATTTGTTTTTTTTTTGGTACTTATGTACTTAGCACTATTCAAAAAATGTAATTGATTTTACCTTTTACCAATTTAAACATCAGCGGGGAGACCACAGATACGCATCCTAATGGTAAATGTATATAATTTGACATTTCTAGAGGGCAAAATGTGAAATTGTGCGCGATTACCATTACAATTTGTATCCACGGTCAGCCAGCAGATCAAAATATTTTCGTTTGCTATTTCAAGAACAATTGAGCTCAAAATGTTGAAGATACAACATTACAGGTTGTCTTGCTGGCGCCATTTTACAAGGCGGCAAAATGCTTCACACTGATTGGCTGGTTTTCCCAAGGGTGCCAACTGCTTCGACGGAAATACCATTTTTACATATTATACCAACCGTCGCTTTTTGACGGAAGTAGATGGATGATTTGACGCTCTTCCGCTTTACTCTTCGACCATAGATTGCACTGAGGCGCCATCTTTACGGAGGTTTGCAATAAGTTGTCAATGAGCAGTTTTACATTAGGCATTGTCAGTTTAGTTCTTTCATCGTCAAGAGATGGCGCTTGCGTAACTTTTGGTATTTACTCTACTGAACGTAGTACTTGAAAGCAGGTAAACCGGTTTACCGGCAGGTTTTACCGTAATAATTCTCAAGTAAAAACAATCTTCTAATTTGGTTCAGAAATCCCAAAATTAGAGAACATAAACTATGAAACAAATAGATTTTCTAATAAAAACTACTGAACTAATTTTGATGAAGTGTATATGGGACTACACTTAAAGTCTACCCTTATGTTTAAAAGAACAACTATCTAAATCAGTTAAGAAATCTTAGAGATTTGAGGCCATATAAACAAAAAATCAAGGCAATCTAAACACAAAAACAGATTTAAGAAAAACTGGTTAACCAATTTTGATACAATTTACATGCTGGAGAGTATACACTTATAAACAAAAAAATAATTTTCAAAATCGGTCTTCAATTGACGGAGAAATCGGCCGACACACATATAAATTAAATACATTAATATGCATATATAAAATGGATTTATTTAATGGATCAATTTATATGCGATAGAGTCGAAAGTGCTATCAAGAAAGTGACAATCTGATTGAAGCCAAGTTCTGTGGTCGGGGCCCTGCAGTGATATTACGCAATATTGATCATATCGGTTTCAAGCCGTCAAATTCATTAGTGCCTTGCGATAGAGTCGAAGTTGCTATGAAAAAAGTGTCAATCTGATTGAAGCCAAGTTCTGTGGTCGGGGCCCTGACTACAATATCGTTATCACTAATGCCTTGCGACAGTGTTGAAATTGCTATGAAGAAAGTGATAATCCGATTGTAACCAAGTTCTGTAATACGGCCACTGGCCCCTGCACTTCTATTACGCAATATTGATCATATTGGTTTCAATCCGTCAAATTCAATAGGCAATTGCAATAGAGTGGAAATTGCTATCCCTGCATTCGAGATGATGAAGTGTACCAACGCAACGGAATTGAAAAGTCAGCAAGCGGCAGTGTTGTCAACTTAGCTATTTCTTAGCTAGATCTAGTTATTATTGGACCCTCGTCAGCTACAAATGCAAAAAAAAATTAGCTATAAAAATTAGCTACTTTTTCTAGCAAGTTTTTGACTTATTTCTAATACACATACGTCACATAGTAAAAAAAAAATTATGTGTTTATGGGTGCTTGTATGATTTTGAGTTTTAATATGTGGGATCCAGTTTGACGTGTGTGAGACGTGAGAGATGGTGTGGGTGGAGCCGGCATTTTACAAAGAGTCAAAGTGTTTTGTAGCAAGACCATGAATATAGAGGCAAGGGGCGCGTGATTAGGAACACGCCCAAGAAAAGGCCCCTTGGCAAGGGGTTAATGGGTTCGCTTGTCGGAACGGAAAATTGTGTTCACTCTCTTAGCTATTTCACTGTGTTTACATCTTTTTGATAACATTATTTTCTATTGTGCCCTATTATCATGAAAAATGGATCTACCCAGGAAACTTAAGACTTACCTATACCACAGAATAAATAATATTACAAGTACCTATACTCAAAAATACAGAACTGAGTCGGAGAGTTTGTATGAATTGGAAGGGTGGTAATGATTAGTTTCATATAACTAGTATAATTTTATTCTTTGGCTACTTCTAGCTACTTTTTAGGGTTAAATAATGTTGTGATCTGGCAATTTTTTGCAAAAGACGTAGCTACAAAGGTGATGCTTCAGTTGGCAACACTGGCAAGCGGCGAAAAAAGTACATAGGTACATAAATTCTAACATAGCTAGCGTTACATTATTATTTAATCCAATCTAACATTAAAACATCAAATAAGCTTCATGATAGACAATGGGCGCTAACGCTAAAGAGAAACGCTTCATGCACTGGTGCGAGGAATGCCAAAGGGAGTTCCTAACTGTGTCAGCGCTTAAATCTCATACCATGGCAAAACATCCGGAGAAATACAAACAGATGCAGGCTCTAAAGCAAGCAGGACATACAAATCTACAAGGCAACGAATCTGCTAGCAAAGATGAGAAGAAGACTGCGTTTGTGCCGCCAACATCGCGTGTGAGCAAGAGATTGCTGCAGAAAAAGTCAATCGACCAAGAAATGATAGTCGAAGACAATACTTCAAATATTCCTCTCAAGACAATGTTTGGATGCCCTAAATGTGAAAAAGAGTTTAATGTTTATTTCTCGGCGTATAAACACATTCAGAAGAGACATTGTGAAGATGATGATGGAAAACCTGTGTAAGTAGTTTTATGGTTGTATAGACTTATGCAGAGTAGGGTTTATGCTCCATGTCTTACTTTATATTTATGAAGTGGATTTGCACACAAGCTTAACATAAAATCAGAAAGAGGTCTGCGTGGAGCTTTGTATGGAGTAGTGGCATATTTTTTTAGGGCATCCACTGATTTTGTATTTATTAACTAATAGTACTATATTAGTATTCATAATATAATAAGCAACCTGTATCCTAAATAATATCAAAGCTGAGTTATTTGACTTTGAAGTTTCTTAATGATGTTGTCAATATAAACTAGTAATTCCGTTTTCTAGTTGAATGATATTCTTTTAAATGGTTATAATAAAGGAATATAGTGTGAGGTATGAGTAAAATGAGACAAATATACTATATACAGTTAATTTTATATTGTCATCATTGCATTATAATCAGCCTGTAGTGTCCCAATGTTGGGCAAAGGTTCCCCCCACGATTTCCAGGCTTTGCGATCTTGGGCTATGGATGACCAGTAATCACTGAAGGTGTCTAGTTTGTCCCGAAATCTCCTGCGTGGTCAATTGCACCTCAGCCTCGCTGTATTGGGACTCCACATTGTGGACTGTCTTGGCCCATAGTTCTTTTGGTATGAGGCAGACGTGACCAGCCCAGGTCCATTTCAGTTTAGTGGCTTTTTCACCGATGTCGGTAATTTGAGTGCTGGGGCGCAGCTCGGTATTTCGAACATGGTCAGTTAATTTAACACCTAAACTGCTGCGCTCGATTACCCGTTGTATACTTTGAGCTTAGACTTCTGCCGCCGCCGTAGGTCAGAAGGGGGGGAGAATGGACATATCCATGAGTTTCAAAATATGTTTTATTTTAAGACTTCTTTCCGTTAGTACTAGTTCCATTAGTGGTTGAAGAAATACTTTGGTTGACGAAAAAATGCCACTTTTGCGTAATGCCCTTTGTCATTGTGATGTATTCATTGTTGTTTTGTCTTACTCGGAATATGGGACCGCTGTACAGGTAAAAGTTACGCAGTACGTTTAACGTATGGAATACACCAATAACTCCAAAATAAATAAGGTTATAATTGTGTGAATTTATTTGGATGAATTAAATACAAAGTGACAACTAGAAGTAAAAACCAAAGAGTAGTACGGCCTATCAAAGAGTTCAAAAGTATCTCTGGAGAAGTAAAACTGTTTGGTTCATTTTAAATAGTTCCAACACAGGTCCCGACATAGTGAAATAGCGCTCGGCAAAAGTTGTCCACCAGTTAGGCTTGGAAATCAGGCCTTAACCTCATAGAGACTCAGTTAAATATTTGGGCTTGCATCTTGATTGATGCCTTACATGGAGAAAGCACCTCCAAATGAAAAGGGAGCAACTAACCCTGAGATACAAAGGGCTGAACTGGCTTGTGGTTCAAAATTCAGCACTCTCTGTAGGTAACAAGCTACTCATCTACAAGACTACTAAAGCCAATACGGACATATGGCATCGAGTTGTGGGGCTCGGCATGCACCTTAAACGTAAATATAATACAACTAATAAATATAATATAAGTATGTTAAAAACCATCTCTAATGCACCATGGTTCATACAAAACTGTGCACTGTATGAAATCCTAAAAATGAACACTGTATTCAACAACTGCCAAGAACAAAAATTCAAGAGGTGCCCAAACACTTTAGCAGCCCAATTGTTAACACCAAGTTAAACTCATAGATTAAAGAGAAAACACTTCTTGCCCCTTGAAAAGGGAACAGTGCAAAATGAGTAGATGTTCTCCGGGGAGAATTCACTTAGTAAATTACTCACTACCACAAAAAAACTACTTGAAGTGAAGGCACTGACTGTAGATAAAATAACAAAAAAAAAGTTAACAACCTACTTAAGAAGCGTCAAGGTAAGGTACGAGGGTGGATTGAAGATTAGTCGGCCTAACCAAGAAAATAAACACATACTAAATCAATTATATTTTTATTTTTCTACATAATCACTATCAAGTTCAATGCACTTTAGCCACCCACCCTTCCAAGCATTTACACCATTGAAAAAAAATGATTCCTCCTTAGAGACAAAATATGCGTCCACTGCTGCTTTGACCTCGTTTGTCGAAAATCTTTGACCTCCCAAGTGTTTTTTTTAGGTTAGGGAACAGAAAGAAGTCTGATGGTGCCAGATCAGGTGAATAAGGCGGATGCGGTAACAGTTCAAAGCAACAGTTGTAGATTTCAGCCATTGACTGCACAGACGTGAGAACATGGGCATTATTTTCTTTTATTTACTTCGAATGTCCCATTTATTATAATCAAGTTTTTAATATTTTCGTCAGTAGCGGACTTAGAAGGCCTTCCAGAATGGGGTTGATCTTTCACACTCTCTACCACACTTACATTCTGCTATCCATTTTTTGACTGATGAATATGACAGAGCAGAATCCCCTAATGTACTGACCATATCATCATGGATGGCTTTTGATGATAGCCCCTTCTTATGGAGGTACTTAATGACGGCACGCTGCTCGATTTGCCCAATTCGCGGAAATTATGTCCGATTGCTTTGTTAATAAATTTATAAAATCACAACTAATTATCACACGTTTCGAACTTCATACAATTAACTAGTCTGAACAGAACTAAATAATGTGGGTAGATTTGATTTTTAGAACTGACTGGATCTGTGTTAGGCCGAGTACTTTCAATCCACCCTCGTATGTGTAATGTCCCGACCGCCGCTGAAAAATAGACATTTAGTTGTTCTTACCTATAAGTATTAGACCTGTAATGTAAATAACTTCCAGAAGTAAGAAGGGACTGGGCAGCTATCCTGTAGTCTTATTTGTAGTCTTATTTATTAGTAGCAATGTGTTCATGCTGCATGTTCGCCCGAATGCCGCTAATGTAGCCAATTAGCGGCATTCGGCGAGTACTCGGGCGAACACGAATGCTTATCGGGGCACTGTCGGTAAACTAGCATGCATCAAAGGGTTTTGTCGTGACAATATTCGCTTTCGTGGCTACACTTCGCCACTTCAGTTGCAGTCCAGACTTTGAGTGGAGCGGACGTTAGTTATTTTTTGTCAGGGAAGATACGACCCAAATACAATATGGATTGGAGAAATGAAAAAGTATTAGAGTTCATTGAATTTTAGGAAACAGAGACTAACCCCTCAAATGTACTATCTCCGAAACTAAAATAAAAACGAGCCTAAAATTAAAAAAATGATACAATAATTAGTTCTTTACGTATAGATTACAAACGGATGGGAAACTGCTTATATTCATAGAATAAGCAGTTTCCGAGGGTAGACTCTTCTAGCGAGAAGACTTGATGATATTCAGCCTCCGGAGCAGGCCGGGTTTCGAGGGGGTTATGGGACCATATTATAGACCACACAGTGCTGCAGGTTATACAGAAGAATCATGATTATAACCAGCTCCTGTATTTTGATTTTGTGGACTATGAGAAAGCCTTTGACTCTGTCAAAACCTATGCTATTCTCGAGTCCCTAAAACAATGCCAAGTGCACTGACGATATGTCGAGGTGATGAGAAGCTTGTTTGACGCCGCGACTGTCTGTTGTCTGTCCAGAATCGGCAGACTAAATGTATCCAACTGCGCAGGGGAGTGAGACAGGGGGGATGTTATATCCCCGTAACTGTTCACTAACGCCATGGAAGATGATTAAGACGCTGGACTGGAAAGGAACTGGCATAAACATAAATAGCGAGTGCATCTCACACCTAGGATTCGCTGATGATAGATCCTAAGCGGAGTGAAGGTCGAGTGGAGCGAAAGGATGCTGATGCGAGAGTTCTGGCGAGAGCCTGTTTACTAATTCACAATCAATTTTAGACCTTGAGGTCAGGTTCACGTGAATGTTCTCGAGATCATTTGCTATTAACTGACTGTTTAATTTGTAACTCTATGGTGATAAACAATCGAGGGCAGGTTCACAATTTGACGGAGGCGATAAATCGCAGAAGTCGGATAAATTGAAATACTGTGCACTGATTGGTTGGTAATATTCGAATGTGTATGTTCGTTCACAATTTTTCGTCTGTAATAAAACTAATTAGAATCATTCAGGTTGTTATCTATCTGTTCTTACAATAAACCGGCGACATACACATATATCTCCAACATTTCTAAATAGATTAGGATGATTATTTTTTTATTTGAAAAGGTGGAACTTCAGTGTTATTCCCATATACCTCAAAATTGGACACTAGTCTTTTACAAGATCTTTTACAAGTCTTTTTGAAGTTGATTTTTGAATCAATGTTTTTTTTTCAGTTCCCCTGATTCACCATACCTGATCAAGCCCATACGTAAAAATATGTCAAGTGGCTCGAAAGTGAAGGTCGGTGACGAGACTAGCTGTGGAGGTATACCCTCCAGCTCCAGTGAGATGAGGATGAAAGGGACGTACTCCTGCCTGGGTTGCAAGCGGTACTTTCCCAGCATCAACTCCTTTGACAACCACATCGCTGCGATTCATTGTGATGACATTAACACAATGATTTTTGAAAGCTTTAATGGTAATATTTTGTTCATTTAGTACACGCTACAATTTTATGGCCAAGATACTCACAGGATTAAGTAGGTAGAATTATGTGTTAATACGAAGGCTGTTAGATAAGTCTGTTGTGTTGTAAGTTCTGGAGCTGAGTTAACAAACATACGAGTGAATATATATACACTAACACCATCTTTCGCATGTATAATATTAGTAAGATTTTACCCCAGAGCTATTTGTAAAAAGTAATTTCGAAAAATACTGAACTGATTCTTTATTTTCGAAATGAATATACCTGTGCTATATTTAATTCTCAAAATACTTTGTATGCACACCTACTAGCGACACGGGGTTTAGCACACGCAATCACGTTTCTGAACACAATTATCGTCTTTTCCTTCATAATTGCCAATTGATGATGATTATGATTATATCCACAGCTGATTGTGTCTCCCTCCTCCCCCTAATAGTGGGGGCTTTGCTATAATCAGCACGCTTGGCAGGTGGCTCGGTGAATTCAGTAGTCACAGCATGAATGACGTGATCTAAATCAATCATCATCATCACCATTCTTCGTTTCAATTGACGTTGACATTGACAAGGAACTTGCTAAAGTGGTGGAGGGAATCCTGAGGGAAGAGGAAACGAAGTTGTGCAAGATGCTGCGTACAGCGTAGGCGTACAGGCAAGATATCAAAGCTTTCGGTGGAGTCTCTGCAGCTCTTATTGAGATAGGGTTGGCTATAGAAAAGAGGAGCAAGAGTGGGGGAGGTGGAGGTCTAACCCCCCCTCCCTCCCCCCCGTGGAGACGCTTAGTTTATGAGATATTTAAGTATTAAGTTTATTAAAAATCAACTGTTTGGTTGCTGTAAATAAAATGAAAAATTAGTAGAATATGTTTTTTTCCGCTGCTTTCGCCAGAAAGATTGAAGATGTTATGTATGGCCCCAAAAACTAGGATAGGTTAGGTTTGAACATGACTACATATAGAAGCTAACTTACTTATTTTTAACTACTTGATTTTTGATAAACTGTTTGGCCAAACATAAACCAAGTGTCGCCTGCGGGGGGGAGGAGTACTAGGGGGCAGTCCCTCGATTCTTTATATTTCCCTCCGACGTTCCAATACAAGCGCTATAGAAGAAGCGATAGAGTGAAATCGGTGGTCAAAAGTCTTTATACAGCTTGATCGAAGCCATCTGACGAAGTTGACCACATCAAGCGGGCAAGTTGTTGTTTCTAAGCCGGAGATTCTCGCGGAAGTTGAAGATTTCTATGGCCGACTGTGTCACACGCGTTGCAACCCGAACCCGATATTGAAGATCCACTCCACTGAAGGGCCACTCTGACCCGCCACCACACCGAAGAAAAGTCCAGATGGCTCTGAAATAGCTCAAAAAAGGATAGGGTGAGGACGGAATTACTACGGAGCTCCTGAAGGGAGGAGGTATTTCCTCTCCCACGCTTAAAGAGCTTCAGCATATGTTTAATTCTGTCCTCTTCTCTGATGGGAGAATTCCAAAGGCAAGGAAAAATAATCGTCCTGTTTTTAAAAAAAGGGTGACAAGACCCTTTTGATAAATATCGGCCAATTTCCCCTGAGCCATGTCTACAAGCTGTTATTGAAAGTCATCACGAATCGTCTTGCACGGAGATTCGACGAATTCCAGCCGACAGAGCAGGCCGGGTTTCGGGGAATACGGCACCATAGACCTCATCCATACAGTGCGGTAGCTCATACAGAAGATAGAATAGTATAATCAGCCCCTGTGCTTGGCGTTTGTGGACTATGAGAAAGCCTTTGACTCTATCGAGACTTGGTCTGTTTTGGAGTCCCTGCAACGATGCCAAGTTGACTAGCGGTATATCCAAGTGTTGAGATGTATGTAAGACTCCGCTACAATGACTGTCCAAGTACAGAACCAGCAGACTAAGCCTATCCCCTGCATCCCCCTGAGGTGTGAGACAAGGGGACGTTATTTCTCCGAAATTGTTCTCAAATGCATTGGAGGATATGTTTAAGACTCTGGACTGGAAAGGATGTGGCATTAACTTTAACGGTGAGAACATCTCACACTTGAGATTCGCGGATGACATCGTCATTGTGGCAGAAACATTGCAGGACTTGCAACAGATGTTGGACAGCCTAGCTGGGCCCCAATTCAGTTAGCTATTAAACCGTGATAAGTCGATTGCATGTTTTTTTTTTTTAATGTTCACTTTTAGCTATTAAAAGTACTAGAAGCGTATTTTTTTGGGAAATTTAAAAAACGAGGTTTATTTTTGTGCTTGAGTGGAGACCGCGACTCGGTAAACGTAGCGCAGGGCGCCCTCCAGCTAGGTGGAGCGACGATTTACGCAAAGTGGCTGGCAGCAGTAGGAAGATCGAGCTCAGTGGCGTGCTTTGGGAGAGGACTATGTCCAGCAGTGGACTGACACAGGCTGATGATGATGCCCATTCTTCATCTCATTATCAGCCGGCTAACTTCCACTGCTGAATCGGCCTCACACATACATGTTTTAAATTGAAAAATAATATCACTGTTTCAGAATTTCTGCTGTGGAAAAGCGATATGGAGAATAAAGTGCAACTGAAATATCAATCCCTCAGCCAGTCGACACAACGGAAGTTCTACCACTGCAACTTCATATCACCAAACAACACCGCCCAAGTCACACACTTGTGCCCCTCCGTGTTGGTCGCTAAGGAATTCTCCAAAGGCATACAAATACACTTCTACAAGAAGCACTACGAGCATTCCTGTGAATACGAAATGCCCAAGCAGTTCGAGAACTACATCATTAAGACTGGCATCACAAAGGACGCCTTCGATAGCTTAAAAAGCGAAAATGATGACCTCTACATTAAATTCAGGAATCTATTGAAAAGCATTATGCTCTGTGCCGCAACTGTCAAAGGCACCAAACTGAACAGACTGTACAGTTTAGCACAGGACATGAAAACATGTCTGACTGGTTACGAAGACAAAAAAAACACTGATGAAACTTTGAAAGAGGAAATGTGCATAAACAAACTCTTTGAGGCTGAAGAAAATAGTGAAGGCAATGATATTGACCGAGAAGAGGTTGCTGCTGTGGAAAATAAAGAACATTTGGAGAATAAGGCCGGCAAACAAATGTCAGACGATCAAATCACTAAGGTTTTGGAAAAACCGAGGGCTTCAGCTCGGCTAAAACGAAAGAGCGAAAGCTTGGAGCCTGCACCCAAGAAGAAGAAACTCGATGTGAAAGAATCCGAAATTAAATCGGACCTGCAAGAAACAAAAAAATTTATCAAGGATGCTAGTTTTGAGTCTCCTAAAATCAGAAAAAGGTCGCCTATAAGCCAGTCGCCTTCCTTCAATGATTCATATAAACAATTCATCGATAACACCCTCAATGTACCCAAGACAACTAATTCTAGAAAGGTCGCTAAAAAGGAGATAGTCAAGACCAAAATAGGGCAATTCATTCCGAGTCCGAAAAAGAGCTTAGAAAGTGTTGACAAAGTTAAAAAGACAAGAAACACATCCTCACCCAAAACTACAGTAGAAGATGGTAATGCCGTTCCGAGTCCCAAAAGAACTGCTCAGTTGAAGGTAAACTCAATTGTTCCGAGTCCTAAACAACCACAGATGAAAGTTATTTCAGTTGGTCAGAGTCCTAAACAACCACAGATTAATGTTAACGCATTTGGTCCGAGTCCTAAACAACCACAGATGAAAGATAACTCATGTGATCCGAGTTCTAAACAACCACAGAAGAAAGTTAACTCATTTGGTCAGAGTCCTAAACAACCACAGATGAAAGATAACTCATGTGATCCAAGTCGTAAACAACCACAAAAGAAAGTTAACTCATATGGTCAGACTCCTAAACAACTTGATCCGAGTCCTAAACAACCGCAGAAGAAAGTTAATTCATTTGGTCAGAGTCCTAAACAACAACTGATGAAAGATAACTCATTTGATCAGAGTCCTAAACAACCACAGAAGAAAGTTAACTCATTTGGTCAGAGTCCTAAACAACCCCAGATAAAAAATAATCCAGAAAATGTTGACCTTGTAATTAAAAAGACAAACAACACATCAAAAATAATTTCATCCAAAACTACCGTAGCAGCCTTACAATATGACAGTGCTAGTCCTAAAACAACACAGATTAAAGTTACTTCTGCAAACGTTAATATTGCAGATAAGAAAAAAAAAAAACCGGCAATAAGCACACCTAAAGCTAGCTTGGCTAACTTAAACTTAGAAAATGTCAAATATGAGGTATTGGAACAAGAAAATGACTGTAATATCCTTGTGTTGAAGATCTGATCCAAGTTGGATTTTTTCATCGGAAACTCTGTACTAAGAAACCCACTATGATAAACTCATAGTGGGTTTCTTAGTTTCTTGCAATCTTCTTTTATGTTGGCCTAATAACAGTGGTAACCGTGGTTACCAAAACTCAGTACAATACCCGGTTTATGAGCGCGTGCTCGCTTTCTTGTTTGCTTTTTGCCTTTTCTTTATTCAAATATTGTACAGTGCTGCATGTCAACAAGGTCTAAAATCGAAGCGCAATATTTTTTGTCAATAGATTTTCTTCAGATATACAAAGTACGAAGCGCATAGTGAGTTTTCTGTGTAATACTTAGTAAATTTAATATTCACAAGAATTGGTTAAGGACGGTGGGCCAAGAGCTAGGTGTCAATAAATAGCGCTAATTTATATTTGCGAATTTCATTTTTATGCCTTATTTTGCAAATCGAAGATCTATAGTTTTTTAGTTCGTTTTCTTACTATGTCCGCGACTTGAACCCAGTAAAAAGGTAGAAAATATGGTTAAAATATTAATGTACCATAAAAACTATAAGTAGATCAAACGTCAGCATAGTATGGTATTGTAGCCGCAAATAAACTTTTAATCAAATCGATTTGCCTCGCCTAAAGAAAAATTGCGTTAGTTGATTTTAGCGCCATCTATTGACAGCTTGCTCATAGCCCAACGTCAGCAAATAAACGTCATAGACATGCAATAAGTATTTCTTATGTACTATATAGTAGCATTTGTTTGCATGCCGACTTTCATATTGTATCAACATGAGGCAGTAGTACCTACAGAGCGTAATATGCAGTTGTCTATGGGCAGTAGACATAGACAACTGCACATTACTCTGTGGCAGTAGACATACGGAATGACACTACAAGATTTTTCCAAAACCGCCACTTTAAAATATAAGCATAATGGCGGCCACAGATCATACTTTAATAATTCGATAGAGTACTTCAATACAAACAAAAAAAATTAGAACACTATCATAAAGTGTCGCCTTTCTTTGATACTGGAACTTAAAAGATCTCTAATATCTCAGAAACTCGACACTTGACAATGAAACAACATTTTTAACCCCCAAACAACGAGACGGGTGTTATAAGTTTAGGGTGTGTATCACTGTGTGTGTGTGTGTCTGTCTGTAGCATTGTAGCTCCCAAACGAATGGACCGATTTTGATGCGGTTTTTTCTGTTCGAAAGCTGATGTGATCGAGATTGATCTTAAATATATGGAGAGGGGGATGAAAATCGTAGCTTCCAAACAAATTGACCGATTAAGCTGTGGTGTTTTATGTGTGAAAGCTGGAGTAAACGAGATAATTCATAGCTATAATGGGCGGATGGGAGGGAAAAGGGGGGGTAAGAATCGTATCTTTCAAACGAATGGACCAATTTAGCTGCGGTTATTTGTTTCAAAGTTGAGGGAAACGAGATGGTTCTTAGTAAAAAGGGGGGGAATGGTGGTGACGACCATAGCTCTCAAACAGATGGAATGATTTTTATGTTTGAAAACTGATGTGATCGAGATGCTTCTTAGCTATAATAGGGGGTGGGGAGTCGGGGGTTATATAATTTTTTATTTGTGCTTGTTGTTGTATTGATATCCTCGGTTGGTTTATTAAGGTTTGATCGTTTGTATGTCACGAGGTTTAAAAAGCATAAACGTGTTTTTAATGGCTTGAGTCTAATAGTGCATAAGAAAACATAATATTTTAGTAAGTTTTCCTTAATTATAATTCAATTCTAAATAAACTTCCACATGCTAAAGATGGTATTATAATAATGTAAAATGTTTGTTTGTTTGTCGTATGAGGTAGTGCGGGCCTCTGGATAAATTGTCAGGCTGCCCTAGGGCTTCTGTCAAGGCTGAACGACTGCTATCAATCAAAAATAGCCAGGACCGACAGCAACTGAAGGGCACCCACGTGGCTTCTACAGGTTTTGCCTTACATTTTCTGTGAAATTTTTGATTTGGTAGTATCTGCCGTACTAAAACCTAACCAAATCCAATAATTCTGATCTTTTTTTTACTTTTGTCATAATTTTATAGAAGTTGAATTAATACAATTATTGGATTTGGTTATGGTTTAGTATGGTCTCAGAATAAATAATAGTACAAGTACAGAAGGATAACTGAGTAAAGTCATTTAAATACATAGCAACTCTCGCTACAACGCAATAAAGTGCAATTTAACTCACACAGAGCTGCGATCTTTCAATTATATTTACCTAGAAGGCGCTCACCCATTGCGCGCAGGCTAGAATGTACCGTATCACAATGCGCGAGAGCTTCCATTGCTCTAATCGTTTCAGAATCGCTCTGTCACTTGTACTCTCGGTAGGGTTGTATCAAGATATGACTAGGTACTTGTACTAGTAATTATTCTGTGATATAATATGACTTAGATATTGTAACCGAATAAGCAATTATGTAAAAATGTATAATTTTATTACTTATTGTTATAAATGTTGATAGTTCTAATAACTACATATGACATTATACTTTGATATTCTTATCAGAATAGAACTAGTACCTCATTATTTGATTATATCATAATAGGTCACACTTTGATGAATAAAAGGTGCCTGTCTGATTTCGATGCTTAATAATGAATGAAAAAGAAATGGCTACCTACGTAATAAAATGTCGGTATGGAGGTATTTTACGAGATTTGTCAGACCGAATGCTATGCAGTACCTTCTAGGTTTCTCCTTGGTATTCATAATTAAGAAAAGAATAAAATTTGACAAAAACTTTACGTAAGTTTACGTTAGTAGGTACTTTATCGTAAGCACACGGCGCGCGACTCATCGAGCGCACGCTTGACACTCTACTGAATGAACCCCAATATTACGGCCCCGAAGTTTAGGTATAATATTTGTACTTGTTGCGGAGTGCGACCGCCCTGGTATGGTAGAAACATTTTCTCCCAAAACACAAATTTCACGGAAAATGTAAGGCAAAACCTGTAGAAGCAGCGTGGGTGCCCTATTCTGTTAAGGTGCCCTCCGATGCTCGGAGCGTTAAAAATCCGCTCATAACTTGAAAAGTCACTAGTGCGGAGCTGAGGACCGAACCCAGTATTGTTGGATTCTAACTCACATTGGTATATCACTCGGCTACCATCGCTCTATAACTGGCCAAGTTATGAGTCGCGCCGTGCTTTCTAAGATTTCTTACATCATGAAACTTATAGCCGTACAAGTAAGCCATGAAACTTAGTTGCATGGTAAAAGAAAAAAATCAATATGTTATATAAGTAAACGTTTTTATTATGTTGTGTAAACATAAAGTATTCTTCTACTTCTTGTTTCAAGTATCTAAAGTCAAATGAGTTTTTGAGTTAAAGTACGGATGCCGACCAGGAAGGATTTCGTACATTGACCCCTAATTACTTATCTCTTTGCTCGCGCACAAATGTATTGCCATCGCGCTTGCACATTAGTAATGAGGGGTCACTGTACAAAATTCCTTCTGTATCGTTACCGAGTAGTACTCTTAACTAATAGCAGGCAGGGTGTGCTGTAAGTGTACTTAGTTAAACCACGGCTGCGATACAGGAAGACATTCGTACAATGACCCCTCAGTACCTATCTCTATCTATAAAAATGTATTGCTGTCGTGCTCGCACAAATTGTGCGAATTTGTGCGAACACGGCGGCAGTACATATTTATGCGCGTGCACAAATTCGCACAATTTGTGCGAGCACGACAGCAATACATTTTTATAGATAGAGATAGGTACTGAGGGGTCATTGTACGAATTTCTTCCCCTATCGACGCCGTGCTTTAGATTGTATTAATCTAACCAGGGACACCATACATTGGCCGTGATCAGATTACTCTAACAAAGCGTAGTGAGCACGGATAATTAGCGGGTTTGTTACTACACAACTGATGTACAAAGTAGCATGGTAGCACACAGGAGGCCTGCCCCAACAGAAATATATATTTCATAATCGATCTGCAATTGACGGAGAAATCAGTGAATATACATAAATGAAGTACTAAACCAATTTTGATGAATTTTATACAGTACCAAACTGTAGGTTTATTGTTTAAAGTAAAAATGAATAATCTAATTCAGTTCAGAAATCCCTAAAATATGAGAGCATATTAACACCAAAACAATTGAATTTACTAATAAAAAAATACTAAACCGTTTTTGATAAAATTGATGTGGGACTACAATGAAAGTCTACCCTTTTAAATAAACTAAGAATCATTTAAATCGGTTCAGAAATCCTACATCCTTATTTTCCCAATAATAAACTGCTGAGCCAATTTTCTATTTAAAAAATGGGACCGCCTCGAGAGTACAAAAAATGAAATTGATCCTCAATTGACGGAGAAATTGGTGTAAATTCCAAGGCCGCACAAACTTGACTTTTCCATTGGAAAACTGTGTACCAAAACATCGACATAGGTCGTGGTCAGTATTTAAACAGAAAATAAAATAAATATGATGTTACTACAAATTCACGGCTTTCAGGTTTTCCCTTTTGTTTTGCTTCTTGCTAAATTTCATGATTCTAGGCCAAGGGAAGTACCCTATAGGTTTTGATTTCATGATTCTAGGCCAAGGGAAGTACCCTATAGGTTTTGATTTCATGATTCTAGGCCAAGGGAAGTACCCTATAGGTTTTGATTTCCTTGCATAAACAAACGTATTTCTTGATTGCCTTGACTTAGAAGTTTTAAATGAAACAAGTAAAAATATGCTACAGCGAAAGCAAAAAAAAAATCTTTCGTTTGTCGGAAGTAAGCTACATATTTTTACTTTGTTTATTTTAAATATAGATTTTCGCAAAGTAACGCCTGAATCTATAAACTATTAGAAGTTTGTTTTTTTCACAGCTCCAAGAGATTGCTGACCTGTGTTTTTGATTTTAATTTCAAGTTGTTGCCTCCATGTGTTCCTGAGAAAAGGGGTCTTGACAGACTGACAGACAGACGGACGGATAACAAAGTGAGTTGAGGTACGGAACCCTAAAAAGTTGCATACAGTCGAACAAAGAACCGTCTCCTTTTGTTAAGTTGATTAAAAACGTCCTGCCTGCCTTAAGTGTCACAGATTAGAATCCAAGCCTGGTCAAACATTTGTGTGATGAGCAAAAATATTTGTACCCAGCCCATTCCGAACCTTTCGATAAAGAACAGCAGCCCGATTCCATAACTTGGCTTCAATCGAATTCTCAGTATCGCAACCACTAATGCCTTGCGATAGAGTCGAATTTGCTATGAAAAAAGTGATATTCCGATTGTAGCCAAGTTATGAAATTGGGCCACTGAATCGATTCGATTCAATATTGTGAATGAAAAATGTATTGAATTGAACGATTTCAAACCAAATCCACAGAGTAAATAATCGATCGACAACTGAGTTATCAAATGGTTCTGAATCAGGGGGCAGGTTATGTTAGCGGTGTCAAACACATCTTCTGATCTTTAACGATAATCATACCTGGCATGAGATCCTAACTCACCTGTATACCTCTCTGACATGTTAAGTAACCGTGGTACACCCAGTCATACCACGGTTAGTTTTTCCTTACCATCGTACCCCAATCTACCGAATCAGTGGTACCACAGTTACTTTTTTCATAACCTTGGTACCTCAATGGAACTACAGTTATTTTTTCCTAACCCTAGTACCACTTAAGGGTCAATGCCTAGAAATAACTGACTCGTTGACTTATACATTTTAAATGCCGTGCAACTTCAGTATTGTAAATAATTTATTTCAATTTAGATATTTTTTTCCAGAATTTGTTTGTAATAACTTTTCAATTAAATATTTAAATATAATGTCTTTTTTATTGGTGTGATATAAACCAGGCTTCTCAACTTAATGCAATTAAGTTTTAATTCAATAGGGATGAATGAAAAAACATTAACTGTATCTATTGACACCAATTAAGTTTTAAATAACAATAACAGTAATTTTTGTTTGTATTTTGACAGATGTTAATTATTATTTGTCGTACGAGGTAGAGTAGGAACCAATCTTTATGGCGGCTGAGAAGTTAGGCGCAAGGCGCTGCGCAATAGCTAATGTTAGGTGTAAGCGGGCTATGGAGAGGTGAGAGGCCGGGGCACACCCTCCCGCTAGCCCACCGCATCCCGCGCGCCCCCGCCGCATTTGTGCTTGTGTGCACGCTACATCCGTACGCTGCACACATGCATACGATTCTGTTCAAGTACAGTCTAGTTAAATATTTTAAAGTTGTTTGTTACCAACCAATACAAAACACCAACACGATATCAGCATATATTCCGATATTAATATTATTGTGTTGACGTATGTTAACATAATTTCATGATTGGTTAAAAAATAATGAGTAGTTTAAAGCGTTAAGTGTCGACGCTAATTTAGTTACTAGAAACATAGCTACAGGTATAACATTTTTTTATCTTTCCATTATTTGTATGTACATAACACATATTTTTTCAACCATTGGGCCCGTTCACATAAACGTTCGAGGACGCACGGATCACCCGCGTGTACACTCGAAATCGTTCACGGCGTCGTCCGGGCGTTCGCCTGGGTCATCCGAAAAATAGTAGTGGAGGGGAGGAATAGTATGAAACTGACAGTTGTCAGTTGTATGTGGACGTCCAAAGTCGTTCACGATCTCCGGATGATCGAGCGATAATCGCACGGATGATTCGAGCGTGTAGATGAACACAGCCATTACATTATTTGCATGTGACATGTACTTAATTAATTATGGTTTATGTCACAGTTTATGTTATGTTCTGATACTTAATCTGTGGTTTATGTAGTTTATTAAATATGTATGTAGGTATATTCATTTTTATTTTGCATGATTTATTGTATTGTTTTGCACCACCGTCCTTTTTTAATTCGTAATTTCTGTCCATCCAAAGGTTGTCTGGAAGAGATTAGTTTTAGCTATAAGACCATCCCTTTTGCATATTTTTAAATTAAATTCTTGTATATTTGTTCCATAATTCTGGTGTATTATAGTGTTTCTTTTTATTAGCATGTTCTACAAGTAGGTAGTAAAAACATACTCTAATAATTGCTAACTAAACAATTTTGTACCAAATTTAATTCCATAATTCTGGTGTAATAAAGTGTTTCTTTTTATTAGCATGTTCTACAAGTAGGTAGTAAAAACATACTCTAATAATTGCGAATCTTACTGTATCAAGTCACACTCGCAGCGCGCTTCACAGCCGCCATAAAGATTGGTTCCTACTATAGTGCTGAGGCGCGTTCACTTACACGTTCGAGGACGCACGGATCATCCACGCGATCGCTCGAAATCGTTCACGGCGTCGTCGGACGTACGCCTGGGTCATCCGAAAAATAGTAGGGGAGGGGAGGAATAGTATGAAACTGACAGTTGTCAGTTCTATGTGGACGTCCAAAGTCGTTCACTAACTCCGGATGATCGAGCGCGTAAGTGAACACAGCCCTTTGGTTTCAGGAATCTGACATGGCTGTCTAACGACGCGTCTGCTATTTAGCCGTTGTTAAAAAATCTTTCCAGGGTTCACTCAGGCGGTCTCAGGAGGTGGATGGTGGGTAAGAACTTAATCATTAATAGCTGGGACCGACAGCTTAGCATGCCCTACGAAGCACGGAGCGATGGAAAACTGCACATAAGTTAAGAAAAGTCATTTGTGCAGAGCCTAATGAACTCCACATGAACGTTTTGCATGAACGTGGACTCGTCGATAAGCGTGTGATATCAGTAGCCCGATTCCATAACTTGGCTTCAATCGAATTCTCAGTATCGCAACCACTAATGCCTTGCGATAGAGTCGAATTTGCTATGAAAAAAGTGATAATCCGATTGTAGCCAAGTTATATAATTGGGCCACAGCAGTGCGATTACGTAATGTTGATCATGACGGTTTCGAGCCATCAAATTCAATAATGCTTTGCGATAGAGTTGATTTTGCTATGAAAAAAGTGACAATCTGATTGAAGTCAAGTTCTGTAATCGGGCTGCCGTATCCAGTCCTGTGGCCCAATTACAGAACTTGGCTTCAATCAGATAGTCACTTTTTTCATAGCAAAATCGACTCTATCGCAAAGCATTATTGAATTTCACGGCTTGAAACCGTCATGATCAACATTACGTAATCGCAGTGCTGCTGTCCTGCGCAACTACAAATAAATTCTCAAATTTGGCACATAAGCACAGAATAAATAATAGTACAAGTAATGTCATAAGTATGGAATTTGGCAGAACAGTGTAGTTCATTTGTTTTTCAGTGGCCCAATTACAGAACTTGGTTACAATCGGATTATCACTTTTTTCATAGCAATTTCGACACTATCGCAAGGCATTAGTGGTTGCGATATTGAGAATTCGATTGAACCCAAGTTATGTGGTCAGCAGCCCGATTCCATAACTTGGCTACAATCGGATTATCACTTTTTTCATAGCAAATTCGACTCTATCGCAAGGCATTAGTGGTTGCGATATTGAGAATTCGATTGAAGCCAAGTTATAGAATTGGGCCACGGGCCGCTGATCCCAATGAACGAACCAAAAAGAACGAAATATAGAGTCCAATCATGATAATATTACTATACTCTTTGGTCCAATCTCTTTGTGGTACTGGCATCCCACTAGCACAGCATGCTTTCTCTTTCTCGCATGTGGATTCTGATTCTTTGTTTGAAAATTGTCAAGAAAAATCTAAAATTTAGGTTAGTGTTCTGCGAATTATAAATTGTATTCATATTATTGATAACTAGCTGTGCCCGCGGCTTTGCCCGCGAGGTTCATTTAAAAGTAGCCCACACGTTTTATTCCAGGACCAAAAGTCAAACCACCACCAGACCAGTTGTAGGTTTGGTCCATGTCCAGAGGACCAGGAGGACCAGGACCAAACCTACAAAGTACAATATTATACTACATTTCTTCAAAATTCGTTCAGCCGTCAAATAGTTTTTTATCGATTGCTCGGCATCTAATCATCGGAATAAGGCACTGCCTTGCCTTTTTATAACGCATATTCTGTGAAGTACGGCACTCCGTACTTCACAGAATATGCGTTATAACAGTTAATATTTTTTTTTAATTAATAAATTACTATTTTACTATAAATAATTAGCTTAATTTCGCTGCGCGTTTTACAACTGAAGTCGACTTATTCTATCAAAAAACACAAAAAACATCTCAATACGTTTTAAGAGCCTCTAAGGACCATAAAGTAAAAAAAGAAGAAAACGTGTTGCTCGAGTTCATTCAACGTTCAAACCACTTCGTAACAAACCGCTTGCGTGTTTTAAGGGTAGACAATGCCATCTAGTTTAAATGAAGTAACTTGTTATCATGACCGTCTTGTTATTGAGTAGAGAAAAATATCTCCGAAAGTAAGGTGGCACAGATTAGAGAGTAATTAAGGTGGTGAGGTAAATTGGATGGGGCATCAAGGGTAGGTCATTATTGTGAGGTCCATGCGAACAAATTTTAATGCAATGAAACATTGTGTTCTTAGTACAAATTATTTTTTATGATGTTTCACAGAACGACGTACCTACTTACTGGCACTTTAACTGGCTCTTAATAATTACCTACCCTACCTACTTTTTGAGCCTTTTCAACACGATATGAGGATTGATTTGAAAAAATAAAAGTTTTCTATACTTTATCTGTGAAGAGCAATACCTATACATACATACTTATACATGTACCTACCTCTGTATGTACACATTTCAATACCGACAACTAACCATTTTGCCAGTAAGACATTATGAAGAAACCTCCGATATAATTATATAATTATGTAGGTACTTAGGTAGTACATTATAATATATCAATGGAAGAAACATAATAAAAAAACGTAGTACATATAATGTATACATACTCAGAAAACTTGCAACGCTTCGAAGTATTTTTTACGCAAAAGCAATTGTGGTCTTTATTTATGCATACCCACGGATCAATTTCCTATGCAAGTATTTTTTTACTTTCATTTCAAAAGAGCGATGGTGGCCTAATGGTTCTATAGTACAATTTAGAATCCAACGATACCGGGTACCGATACCAACAAAACCTAGGCTCCCGCACCAATGACTTTTCGAAGTTACGTGCGGTTATCCATCGCTCCGTGCTTCGGAGGGCACGTTAAGCTGTCGGTCCTTGCTGTTATTGGTTAATAGCAGTCGTTAAGCCATGTCAGAGGCCCTCGGGCGGCCTGACAAACTCTGACATCAGAAGCCAGCACTACCTCATACGACAAACAAACGAACAATTTCAAGACTTCAGAGTACTTTTTCACACACGCGATAGTGCTCCTTTTATATATACAGACAAAGATCAATTTGCTATGCAAGTATTTTCTACTTTCAAGGCTTCCAAGTACTTTTATTTTGCAAACACGATTGTTCTCCTTATTTATATGACGGCAAAAATCAATTTCCTATGCAAGTATTTTCTACTTTCAAGGCTATAATCTGTTTCTACAGAAAGCACTTGAAAGTATTTTGAACCCTGGTTTTTCGCCCTGGTGTTTGAAGATAGACGTACTTGAAAGCCCTGGTGCTGGATATTGCGAAAATGACCCATGCCTACGTGGAATTTGTTCGTGATTGATTCCTATTTCCCCGCAGGCAGCGAGGAATTGGCGTCTTAAAATTAGAGAATTAGGCCCCTGGAGGTCGTGCTAGTGCTAGTGTGAGCCGAATCCTAAAAACCTGATAAATTTGAATTTACCGGCACCCTTGGTTGCAGGAATGAAATGATTGCGTGTTTTAAGGTCAATCAGCGCCATCTAGTTAAATCGGAGGGAGAACTTTGATGCCTTTGGTTTATACGCTTGAGTTGTTGATGCCATTGTGCTATCTTTACTCGTACCAAACTCGTACTATACCATCTCGATTACCTCATCTTGCAAACATAAAAAACCGCACCTAAGTCGGACCATTCGTTTGGATAGATCCCATTATATATATTGTTTTCAAACAAAACTTGACGGTTTACTTCAGGAAATTACATAACCTTAAAAAAATCAAAGAAAATGTAAAAAAAGGCACAATATTTTTGTAAATGCTTATAAATATTGAGGCAAAACATTCATAGCAGCGCGTGGATTCGATCCATGTGCCTCTGGGTTGCAAGGCGGACACCGCTTCTACTGTGCCACTCTGACTTGTGGCATAGGAGCCGAATTCACGGTACCTTTTTATAAACGGATGTGCAATTATTATTCCTTTCAAATTGACATAACTTTAGACTCATATCCCGCAGGAATCTCGTATTTATTCGTGATTAAAAGTATCATTCATTTTAACACATACTATAAACTTTGACTGTGCCAAGTTACTTGAAAATCCGTACGGTAGTTTCAGCGTGATATGTGTTTTTTTAAATAACTTTCATCCCCTATCCTGCGGGAACCATTGTTTTTTTCGGGATAAAAAGTATTCTTAATGTTAATCCATAACATAAGCTATGATTGTGCCAAATTGCATCAAAATCCGTCGGGTAGTTTCTGCGTGATGCGTGTTCAAAGAGACAGACAGACAGACAGACAGACAGACAAAAAATAAAAATAAACCTTTTTGCACTCCATATCGATTTTGAAGTTCATCTCGATTAAAATTTTCAAAAAATATTTAATGTACAGATTTAGCCTAGTTACAGTTTTTTATTATAGTATAGATAACGTGCTGTTTTGTGTTTTCTTTGAAGAATCATATAATTATAGTGTTAAACCGGTTTATATGATGATATTAAAATGCCACCAACTGAAGCTACAAAAAGATGTGTTTTATGTGGAGTTCCCGCCAGTTACGAAAACTAGAACAAAAAGGAAATTTATGGCATGATTTCCTATTGATCAGCCCCGGTAAGCATTAATTTTGATATTGCTTAGTGCCAGCTCCCATTAACGTGACCATAAATGATAATTTACATGATTTTTATTTTGTATTTGCATATTGATTTAACACTAGGGATACGCAAGGTCAATTAACTATAGATAAAGCTATCGTAGGCTGGGTCAGGCTGCCTATAATGTATTTCCTTGTCATTAATCAACATGTTTATTTCCAGATGTAGAAAATGAGGATCTGCATAAGAATATTATATATATATATATATAATTTTTATATAATTTTTCATTTTACCAGTCGTAACATACATTTATACATGTAAATGCGTGAGATAAAGGTAGAGTAGGTAGTAGGTATTATAAATAAATTGTTCTGTTGTTCAAAAGTGTTTTATTTCAAAGTATTTTATTACATAGTTGCAATGGGTATCCAATAAGCCCAACGCTGTTGCATTGTGAGAAAACAACGTTAAGCTTATTGGAACCGTCTTTCATTAATATGAAACCTCGACGAGGGCATGCATGTTTTATCGGTATCGATAAAACCAAGAATACGTGCAAGCAATTACTACTCTATCCGTTATGTTGTTAGGTTGATAGCATTGTCAAGAGTCGAATTTGCTATGAAAAAAGTGATAATCCGATTGCAGCCAAGTTATGGAATTGGGCCACTGGGCTGTGTTCACTTACACGCTCGAATCATCCGTGCGATTATCGCTCGATCATCCAGAGATCGTGAACGACTTTGGACGTCCACATAGAACTGACAACTGTCAAGTGTCAGTTTCATACTATTCCTCCCCTCCCCTACTATTTTTCGGATGACCCAGGCGAACGCCCGACGACGC
This sequence comes from Alsophila aescularia, assembly GCA_946251855.1. NCBI lineage: Eukaryota > Metazoa > Arthropoda > Insecta > Lepidoptera > Geometridae > Alsophila > Alsophila aescularia. The sequence continues at coordinate 66,798,603 of OX276373.1, forward strand.
GGCCGTGAACGATTTCGAGTGTACACGCGGATGATCCGTGCGTCCTTGAACGTATAAGTGAACGAGCTCCTGACCTTTAATATTAGTAATGTTGGATGCTTTGATGCCAATAAATTTCTGCCAAAGTGCTTTCATTGGCTAGTAGGGAGGTCCCGCCTCTTAAAACGTAGTATACGTAGTGATTATATTCTCTTTGTCCGTATCTACTATTTAGTTTGTGTGTGATGTTAAGCGCTTGAATCGCTGCAAAGAAATCTGAGTTTTAACTCGTAAACAGACCGCTACCCGAATACAAACACATTTGATAATATATAAAACTGCATGAAAGCTTTGTGATAATTGCATGTAATAATATTTTCTGCAGTCTGTCGCAACTTCATACGACGGGGCAGAACTTTAATGGCGACTCTAACCATTTCACTCTTTTCTGCTACTTCTCTCGCTCTTCCCTGTCATGAAGTCATTCATTGATCTGACTTTGTTTATGTTACTGAATGTCGTCAATGTTTTTGTAAGTTTTGGTGGAGATTTGTTGCGAATAAACGTTTAGAAGTGATAAAAATTAGTTTAGCGCTGTAAATCTATCATTTATAAATGAAGTAAGAGACAATGAAGGTAAAGTGCGAGATATGTGGGCTAAAGACCGAAAGAAAAGATGGACATAAAAGATTTTTCATGGCAAGATTCTCTGTAAGTACGTCATGTAAAATATTCGCTGTTCGACTAGTAGGTAGGACTAGTACCTACTAGTCAAAACAGTGCTTAGATTAATTTCTTTGTTTTATAGCACATAAGAATTTGGTTGGAAAATATGGTGCATCCATTCCAAAAATTATTTATCGATATCAATTAACGAATAATTTTATTTCTTAGGTGAAGGCAGTTACTGGAGAGGATTGGCATATATACCAATTGAAAAAATACATGAAAATAAGTTTGTACGTGGGAAACAGTTCAAATATGGATTTCAAGATAAAAAGAACTCAATTGAAAATGACTACTGTACCTTCTATACTGCTCGCAGCACAACCTCTGTCAGATTGTAGCAATGTATTTTTTATAATATGTATCAATAAACAGATTGTATGTTCACACTTTGTTGAGTGCTTGGACTCTCCTGCCAGTAGCCAAAAGTAGTAAGACACATACGTGCCTTGAAACTGAAAGAAGGTTGTTCTCGTCCAAATCATAACTTTTCAGAAAACCAAGCAGGTCTTCCATTTTCAAAGAGAGGACTTGTCTGACAGGGGGGTTTTCTGCAAACGCTCCTTTTATAACATGTTTCATTAAAGGATGCGAGTTAAGCTCGTTTGTCCGAAGGGGGTCAAAGTTTGCAACTAACGACTTGTGCAAAGCCACTGTTCTGGGTGCCAACTTTGCTTCTTTGCATTGGTAGCATAGGTACTTAACGAGATTCTGGGGACTAGAGTTATTGATACGAAAGTTTTTAGTTTTAGCCCAATTACACCACTTTGCCCAGACGGGCTTACAAGTTTTAAAGGTTAACTTCTTCCATGAAGATTCCAATACTTTAATTTCTGCTTTTGGCCATCTTTCTACTGGTGTGAACTAGCCCGAACCATCCAAACCCCCAACTTTAGACGTTCAACGCGTGGAGGTGCTCGGTAGGTTCGCAGATCAATCAAGATCACATGGAGGTCCGGAATCCGCATTCCCAAAATGCTTTCTCCCAAATTGGGACAATTAGAATGGAACGTCCCTCCGAGGTTCGCAAGTGTCTTATACCCTTGGTATTAGAGCCGGTGGAGGGAAAATCCAGGCTAGTTTGTATTGCTACATCCTGCTGAAGGCATCGGTAAACTGGCTGTGCTTGTCCTCCACATTTTCGCTTACATAGGCTGGTATAACTGCTGACCTCTCCGACGCTATAACAGGTCTATTTTGGGTGTTCCGAATCTTTGTAACAACATGAAAATCACATTCTGGTAAGTTTTTCTCGTTTACTCGTTACAAACCGTCTGCTATTCCGTTGTATACACCGGGAATATGCTGAGCTATCAAGTGGCAATGTCTTAGCTCGCAGAACACAAGTATCTCTGTCGCAGCTTTCAGCAATTTCATCGACTACTTGGCTACACTCGTCCGGTTGTCTGATTGTAGCATTACAGTTTTGTCTCATATCTGAATCCAATCGCTGAAGAACTTTGAGTACAGTTCAGAACTCCTTCATATTGCTGTGCCATTTCTTCTGAGCGGTGGACCATCGACCTCAGTAACTTGACTCTTGGTTATGGCTCCCCAACCCAGATCTGCAGCGTCCGTAGTTATGAAGATCGTGGTGTCGGCATAGTACACTGGGGTATTTTTGTGAACATATCTACCCACCAACCTAGTTCTTTCTGCACTGACCCGGGCATAGGGAATCTCCGATGAAGGGTTTTGAAAAGCGTAGAGGCTTTCTGTAGCGTCCGACAATGGAGCCTGCCTAATGGTACCGTTAATGATGTGAAGTTCAATTTGCCTAAGATCACCTTCGCCTCCCGCCAACTCCATCGGTTCTTTTTCAGAAGATCCAATATGCAATCCATCAGTTGAAGGACTTTGGTTTCTCACAATATCTCTATTGTATTCCAGACAGTCCCTAGGTATTCTAGCCTGGTTGCAGCTGTTACGGATGATTTCACTCAATTAACATGCCACCCCAAATTCTCAAATTCTTTAGATATTCAGCCGCTCTCCAGGATTATGGGATTTTCGTGGACGATCAGAAAATCATCTAAATATACCAAAAATCGCTTATTCTGCTGCCTTAGTTGATGTGTGACCCAGTTTGTCACTTTAGCAAATGCCGAAGGGGCGCTCGCCAAACCGGAAAGAAGACATGTTATTACATAATATGTAATTCCCTGAAATGCTAGGCAAAAGAAACTACGATTGCTTTGCTATATTGGAACGTGAAAATATGCCTGCATCATATAATCCTTTTTTTGCAGGTGTAAAGGAATTTGTTGCTGATTTATGAGATGAAAACCTGGAGTACATAACAAACATAATCGTTCAGCCTCTTGAGGTTGAATATGAGACAATATTCTCCATTTGATTTGTTCCTTAAGAAAAGGCTGAGAGAAACCCACTCTGATGAGTGCTCTCTTGTATGGCCTTGGACTCTAAAAGCTTATTTATTTCTATGGTCGTTTCGAGAGAGTATCTTGTTTGGAATCTCCGGGTGTTTTCCTGGTTCTGGTTTGTCAATCCTATTTTGTAACAACTTATTAGTATTACCTTATCAATTGATGAGTTAGGAAGGCTCATTATTGTGGTATCAATAAATGTTGAGTTGGCCGTTAAATCATTTAGAGAACTAGTTCTCTGAGGCCTTCTTAGTGTCACATGTACACTTTGATCTCTATCCATTTTCTGTATAATTGGTTTTTCTTAGTAGCAATCGTCGTAAAACAGCTCGATGGACGTAGTACATTAAAAGTTTCAACAGTTTCAAAGTTGTTTAACTGTTAAAACAAATGTGCAACAGTTGTTGTTAGAAATGTGCAAAAAAATAAAAAACCAAAAAACAATGTGCACATTGCCAGATTTGAACAATGGTATCGATCGATCGTGCGCTTTTGATCTATGCCACTAGACCGCTAGACCACAGTCACTGTAGCAGACTCGGCGAAATTTAAAATCATATTCTCAAATAGATTTGACTGTGTAATGTTGTCGTTATGTAGCTAAATGGAGTCCATAGGTCAACTTTGAACTGAATTGAGTAACCTTTACTTCTGATGGTAATTTTAATTTACACACTGATCTACTGAGCCAATTTAGTTCACTTTGGTATTGTTTTGATCTGTAAGTTAAAGGGACTGTATCTGTTCACTTTAACTTAAGTATTATCGAGTATTTATTGTACACAATTGTTGGATTTTATTACTTGTGTTTTCACGCTTGACGTTAGTCCGAATTTGTTGAAAACGATGTCACTAAGTTATCAGAGTGTAAATCACATAATTATGGCACTGTTGATTCTAAATATTAACTTAACGATTTAAAAAAAAACTGCAGAGACGATCTTTTCCGTACAGCGCCATCTGGCGTCTTGTTTACGATGCCAAAATATGTACATGTAATAACAGGGTGTGCATTATTGGCTGTGTAATACGGGCTGGACATTTGTTGTACGGGCGATAATGTACAGCCAATATTACGTGTACATCAAAGATTAATATTTAGAATTGTCATAGTCAAAGCCTCGTTTGAACGTTCCAGTATCCTTTTAACCACAGATTATGAATCGCGATTGCTTCAGCGCTGCGGGAAGTGCTGCCCTAGCGTAACAAAGCACAGGTACCAACGCTTGCCTACGCAGCTTCGGCTTTTTGGTCGCCGAATGCCGCTTCAACTCACCCTGGTACCTGCACTTTGTTACAGCGGACGGGGGCTGCACTCCCCCCACGCCTCCGGCTTTTAAAAACATTTAAAGGTAGGGCAGACAAGACCACGTGGAGTCGAGGTTGGCTGATTCGATTCTGTGACAGATTTTTTCTTCTTGACATTCACCTACTCAAACGAGGCATCAAGGAGTGATTTTAGCTATGTCTATGGTTGGCTTCGTATTATTGGTCGTACAAAATCGGCACGGGCTGATTATTACGTATTTTAGTTGTACACGTAATGTTGGTCGCGTAATACTGGCCGTGCATTATCAACCCGGACTGATTTTGTACGGCCAGTATTAGCCGTCCAAATATTACGAAACCATGTACACGTAATATCTGGCCGTGTAATATTGGCTGTACAATACTGGTCGTACATTATTTTGGTCGTGTATTATCGTCTCCCAGATAAACAAGTGAAGCGAACCAAAAAGTAAACTGTGACAGGACTTGAGATCGCTAATTCGCTATTTTAAATTACAGTACAAGGCTGTGTTCACTTACACGCTCGAATCATCCGTGCGATTATTGCTCAATCATCCGGAGATTGTGAACGACTTTGGAGGTCCACATACAACTGTCAAGTGTCAGTTTCATACTATTCCTCCCCTCCACTACTATTTTTCGGATGACCCAGGCGAACGCCCGGACGACGCCGTGAACGATTTCGAGTGTACGCGCGGGTGATACGTGCGTCCTCGAATGTTTATGTGAACGGGCCCCAGCCCTAGCATATAGTCAAAGAGAATATAAACTGTAGTCTTTGTTTGTTTATAGTATCTCTACCTAGTCTGTGACTAGCTCTCGGCAGCTGTCAAGTAGTATTTATATATTCTTTGGGCAGCTGGATCACCTCCCAATAGAAAGTTAGGTACTCTAAGTTTATCACATCATCAGCAGTGCTTGCTACATATCTCTAATTTGTGATCACGGACCAATACAATACGACATGGAAACCAGTGATATAAGTGATCATTTCGGCACACTAAGCTGACGAAAAGTGTGTTTGACAAGATAATTTGACCCACACTATGTTCTATCATGGTCACCAATTATATACCATTATAAAATCCTAGTGCAGGCAGAAATTCGTGAAGATCCTAAGTTTAGGAAGCTGTGGATTAAGCTATTAGCTCCAAATAATGGATCAGGAAGCTGTGGATTAAGCTTTTAGCACCAAATAATGGATCAACTTGGCAGCCTTTTGTGACATTATTTCAAATAGCTGTTAAATCCATGCAAAATATGTTTAATCTATGGAGGTAATAAACTACAGTAGTACAGAAGACCCTCAAAACTGGACACATTATCCTCTCACTGGATCAATAAAACATGTTTGAATAGATCATATACTAAAAAACTTACTCTATGGTCTCAATTCATTTTTAATAGGTACATTGAGGAGTAAAACATTAAAAAGATGGACGAAGAAGTTAAGGTAGATGTGAATTTGGTCAACACGTGTCATGGTTGTTTGAGCACTGAACGAAGGGTAAAGCAACTGGGAGATCACTCGGATATGCTTATAAGCCTGCTTGGTAACTACAGGAGCTGTTTAGTTTATGTAAGTAGGTATACTATTACCATTGCATTGTTGTTTCTCATCCACATATATTGTAAGTACTCATCCACAATGAGGAGCTAGCATGGTGGCGACTGCTGGCCCGAAATATCTAACATAGGAAAAGAGTGTTTGCATCCATAGTACATGAGACTATGGCGGGCGCCAAGAGCAACGAGCCTGAGCGAGATAGCAACATAATTTTCAAACATTCCTATCTGCACTTAAATACTTAAGAGTTTATAAGTGTAAATCAATCTTAATCAGATACATCTGCAACATCCACACCATTCTAAATTTATGAACAATTTCTACTAATACTTTTATGGAAGTTTGTATCAGCTTTGGTGATTTTAGTTGATATTTTAATCAGAATGTTGACTTGGGCATTCAAGTAAAAGAATAGTTGCAATGCACTGTGGCCACCTGCAGCCCTGTCAAGCGCGGATCCACCTTTGTGGGCAAGTTGGGCATGCCCACAACCCTAATAGACTTGTGACCTCACATTTTCACAGTCTAATGTGAAATCGGCAGAAAAGTACTTTTGGAAATCAATTTACATACCTCTATTAGATTCCGTTATTAATGATTTGGGGCAGAGATTGTCTCCGGAGGTACTCAACCTATTTCAGTTGGGAGTTTTTCTACCTAAACTAAATGTTAGTGTTGGGACTGGGATATCGATATCGAGACAGTGAAAAAAGTGGTGCAGATGTACCAGAGAATCAACTGTAATAAATGAATACCGACTCTGGATGGCCAAGTGGAAAAAGAGAAAGTGAAAACAATTCCACCTATTGAATCCATATTGACCTAGCTCATGTCATTGAAGCAAGCAACCAACATAAGAAAGACTTTAAAAACTGGCAACTCTACCGAGTTGCCAGTTTTTTAAAGTCTAGCCGGAGATAGCAGTCTAGTCTTAGCTTAGAATCGGTGGGCCAAATGAACCGGCCGCGTCGAGAACCCGACTTGGCTGGTTGGTGCACGGAACCGCACCCCGCAGCCTGATATACGACCATATGAGTGTGCTACACGTATACGCGCCCGATCAATATACACATGAGCACGACCATCGCCTGCACGAACTGGTGGAGGCGCACTTCCGCATCGATGCGCTTGGCGTCACTCTCCAACCCTCACCCTCAGGTAAGCGATGCGGACCTACGAGCGACAGAGATCTTTGAAAAAACGATCAAGAAAACGAACAGCGGGTACGAAGTGGGTTTACCTTGGCGGCGCAATGACATCACCATGCCATTGAACTATGGCGCTGCTCAACAACGTCTACAGAGCATCTAGAGAAAAATAGACGCCAGCCCAGACTTCGCGAACCAATACACTGCGCAGATAGAAAATTTGCTGAACAAAGGCTATGCGGTGCCATGCGACGGTACTGAACGACAAAGTGCCGTCTGCTGGTACCTCCCGCACTTCGTTGTGCATAACCTAAACAATCACGGAAAACAACGGCTTGTTTTCGACGCGGCTCACCAATACCGAGGCGTGAGCCTGAACGACCAGCTGCTAGAGGGGCCGGACCTGCTGCTCTCTCTTCCGGGAATCGTCTTCCGATTCAGGGAACGGCAGATCGCCGTCACCGCTGACATACAGGAGATGTTTTTGCAAGTTAAGATCCAACCAGAGGACCAACCCGCACAGCAGTTCCTATGGCGAGGCCGGGACCGAACTAACCCGCCCCGCCACTTCAAGATGACGAGCATTATCTTTGGTGCAGCCAGCTCACCGTTTATGGCGCACAGCGTGCGCAATCACAATGCGCGCGCACATGCGCAGACTCACCCACGCGCTCTAGTGGCCATCACGAACAGCCACTATATGGATGATCTCGTAGACAGCTACGCCAATGAAGAAGAGGCCCGTAGCACCATCCAAGAACTACGCGAGGTGCCTGCGGCCGCCGGCTTCACGCTGCGCAGTTGGAGTGCTAGCAATACGAACGTGCTACGAGACGTACCGCCAGAGCTACGAGCGACTACGCCCACTCAGTTGGGAGCAGGGAGCCTTGAGAGCAAGATACTCGGGCTCTGCTGGGACTCCAACAGAGACGAGCTGGGGTTCAACACCGCAATGCAACGCGTACCGGCTGAGGTGCGCGCGCAGATCCGCGCGCCCACGAAGAGACAGGCCCTCAGTGCTGTCATGTCCATTTATGACCCGCTTGGTCTCCTCAGTCAGTACACCATTCGAGCGAAGATCATCCTGCAGAGCCTGTGGCGTCTCCAAATGCCATGGGACGAGCCGATACCTGCAGAAGAAGCCGAACATTTCGCGGAATGGCTATGCCAGCTGAGCGAGATAACTCGCTTGCGCCTACGCCGTAGCTACGCGCTAGAGGGACACAAGCGCGTAGGCATACTATGCGATGCGAGCGAGCAGGCATTTTACCTACCGTACGCGCCGTAGAAAACACCTTCCGAGGAGGTTTTGCAGACCCTCCTGATCGAGGCCGAGCACTCTATTAATGCTCGCCCCCTCACCTACGTCAGCGTGAGTGCACTCGACCCAGAAGCGCTCACACCGAACCATTTCCTGCTGGGGTCATCGATCGGCCTACCTACCACAGGCCTCTGCGATGAAGCTGACCGACGAACTTGGCGAGCAAGCCAAGCGCTCGCTGACCATTTCTGGAAGCGCTGGTTGCGGGAATACCTCCCCACGCTTGTACCACGGGGGGAGCCACCTGACCGCCGACGACAACTGCAAGCCGGCGACATCGTGGTCGTGGTCGACCACACGCTGCCCCGGAACGTCTGGCCAATCGGGATTGTTGAGTGCACCTATCCCGGCCCAGATGGCGGCGTTCGAGTCGCCGACATGAAAACCAAGAGCGGTACCTTCCAACGCCCTACCAGCAAACTCGCCGTCCTGCTAAGGGAAGAAGAGGCTACGCGAGCTGCGCCGGGGGGAGAGATGTTCTGGACGCCGAGCCTGCCCGCGACAGCATGAACACAGAAAACATGAGAGAATAGGCCACGCCCCTTTTAACTGCGGCGTGTATACCGCACTAGTTGTAAGACCGTATAAATGTATATATAGCGATAAGTCTCTGAAATGAATATTGGATCCGACCATTCAGTCAACGGAACTTGAACAAGCAACAGTGTTTAATTGAACTACAGTCCACATCGAACCAGGAACCTGAACTACTAGGAGCTAGGAACCGAACTCTCCAGTACATCGTGTAGACCTTGCAAAACTATTGGCGAGCGATTGTGGCCTAACGGTTCTACAGTGCAATTTGGAATCGAACAATACCGGGTTCAAAACCTACGCTACGCACCAATGACTCTTCGGAGTTATGTGCGGTTTTCCATTGCTCCGTGCTTCGGAGGGCACGTTAAGCTCCCTTTGGACGGCCTGACAAACTCTGACGTCAGAGGCCAGCACTACCTCATACGATAAACAAACAAATAAAACTATTTAATGTAAAATGTATACTAGCGTTTAATTTAATTAACATGTTTTCAAATCAAAATCGGTTTAGTAGTTTTAAGTCTAAATGTGACACTGTGATGTGCAAACAAACACACATTTACTTTTGATATTTCCGTGAGCGAACAAACTAACATTTTATGGGTTTATTTACCTACTAGTGTTCGCCCCAAGGCTTTGCCCACGTGGCTGTAATAAGTTACTTACTGCTTTATTATAAGTATCTATTTTTATCGTCATCATTGCACAGACTTTTTGTTACTTACTGCTTTAATATAAGTATCTATTTTTATCGTTATCATTGTACAGAATTTATGTTATTTACTGCTTTATGATAAGTATCTATTTTTATCGTTACCATTGTACAGAATTTATGTTATTTACTGCTTTATGATAAGTATCTATTTTTATCGTCATCATTGTATAGACTTTTTGTTACTTACTGCTTTATTTTAAGTATCTAATTTTATCATCATCATTGTACAGAATTTATGTTACTTACTGCTTTATGATAAGTATCTATTTTTATCGTTACCATTGTACAGAATTTATGTTATTTACTGCTTTATGATAAGTATCTATTTTTATTATCATCATTGTACAGAATTTATGTTACTGCTTTATGATAAGTATCTATTTTTATCGTCATCATTGTACAGACTTTTTGTTACTTACTGCTTTATTTTAAGTATCTATTTTTATCATCATCATTGTACAGAATTTATGTTACTTACTGCTTTATGATAAGTATCTATTTTTATCGTTACCATTGTACAGAATTTATGTTATTTACTGCTTTATGATAAGTATCTATTTTTATCGTTATCATTGTACAGAATTTATGTTACTTACTGCTTTATGATAAGTATCTATTTTTATCGTTACCATTGTACAGAATTTATGTTATTTACTGCTTTATGATAAGTATCTATTTTTATCGTCATCATTGTACAGACTTTTTGTTACTTACTGCTTTATTATAAGTATATAATTTTATCCTCATCTTGTACAGACTTTTTGTTACGTACTGCTTTATTATAAGTATCTGTTTTTATTATCATCATTGTACAGAATTTATGTTACTGCTTTATGATAAGTATCTATTTTTATCGTCATCATTGTACAGACTTTTTGTTACTTACTGCTTTATGATAAGTATCTATTTTTATCATCATCATTGTACAGAATTTATGTTACTTACTTCTTTATTTTAAGTATCTATTTTTATCATCATCATTGTACAGACTTTTTGTTACTTACTGCTTTATGATAAGTATCTATTTTTATCGTTACCATTGTACAGAATTTATGTTATTTACTGCTTTATGATAAGTATCTATTTTTATCGTTATCATTGTACAGAATTTATGTTACTTACTGCTTTATGATAAGTATCTATTTTTATCGTTATCATTGTACAGACTTTTTGTTACTTACTGCTTTATTATAAATATCTATTTTTAACATCATCATTGTACAGAATTTATGTAACTTACTGCTTTATGATAAGTATCTATTTTTATCGTCATCATTGCACAGACTTTTTGTTACTTACTGCTTTAATATAAGTATCTATTTTTATCGTTATCATTGTACAGAATTTATGTTATTTACTGCTTTATGATAAGTATCTATTTTTATTATCATCATTGTACAGAATTTATGTTACTGCTTTATGATAAGTATCTATTTTTATCGTCATCATTGTACAGACTTTTTGTTACTTACTGCTTTATTTTAAGTATCTATTTTTATCATCATCATTGTACAGAATTTATGTTACTTACTGCTTTATGATAAGTATCTATTTTTATCGTTACCATTGTACAGAATTTATGTTATTTACTGCTTTATGATAAGTATCTATTTTTATCGTTATCATTGTACAGAATTTATGTTACTTACTGCTTTATGATAAGTATCTATTTTTATCGTTACCATTGTACAGAATTTATGTTATTTACTGCTTTATGATAAGTATCTATTTTTATCGTCATCATTGTACAGACTTTTTGTTACTTACTGCTTTATTATAAGTATATAATTTTATCCTCATCTTGTACAGACTTTTTGTTACGTACTGCTTTATTATAAGTATCTGTTTTTATTATCATCATTGTACAGAATTTATGTAACTTACTGCTTTATGATAAGTATCTATTTTTATCGTCATCATTGTACAGACTTTTTGTTACTTACTGCTTTATGATAAGTATCTATTTTTATCATCATCATTGTACAGAATTTATGTTACTTACTGCTTTATGATAAGTATCTATTTTTATCGTTACCATTGTACAGAATTTATGTTATTTACTGCTTTATGATAAGTATCTATTTTTATCGTCATCATTGTACAGACTTTTTGTTACTTACTGCTTTATGATAAGTATCTATTTTTATCATCATCATTGTACAGAATTTATGTTACTTACTGCTTTATGATAAGTATCTATTTTTATCGTTACCATTGTACAGAATTTATGTTATTTACTGCTTTATGATAAGTATCTATTTTTATCGTCATCATTGTACAGACTTTTTGTTACTTACTGCTTTATTATAAGTATATAATTTTATCCTCATCTTGTACAGACTTTTTGTTACGTACTGCTTTATTATAAGTATCTGTTTTTATTATCATCATTGTACAGAATTTATGTAACTTACTGCTTTATGATAAGTATCTATTTTTATCGTCATCATTGCACAGACTTTTTGTTACTTACTGCTTTAATATAAGTATATATTTTTATCGTTATCATTGTACAGAATTTATGTTATTTACTGCTTTATGATAAGTATCTATTTTTATTATCATCATTGTACAGAATTTATGTTACTGCTTTATGATAAGTATCTATTTTTATCGTCATCATTGTACAGACTTTTTGTTACTTACTGCTTTATGATAAGTATCTATTTTTATCATCATCATTGTACAGAATTTATGTTACTTACTGCTTTATGATAAGTATCTATTTTTATCGTTACCATTGTACAGAATTTATGTTATTTACTGCTTTATGATAAGTATCTATTTTTATCGTCATCATTGTACAGACTTTTTGTTACTTACTGCTTTATTATAAGTATATAATTTTATCCTCATCTTGTACAGACTTTTTGTTACGTACTGCTTTATTATAAGTATCTGTTTTTATTATCATCATTGTACAGAATTTATGTTACTGCTTTATGATAAGTATCTATTTTTATCGTCATCATTGTACAGACTTTTTGTTACTTACTGCTTTATGATAAGTATCTATTTTTATCATCATCATTGTACAGAATTTATGTTACTTACTTCTTTATTTTAAGTATCTATTTTTATCATCATCATTGTACAGACTTTTTGTTACTTACTGCTTTATTATAAATATCTATTTTTAACATCATCATTGTACAGAATTTATGTAACTTACTGCTTTATGATAAGTATCTATTTTTATCGTCATCATTGCACAGACTTTTTGTTACTTACTGCTTTAATATAAGTATCTATTTTTATCGTTATCATTGTACAGAATTTATGTTATTTACTGCTTTATGATAAGTATCTATTTTTATTATCATCATTGTACAGAATTTATGTTACTGCTTTATGATAAGTATCTATTTTTATCGTCATCATTGTACAGACTTTTTGTTACTTACTGCTTTATGATAAGTATCTATTTTTATCATCATCATTGTACAGAATTTATGTTACTTACTTCTTTATTTTAAGTATCTATTTTTATCATCATCATTGTACAGACTTTTTGTTACTTACTGCTTTATTATAAATATCTATTTTTAACATCATCATTGTACAGAATTTATGTTACTTACTTCTTTATTTTAAGTATCTATTTTTATCATCATCATTGTACAGAATTTATGTTACTTACTGCTTTATGATAAGTATCTATTTTTATCGTTACCATTGTACAGAATTTATGTTATTTACTGCTTTATGATAAGTATCTATTTTTATCGTCATCATTGTACAGACTTTTTGTTACTTACTGCTTTATTATAAGTATATAATTTTATCCTCATCTTGTACAGACTTTTTGTTACGTACTGCTTTATTATAAGTATCTGTTTTTATTATCATCATTGTACAGAATTTATGTAACTTACTGCTTTATGATAAGTATCTATTTTTATCGTCATCATTGTACAGACTTTTTGTTACTTACTGCTTTATGATAAGTATCTATTTTTATCATCATCATTGTACAGAATTTATGTTACTTACTGCTTTATGATAAGTATCTATTTTTATCATCATCATTGTACAGAATTTATGTTACTTACTGCTTTATGATAAGTATCTATTTTTATCATCATCATTGTACAGAATTTATGTAACTTACTGCTTTATGATAAGTATCTATTTTTATCGTTACCATTGTACAGAATTTATGTTATTTACTGCTTTATGATAAGTATCTATTTTTATCGTCATCATTGTACAGACTTTTTGTTACTTACTGCTTTATTATAAGTATATAATTTTATCCTCATCTTGTACAGACTTTTTGTTACGTACTGCTTTATTATAAGTATCTGTTTTTATTATCATCATTGTACAGAATTTATGTAACTTACTGCTTTATGATAAGTATCTATTTTTATCGTCATCATTGCACAGACTTTTTGTTACTTACTGCTTTAATATAAGTATATATTTTTATCATTATCATTGTACAGACTTTTTGTTACGTACTGCTTTATTATAAGTATCTGTTTTTATTATCATCATTGTACAGAATTTATGTAACTTACTGCTTTATGATAAGTATCTATTTTTATCGTCATCATTGTACAGACTTTTTGTTACGTACTGCTTTATTATAAGTATCTGTTTTTATTATCATCATTGTACAGAATTTATGTAACTTACTGCTTTATGATAAGTATCTATTTTTATCGTCATCATTGTACAGACGTTTTGTTACTTACTGCTTTATGATAAGTATCTATATTTATCTTTATTATAAGTAGGTATAGTGTACATACTTCTTGTTGTTTACTTTATTATAAGTACATATAGTATAGATAACGATGTTATCAGAGAGTTCCTGAAACAGTTTGGATGATTCCTAATTTATTATCTTATCTTCATTATGGTTCATATTAGTGATGCAACGAATACGAATATTCGTATTCGCCGAATAGTAGACATTTACCGAATATTCGTATTCGGCGAATACTAATACGAATATTTAATAACTAATATTTTACGTACAAACGCAACTCTAATTACTGGCAGACTTGAAAAACGCGCGTGTAATAATACGCATGTGTGCAGAGGGCCTTAACCGCAACGACGACGCAATGGGGGACTCCCCGGCCATAGTTTGTACAGTACCGCAGCTCCGGGAGTTTCCCTATCATTACAATTACGAACCATTGATTGATTGATTCATTTCTTTCACTTCATTTGTTAGTCGAAAGCAGAAGTCAAGCAAGAGAGTATTGTTTTATTTATTTTCTGAGGTGCTGCGAAGTAAAAGAAGTTAAAGTTGAATTCAAAATGTCTTCTCGTAAACGAGATCAAAGTGACATATGGAAACACTTCGATAAATTACCGAGTAAGTAGTTATATGGTTTGTATTTCTTTGGTATCAACAAAAGGTAGGATAGTAAGTAAGTAACTTAGACGAACGTTGGTAGTTAATGGCTGCGTCAATGTAGTACTAGACTTTGCCCGCGACTTCGTCCGCACAGACATCGGTTTTACTTTCACATGTACCTAATATTATAGTGAGATAGGATTTTCTAAAATAAATAAATTGTGTTGTTTTTATTTTAGACAATGAAAGCAAAGCTAGATGCAGATATTGTGCTTGTGAATTGTCTCGGGGAGGGAAAAATGCATATATTAAAGGATTTACTACGACCGCACTGTGGACTCATGTGAAGAGATTTCACGAAAATGAGCTTGCTGCCAGTATAAGTACTGTAGACGAAACAAGCACTGAAGTTGAAGTAACTCCAGCGAAGAAACAAGCGTCCTTAAAGGAAATATGGGAAAAGCGAACTACGTATGAAACGGGTGATCCTCGGCTTGTCAAAATCCATATTTGAATGCTGAACAAGTTTGTCTAGACATAGAGCCCCTGAATTTGGTAAATAAACAGGGATACCGTCGTTTGCTCAGTGAACTAGCTCCAAGGTTTGTTTGCTTTTATTAAAATGCTATACATTTGTTCATTCATACATATCAGTGGGATTTTCTTTCAACTTTCACAAAACCCTTTTTAATTCCTGACTGCTATTTTTTTTTACAGATATAATATTATATCTAGAACCCACCTTACAGAAAAAAATCTGCCGTTTATTAATGAACGTGTTAAAATAAAATTGAAGGAGCAGTTAACAAAGACCCCATATCTCTCTGTCACAACAGACATGTGGACCAGTGACGCTTCCTCACAAGTCAATGATTTTATAAGTCTTACTGGACATGGTGTCAATGAAGATTTCCAGCTCAAATCTTACTGTCTGGAAGTGTTTCCCTTTGAAGGTGACTCACATTCAGGAGAAAATATTGCCCACAATATGCATATGATGTTTCTGGAATGGCAGCTATTGGGTAAAGTTGCAGCAGTTGTAACGGACAACGCACGGAATATGGTTAAAGCAAATGATGAGCTTGATCTTAGTATTAAACATATTTCTTGTTTGGTACACAGCATCCAATTAGCGCTGAAAAAAAGTTTATTTGGTCAAGAACGCTTGACCGAAATGTTAACCACATGCAGGGGAGTTATTACTCATTTTAATCACTCAACCTCCGCACTCAAACGCATAGCGATTCAAGATGTTTTACCATCTCTACCAAATTGTCGTCATGAAATCACAGCAAGGCAATGGGCTCTTATGAGCCAAATCATTGATATTCTGGCCAATTTTGAAGAAGCTACTAAAGAGCTAAGCAAAAAATCAACGACGTTATCTCAAGCAATCCCAATAATACGAAGTTTAAAATCTTGCCTCAATAAAATTTCAAATGATCCTTCTTCTCATCCTGATGTAAATGATCTGGCAAACTCCCTATTCAGTGGACTTTCGAATAGATTTGCCGTTATGGAAAGTGATGAAACTTATCTATTAGCAACGATCCTTGACCCACGGTTCAAAACAAGGATTTTCAGCTCAACAGTGGTCGCTGAAACCGCTCGATCAGTTCTTAACGCTGCTTTTAATGGCAGAGAGGCCGTAAGACCGACAAGACCTCCAGAAGAACCTCAACCGTCGACAAGTAGAGGAATTTGGCAAGTATGCCAAGAAATAATTGAAGAGGCTGAAATGGAAGAGCCAATTTCAATATTTTCTGGTGAGTATGAAAAAAGTTAGAAAAGTTATTAATAGCCTAATAGGTACTCTTTGTCATCTACATAGTATACTAAAAGTTAAATTTAATTTCAAAATGTCTTTTTACAGGGGATTCGCAAACTAAAAACGAAATAGATGCTTATCTAAAGCTCCCAAATTTATCACCGACTGCTGATCCACTGGCCTTTTGGCGAGAAGATGTCCATTTTCCAAGTCTGAAAAAACTTGCCCAAAAATATTTTTCACTGAAGCCATGTACAGTCGCCTCAGAAAGACGACTTTTTTCAACGGCTGGGAACATTCAGACTGAAAAAAGAAATCGCCTTAAACCAGAAAATCTACAAATTTTATGTTTTTTAAATAAAAATTTGCCTGTTGTAAATTTTAATTATTAGAAGAATAGAAATTTATCAAATAAATTAGTCTTTTATTACCATGGCGAGGTATTCGTATTCGTAAAAGTACTATTCGTTGCATCACTAGTTCATATACATTTCATCAAAATTGGTACAGTATTTTTTGTAATAAATCCATTTATGTTTTTCTTTACAGTTATTAGGCGTGGAAAGCTGGCGCTGAAATCAGTATTCATGGCATAATTTTAATTGATTTCAGGGTATAGAAGACATAAAAATTTGTTGGGAATGCATGACTACTCTCAAAAAGTTCAAATCATTCCAAATCCAAGTGAGGAAAGCACAGGCTGGCTTGATGAAGATGTTATATGAAATAGTGAGTATAAATGTTCATTTATAGAAATAATCTTAACGCCTCACATAGCGCGTCACAGACGACTAAGATACTATAATATTTTATCTTAAGGTGCATCGTTTCGCTCAGCGCGTCAAATTAAAATTTTCTTGCGTATTTTGTCAATTACAGCTCTATTACTCAACGAGGGTTCATGAAAACTTATTTTGCGGCAATAAATAGGTTGTATCAAGAAATTTCACCAACCAATAAATCAAACTGAAAGCTAGTTTATGTACATTTGTCAATAAACCAAAAATCAAGATGAAAATCAGCTTACTGACATTTGTAGCTAAACCAATATTATAGTGATCATTCTACCAGAACAGCTGCGGTTTTGTATATTTGAAAGCTGAGGTAAACGGGATGGTTCTTAGCATACTACAAGTCTTTGTTCTGTACAAATGCTCTCCCGCATGTTTGTATTTTGGTACACTATATCTTCTTTAATCAAATTATGAATTTCGAGAAAACTTTCCTTCGACTTCTTAAAATAAGTTTAATTTTTTTTTGTTGTAGAAATATTTGCGTATATATTAAATTCACCGCGGCTTTTTCTAAATTTAATTTGATTTTCTATCCAAATTGATCGCCTTTTACAATGCGCTAATGCAATTTGCATATCAAATTCGAAATCAGAATCATCGTCTGATGAGCTATCTAATAAATCTAATAGTGAAACTGTATTACTCATATTTTATCACCTGTATATAGAAAGCGGTGAAGAAATACGTGTGGCACCTAGGGCGGCCAGCGAGCGAATGAATAATTTCAATATATTATCGTATCTTAACCGTGTGTGATACTCTAAGATGCTATAATATTTTATATGCAGATATCCTGACATCAAATATCTTAATCTTAATTGTCTGTGACGCCCTTATATGAATTATGACCCACTAGCTGCGCCCCGCGGTTTCACTCGCGTGGATTATGATGATGGATGATGACGATGAAAGGTAACCTTTGTGTTAATCCAAGATATAAGCTATTCTGGTACAAAATTTCAACCAAATACGATGAAGGCGTTTGAGCTTGAAAGAGTAGCAACACACACTTCAAAAGGTAGATAGTGCCAATCAGTTTTTATGCATTTTAATACGTTTTGTAAGGACCGTCAGTTCTAATGTATAGAGTTCCGCATCGCGCTTACGAAGTTTTTCGTTGGATAAGAGAATTTTCATTTCTAAAACTACTGATTGGCCTGTTAACAACAGTGACTACACTTCTCTGATTTATAATAAATTATGGGTTTTTTACATGATGGTAACGATGGCCCCCTAATTTAGATGGTCAAAATGGCTTATCAAGTATGTGAGGCTTCAAGCTTGATAAGCAAATTTGATCATTCAGAAGTAGGCTTGATGTGCTTGAAAAAGTTTAACGTTACACACTCATACTCTCGCACTAAGATCAATAGGTTGCGGGTGGCATGGAAAGTTTAACGTTACACACTCATACTCTCGCACTAAGATCAATAGGTTGCGGGTGGCATGGAAAGTTTAACGTTACACACTCATACTCTCGCACTAAGATCAATAGGTTGCGGGTGGCATGGACACACATCACGAGTAACACACCAACACAACCACAAACATCACATAAATGTTTGCCGCTGCCTGGATTCGAACCTGAGACACTAAGCTTAAAAGCCAGGTGCACTAACAACCACGCAACAGTGTCGTCTTGTTACAATATTTTTTTTACTGTCTAGGCAATCGTTTGACCTCGATCTCACCTGATGGAAAGCGATGATGTGGTCGAAGGTGTAGCACGCTTGCCTAGTAGATACCTATTCACTCTTGACTTGAACACTCCTGGCAACAGACTTCACGGCAACAGACCTGATACGACAAGAGATAAAAAAATAATATAAAATGTTCATGGGTAAATCGTATCTCCAATGTCTGATCAGCGTTTCCTTTATTCATAAGTATAAAAAGCAAAGCATTGCAAAATTATAAGTGCCAACGCAATAGGGTACATGACAGTAAAAGAAAAAAAAACATTTTTTGCTTTATTATATCTTAGGGATTCTGAATATATACAGGTTGTGGCGTAAAGAGTGTGCCGTCAGAATATGTTGTGTATGTGTTATACAGTTTTATAATCTCAATGAAATGGACTTTTTTTTTGTGACCTGGTCACTCTATTTCAGCATACATTTTTTTTACACGAATGAAGGGCTTCTTGTCTTCCAAACTTTCGGTTTATTTTTTCTTCTAACTGTTTTTTGTATTAAACCATTATTAAACTAATGAATAATAAGCTAGTGGAATGAAAACAAAAGATTACATTTGATAGCACATCTAACAGGCTAAAAAAAACTTTATTTGTGATCATGCAATGGAAAAGACAGACCAAAGGGTGTCATTACTTAAGAAATTTAAAAAATGCTCAGTGGTGTCTATTCTGGGTGCACCAACTAAACCTAAAACTAAATTTGACAGCTCTAAAATTATTTGTGTCACTTTCAAACCGTTTGGAAACGAAAGGGACAGCTGCAATTTTAGAGCTGTCAAATTTAGTTTTAGTTTTAATTGGTGCACTCAGAATCGACACCATTGTCTAGAAAACCATGACACTTTTACTAAATACACATTTTGATCTTCTGGTCAGTCATGACGCCTTCCACCCACCCACCACAGGTTGATTACTCTTTACGCCACATCCTGTATGTATAACTATTCATTTATAGTCAAAAACTTTTCAATAACAAGACATAATTTCAAAAACTAAAAACCGACAACGGTAATAGCATATGATACTTTTGCGATAAAGATGAATCGATTGATACCTCGCTTGTCAAAATCGGACCAATAGGGGCGTCGCTATGATGAAGTTAATATACATAGACCGTTAAACTCAACCCTTCCCTTGCTTGCATAAATCTGTAAAAATGACTATCTTTTTGCCATATTTTGACACGAAACAATGCGTGGTGCGCATGACGTCAGGGCCCGCTAAATAATTTGGATTCGTGGTTGCGGCTAGTGTTTTTGTACACCTTCATTTACAATTTACGTTATTCGCTCGCCATGGCAGTTATGGTCGTTTTAGTGAGATTCAATTTAACAACGCGCAAACATGCAGTCCAATCCTACCTCCTCTGACAACCCGTCAGGGCATATCAACACACTTAGACACAGACACTGACCTCGGTGGCGAGGTCGCAGGCCCCGTAACTAATCAGTTATTATCCGCCGTCGAGTTTTTTGCCGATTCTTCTCGAAGGTGTATTCCGAATTGGTGACCAGTTATTTAAATCAATCAAACGGCTCCTAGCCATTTTGTCAGGGCCCTCTGGATCATTACTAACACTAGCAATCCAGGGGTGTTTAGTCCGATCCCCGTAATCAAGACGACAGTCAAAGCCGAGGTTCGTAACCCCTATTTCATAAAACTATAGTAGACTGACAAGTGTCAATCGACAAATGTCAGTCAAACTACCGAAATGCGTTTCATAAAAACCTTACAATTCATTCAATGAATTGTCAAAATATTACTAAATGTGTTTCATAAAACAATAGTAGTGACCGGCAGTCAACCGACAATTGTCTAACAAATGTCAATAGAAAAACGTTTTATGAAACGGCGGTTGCTTAACAATTACCACGATTTGTAGAATTGTCGTGACAATTGCGACAACCGAAGCTTTACCTATCACACTACTATGACTGGCATTGTGAAATGCAATATGACTGACAATCATCATTCCAGTCTTGATTGTTTGTTATATGAAACGCAGGTTTGGCGTATTCGACTGAAATTTGTAGTTTTATTATGATTTGTCGCTTTATGAAATAGGGCACTGGGCGCACTTTTTACTTAGCATGAGCATCCTGGTTGTTTGCTTGACGAACAAACAACCTGCTCATGTCTGCAATCACTTTATATATATAAATAAAATCATTTTCAGGATTCGCATACGGACACACTGTCAAAACTGACAGTTGTCAATAAATATTACTACGATCAAGACATCAGGCATTACTCGCACTCGAAGCTGAAGAAAAACAACGAACAGCTTGAATCAATCACAATAATAAAAACAGAGTTCGAAGATATCCGCTCATATTCTGACGACGACACACTTACAAACGACGCTGATGACAAAAGCGATACCCTTGAAAATAAATCTGATGCCCGCTGCAATAAAACTGATGCCCCCTGCAATAAAACTGATGCCCTCGACGGTAAAACTGATGCCCTATGCAATAAAACTGGTATATTTCACGCAAACGATGGTAAAAATGATATGCTATCGGAAATTAAAGATGGAATAGTAACAAAAGATGAATCTAACATAGATTTTATGTACGATGTAAAAGAGGAGCCACTGAAAACCGAAGTGGCAGTGAAAGTGAAGAAACCGAGACGACGCAAAGACACAAAGTGTGTAAACAATGTTGTGGGATACTACAAAAGATACGCGACATTGGTCAAGACTGAAAAAAAGGATTGGGGCAGGTATTTCCTTTAACAAAACGCTTCATTTAACACTTTGACTGCTGACTTTAAAAAGCGAGTCTAGCTCCGGGTTATGACGATGACCTCACTGGGTTAAAAACACGGTTGTCGTGTTTTGCCGCACTGGAATCGCGCTTTAGAAAACACAACGTATGTGATTCCAGCAGTGAAAGAGTTAATAATCGCTGCTCCGCCCGTTTTTTTCCGGGGAAAGAAGCCTTTTCTAGACCTGATACATATTTAATGTCGCTCAGCGAGCTATGGAGAGAGCTATGCTTGGAGTTTCTCTGAAGGACAAGATTCGTAATGAAGATATCCGACGGAGAAACAAGGTAACCGACATAGCTCTAAAGATAAGCAAGCTAAAGTGGCAGTGGGCTGGTCACATTTCCCGGAGAACCGATAACCGTTGGGGTAGACGAGTTCTCGAGTGGAGACCACGTATAGGCAAACGTAGGGTAGGACGCCCTGTGGCCAGGTGGAGTGACGACCTGCGAAACGCGGCTGGAAGAAAATGAATGAGGAGAGCTGAAAACCGAGCTCAGTGGCTTGCATTAGGAGAGACCTACGTCCAGCAGTGGACAAATATAAACTGATGATGAACGAGGGCTATGTTAACATCCATCGAGTTTTATGTACTTATTTACAGTTGGGAAACAGTCCGGGGTCACTTCAAGTCAGTACAGTTCACCGAAAAAGAGATGGAAGACCATTTCTTCACTAAAGACAGACGGAACACATCCTACCAAAGGTTACCGCACAAGTGTCTCATTTGTAGTTTGGGGTACACGAAGCAAGATGACTTGAGGAGACATAACGATCTTAATCATCATAAGGTAAGGTATCCAGACTAATCTATCTGTACTTATAATAAAAGAGATGGAAGACCATTTCTTCACTAAAGACAGAAGGAACACATCCTACCAAAGTTTACCGCACAAGTGTCTCATTTGAAGTTTGGGGTACACGAAGCAAGATGACTTGAGAAGACATAACGATCTTAATCATCATAAGGTAAGGTATCCAGACTAATCTATCTGTACTTATAATAAAAGAGATGGAAGAACATTTCTTCACTAAAGACAGAAAAAACACATCCTACCAAATGTTACCGCACAAGTGTCTCATTTGTAGTTTGGGGTACACGAAGCAAGATGACTTGAGGAGACATAACGATCTTAATCATCATAAGGTAAGGTATCCAGACTAATCTATCTATACTCATAATAAAAGAGATGGAAGAACATTTCTTCACTAAAGACAGAAAAAACACATCCTACCAAATGTTACCGCACAAGTGTCTCATTTGTAGTTTGGGGTACACGAAGCAAGATGACTTGAGGAGACAACGATCTTAATCATCATAAGGTAAGGTATCCAGACTAATCTATCTATACTTATAATAAAAGAGATGGAAGACCATTCTTCACTAAAGACAGAAGAAACACATCCTACCAAATGTTACCGCACAAGTGTCTCATTTGTAGTTTGGGGTACACGAAGCAAGATGACTTGAGGAGACATAACGATCTTAATCATCATAAGGTAAGGTATCCAGACTAATCTATCTATACTTATAATAAAAGAGATGGAAGACCATTTCTTCACTAAAGACAGAAGAAACACATCCTACCAAATGTTACCGCACAAGTGTCTCATTTGTAGTTTGGGGTACACGAAGCAAGATGACTTGAGGAGACATAACGATCTTAATCATCATAAGGTAAGGTATCCAGACTAATCTATCTGTACTTATAATAAAAGAGATGGAAGACCATTTCTTCACTAAAGACAGAAGGAACACATCCTACCAAATGTTACCGCATAAGTGTCTCATTTGTAGTTTGGGGTACACGAAGCAAGATGACTTGAGGAGACATAACGATCTTAATCATCATAAGGTAAGGTATCCAGACTAATCTATCTATACTTATAATAAAAGAGATGGAAGACCATTTCTTCACTAAAGACAGAAGAAACACATCCTACCAAATGTTACCGCACAAGTGTCTCATTTGTAGTTTGGGGTACACGAAGCAAGATGACTTGAGGAGACAACGATCTTCGATCTTAATCATCATAAGGTAAGGTATCCAGACTAATCTATCTGTACTTATAATAAAAGAGATGGAAGACCATTTCTTCACTAAAGACAGAAGGAACACATCCTACCAAATGTTACCGCACAAGTGTCTCATTTGTAGTTTGGGGTACACGAAGCAAGATGACTTGAGGAGACATAACGATCTTAATCATCATAAGGTAAGGTATCCAGACTAATCTATCTGTACTTATAATAAAAGAGATGGAAGACCATTTCTTCACTAAAGACAGAAGGAACACATCCTACCAAAGGTTACCGCACAAGTGTCTCATTTGTAGTTTGGGGTACACGAAGCAAGATGACTTGAGGAGACATAACGATCTTAATCATCATAAGGTAAGGTATCCAGACTAATCTATCTGTACTTATAATAAAAGAGATGGAAGACCATTTCTTCACTAAAGACAGAAGGAACACATCCTACCAAAGGTTACCGCACAAGTGTCTCATTTGAAGTTTGGGGTACACGAAGCAAGATGACTTGAGAAGACATAACGATCTTAATCATCATAAGGTAAGGTATCCAGACTAATCTATCTGTACTTATAATAAAAGAGATGGAAGACCATTTCTTCACTAAAGACAGAAGGAACACATCCTACCAAAGGTTACCGCACAAGTGTCTCATTTGAAGTTTGGGGTACACGAAGCAAGATGACTTGAGAAGACATAACAATCTGCTGCTGACTGCTTTATTCTTTTTTTATTTGTCTTTATTTTAAAAACTTTTGTTATATAACAAATTATTATTATTGCATACAAATTATTAAACAAACAAAAAAGTAACAAATACAAATTATTATAATTAAATATATTAATTTTGTAGTCGCAGCGGAAGTTTGTGTCTCGGAAGTTGTCTGCAAGTCGCTGCGCAAACTGCTATTTTTCAGGCGCAATCTCAATGTTGAAGGTGAAGACAGCATGGTATAACTGCCTCGCTCACTCGCTTACGTGTTTCGCATATTCTATCTCGCTCTTTATGCTCTTACTTTATTATTCATACATACATAGACTGTTAAACTGTCTTTTTTGTTATATAACAAAAAGTATGTAAAATAAAGACAAAGAAAAAATAATAATAAAGCAGTAAGCTGCTTTATTATTTACTATAAGTTTAGATAAAGTTATCAGAGCTGATATCTTAGAAACGGCTTGATTCTTCTAAACAAACCTAAAAATAAAACATCTCAATAATCATCAAATATTTTTTTTGCTGTTATAATGTGTTGTATTGTATTTTAGTTTCAAGAAGTCGAGTTTTGTGTCATAAGTATGTTTTATTTTTTCAGGAAGGCGCTACTTACAAATGTACATTATGCAACAAGCGTCAGTCATCGCACGAAGCTCTAGAGAAACACTGGCGGTCACACTCAGTCGTGTTCAAGTGCAAAATGTGTTCCGATGTGTGCAAAGAGAACTTCATGAGGAAGCACCTGGACCACGCTCATACGAAGACTTACGACTGTAGTGTGTGTCACATGAAATTCGGGTGAGCCTTTTGTGACAAGAACAAGACATACGTTCAAAAACTAAAACCCGGGTCGGGTAAATAGCTTATGACACTCTTGCGATGAAGACGAATCGATCGATACCTCGCTTGTCAATATAGGACCAAGTTTTTAGTTCGAACACATAACCCTTGCTTTGCTTCGCCGTACTCAGGTAAAAAATGCCTATGATACTATATAAATGAAGACGAATCGATTGATACCTCGCTTGTCAAAATCAGACCAACACTATGGTGGAACATCCACATACCCATACACAAGTACTCGCAGCGGATCTTTATGTTTTTCTCTTTGTTGATGAGCTGTTAAGTTTTAACTTTTAAAAGCGCTATTATGTTGCCTATTTCTAATAAACACTGACTGGTCCGCCGTGTTGGTCTGGCATAATATAGTTCCACCCGTTCTCATCCTGCGGGTGTTGTGAGAAGCAGCCGAGGGAGTTAACGAAATGGACTGCTATGATAGCTGCTTGCATCTGTGCACTAACACCAACTACTGCGATCACCAAGCCGCCTGCCAAGCGCGGTGACTATTGCAAAATCCCCACTGCTCGTTGTGGCGATCATGTAGGAAGGCCGATGTTTACCGGCTGATGATAGGTGGTGTTGCGGTCTACGATGAGCACGCACTCCACCGGCCCACTGTGGGTCACGGTGGCCGTCCCACTTTTCGTTTGTCAAGTCGCGGTCTCCACTCGAGGGCGTCCTACCCCAGCGGCCAAAAGACAAGCTAGATGTAGAAAACGTTGAAAAAATAAATTTAGAAAAAACAACTTTAAATTTTTAACCAAACTACTTTTACTCGATACTAGCTTTCGCCTGCGACTTCATCCACGAGGAAATTAGTTTATCGCGAAAAAAAACATTCTATGTTCTTCTAGGATATCAAAAACCAATGCAAAAGTATAGCACCAACACTCTTTGACACTCTTTGATGTTTTTTGACAGACTTGTTATTATTTCGTTTCCATGGCAACCGTTCCTTACAGCGAGTAATCAACATTTTCTAGTTTTCCCGTGGATACTTACCATTTTCCGGGATTAAAAGTATCCTATGCTTTATTCCAGGGTATAAGCTATCTCCATTCCAAATTTCATCAAAATCTGTCAAGCTATTATCGCGTGATAACTCCCCAAACAAACAAACAGACAATGTTTCACTTTTATATATTGGTGTGGATTTTAGTCTAAATTAGAAACATCTGCTCAGAATTACTTTTTTCGAAGGAGTGTACAGTTTATCGCATATTCACTTATTCGGTAATAGGTTGCTTCGGAGGGCACGGTATGCCGTCGGATTCCGGCTGTTATTGATTAATAGCAGTCGTTAAGCCATGTCGCAGAGGCCCTCGGGCGGCCTGACAAACTCTAACACCAGAGGCCAGCACTACCTCATACGACAAACAAACGTAGACCGCTGGTTATGACAATAGCAACTTATTCGTGGTTCAAAATTTTCAGAACTTTGAAGTCATTCACGATTCACTACAAAGAAATGCACATGACCTATGTATGTGATTACTGCACGCACACACTGACAACTAAAAAGAAGATGGAGAAACATATCAGGTACTTATTCACTAGCCCGCGGCTTTGCCTGCGTGGACATTAAACAGGGTAAAAAGTTAAAAAAAAAAACCCCCCGTAATGCACACTTCCCTGTTCAACATCAAGGTCAGTTCAGCTGTTCAGTCGTGAAAATGGAACTATACTGAGAGACAGAGTTCTTTTGGCATTTATACACACTGAGCCCAGTGGCGGATTTGCCCTAAGACCCAGTAGGCCCGGGCCTAGGGCAGCCAGGTATTTGGGGCGGCCAATCGTCCCAAAAATTCACTGATGTTAACAAGAAATAATTCAAAGTACCTAAATATACTAAAGGCTCGCGCACATTGTGGCGACCGCACTGCACCGCATCATATAACAATAATCTTCCTAAATCACTTTCGTACATTTTACGTATAAAATATAGATATGTTACATATGTATAACGTAATTGAATCGATTTCGTTAAATGTTGCCAATAAAATAAATTCATTATGCAGTCTATATGATGGGTGCTGAGAAAGGGGCGGCTGGTAACATGGGCTGGGGCCTAGGGCAGCCAGGTATTTGGGGCGGCCAATCGTCCCAAAAATTCACTGATGTTAACAAGAAATAATTCAAAGTACCTAAATATACTAAAGGCTCGCGCACATTGTGGCGACCGCACTGCACCGCATCATATAACAATAATCTTCCTAAATCACTTTCGTACATTTTACGTATAAAATATAGATATGTTACATATGTATAATGTAATGTATAATAAAATATAATGTAAAGTAATTATTTCGTACATATAAGTGATTTAGGTATAATATTGTTATAATTGAATCGATTTCGTTAAAAGTTGCCAATAAAATAAATTCATTATGCAGTCTTTATGATGGGTGCTGAGAATGGGGCGGCTGGTAACATGGCCTGGGGCCTAGGGCGGCCAAGAGTGCAAATCCGCCACTGACTGGGCCGCAAAAAAGCGGGTCGGTTATAAAAAATGCGATAACTTTTAAAATATTTGAGCAATCCTTTTAAAATAAAAACTAAAAGTTTATTTCATGACAAATACAGGAAGAAGTAAAACATTTTTATTTATTTTTGGCGATAGTATTAAAACCATAAATAAATAAGAAAAAAATAAAAATAAATATTTTTAAACAAAAGCTTTTACGGGTTCTTTTTTCCCCTTTTGTATTAAAGTACTTTTTTTAAATTTCTTTTTGCTTATCACTTTTAACGTTTTAAAGTTTTTTTCTTTATTTTTCATTTTTTTTGTTCCTTTGTCATCGGTTTGTGAGCGCTACCCTGATAGTTTCAGCCGGATAGCTAATCGGGAAGTGCTCGAAATTTGAGTTGCAAGATTCCAGGACAGACAGGAATACATAGATACATACATAGATATACATATTTAACTACACTATCTATGTATATACATACAAGATTATTGTTATATGTAATAAAAGCTTTTATTTAACTTCACTTGTATCTATCTATGTATATACATACATAGATTAGATACAAGTGAAGTTAAATAAAAGCTTTTAAAAATAATCATGGAGCATGGGTCAATAGTTATAAATATTTCATTGACAGATATGAGAAGCACCCCACGCTTTTTTTAAATAAATCATTTTTTTCTTATTTACACTATTAAAATTGATTTTCTATTTTTTAGTTTGCTTTTCTATGAATGTTTTTTAGTTTTTTTAAACTATTATTTATTTTCTACTTTTTTTTTTTTTTTTTTTTTTTTTTTTCGAATTATTGCTTTGTCATCGGTCTTTGACAGGTGTGCAAAATTTGAATGAAATCTGACCGTTTAAAGTGGGTCAAAATAGCGTCCAAAGGAGTCGGTTACAAACATACAAACATACAAGTGAAGCTAATATAAAGCGTATAAAAATAGAGACGATTTTCATAATTTAGCATCGCATCGGCTGAGAAATGTGGTGGAAAGCACGCACAACCGTATAACAGCTCGTGGTCAATACAAAATATTAAAATGTGTGAAAATTGTAAATTAGATGATCATCTTTCGGTAATATATTTTTTTTTTCTTTATCTGCGTTTATTCAAAATAATAGCATAATCTTGAACTTTTAGCACTGTGCTTTAAAATTGTCTATAATAGTCGATAGTCTTTAAGTTCCAACTTTTTTTTTGTTACCGTCCCTCCTATGCGGCACAGTTTTTTTTTTGTTTATTGAGTGTATAAGAGACGTGTCATAACAGTTGCAGTGCCGCACATAACTTTGTATTTTGCTTTACTGCCCTGCGCTCGTCACCCTGAGACATGGTTTATAATATCAATGTGATGCGATACTACTGAGTGACGAGACGAACAGGTCGCGCATTGATGGTAAGCGTCACGCTTGCGCAGAACAATTGAACTGCCACCCAAAACTTTGAATTGCAAAATCTTGCGCGTCACTGCACTGCGCTCGTCAGCTTCTACTCATTGCATTAAGATGCAAAGTAGGTATACATCAGATTTTAAGTTAAACCAAGCTATCTGACAGCGAAATCGCGTTTCTATCGGTTCAATTGTGAAAATAAACAGACAGATAAGACAGACAAAAACCATTTAAAATCATTTTTTTCAGTAGATTATTTGATGTCCCCTTGTAATTTTTTTTTATTATCTTAATTCCTTTTACAGACTTTCTTTCTCACTTCTTTATTATACGTACTAGTTGAGCATCCTATGTGTTATTCCAGAACAAAAGTACCAATATCAAAATTTCGTTCAGCCGTCAAATATTTTTTGTATCGATTGCTTGACTTCTCATCGGATTGAGATACCAAGTAGGTATACCAGTTTTAAAGTCAACCCCTCAGCTGTCTAACAGTGAAAACCGCACCGCAATCGGTCGAGTAGTTTTAACGAGATGCGCGAAAAGCAGACTGAAGGACACCATTAAAAAAAAGTAATATTCTTGTTCAGTAGCTGATTTTAAATTCCCTAGAGCATTTTGTTATAATCATCTTCATTGTACAGACTTTTTGGTACTTACTGCTTTATTATAATTACCTATAGATAGATAGATGTTATTAAAAATTATTTATTTTCAGTGAACACCATATGACATACACATGCAAAGACTGTAACCGACCCTATAAGAATTACATATACTACAAGAAACATTGTTATGCACTGCATCCGGACAAGGTAAAATATCACTAGAATAATTACGGTTCCAATCCAACAGTAGCTGGTTCGTTCCTCGGCTCCGCACAAATGACTTTTATAAGTTATGTGTGGATTTACATCGCTCCGTGCTTCAAGGGCATGTTAAGCTGTCGGTCCCGGTTGTTATTGATTAAAAGCAGTCGTTAAGCCATGGCCCTCTGGCGGCCTGATAAACTTTTACATCGACGCCAGCACTAACTACCTACCAGTGGCCCATTTTTTATAGGATTCCGTACGTTCTAATGTAAAAGAGGAACCCTTATAGAATCACTCGTGTATCTGTATGTCTGTCAAAGCCAATTTGATCCGAATCTACTAGAGCGATTAAATTGAAGTTTGGTACATATATGTATTTCTGTGACCCAAACACGGATGTGTAACTAACGTAAATAAATGAATTTTGAATGTATGGGTCACATACAGTGAAAAAAATTTTTGCAAACTTTACCGCGTTTAAGCAACTTTACTTTATTGTTGGTCTCAAATATATTTTTAATTATTCTATATAAATAGTTGAAAATTTACCATTCCCCTTATCTCCGAAACAAAGGAGAGTAAAATGTTGAAAATAAATACTGACTGTAGATATTATTATTATTGCAAAATCTATTATTATTATTATAGATTACAGGGAAAGCTATAAGAAGTCTGTGGTTTTAAAATAACACGTTAAATCTCGCAATATTGTGAGATTTAATATATTATAATATTCATCGTACGGAACCCTCTCCACTTGTCCGTAGTTAATGTTATATTCTTGTTCAGTAGCTTATTTCATGTCCTCCAGACATTTGTTTTAATTAGCTCCATTTTACAGACTTTTTGTATTGCTGCACCATTTCAGATGAAATCTAAGAACGACCCAGAGCTTTCCTTCTGTGTCGAATGCAACAAGCAGTTCCCGAGCGTTGACAAATACAAGACTCATCTCCGGGTTTCCTCGAGGCACAATAAGAAGAAAAACATTACGTGAGTAGCAGTAATATTAGACTGTTTAGTTGACAGTGTCGGACGTCGCGCTGTGAGTCGTGGCTTCGAACCCCAATCGTAATAATATATATTTTGATGCTCTAAAATACGGAATATATAATAGTACAAGTAGTTATGCCACGGAGTAAATAATAGTACAAGTAGTTACGCCACGGAATAAATAATAGTACAAGTAGTTATGCCACAGACTAAATAATGGTACATGTAGTTATGCCATGGAATAAATAATAGTACAAGTAGTTATGCCACATAATAAATAATAGTATAAATAGTTATGCCACGGAATAAATAATAGTACAAGTAGTTATGCCACAGAATAAATAATAGTACAAAGTAGTAATGCCACTGTATAAATAATAGAACAAGTAGTTATGCCACAGAATAAATAATAGTACAAGTAGTTATGCCACGGAATAAATAATAGTACAAATCGTTCTGCCACGGAATAAATAATAGTACAAGTAGTTATGCCACAGAATAAATAATAGTACAAATCGTTATGCCACGGAATAAATAATAGTACAAGTAGTTATGCCACGGAATAAATAATAGTACAAGTAGTTATGCCACAGAATAAATAGTAGTACAAGTAGTTATGCCACAAAGTTAAGACAGCCTTTATTTAGTCAATATTACAATTTCATAATAATCCGAATTTGGGTTTTATGGAAAGAAAAATTGCTTACGTTTTTCTAAACTGAACGTACTTTTTTCTATGAGATTTTTGTATGAACTGAAACTTGACTTGGATGCTTCGTTCGACATTCAAGAATAAACCAAAGACGCCTGACAGTCGTACTTCTCTCCTTAGGGCCCATAGACAACTGCTTAGTGTTTGGGCCTCAGGGCCATGGTACGTCACGGGTAAACAAAAAGGTTTCGAACGATAGATATTCGTGCTATTCATCATTATCATCCTCGCGGATGAAACCGCAGGATGCAGCTAGTAAAAAATAAAATATGAACCACCCACGGCACCGCTGCGACGGTGGCACTGCCACCATCGCGGTGCCGTTGTATTAGTCACCCTTGGATTTGTATGAACCCTTACACATGGCGCCGCCCCGGCGGCGGCGGCCAGTGGTGCCGTAGTTCTCAACAAATGTACGAATTTAGTTTGTCGTTTGCGGTCATGTCGCTGGTTCTGCGGTGACACGCCGCAGCACCGGCGGCACCGCGGCGGCGGCGCCGAAAAACGCTGCCGCTGCGGCGGCACGCGTTTACACGACTCTTGAACCCTAATGAAGAGTTTAATTATTTCGTTTCAGTTTGCCGTGTCCGGATTGCGGCAAAATTTTCGGAAGAAAGAAGAATTTGACGTACCACTACAACTTGTTCCACTTGAAGAAAACGCCGTTCTACTGCGAAATATGTGATAAGGTAGTTGATTGATTGATTGAAGATTGATTTATAGATTGAGGATTAGTTGTATATTGAGAATTCATTAATAGATACAGGGATTGAGAGGATTGATCGATAGCTTTAGGATTGATTGGTGTATATTATAGCTTGAGGATTGGTGGATAGTCTGAGGATAGATTGATTGACTGAATTTTGGTATATATGGCCTTCGTACTTATCGTGTTCAAAATGTTTGCACACTACTACAAGTTGGCCTTGTTTCAGTATTTCGCCAGACCGTCGGGGCTGAGAACTCACAGAGAAAACGTGCATTTGAAACTTGAGAAAGTCAAGGATAAGATATGCGATCTGTGTGGAAGAGCTTTTGCCGTAAGTATTGAGTAGTGTTAATGGTTTCTGGATAAAATGTCAGTAAAATACTTACAGACGGACATGACGAAACTAATAAAAGAATAAGTTTTGAGATCTTGAATTAATTGAATAACCAGAGTCCATATTTCAGAGCCACGTGGTCCTTCGCCACCACCGGCGCACGCATACGGGTGAACGCCCGCACAAGTGCCCACATTGTTCCGCTGAGTTTATACAAAAATACGCCATGCAAACGCACGTGCGCACTCAACACAAGGAGTTTGTCAAAGATGGCGACCGATTCAAAGACGGCGACCGATTCAAAGATGGCGACCGTTTGGGCACACAAATTCCCGCCAAGCGAAATGTGGTCCCGCCTTGGCCTGATGCTGGGTACTTTGTTTAAAAAATATTGTGGAAACTATGTACATTGCAAATTTACTTACTAGAGCAGACACTCAAGGAGTTCATATGGTGACCGTTTGAGCGCGCAAGTTCCGCCTAGACTGATGCGGTATATTTTGTGTGAGAATTATACAAAAGTACGCCATGAAAACGTATTGCATATATTGCACGTATTGTGTTGTTACTCATCACAAGGAGTTGTTAAAATGGCGACCGTTTGGGCATGCAAGTCGCCGCCAAAAAGAGTATTGTTTGTCTCGCCTTCACCCGATGTGCGGTATTTTGTGTGGGAATAAAATTGTAAATCTAAAATGTACCTACTATTTGTAAATGTGCTTACAAATAGGAGACATATGAATGAATGTAGGTACATACATGAATGGTTGAATTGGGCCTGCATGGCTCCGCGGGGCTCATACAAAAGTATGCCATGCATGACGTCAAAAATGGCGGCCGTTCTAATGATGGCGACCGTTGGATCAACGAAGAGGAAATAAATGTATATAATGAAAATGTATTACTGAAGTCTCATTAGAAGTAGACGTTCTAACGTTTTGTCTTAAAACTAATCTTTTGTTTCGCATATAGTTCAGGAAATTTGTATTAAAACCATTTGAGTAGATATAGGCGAGCTTCTGTTTAATAATTCAGGCACCGCGCATGCTAGCGCACATAACTTTATTGTGCGATGTCGAGTAAGCGGTGCTCAAAAGGTTAATGTCCAATATAACTTTCGAGTTGAGTTTGAAAAATTATGGAATCCCGTTCACTTCGACGTTGTAATCGCGTTTCTTTATTAGGACCCGGTTACACGCTTATTCACTGTTAAAATTAGGAATATGTCGAATAATCGTTAGGAAAAAACTAGATCAACTTGAAAACTATCTTACAAAGGAAATCCCGGTCGATATTCATTTATTATTACGATATTTCGCTAAAAGGGGTCATGACCCGTGCACCCGCCGGCTTCACTCACTAGTGGGTGCACGGGTGATTCGCATTTACCTCTACCGACCGCATTAGAGATGAAAATTACTAAAAAAAAGACAATTCCTAGGTGTAAAGTTATAGTTACTCATTAGGTCATCGCCAAGAGGGCTGTCATAACAGCCCTCTTGGCGATGGCGGCACGACACACTTCGTATACCTCTACATAGACTGTGCCCCGCGGAAAACAAAAAAGAGCAATATTTAAAAAAATACTATTAAATATAGTGTAATCATATTTTCCTTAGGTGAAAATCTAAATAAAAGACTAGAGAAATATACATCGAAATGTTAACGTTGTGAATTGTATTAGATACATTTTCATTCTAAAAATAGAGTTGTTGCTACTCACAGCAGCGCCCGATAATCTTAGCGTCTTGAACCGTAGTGCAAGGCCAGGTTACAGTTGTTGCTACTCACAGCAGCGCCCGATAATCTTAGCGTCTTGAACCGTAGTACAAGGCCAGGTTACAGTTGTTGCTACTCACAGCAGCGCCCGATAATCTTAGCGTCTTGAACCGTAGTACAAGGCCAGGTTACAGTTGTTGCTACTCACAGCAGCGCCCGATAATCTTAGTCTTGAACCGTAGTACAAGGCCAGGTTACAGTTGTTGCTACTCACAGCAGCGCCCGATAATCTTAGCGTCTTGAACCGTAGTACAAGGCCAGGTTACAGTTGTTGCTACTCACAGCAGCGCCCGATAATCTTAGCGTCTTGAACCGTAGTACAAGGCCAGGTTACAGTTGTTGCTACTCACAGCAGCGCCCGATAATCTTAGCGTCTTGAACCGTAGTACAAGGCCAGGTTGCAGTTTTTTGTCCCTCTCGTCCTTAATCAATTAGAGCGGGAAAGATGATACATCTCGGGAGTAAAATTTAAGGTTTTTTTTTATTTGAAGGAAAACTAAAGCTTAGATCAAAAAAGTGTCTTACCATGTTCTCAATAACAATAAGCCGTTTCTCTTGGTATATCTTTGATAACATTTAGCGACGGGATCTCTTTCAAATCAATGTTCTAAGATTAAAATGATACCTTTGATTTTATTTTCTATCTACTAAATTGGTACTAATCATGTTTCTGTGTTCACAAAGTACGAGATCAAGTCAAATTTTGATGTGATACCAATTTCATAATTTTGGTTTATTTATTAAAGAAGATAGAGACGTTCAATAATGATCGAAAATTGCTTATAATTCTATAACCGGGCCTTAACTTTTAAAAGTAATGTCGATTAATTATCAGAAATACATATTTATTGATCAAATTGTAAATAGATAAAGAAATTAAGCTTTCATGTTTCTGCTGTACGTAATCTAGTGAGGTCACTTTCCAATGTATGCTTTGGGTTGAGTTGTTGTAAGGTCGATATTTTGCGACATCCCTTCACACTCTGCTTCAAACTAGTGATTTTTTACTGTAATATTCGATTCTTGTCATGTTATAATCTTAATAATTTATTGAACACTGTAGCTGAGCCCTTGGCTTCGCCCGCACTTGACCCAGTTTTTCAGAGGATTGCTTTTTTTCCAAATTCAATGTTAATCCAAGACCATTACAACTATTTTTCTCCACAGACATTTTCGAAATTCGTTCATCTATGTATGATAACCTATGTATATCAGATTATTCCAATAATCGTAAGATTGACTGAATTTATGATTTGTTGTGTTAAAGATTATTATCACAATATTAATTGGGACATTGCTTTTGCAGTTTTTTTTTACCTAATTTATATTTTATTTGTAAGTAGAACAAAAAAAGTTTTCTAACTGACATGTAACAAAAGATAAATCAAATACTTAAATTGAACGGCTGAACAGATTTTATTGAAATTTTGTAAAAACCTTGGTGTCGGTATACTTTATTTGTCACAGGATCTGAGTTGGGATGGCTAGAGCACGAATGGGGGGGCACAATCCCCCTCAAATGGGGTGTAGGGCACTGAACCCCAATAGAAAGGGGTTTTAAGTCTGAATATTTTAGATTAAAAGAAAATGGGTAAGCAGAGAGTGAAAACAAGGGCGCAGCTAATAATGTATATTCTAAAGGATAATTATTTAGAAAAATGTGTATTGAATAAAATATGTTGACATTATAATATTGTTTTATTTTACAATAAACTTTTGTTATTAGCTATTTTGTATATTTGACCGATATTAACCTGTGTCTGCTTGTCTGTCTGCTCATAGCTCGTAGAAACGGTTCTCGAAAGGCGACTATGGATTCGGTAGTCGCCTTTCACATTTGTCATAGCAATTTCGACTATCGCAAGGCATTAGTGATAGCGATATTGACAATACGATTGAAACCAAGTTCTGTGATCGGCAGTCCGATTACAGAACTTGGTTACAATCGGATTATCACTTTTTTCGTAGCAATTTCGACTCTATCGCAAAGCTTTAGTGATATCGATACTGACAATCCGATTGAAGCTAAGTTATGTGGTCGGGCCCCTGGGCACGGATGATCGAGCGATATTCGCACGGGTGATTCGAACGTAGTAAGTGAACCCTGAGGTGCGTTCACTTACTACGCTCGAGGACGCATGTATCATCCACGCGATCACTTGAAATCGTTCACGGCATACGATATTATATACTCGTCACCCCGAAAAATAGTAGGGGAGGGGAAGAATAGTATGAAACTGACAGTTGTCAGTTCTATGTGGACGTCCAAAGTCGTTCATTAGCTGCGAATGATCTAGCGATATTCGCAAGGGTGAGCGGATTCAAGTGTAGTAAGTGAACGCACCCAAGGGATAGATCTCGTCGAGATCTTCATTTCATATGAAAGCTGTCAAATTGACAGGTGACAGCTGTCAAACGTCAAAACATTCAGTATGGACAGCTGATGCCAGAAATAACAAGCAAAGTAAAAAATTACATACTTAGTACCCGGATTTATCCGCAACTGAATAGTAGTAGTATTAAATTGCCCTTTATACTGCTTAATTTCTCATTATTTGACAGCTGTCATATGAAACGAAGATCTCGACGAGATCTATCCCATAGGTAAAGAAACTACTAATCATCCGGAGTTAGTGAACGACTTTGTATGTCCACATACAACTGACAACTGTCAAGTGTCAGTTTCACACTATTCCTAACCTCCCCTACTATTTTTCGGATGACCCAGGAAAACGCCCGACGACGCCGTGAACGATTTCGAGTGTACGCGCGGGTGATCCGTGCGTCCTCGAACGTAGTAAGTGAACGGGCCCTAGGATCAATAGTTTCCGCGATAATGCCCTATTAAGTTTGACAGCTATCACTTTGACACCTGCCACTAAAGACATGAAACAGTAATGTTTTAATGGTTATGTAGTGAGGGACAACGCCACGATTAGTTTCGATATCCACCACTGGGGGACAGTGCAACTCATTTCTTCCCGATGTCCGCCACTGGACAAAGGGAATAATTTAGTAGCGTTAACAACGCTCCTTTTTTCGGACAACGGGAATAGACGGGAGTTGTTATTACTCTTGGTCACACCAGTGTGACTACGAGTCCGACGCCGTCTTATTGATATCCATACACTATCTTCGGATTCTAATAGTTATGACGATAGTATAGAATAGGAACCGAAACACAAAATAATGAAGGTACTTTTTTTCCCATTGTCCCCCAGTGGTGGAAAAAAAGTGGGGACAACGGAAATAGACGGGAATAGTTATTACACGTGAATAGTATTATGGTAGGAGGGGATATCAAACCTATACCGTCAGAGAGTGTGAGATATCACAAAGCTGAATACCTGGTAGATTACAGTGACGATTATTTGAGTTTATTTTCAGCCTGTGGTGACTCTACATTACGGGTTTCATGCAAACAATAAAATAAGTACATCTCTTAAAGTAAAAAAAAAACAATGCGAAATGACGGATATTTAGTAAAAATGTTCACTAAAACTAACTATTTTTATTTACTGGGGTGTATGCAAAACTAGCAATATGAATGTTTATTACTTTCCAACAATGTGTGTATTAAGTGAGCACATATAATAATTTATAACTCAAATACGTGTCATGATAATGGTTCGTTTTATATGTACAGAAATCCTATTGAATATTATCTAAAACTAGATATATAATGAAATTTAACTCTATAGTTGGTTTGTAAGAATTCGGGCATTTTGAAATGGGTGGATTGAGTGAGCACAATTAATTATTTGTAAATTTTTATATAAGGCATTAAGCAACCTGTAACTAAAGACCATAACTCTACTCAGGTTTTACTAAAACAAGTACACAAGGTTTCTGTGTAAACTTAATACATTTGCATATATTGTCCTCTGTGAGAACTGAGTGAGCCCACGTTCAATGATTTATGATTTTTTATCTTTTTACGAATAGAAATATTGGTTTTATCAATTATTTCAGAGCTTTTACTAAATAACTTATTACTTACTAGCTGTGCCCGCGGCTTCGCTCACGTGGTCATTTCTCTAGGTTAAAAGTACTCTATGTGCTATTCCAAGATCTAAACAAAACATTTGATCAAAATTCCTTCCGCCGTTACAAAGTTTTTTATCGATTGCTCGGCTTCTAACCATTGGATTAAGATACCAAGTACCCCAGTTTTTAGGTCAAATCTTAAGCTACCCAACACTGAAAACTGCATCGCAATCGGTCTAATACGTTTTTACGTGTTGCGCGAACAAACATACAGACAAACAAACAAATAGACAGACACGAATTTAAAAAATATTCTATTCATAGACCATTTTTTTTTAAATTATCTTCTTTGTATAGATTTACGTTCTTATTGCCTTATAGCTGTGCCCGCAGCGTTGCTTGCGTGGTAGTTTTTCTGGGATATAAGGATCCTATGAGTTATTCCAGTACCAAAAGTACCAGTACCTACCTACCTACCTGTGTTAACAACCTTCAGTGACGATCCGATATGGTCGTGATAGGTTAGAAGACGAAGGCGGGGGCGAAGCGTAGCGAGCACCCCCCACCCATTATAGCAGAACCATCTTGTTTACCTCAGCTTTGAAA
The DNA here is from genome assembly GCA_946251855.1 of Alsophila aescularia. Lineage (NCBI taxonomy): Eukaryota > Metazoa > Arthropoda > Insecta > Lepidoptera > Geometridae > Alsophila > Alsophila aescularia. Next base: position 66,838,008 of record OX276373.1, read on the forward strand.
CATAAAAAACAGCAGCTAAATTGGTCGATTCGTTTGAAAGGTACGATTCTCACCTCCTTTTTCTGGAAACTCCCCCTTATATAGATATAGAAAATAGATACTAATAATAACTAATAACTACAAATAAAATAAACAAACATAATTCAAAACAATCTACCAAATCAACCAACGAATCTAATTAGAAACCGCAAATACTTTCCAACACATTCCTGTTTTTTTTCCCTATATGAGACTGTGACGAGGTCAAAACCTCTTTCATAATAATACTCATTTGATCTCTTAATTCTTTCATAATCCATTTCATTCCATTTGATAGTTTGTCATTTTTAATTCGATATTCAAATAACCTGTCATTCTTAAATTAGCATTCCGATATTGATTTTTAGCAGAACGGCAATTTTACAAAATAATATGTTATAAAATATCTACATAAGTTTATTACAAATATATACTTATGAGTCTTTTAAATATATATGAGAATACCTTCATCCGTATCGTTTTGTTCCATATTCGTAAGCCGCTGTTGATGGTCATCTCCTCCTGTTCCTGTGCTTTTAATAGTTCCTGACCCTTTTATGTTGTCCACTGAGGCTTGGTCCCGGGGCTAGTGGGACAAACCCAAAACCCTGGGACCGCCTCGTGAAAAGACGACTGCCAACAACGCCTGCCTTCGGGTCAATCAAATACTTAGCGATGTCACAGAATAAATAATAGTACAAGGCGATGTTCCGATCCCCGCCACACCGCACGTTTATTCCCCCGGGGCCCCTGACTTGGCGCTCGGCCGGGCGGCGCGGGCGGCGGCACGCAGAAAGTACAGAATAAATAATAATAGCACCCTGATACAGTAGGTAGGTACATCGCGCGAAAACGATTGCATTCTAATAGCTTTGAGCTGTTTTATTTCATTTTATTACGTTATATTTATTATTTCATAATTTAATATAACTTTCGACCCCTATCCCGCAGGAGCCCTTTAGTTTTTGAGTATGTACCTATTCTGAATTTTAACCCTTATTATGTATTATATTGCCAACACGCCTCATTGCGCGCATACTGCGTGTGCGCACGCGGCAAGGTACTGTATATGTATTATATTACCAACACGCCTCATTGCGCGCTTACTAAGTTACAACTGTGCTAAGTTGCATCAAAATCCGTCCGAAAGTTTCAGCGTGCGTTTTACCATAACTTTATTAACAATATCAAGGAAAATGTAAAAAATAACGCATAAATAATGTAAAAATCTTTTAATTATGGAGCCTAACATTTTTACGGCGGGTGATTTCGATCCACGTACGTCTGGATCACGCACCCATGCATCTGTCCAAAGGGGCCAGTGAGCCTCGTGGCAGAATGACGAAATTCGGTACCAGTCTATAAACGGATGTATGATTACTTTAAATTTAACACAACTTTGGACCCATAGGCTGCAGGAACCTTTTAATTTTTCGGGATAAAAAGTATTCAACATTTTAACACATTATATAATATTTGTCTGTGTCAAGTTACATCACAATCCGTCCAGTAATTTTAGCTTGATACGTGTTATTTTAAATAAATTTTTACCCCTATCCTGCGGGAACCGTTAATTATTCCGGGATAAAAAGTATCCTAAATGTTAATCCAGTACATCAGCTATGATTGTGCCAAGTTGCATCAAAATCCGTCTGGTAGTTTCAGCGTGATGCGTGTTCAAAGAGACAGACAGACAGACAAAAAATAAAAAAAAAACCTTTTTGCACTCCATTTCGATTTTGAAGTTTATCTCAATCAAAATTTTCAAAAAATATTTAATGTACAGATTTAGCCCAGTTACAGTTTCATACTATAGTATAGATTTTAATACATTTTTTCAAAATGTGCTCACTCAATACACACGCACTGCGCACACAAGAAAGCTGGGGTCAGTCGCAAAGAAAGGAACTATACAGGTTGTCCAGTCAATGGATAACCCCGCAGGTACTAGTAGGGGGAACCGCGGCCAATCAGAAAAAAAATACTATCTGCAGCAGTCTGTTTTTTTTGTTATGTTTGAATTTTGATACCTTTGTTCACATTTTTGGGCACTACGGCTACAACATCAATAATAACGAATTATTATTTTCTGGGAATAACCGTGAATAGTTGGCCTTGTATCGCGCATTACAAAATGTTTCTAGCTGCAACTGTTTGTTTTCTTTTTAAATACATTAAAATAGTATTTTTTGCAATTTTTTAATGATAAAGTTTGAGGACCTGTGGTATAAAAAAAACGTATGGAAACCTAGGTGGCCAACACCTTTAGGAACATGCTGACTTCATGAAGTTTCATAGGTGGTATCAAACTTTATCATTAAAAAATTGAAAACTCCAATTATTATATTTAAGTATATAAAAAAACAAACAGTTGCAGCTAGAAACATTTTGTAATGCGTGATAACAAGGGCAACTATTCACGGTTATTCCCAGAAAAAAACACGTTATTATTGAATTTGTAGCCGTAGTGTTCAAAAATGTGATCAAAGGTATCAAATTCCAAATATAACAAAATAAAAAGAGGCAGATTTAAAAAAAAAACTGATTGTTCGCGGTGCCAACGAGTACTTGCGGGGTTATCCATTAATTACCGGACAGCCTGTATATTATTATGACTATAATTGCATTTTTAAATAATAATTGTTTGTTATAGTGTATTTTGTTTCGATTTCAACCTGTATATTATTTGTAGCTGCCGCGATATTGGTTGTTATTGTCGGTCTAATAGTAATAGCACAATGTACTAACAGCCGTCAGTCTATATCCATCTCGGATAGTTTGCTATCTAACAGCATGTTTATATTGGTGGCGACGGACTCGTGGTCACACCGTTTTGTCACACTGGTGTGACCACGAGAAATTATTTGATTTTTGATACGTTGGGTTACATTATTGTAATTTACGTAGGGATCTATGGTAAAAAAAAACCTTAAGCCCATGTTACTCGCTGATAATGTAGCTTTCTATGGTGGAAAGTATTTTTAAAATAGGTTCATTATTTTGTGAGTTTATCCATTACAAACAAAACTTTCCTCATTATAATATTAGTGTAGATTTAGATAAAGCTGTATATCAAAAATAAGTACCGAAGATAATTTAAAAAAAATAGTCTATTTCTATAGGGTACTTAAAATAGGCTATTGAATATCATCAGCCTATATCTGTCCACTGCTGGACGTTGGCCTCTCCGTGCATTAGGAGAGGCCACTGAGCTCGGTCTTCAGCTCTCCTCATCCATTTTCTTCCGGCCGCTTTTCGTAGGTCGTCACTCCACCTACCCTAGGTTTGCCTAAACGTGGTCTCCACCCGAAAACTCGTCTAACCCAATGGTTATCGGTTTATCGGGAAATGTGACCAGCCCACTGCCAGTTTATCTTGATTATCCCTTGAGGTATGTACCTTGGTTCTCCGTCGGATATCTACGTTACGAATCTTGTCCTTCAGAGAAACTCCAAGCATACCTAGCTCTCTCCATAGCTCGCTGAGAGACCTTAAGTTTGTGGACTAGTTTGACCGTGAGTGTCCATATCCACGTTTCGGGTCCGTAGGGCTGGTAGGTCGTACTGATTGAAGACTTTTGTTTTCAGGCATTGTGGTATGGACGACGAGAAGACTTGACGAAGCTTGTCGAATGCTGTCCACCTAGCTGAATTCTTCAGTTGGCTTCCTTCTCAAACTTGTTCTTTCCTAATTGCAATATTTGGCCAAGTTAAACATATTGTTGGACAACTTCAAGAGGTACACCATTGACTGCAATCGGTTCCGGGTCAACAAGATCGTTAAACATGATTTTGGTCTTATCTATGTTCATTGTGAGACCGATGCGTCGAGAAGCATCAACTAGATTAGTCAGCATAATTTGCAAGCGACTCCGTCATTAGGACGATATCATCGGCAAATCGTATGTGTGGTGTGAGATGTTCTCGCCATTGATATTAATGCCCATTCCTTTCCATTCCAGCGTCTTAAACATATCTTCTAAGGAATTAGTGAACAGTTTCGGGGATATAACATCCCCCTGTCTTACTCCCCTGCGCATTTGGTTGTGTTTAGACTGCTGGTTTTGTACTTGGACACTCATAGTCGGGACGTCATACAGAAACCTCAGCACACGGACCTACCAGCACTTCGATGTATCGCCAGTCCACTTGACACCTCTACAAAGACTCCAGAACCGCCCAGGTTCCAACAGAGTCAAAAGCCTTTTCATACTCCACAAAAGCAAGACTGTGTCTTGCTTTTGTTTGGTCTGGTTATATTCCTCAGACTTCTGTATAACCTGCCTCAGTGTGTGTATGTGGTATAAGGTGCTAAAACCTCCGCGAAAGGCCGCGGCCAGTTCACGAGGCTGGAATTCGTCGTCTTCTTGCGAGACGATTTGAGATGTCCCTCGAAAACAACTTATAGACGTGGCTCAACAGTGAAATAGGTCGGTAATAGTTCGTTAAAAGGGTTTTATCCCCTTTTTTAAAGAAGAGTACTACCAAACTCTTGCTCCACGCCTCTAGAGTTCTCCCATTGTTAAGCATGGTGCTAAATAACCTGCAAAGCTCCCGAAGTACGGGCTTTTTCCCTGCTCCGAAGTTATTCCGTCCTCTCCAGGGGCCTTCAATCTCGTCTAGGCAGACGTCAGGCAGTTCGTCAGTGTAGTGGCAGGTCAGTATTGAACGGGAACCCTGTGCTGGGCTCGGGTCTTAAAGCATGCGAGTCGTACAATCGGCCATAGAAGTCTTCGATCTCAGAAAGGATCTCCGGCTTAGAGACCACGTTTGTGCCATTATTGGTCTTGAGCTTCGTCACATAGGATCTACTCAATTGCAGGGCACAGACTTTTGACCCCCGATTTTGCTCAATTGCCTTTTCTATCCGGCGAGTATTTGAGCAACGGGTCACGACGCCCCAGCTTCCTGTTTTTCCAACTGGAGTTGGAACTGTTCTGAACAAACAGCGGCTTGGAGCAGGTTGGTTCAGAGCGCAGACTTTACAAGACAGCATCTTTCAAGCCTGTGGTCGATATTCAAGGAGCCTCAGACAAGTCGGTGATCACTACCGGTATTGAATCTGCAGATCACTGAAGACATCCCTGAATACGTACTTATTGTGAAATCAATCATTTTTAGTCACAGGGTCGGAGCCAAGTCCCACTTCCTCTGGGGTTGCTTTTTGAAGAACGATATCAACAATAAACCTCTCTTTTTACACGAATGCCCAAAAAAGAGAGTAATGTTTTTAGGATTCATGTATGTTTGTATGTATGTGAGTTTATTCCACCATAACTTTTAAATGCCTGAACAGATTTAGACGTATGGGGTATCGTCAGAATTCTTACATCCCCCCGAGTGACATAGGCTATTTTCTTTTTGAAAAATTCAATATTGCGGCAGTATGGCTCCATTTTCAAATGCTAAAAAATATTTTTTCTTCTTATTTTGCAATATAGGTATCAAATTAAAGGTAAAGGCTTGATAAGCACATTCCAACAGTATATAATTTATTGCAATAAGTTATTTTTGGCAAGGCAGACGTTTTTTTTAGCTTTAAAGCTAATTATTCCAAAAAGTTTACTAGCGTTTGCCCCCTGAAATTTCTGTTTCCTTAGCCGTGTGGACCTATTTTCGATTCACTGCAAGTCTGTAATCCCACTTTGGCGTTGAAGTCTCCCATTCTACCGCATCATCCGAGTGTGCCGAGGTCGGTGCGTAGACATGTCCGAACTCAAGACTATAATACCTTTCGGTCAGCGTATGAACCAGGTACGCTACCCTGGTCGACACATTTGATACTTCTACAACATTATCAATGATAGGAATTATTGACGAGGAACCGCACGCCACCCTGAGACACTACTACCACAGTACAAGTATAAAGGACTATGTATGTACTGTGCTACTACTAACAAGAATTAAAAATCGTGTCTGTTTGTTTGTTCGCGCATCACGCAAAAACTACTGGACCGATTGCGATGCGGTACTCACTTTTGGATAGCTTGGCTAGAATTAAAAACTGGGGTACTTGGTATCTTAATCCAATGATTAGATGCCGAGCAATCGATAAAAAAACTATAATACAAAAGAGGAACGAATTTTGAAAAAATTTAGTACTTATATTGCACTTTCTTTATAAGTACTTTTGGTCCTGGCGAATAACACGTACGTTTCATTTTTAAATGAAATGACCACGCGGGCACAATTAACTATATATATTCATGTTATAGGCATAAAGTTTGTAGCGTTGTTTGCGTAGAGAAACGCCCGAATAAGCGCCCAATACTTACAGAAAAATAAAATAATCTTGTGAGTGAAACCACTTATCATATTTCTATTTAGATTTTATTACAGTAACTTAGAATTAACTTAAACATACTCTCCGTACAAACAAAAACGTATAATTACTATTACTTCATTCACTTCGAGCAAACAACTAACTTAAAACTAACTTGGTAGCTTGCCAAATGTAAAAATATTAGTAAGGAATATAATAAAGTTTAAAATTAATGAACGATGAGCCGATTGCGAAGCGAAGTTCGCGGGTTCGATTTCCGTGTAGGCCAAATGCCTACCATTTGACGGCTGAACCGATCTTGATTAAATTTGACAAGAAAATAATGAGCATCATGAGGAAACGCATATGGCGTTATTTCATTTAACGTTTTACCCCGGAAATTTGATCACGCGGACAATGCCGCGGGGCGCAGCTAGTATTAAATAAAGCAGGTAGAGTCCATGCGGAAAGACAATGGTCTTAGGGTTTGAGGGCGCTGCAGTTTTTAATATGTACCGTTTTGTTTGTTTGGCAACACTATCACGTTAGATTTTTTTTAATGTTTGTATTGGTTTAGGTTGCCATATACTGCGCGCGGCCGAAATCGGAACTAATCGTGTTTTGATTTCCTTTTTTATACCTGGTGCTATTGGAATTATTACCAAATAATATAATTGAAGTTTAATTCGTATACTGGGTTATCCTAGTACACGAATTAAACTTCAATTATATTAAGTTTGAGTAATGAAAGACTATGTTTGATTAATTTAAGGAAAAAATACATTAGGTACGGCAGAGTTCTCTTGCGCGCACAATAGTTCCCTGTGCCACGACCATTCTGTTTCTGCACTACTACTACTACGACTCTATTAATTATTGTCAGGAATTCAAAATGTTAATACACACTAGTTTAATATGTAAATGTGCTAAACAGTCTGGGAACTACCTCGTTTTATTTTATGAGATTTGTTGAAATTTCCTTTACTGCGCTACTTCCATCAGGTGCGATGCATCTGTAACAATAACAATAAACATATTTTCAAATTTATAATTATCCAGTGACTCGCCCCGGCTTCGCACGAGTATCGCGCACACCGCGTCAATGTTCTTCCTTCAGCATTTTTATAAACGTCGTAACATCTAAAAAAAACGCACTTAGCGTAATTCTAGATCATTGGCAACAGTGATTTTTAACCATAGACAACTGCATTATTACTCACGTAATTGACAGACTTGTTATTATTCGTTTCCATAGCAACGTCATTCCGTTCTGTATTTTTGATACGGGTTACATTATTGCAAATCACATAGGAATCTTTAATATTATGAAAAATAAATTACTGCCTATGTTACTCGGTGATAACGTAGCTTTTTACAGATGAAAGTTTTTTTTTAAATGGTTCAGTATATGTTGAGTTTATCCATTACAAACAAACATACAAACAATCAAATCTTTCCTCTTTATAATATTAGTGTAATACAAATATTGATTTGCAGTAAGGTACAAGTTTAAACTGAGGAATTACATTAAATCATTGATTAGGGTGGTAACCTACTATACTATAAAATATATGCTATGGCATAATCCGTTTCTTGGGTACCCAGAGAAGAGATATTAACAAGTGAAATCGTTCCGCTTAACAGTCTAAACATGTTTGCTTTTTTTTTTTTAATATTGAGTGTTGATTTAATTCAATTTGATTTATTTGGGCTTTGTTTCAGAATGTGCAAGTACATGACACAAATTATGTGGAAGATAAAGCTCTCGGTTATCTTACACCGCGTTTCACAATCATCTTTTACCCACCATTAGCCCTCCACCCCTATACTTATTCGTAAGATACACGGACAGCGGAATGGCAACGCCACATTCGTACGGAACATCAGCTGTCAAACTGACTAACCAACTAATCAAATTTTTGTTGCCTGACATTTAATAAGTATAATTTAAATAAAGCTTTTACGGGTTCTTTTATTTTGGAGCTTTGAACTTTAAGGTTTTTTTCTCCTTTTCTTTAAACAATTTTTAGTTCGTTTTTTTATTTCTTTTCCTTTTTTTATTTGTTTATTTCATTGTTATTGGTTTGTGAGTTGAGCTGAAAGTTTCAGTTCAGCTGGATAGCTAATCAGGAAGTGCTCGAAATTTGAATTGCAAGATTCCAGGAAATACATAGATACATACATAAATAGATAGATACAAGTGAAATTAAATAAAAACTTATAATAAACCAGTAGAAACTTTCTGTTAACCGTAACAAAGTTTCTGAATGAAAGTGCAGTGTTTATATAGAAGTTTAGTTCATATTAACTTAACTGGAACTATATTTATTATTTATTTAATTATACTTTATTGCACAATTAAAAGTGTACAAATGGCGGACTTAATACTAAAAGCATTATCTACCAGTCGACCAAACAATGCAATGAGAGAGAGGTTGTAGGCGTGCAAAAAATAAAATAAGAGTTAATAAAAATTGCAAAATATTTATAAGAATACAACATACAAAATACTAAAATTACTTAATTAATACTTTAATTGGACATTCTGAAACAAACTATTTATAAACTATTATGTAATAGCTAGTTAATTAAGAAAATAGGAGCTAGTTAGTGGGTCTCTTTAGCCAAACGGTATACATGTTGTGCATATATGCATTGTTGTGCATAGTGAGAGTGTCGTCTCTTGTAGGCGTCTTATAAGGCTTTACATTATTTTTTTAAAAGTTTGTTGTTGAATAAGTTTGTAACAAACATTTTTTTCATTGTATAGATTATGTGATAGTTCATTTTGGCATACCTCCACCTCCATCGTTGAACATGAACTCGTCCTGGTACTCCTTGAGAAACTGCTCCGAGCGGTGCTCGTCGAGGAACAGGGAGTACACCTTCTTCACATCCTCCATGCTCACCTGTGTACAACACAAACTATATATGAAAAAGTTTATCAGCGAGATCTCTTAATTAGACAGATCGGGTTTTATATTTATTGACCGAGTGAGTGTGAAGCGTCTCCTTTTCAGCTTGGGCAAAAACGCTTTCTTATGTCCGGACACCTCTTTTCTCAACCGATCTAGACGAAACTTGGTATACAGGTTAAACTAATTTTTAGAATTTATTAGTCGTCGGGGGTTTTTGATTTGGCCCTCCCAAAAAGGGGGCAACTGAATATCTCTGCCTTCTTTTTTCATTTGTAAATAAAAAAGCCTCATAAAAATATGGTGAAGATCTGATGAGGATCTTCGGCGTGATAAGAAGAATAGCTCCTCAAAATGCAGTAATTTTCTCACTTTTAGGTTTCTACCTGTGGAATCAGCCCTTTAACCACTAGGTAGGGATTGATGGAGTACCTTGGTTAGTGAAGCGTATGTTAGTTGTACAATAAGGTAACTAGATGGCGCTACTGTGCACCTCTAGATTGTTTGCAAAAAAGTTTGTACGCGCGAGGTCTACAGCTCACATAGTATTAAAGTATTAGTATTAATATTTAGCTTATTTTATTTAAATAAAAAAAGAGTTAAATATAAAGCATTCGAGTCACGTCTAGTATGGCACAACATTTTCGAAGAAAGGAGATGTGACGTCATCTCCTATGAAAGCTAATCTAGCATGAACCGAGAATCAGCACCCATAGAGGCTGGGGCTGGGCATAGCCCCTATGGGTATGGGTAAACAGCAAAAATTATGGTAGAGTATGTTTCGAATGCATATGTTTATTTCTGATCTTTTTAGTAGACATAGGAACTTAACTAGTTTTATATCCGTGGCTTTGCTTGAATTTACCATCTGCAAAGCGTCTGTCGTCTGTCAGAGCGTCGCCTGACATTTGATAGTGTGTGGTTACAGTGTAGTGTAGTACAGTGGTTAGTGGTTCTCGGTCGCCTTCCGGCGCTTGGCGACTAGAACGGCGGTGGTAATCAGTTGTATCGCGTATCGCAGCGAAGTTTCGGTGGAGACGCGCATCAGTACTGTCAGAGCGTCGCCTGACATCTGACAGTGTGTGGTTACAGTGGTTGGTGGTTACCTCGGTGGCCTTCCGACGCTTGGCGACTAGAGCGGCGGTGGTGATCAGTTGTATCGCGTACCGCAGCGAAGTTTCGGTGGAGACGCGCGTCAGTACTGTCAAAGCGTCGCCTGACATCTGACAGTGTGTGGTTACAGTGGTTGGTGGTTACCTCGGTGGCCTTCCGGCGCTTGGCGACTAGAGAGGCGGTGGTGATCAGTTGTATCGCGTACCGCAGCGAAGTTTCGGTGGAGACGCGCGTCAGTACTGTCAAAGCGTCGCCTGACATCTGACAGTGTGTGGTTACAGTGGTTGGTGGTTACCTCGGTGGCCTTCCGGCGCTTGGCGACTAGAGAGGCGGTGGTGATCAGTTGTATCGCGTACCGCAGCGAAGTTTCGGTGGCGACGCGCGTCAGTACTGTCAGAGCGTCGCCTGACATCTGACAGTCTTCCTCTTCACATCTGAAAATATAATTCGATGAAAACCGGAACAAAATAGGTTAAGCATTTTCTGTGATATTTGTGCACAGACGAGTTTGGTTACTTTGTTTTATAATATGTAGTAAGTATATAATCAATAAAAAAATAAAGAAAAATACAGCAATGGTTCGTTTATCTGTAGTTTCTTTCATCCAAAACAGAAGGCATTGGGTTTTTTTTAAAACGCCACTCTAAACTCATGCTACGGTATTTACGGGGCAAACACTGACCTGATGTTCAATATTTCCCTGAGCTCCTGGTGGCTGTAGGGAGACGTGGGCACGATGATCATCCGGTCCAGGAGGTCGAGAGGGATCCCGTGCGGACTGCACATGGAAAAGAAGCCGATTGCATATGGAATGAAATGACTGTATGTCGCCGGGGATCAATAGTTCTGCTACAAACGTAACACCATAACCATTTGTACCTAATTAAAGTATATTTCACCTTGTATTTGTATTGTCGTATGAGGTAGTGCTGGCCTCTGGTGTCAGTTTGTATTGTCGTATGAGGTAGTGCTGGCCTCTGGTGTCAGTTTGTATTGTCGTATGAGGTAGTGCTGGCCTCTGGTGTCAGTTTGTATTGTCGTATGAGGTAGTGCTGGCCTCTGGTGTCAGTTTGTATTGTCGTATGAGGTAGTGCTGGCCTCTGGTGTCAGTTTGTATTGTCGTATGAAGTAGTGCTGGCCTCTGGTGTCAGTTTGTATTGTCGTATGAGGTAGTGCTGGCCTCTGGTGTCAGTTTTTCAGGCCGCCCTCTGACATGGCTTTACGTCTGCTATTAATCAATAACAGCCAAGACCGACAGCTTAACGTACCCTCCGAAGCATGGGGCGATGGAAAACCGCACATAACTCAGAAAAGTCATTGGTGCCGAGGCTAGTACTGAACTCGGTTCGTAAGATTCTAAGTTGCACTATTGCAGCGTTAGGCTACTCTTATTAATTATTATGATTTTATTCAAATTTGCATAGTAATTATCTAGGTTCAAAACTGTAATTATACGTCGTGCAAATGTGAAAAATACAATATTCGCTTACATTTCGTTTTAGGTATATATAATAAAATGGGAAGCTAGATAAATACTGCCCGATTCCGATTAATATAATAAGGTCGTTATATATTGTTCTTCTATGCTTTAATTCAATTACCTAAAATTTTGGTATTACATTTGTATGGGTTCAATTGTCCGCCGACTTCAAGGTGGATGGTCTATGCTATGACATAGGTTTCACTAGATGACGCTACTTGAATATTATTATTTTTGCGATTATGCGCGTGATGCCGCGGTTGGTCGCCACGATGGCGACGGGCGCCGTAGTTTTTACCTGCGGTAGTTGGTGCCGCGGATGCGCGTGATGCCGCGGTTGGTCGCCATGATGACGACGGGCGCCGTGTCCGACTCCAGGGCACGGTTCAGAAACGAGAAGCACTCGATGTCCAGCATGTGAGCCTGGAAGGGAACGCATATCATCATCAGCAGCCCGAAGACGAAATTTCTGAACAATTGCCTCCCCCATAGAAAGCCACGCTATTTGCATCCAGCGTCGCATTTAGGAAGTACTCCAGATTTTACGTCGAACCCTAAGCAATCCAACAGTGAAAATGGCAATTTTTTTATTCATTTGGTCTAATAGTTTTTGCGTGATGCAAGAACTAACATTCAGACAAACTATTACCTCTTTTTTAATTATCTTCATTGTACTATTAAGAGGCTATCATTTGACCACAATCCCACCTGTTGTCACTGTCCCTAGTGTTGTCGAAGATGTTATGTGACAGTGTTGTCGTTGACAATTATTGACTGTAACGTGACAATACTTTTAAATAATAAACAAGTTTAGTTTGTCAAGACATTGGCGAAATTGCTAGTAGGCCAGTGCCTCCACAGAAGCCGGTATAATAAAAAAAACAGATGACAGTGATGTAGAAGATGTTATGTGACAGTGTTGTCGAAGATATTATGTGACAATGTCGTCGTAGATGTTATGTGACAGTGTTGTCGTTGACAATTATTAACTGTAACGTGACAATACTTTTAAATAATAAACTAAACAAGTTTAGTTTGTCAAGACATTGGCGAAATTGCTAGTAGGCCAGTGCCTCTACAGAAGCCAGTATAATAAAAAAACAACAGGTGACAGTGATGTAGAAGATATTATGTGACAATGTCGTCGTAGATGTTATGTAACAGTGTTGTCGAAGATGTTGTGTGACAGTGTTGTTGAAGATGTTAGGTGTGAGTTGAAAGTAACATCTGCATTAAAAGTACCTCGTCAATGAAGAGAACGCCCGGTATCATCTCAGCCTTTCCCTCTTCGCGCCATTCTGCCACTTTACTGTTGATCTGTTCGCGTATTTCAGATTTTATCTCTCCGGTGTCACCTGAAATCATTCAGAGGTTAAATTTATGTATTATTTATTCGTAGACTATGAAAAATATATGATTAAATGATGTAAATACATATGATAATTAATCGAATAACATAAAATCAGAAATCATAATTTTTTGGTTTAATCTGTTAATGACACATTTTTACACAGCTCAGAACTAGATAAAAAAAACACTTGTTTCTTTATTAAAATGAGTTTTTTTTAATTGTGTTGTCGTTTTTAGAATATTACGGTATAAATATGGCGTTAAATTGTAAAGATAACTTTGAACCAAAAAAACAAACATTAAATGGATATATAAAAAAAACAACTCATGTTCAAATTTCCATGACATTATGTCCATGTTGACATTATGTATGTACCAGTAAAAAAACACAATATATTTTCATCTCACATAAAAATAAAATTACTCGGCGCCCCAAAAATCTTTGAGAAATCGGTGTAGGTAGAATAAAAAAAAATAAAAAAATGCTAACTCACCCGAGAACAAAGCGAGGAACCCGTGAGTGCGCGAGTTGATGACGTCGACCTCGTGGAGGGTGACGGTGTGCACGACCTCCTTGCGCTTCTGTAGCTCTCCCTCCGGACATTGCACGAAGCGAGCCTGTTGGCCTGCAATATACACAGGGTTCCAAACTACCACGATAAATCTGCCTCGTGATAATTATCAAACAAATATGTAAATTATCAAGAAAATATTCCTCGTCACAATTATCAAACAAATATGTAAATCATCAAAATAAATATGCCTCGTGACAATTGTCAAACATATATGTAAAATGTAAATCATCAAGATAAATATGCCTCGAGATACTTAATTATCAAACAAACATGTGAATCATCAAGATAAATGTGCCTCGTGATAATTATCAAACAAATATGGTCCTATCTATCCACATCTATAAACTTAACATTAAAACAAGTGGTTTGCCAATTATATACATTTAACAACCAAAGTATATAAATAAGAAGTAAATAAATGTAAATACATTACTTTTATTTTTCAGTAAATTTTTCTTTGCTTCTCCTCACACACATTTGCTAAGTTTCAAATGGACACGACTTCTACAAGTGGGTAGAATTAAGTTCCTTAAATTCCATTAAATGGTCACAGGTCGACCTAATAAGCGTCTTAAAAAACAGGTGGCCTTGAATTTTAATGTTTTTGAACATTGCTTGTCGTAGGTAGTGCTGGCCTTCGCTGTCTATTAGTCAGGCCACCCGAGGGTCTCTGACAGGACTTAACGACTGCTATTAATAAAAACAGCCCGTACCCTTCGAAGCACGGAGCAATGGATATCCGCCATAGACAACTTCATATTACGCCGTACTCAACCGCACATTACTCTGTACTGTCCGTACTCTAGACAGGCTGTTGACGAACGTCGTAATCTGAGCATTTGATTAACGCCGGCGTTGATAGCAGTAGTTTGGCAGTAGTTTGTGTCCACGAAACTAACGTACTTGTACTATTATTTATTCTGTGGCTAACGTCAGGAGATGGATCAATGTCAATTTTAGTTCCATGGACGCTCGGTGGGGCGCTTTGACTCCGCACAAACGAAAGTACGGCACAGCAAATCTAGTGATATCCGCACATAACTTTAAAAAGTCAGACTAGTATACCGCCCAGCAACTATCACTAGGTTTTTGAACATGCAAGTCTTTTAAAACAAATCCTTGAGCAATAAAATAAAACTTTAAGGTTTATTTTCTTTGATATTTTTCTTTGTACCTGTAGCGTCATAGTCCCGGGCGCGTGCAAAGCTCCTGCCAAGTTTGTTGATCTTCCCGGTGGCCTTATCGATCGTTATCACATCGCCCGCTTGCACCTGAAAACAAGAACAAATTAAAAAGTTATGTAACCGCCGATTTTCCTCCCCCCCCCCTATCTGAGCTGAGGTAAACGAGATGGTTCTTAGCTATAACAGCTAAGAACCATCTCGTTTACCTCAGCTTTGAAACATGAAAACCCTCATCAAAATCGGTCCACAGCTATATCATATATGCTCATTATTATAAGCTATGTTCATTCGTTTGGAAGCTACGATTTTCACCACCCTTTTCTCACCTCCCCTCCTCCCACTCCCCATATCTCTAAGAACCATCTTGATCACATCATTTAAAAAAAGGAAAAACCGCATCAAAATCGGTTCATTCGTTTCGGAGCTACTATGCCACACACGACACACACACACACACACACACACACACACACACACACACCCCCCCTTTTCTCACCTCCCCCTCCCCATGTATCTAAGAACCATCTCGATCACATCAGCTTTCAAACAGAAAAAACCGCATCAAAATCGGTCCATTCATTTAAAAGCTACAATTTTCATCCCCCTTTTCCTCCCTCCCCCCCACCCCATATATTTAAGAACCATCTCGATCACATCAGCTTTCAAACAGAAAAAACCGCATCAAAATAGGTCCATTGTTTAGAAGCTACGATTTTCACCCCCCTTTTCTCACCTCCCCCTCCCCATGTATCTAAGAACCATCTCGATCACATCAGCTTTCAAACAGAAAAAACCGTATCAAAATCGTACCATTCGTTTGGGAACTACGATGTCACAGACAGACACACACACACACGCAGTGATACACACTCTAAACTTATAACACCCGTCTCTTTGTTCAGGGGTTCATAAATTACTTCAGTCTTTTCAAACATGCACAGAAAAGGTGTCTTGCTAACATTAATTGTCAAAAAAATGTACGGCGAATTGAAATATAACAGTCACTATAGAAGAAATAGATGCGAATGACCTTACGACTGTCAGAACGGTCTTACCAATAGCAGGCTGGTTCGTGAAGTTTTAACAATGGCTGAATAGACGTTGGTCGGAAAAGTATAGGATTTTATCATGGATAGATAAAAAAACATATTTTTCCTGTCCGCGCCAGCGCGCCTTACTTCCCCTCTCCCACTACTTAGCCTTCGATAATTCATAACGCACATTTATTAGCTCAGTTTTTTTTTTATATCCTGGTTTTGTTCCTGTTTTAATTTCAGCTAAGCCCATATTCGCCCGTTCACACAGACCGGCAGCCTTATTGTCTAACTCTGGTGATAATGAAACTGACGTTCATTTACACCATTATGAACATGAATCTCCGAATTCGAATTGTCTAACTATCCACCGGTGATCTCCTCGGTGATCTTCATCGAGTCCCCACTATCAGCTGTTTTTAAGCGAAATGAATGAACGAAACATCATATTTTGACATATATTGGTATTGTCTAAATTTTCATCGCCACCGAGACATGTCAAATGAAAAAGGTTGCTCTGTCCTAACCTTTCGTATCAACTGGCTTTGAGTTTGTGACGAAATTATAGTTTTAATGAATTAAAAGTTGACTGTTTGCGTAAGTTCAAAGAGAAGGGGTAATCTAGGTATCATAATTAATTGCGGTTTATTAATTTCAGGCATTAATTCTCCGAAAATTCGACTTCCAAACTTGCGAAAGTCAAACAGAAAATTCACTGGTTTTTTGTAATATATATAGTTCGATACAAAGAGAATATTTCGATATTTACTTCTACTAGCACTTATTTCAGTTTAACATATCTAATTTATCCGATTACAGGCACTATAAGTACCTAACCTACAAAAACATAAAATGAAGAATAGGTATTTTGATGGGCGAATTTGTAGCCAACTGCAGAAAAAGAACATCTCCAAACTAATGGACAGGCTCTCAAGCCCCTAATATTGGTGCTGACCATGTTGTGGCTATTATAATATCTATGGATGTTCAATGTTTAACAACAAATATCAACAAAATAGACCAATAAATTATTATCTCTATGCACTTCAAATCAGAAAAGTTTTGATAACAAGGTGGACAGTGGAAACTAAATATTTCCCAAGTAACACCCAGGTGGACAAAGGTAAGCTATTGTAAAAAAAAAACTTTCCACGGTTCACCCAGGTGGTCGTAAGAGATGAATTGGCTAGTGCCCTGACTGAGAGTCAACAAATGGTTGCAAGTTCGAATCTCGCAAGGTGCAATCATTTGTGTGATGAGCACAAATGATTGTTTCTGAGTCATTGATGTAATATTGGTTTATATCTATGTATGTTTATTTATAGAATATTTTTGATGAGAGAATTTGTAGCCAGCTGCAGAAGAAAAACATCTCCAGAAGGTTTTGAGGAACAATCACAGGCCTATTTACACCCTAGACCATTAATTATGAAAGAATTTGCAAAAATAACATTCAAAATGTATTAAAAGTATCAACAAAAGATATCATATTAACAATTAAAACAAAATAAATACAAAACCTAAAATGATATCTTTATAGGTAATCAGTTAAAATTTCATCGGGAACTGCCTACTTTCAACCCATATCTAATGCACCTTTTTTTTATTACGTTTTATGCAATTGTTTGACCATGATCTCACCTGATGGAAAACGATGATGTGGTCGAAAGTGTAGCACCCTTGCCTAGTAGATACCTATTCACTCTTGACTTGAACACACCTGGTTTCATTATATTTTACCAGAAACTGACGAGGGCAGGGCATTCCACTCTTTTGCAGATCTTACAATGAATGAAGAAGCGTAACGCTTCGTGCTTGTGTGTGGTATTTCTATCATAAAAAGGTGCCGCTTTGCCAATATTCTAGTTTGTGCGGTGATAAGCGAATCAGATTGTGCAGTTCTTATGCTCACTCTCCATAGTGCAATCTGATAACTTGAATTTTGCACTTTGTCATATTTGTCGTTCAAAAAGGAGGTGAAAAATTCATTTTGACATTTACATTCAGTGCCACTACATTTGGCAACCAGTTGGCCGAGTGGCTAGTGACCCTGACTGAAAGTCAACCAATGGATGCGGGTTCGAATCCCGCAAGGTGCAATCATTTGTGTGATTAGCAGAAGTATTTGTTTCCGAGATATGAATGTAATATTCATATCTTTGTATGTGTACTCGTATCTATTGTCTAGTACCCATATTTAGTGCATTCAGTGTATTTATGTCAGCGTACAATACATACAAAGTTTTATAAATTTTTCTTATTTGTTCAGATTGAGTGACATGAATACTACTGGCATTTACTCTGGTTTGGAGATTGCTGTAAGCTATAAGACTGCCGATTGTGTTACCGCTACTTCTATATTATATTATGTACAATGCACGATTTACTTCTAAATATATACAATAAAGAGTTATCTATCTATCTAAGTAGAAACATACATTGATACCTATGAAATAGTATGTCACAAGCGACATACCTACCAACTGATTCACAGACAACACACAGCCTAAACCGGTGGACTTAGAGATTTGCAATTTGGAGGAAATATTTCTTTAAATTTCGAACGAGGCTGGCAATGTTTGCACATGAGCAAAGCCTCGGCATGCAGCTAGTTTTAGCATAAATACAGACTGGGTATGGATAGAGAAACAGAAAATTAAACAAATTTTATTAAATAGCATGTTTATTTTATTGTAAAAACCTTTCTAAAAAAAATATAACGGGCAAGTGTCTTTATTAAATAAGGACTATACATAAAACATTCTAAAAACTTACAAGCCATTACTGGCTCACTGGTAGCCCACTAATTACAATGTAGTTATATAGTAATTCACAACAACAAAGTAAATATTTCCAACACACCATTTTATTCAAATGGTATAAAAAAAGTGCAGTAACTAGGTATATACCTACATATTATAACATGCTATGAATCTCTTCCCGCTGTAATCCGACTTGAAATGATTCTGTTTACTGTGATAGACAGGTACTGAACTGAATCTGTAAATAAAGATATAGCTATGATCATTTGTCATTATCTACATAACAAGTACTACATTGTCAATATTGTAATATGCAGTATTACTTTTGTAGAGTTAGATCAAATTTGTACACAATTCAAAAGAGAGGTTAATTTGTTGTACCTATAGCTACATCAGGCTTTGTGATAGTTGGAAATGTTCATACTTGACACAGGTGCAAGCTGCAGCCCATCTCCTGAACCCCGGCTGGTGCTCAAAGCACACGTGGGGTGAGAAGGGATGGACCTATTATTACTCCGGGCCCACAAGGCACCTTACATTAACAGTTTCTTAAGGTGGTGTCTAACTGTGTAGCTAGAGATATAGTCAATTAATTACCTATGTGACTAAATATAGACAGATAGATAACTCTTTATTGTACACCAAAAATATACAATGTCCCGCTTGGGGGGTGTGTATTATGCATTTCTCCCTGCCAGCCTTTACCCAAGCCAGTCAATAATAATTATTAGGTATGTACCTACCTAGTTAGTAAATATTATACAAAATATAGGTACCTACCTGCGGGACTACAGAAAGCTTGAGTTCTGTTGATGAATGTTTTCTTCTATTGGGGAATGTTTTACAGAAGTCAACATTGGTTATGCAGCAGTATCTTATCTGTATATCTCCTTCTTAGTTTGTGCTGTGAAGTAAAATGACACAAAACATAACCGATTATGTATGCATTGAAATGAGGTAAAAATCCATTAAAATATGTATGTTGTTGATGAGCATTTGTGAAAATGCATATACCTAGTATATATGTCTATGTACCTAGTAGGTAAATTAAACTAGACTCGAATAGGTGCTTAGATAATATTCATTAGTCCACCAAAATTCCTGTATAGCCAAGCCAAAGACTGTTAGAACTTGCGATATATTTGTTCAAAGTTTCGATCTAACTCGATGACCAATTGTAGGTCTATGCAACCACTTTATCAGATGACATTCTGAAATACAATATGGTACATAGGTACGTATTTGTTGCTAAATCAAGGCATATTTGTTAATTTTATATCCGAAAACAAACATAACCTCGACATACATTACATCTCACAAAGCAATTCCACTTTTAGTTTATCCACGTTTCGCACAAACTCACACAAATCTTGTGACTATAACCTACCTATTTAATATTTATTTTTTTCCATTTGATTTTCATTTCATTATTGAATGCTAAAGTAAACAACAAACAAACACATACTTTAGTATGGTCCAGAATAAATAATAACTTGCGAACCAACGTTTCGTTCTACGCAACGTCAGGCTATAATATACTTGAATATTATTTTTTGAAGAATATCCATTTATTAAACAGCATAACTAATAAAAATTAGATTATAATAAACAAATAAAACACTACACGTGTTTATATGGCTAAATTAACATTTTACAACCATTAGTTCAAAAAAGCACTAAAAAGTGCTCAAAGCTGTTCTTCATAAAATGGAACGCAAGAGCATATGTTTTTTGTGATAGGTAGTCTGTGGAAAGAACGAAATGGCCTTCACTTTTTCAAGACGATTACCACCGAAAATATTAGACAATTCCCCTGGACGGCGAACTGGAACCGCCAATGGTAATGGTAATGGATTTGATTGCCATTACCACCAGAGTTAGACAATAAGGCTGCGGCTCGGAGAGGAGAACAGTTTTCAATCGCGGTTAAAACAGAGTTTCGATCATTTAAATAAGGTTTACTTTACATTTCACTTGTTTTTGACGGCTCTCAAGCATCCTCATATAACAAAAGAAATAAAATGTAGAAATTAACCTTATTTAAATGATCCAAAACTCTATTTTAAACGCGATTGAAAACTGCTCTCCTCTCCGAGCCAGTCTGCGTGGACGGATACCTGATTCAGTTAGAAGAAAGTAACATATGCCTACGGGACCAAACATGTGACGTGTATAAAGATAAGATAAGGCGAAGTAATGCATGGCGTGAGATTTTTATATTTTTTGTAGACCAACTTCTCGAACTTCCTCTGAATTGGACAAAAAATACAATACTGGTTGCCCGTTATCGGTTGCGGTGGACAAACTTGTACCGAAAAAAAAGTCCAACGTTCTAAGCCATCCGACCACCGGCAGATCGGTTGCGGTTGACAACGGCCTAACAATGATGTCACAGTTCACCAAAACTGGTCATTAGATGGCGCATTACTTAATTTTAATTTGATTCTAATGAAGCAAAAGGCCCAAGTTTTAGTTAGTCTCCAACTATCGCGATGATGACAAATCAGCTAACCCAAAACGGGCAATAGAAGGCGCTATACACAATTTGAATGTGACATAAAACAGTTACCTTTTCCTTGAGAAGCGCATCTGCCATCTTAGCTCCCATGTCGTAGTTGGTCTCCATGTCGCTGGTCTTCAGTGTGAGACGTCCGACGCGCGCCCCTCCTCCGCCCGCGCCTCTCTCTATCACCACCTCCACTACTTCGCCTTCAATTATCTCCGATTCTTCTCTGGAATTATTCACAACTATAGATAGATAGATAGCAAGAAAAAACAAAACTCTATGTGAAATTAGAACAATTAGCGGCCTTATCAAAGAATCTATACTTATAACAAACTAGCGTTACTAGTGATATATGTGCTACTCCAGGACCTAAAATACCAATATATATCAACATTTGATCAAAAATTCTTCAGCCGTCAAAAATATTTTTATACGTGACATAGTTTTTACGGGATGCGCGAACAAACAAACATGTCTGTAGGCACATATTTTTAAAATATTAGATTCTTCTTCAATAGCTTATTTTAAGTTCCCTTAGCCCTAGCACAGAATAAATAATAGTACAAGTACAGAAGGCTAACTGAGTAAAGTCATTTAAATAAATAGCGACTCTCGCTACAACGCTATAAAGTGCAATTTAACTCGCACGGCGCTGCGAGCTTTCAATTATATTTACCTAGAAGGCGCTCGCCCACCGCGTGCAGGCTAGAATGCACCCTATCACAACGCGCGAGAACTTCCATTGCTCTAACCGTTTCAGAATCGCTCTGTCCCTTTTTCGCTCGGTAGGGTTGTATTAATATATGGTGACTAGGTACGTTTACTACTAATTATTCTGTGATATGTTATGACTTAGATGTTGTAACAGAATAAATAAGTAATAATGTATTATGTTTTTACTTATTACTATAAATTATAATAGTTCTATTACATACAATGACATTCTTACCAGAATAGACCTACTACCTCATTTTTACTACCTACCTATCCCGTTTTCAGAACGCCGCGCCGATAAGTTTAGTGAGATACCTACCTACGTATAAGTGTTGTTGGTTGATTATGATTATATCCTATAGGTATTGCACTTTGATGAATAAAGGTGTCTGAATTCCTTGCTTTATAATGAGTGAAAGTCGTCATTTCTACCACTATTCAAACTGGCGAATGCTATGCAATACCTTCTAGGTTACTTCTTGGTACTCATAATTAAAACACGAATAAAATTTGTAAATAACTTTACGTAAGTAGGTACTTTATCGTTAAGCACACGCGCGCGACTTATCGAGCGCACGCTTGACACTACTGAACTGACCCGAATATTGCAGCCTCGGACTGTAGGTATAATATTTGTACTTGTTGCAGAGTGCGACCGGCCTGGTTACAATATGCCGATATAATTTAACCGACTTCAATAAAAAGTAGGTACTCATGTTGATGTGTATGATTTATGTAATATTGTTGAGAATGCGTACCTTATCTATACTTAAAATAAAGCAATAAGAACGAAAAAGTCTGCACAATGAAGATAATTAAATAAAAAAGCTTGGGGTTCTTAAAATAAGCTACAAAACAAGAATGTAACATTATTAATAATCGTTTTTGTTTGTATGTTTGTAGATATAACTACTAGACCGACAGCGATATGGTTTTCACCGTTGGATAGCTTAGGGTTAGACTTGAAAACTGGGGTACCTGATATCTCAATCCGATGAGTAGAAGCTGAGCAATCGATAAAACTATTTATGACGGCTGAAGGATTTTTTATCAAATGTTGGTATACTGGTATTTTAGGTCCTGAAATAGCACATGGAGTACTCTTAAGAAAAGCTAGAGAAATGAAGCCGCGGGCATCAGCTAGTATTCATCAGCGAACAAACAAACATGTCTGTAGGCACATATTTTTAAAATATTAGATTCTTCTTCAATAGCTTATTTTAAGTTCCCTTAGCCCTAGCACAGAATAAATAATAGTACAAGTACAGAAGGCTAACTGAGTAAAGTCATTTAAATAAATAGCGACTCTCGCTACAACGCTATAAAGTGCAATTTAACTCGCACGGCGCTGCGAGCTTTCAATTATATTTACCTAGAAGGCGCTCGCCCACCGCGTGCAGCCTAGAATGCACCCTATCACAACGCGCGAGAACTTCCATTGCTCTAACCGTTTCAGAATCGCTCTGTCCCTTTTTCGCTCGGTAGGGTTGTATTAAGATATGACTAGGTACTTGTACTACTAATTATTCTGTGATATGTTATGACTTAGATATTGTAACAGAATAAATAAGTAATAATGTATTATGTAAAACTTGTACTTATTAGTATAAATTAAAATAGTTCTATTTCTAGTAATATTTTTCGTACATATTGCTTTATTACAACATAGATAAATCAAGTATAGATAGATAAGTAACAAAAGTCTGTCCAAAGAAGATAATTATAAAAATGGTCTATGCGACTTCAAATAAGCTACTAAAAAAGAATACAGCATTTATCATAATATATATTTATCTGTCTGGATGTTTGTTCTCGCATCAGTAGCTGTTACGTGATGCGTAAAAGCTACTTTTTTGACCTATAGAATTGCGATTTTCATATTGGATAGCTTAGGATTTGATTTAAAATCGGGTGTTTTTTGCATATCAAAACAGTAAACTAGAAAAAAGTGAGTGTAGTCAAACTAGATGAAAGTGGTCTCTACATTTTCTATGGAGCCTTCTTTACCAACAGTAAAAGAACCGAGAAAGCGCGGCTACTTATTAAATCTTAATAAATCCCAGTCACGATACATAGAGAAATTAGTACAGTGACCCCTCACTACTTATCTCTGTCTCGCGCATAAAATGAGTATTGCCGTCTCGGTCGCACATAATAACACATTGCAATATGTGCGACCGCGACGGCAATAATCATTTTATGCGCGAGAGACAGAGATAAGTAGTAAGGGGTCACTGTATCGTGACAGGGCTATAGACAGGCATCTGTCAGTCTACCTACTTACGCGAGCTAATAACTTACAGATAGATAGATAGATAGATAGATAGATTAACTCTTTATTGAAACACCACAATACAGAAATATACAATTAATAAACTTAATCTAACAAAAAACATGTTACAATTGCTGAGCCCTGGGGCTACAAATCAGGTGAGGCCGGCCGCCGCGCGCTTGCATTCAGACGTTTACCGTGTCGGTTGTTTGAACTTTCGCTAGTAATGGCGAAACTAACAATAATAACAATTGTTGTGTGAAGGGATGCCTTAGTAGGAAAAAAGACTCAAAGTTTTTTTGTGTCTTTATCACAATAAAGTTATCACAGATCTGTCTACTGAACTGATGACTAAACGGATAAAAAATATGTATAGTAAGTACATATTTATAGGTGTGTTATGTTTTGCCCGCGAATTTGCCAGCGGAGTGCGTTAGTTTGTACCTACCTAGATAGGTACCTACATTGTATTTTTTTGTTTGGCTGTTGACTAGAATGTAAATATGAAGTGGTGGAACTTGTTCCATATTAACGATTTATATTTTCATCAGTCTATGTGCGTGCTAACAAAAAATTACCTACTTACATGCCCGAAAGATTTAAAATTCGCTGCTTAAATTGCGAGTGTTTCTAATCGCAGACAATAATCAAAACTTGTAAATTAAATAAAAAAAGAGTACTTAGGTACTTCAAAACTTATTTTTAATTTAATGAGTCATGTCACGCACATTTTTGCGTTGTATTTTAGAACTACCTACCCTACCTACTTAAGTATTTTAGATTATCGTGTTGTTTACATATAAAATTTGATTCCTTTTTTATTGAATTAGACCCAGTTCAAATAAATTTAACGTTTAACGTTTGATAAGATAGTTTTTAAAAGAATTGTTACGCGTTTCATACATGTTGGATAATTACGAGAGCAACTTGAAAATGTGATTTTTTGTTTGTTGAGATAACTTAACGATTTTGGTGTCGAATAAAAGGTCTACGTCTAAACCCATTTTATCCGTTTAAATCATGTAAATCGGTCCACGTGTTTAGGGGATAATTAAGAATTAGTATAGTGAAAATGTAACAACCAGTTTTTTTACACCACTGCCAAAAAAAGGGGTGTTATTTATGTTTTTGTTCTACGAAAGTGGTATCTAGGTAGCCTAAAGATTGAAGGTTTATTTTCATTTGTTTATTAAAAAAGTCGGACTTTAATATTCATTTTTTATCTACCTAATTGACCGTGTCATCAAACGCATCAAACATAAGATAGATTACGTAGTCAAGTAGGTAGATAGACGATGAATATTATAGTAGCAACGGCAAGTCGACAACCATAGCGCCACAGCTACCGCGTCACTCCGCGCCAGACAGCGACAGAGTTACGCGTTAGAAGAGAGCGGCAACGTTTAGGTGAATATCGTGTTAGGCACTGAGCGCTTATGCGAGCTGAATTACACTTTGTTGCTTAGTAGCAAGAGTCGCTATTTCTATTAATGGTGCAACTTCTGCTACGAGTATTATTTATTCTGTGCTATAGATAAATATGGTGGTTCTAAAGTCTGAGCTTACTTGATCCTGATGCCGATAGATTTCCTGATGGCCTGTGTCAACGCCTCAGTTTTGCTCATCTCCAATGAATAGATTTCGGAACCTGTAATTATGTAACTTTATACTGTGCGGGAGATAAACAGTGTATTTTCCTATATGAAAATACACTGTTTATCTCCCGTGACACTACTGCTTGATACTACCAGTAGTGCTATAGGAATTTTCTCTCCCAATGACACTACAATTCTCAATAGCTGCTTATGCCCATACATTAAAATTGCAGTAGTGTCATAAACAAAATAAACACAATAAAAATAACATTTTTATATTATGTTACTACAATGGACAGCATTATGACTAAAGCCTGTATATTCCAGACAACTTTAGGATGGGGAGGATTATAATTTATTATGTGTTTAATGTAGTAAACTATTTTTAACGAATAAATATTACATAACTTACATTCATATTTTAATATAATTAAATAAATTTGTAAAATAATTAATTTCAGATGGATTTATATTATGCCTGTAGTTTTTTACAATGTGTTCGATAAATTTTCAGGATTACTGAACCGATTTGGATGATTCTTAAACTATCTTTGTTACGATCATTAGAATTACCAATAGAAATGAAATATATCACAGGTATTGTTTTTTTTTTCATTTCTACTTTTTTCGACTCCCAAGAACATGCACAAATATAAAACGCATACTAAATATCTTATTTCTAATGAAAATCGAATGCATTATTTTATTAGGCAGGATAAAGTGTGTCCCATAAAAATTTCACCAATACAGATTCAGAACGAGTTAAAAAAAGTAATGGTTATTTTATCACTACATAGATTTAAAAAAGTACTTACCAGCCATACTAGTGAAAGGTGTGTCAGGCCCCAAAGCCTGCGCCAGACCCATAGCAATGGCCGTTTTGCCAGTTCCTGGCTGACCGGCAAGCAACACTGCTCTGCCGGCTATTTTACCTGTACATGTTGGAGGGTTGGTTTATTTAAATCTGAAAATCATAGTGTACATAGCTCTTCATAGACATATTATGGGGAAAAGTTAAAAAAAGACCTTGTCCTTCTTCAAGATGCACATTACTTCCTTATCAAATTTCATCAAGATCAGTTAAGCAGTTTAGTTATGAAAAGGTAACATACCGAGAGACAGAGTTACATATAAGATATTATTTTGTTTTTAGTATGAAGTGACTTTCAATTCAACATTGTTATTTAAAAAAAAGCCTTTGTCCTCCTTCAAAATGCACATTACTTCCTTGTCAAATTTCATCAAGATCAGTTAAGCAGTTTAGTTATGAAAAGGTAATATACCGAGAGACAGAGTTACATATAAGATATTAGTTTGTTTTTCGTATGAAGTGACTTTCAATTCAACATTGTGATTTAAAAAAAAGCCTTTGTCCTCCTTCAAGATGCACATTACTTCCTTGTCAAATTTCATCACGATGAGTTAAGCCGTTTAGTTATGAAAAGGTAATATACCGAGAGACAGAGTTACATATAAGATATTAGTTTGTTTTTCGTATGAAGTGACTTTCAATTCAACATTGTGATTTAAAAAAAAGCCTTTGTCCTCCTTCAAGATGCACATTACTTCCTTGTCAAATTTCATCACGATGAGTTAAGCCGTTTAGTTATGAAAAGTTAACATACCGAGAGACATAGTTACATCTATGATATTAGTGTGTTCCTCGTATGAAGTGACTTTCAACATTGTGATTTAAAAAATGTCATTGTCCTCCTTCAAGATACACATTACTAGCTTGTCAAATTTCATCAAGTTGAGTTAAGCCGTTTAGTTATGAAAAGTTAACATGCCGAGAGACATAGTTACATCTATGATATTAGTGAGTTCCTCGTATGAAGTGACTTTCAACATTGTGATTTAAAAAAAGTCATTGTCCTCCTTCAAGATGCACATTACTTGCTTGTCAAATTTCATCAAGTTGAGTTAAGCCGTTTAGTTATGAAAAGTTAACATGCCGAGAGACATAGTTACATCTATGATATTAGTGTGTTCCTCGTATGAAGTGACTTTCAACATTGTGATTTAAAAAAAGTCATTGTCCTCCTTCAAGATACACATTACTTGCTTGTCAAATTTCATCAAGTTGAGTTAAGCCGTTTAGTTATGAAAAGTTAACATGCCGAGAGACATAGTTACATCTATGATATTAGTTATTAACTTATAATAAATCAGTAAAACAAAAAAATTATATAGATAATGAAAAAAGAAATGGTCTAGGGCTTAAAAGTAGCTACCGAAAAGTATTTTTTAAATTTGTTTCTGTTAGTTTGTGCATCAAAAGAAAAACGTGTGCTTAAACGTTTTTTCAATTGTTACAACCAATTTTTGTTCCATTTATTGTACATGTAAAAAATATGTTTTTTTCCAGTAAGCAAACATAAACTTAAGGATATGATACTACGCTGTTTCAAAGTTAACGAACCAATCTATAGTTTTCAATTTAAATTTGTATGAAAAGTTTGCATACTTGGTTAAAATATTTATTTCAAAGTCATCTTGTACTTTGATGCAGTTTATGTGTCCGTCAGTGTATTATGTAGACCTGTTACTGAGGACCTGTTATAAAATAATAGTTTAAGTATGTAATATAATAATGTATTCATGGTAAAGGAAAGACTAAAATATATTTTTTAACTAAACCGTGAGGTAGGTAACGCATTACATATGTAGCGGCTATCAGCCCTGGCAGAATGCGTTGCTGACATCGGGACATTATTAGCTAAAGGGGGAAATAGGTATACATAAGGCGGCATTTGGAGCCCGGTCAAAAGAGATTGCGTTCTAAACTCGTGTTATTACTTATTAGTATGTTTGTAGTTCACTAGATACAATGAATCTTAGGGCTAAGTTATAATAGTTACAAAAATGACCAATAGTAGCCAAGTTGTTTAGTAGAGAGAGTTAGAATCCAACAATACAAAGTTTTATGTGCGGTTTCCATCGGTCCGTGCTTCAGAGGCTAAGTTAAGCAGTTGTTCCTGGCTGTTTTTGAGGCTGAGGCCATGCCAGAGGCTCTCGGCAGTCAGAGACTCTCGGCAGCCGGAACACGGACACCGGGGGCCAGCACTAGCACATTTAACACTCGATATTGCACATAACGTGTTACCTCCACGTGCCTTATTCTAATGGGCTCCGCATAGACCTGATGTTTGTTTGTCGTATGAGGTAGTGCTGGCCGCTTTTTTTTTTTTTTTTTTGTTGTTGTTTGTTTATCTGCGATCAGTCTCTAGACTATGAGCAGGTATGGTGTAAGCAGTATATGGCATGTAGGAGGAGTACTCGATTGAGTGTCTCTCCTTTCTTGTGTAACTATCATAGCTCTATGATGTGTTGCCTTTTTAATCTCTTAGGGTAATCGATAGTAGTGGTCAACTGTGTTGCCAGGTGGTTGGGATGTGTACTAAGGCGGTCCTTGTATTTTGCTGAGTATGACTTTATCTCCTCCTTAACCGTGTCTATCTCTAGTTCACTATGCAACTCACTAGTCTTTAAAAACCATGGCGCATTTGACAGACTTCTTAGGATGCAATTTTGTGCTCTCTGTATGATTTCGATATTGGAGTTACAGGCTGATCCCCATAGTTGTATGCCATAAGTCCAGATAGGTTTCAGGACAACCTTGTATATTAGAAGTTTGTTGTCTGTGCTTAGCACTGAGTTTCTTCCGAGTAACCAGTACAAATTTCGGTATCTGATGTTAAGTCTCTTTTTTTTGTAGATGCTTTCTCCAAGTACTAAAAAAAATACTTGAAAAATACTTCGGTGAAATACTTGGGAATGCACCTGGATCGTAGACTACTACGATCCCGTTAAATAAAGTTGTAAGAAATATTACTCCTTTTCTAGGCAGTTGTACTAGAACTTCCTTGGTGATTTCGTCAAATCCAGGTGCTTTTTTGCTGTCTAGTTTTAACAGGTGTCTTACCACTTCTCTAGGGTTTGTTGGCTTTAAGGGAACATCCAATTGGAAATCTTGACTTAGAATGGCGTCAATTTCCGAGTCATCATTATTAATGCCCTTGTTGGGTTTGAAGACATTGGATAGGTGATTTGCAAAGGCGTCTACTCTTTGTTGTGCTGTTCTGGCCTATTCACTACTATCCAGTCTGAGTGGCGGTCGAGTTCTTTTAGGTTGGTTAAATTTGGACGTAGCCTTTCCAAGGGAGTAGTTTGTTGACTTTGTCGCTGTTAGAGATTCTAAATATGAAGTGTTACATTTTGAGTCTTGTGAATAAGAACTCGCAATTCCATCATAGCTCTGTTGAAGGCTTTTTTGTCTTCAACATACCGGCTGCAGTGCCATACTCTCCGAAGTCTTATTTTTTCTTGTATTTTAGACCGTATGTCTGATGGTATATATTTGTGTTTTGGTGAGTTGGCTTGTATATCCGGAGTGCTTGACCAGCTAGTTACTTGTACTAGATTTGTGAATTGTGTAGC
This sequence comes from Alsophila aescularia, assembly GCA_946251855.1. Lineage (NCBI taxonomy): Eukaryota > Metazoa > Arthropoda > Insecta > Lepidoptera > Geometridae > Alsophila > Alsophila aescularia. The sequence goes on from OX276373.1 coordinate 66,868,227, forward strand.
AGCAGCTTCTATGTCATCCGGGGTTTTAAGAGCGATCTGTAGCTCCAGTCTACTATCGATTATTTCTCGAAATGAATCCCAGTCTGTGTTTTTGTTATACAGGTTAGCAGTAGTCTCATCTATACTTATAATAAAACTGTAACGGGTCAAATTCTGTACAATTTTCTGTTTTTTTTTTTGGACCTTTCTCTAGATTCGATACTGAAGGAAAACTGTATTTTTTTCATTTTTGTCTGTCTGTCTGTCTGTCTGTATCTTGGCTAGGCATGACGCCGAAACTACTGAATGAATTTAAATGAAAATTGGTATGACTTGAGTTCATACTACGAGGTAGGATATAGGCTACTTTTCATCCTGAAATATGAAAGGGTTCCCGCAGGATTGGGGTTGAAAGTTATTTCAAAAAACACTTACCACTCTGAAACTACTGGACTACTACTGCCAACTTGAATTTTGATGCAAGTTGGCACAGTCATAGTTTCTAAGATGGGTTAAAATGGAGTATACTTTATATCCCGAAAAAATAAAGAGTTCCTGCGGGATAATGTCCCAAATTCTGTAAATTAAAGATATTTTGTAATTTTTTTAGGGGCCGTTCTATATTCAATACTTAAACCAAAACTGTATATTTTTATTTTTTGTCTTTCTGTCTGTCTGTCCGTCTGTCTGTCTGCACCTTGGAAGTGCATCACGCCAAAAATACTCAATGAATTCAAATGAAATTTGGTATGATTTGAGTTCATACTTCGAGGTAGGACATAGGATACATTTCATCCCGAAAAATTAAAGGGTTCCTGCAGGATAGGCGTTGAAAGTTATTTAAAAGAACACGCACTACGAGTGATATCACGCTGAAACTACTTGACGGATGTTGTTGAAACTTGGCACAGTCATAGTTTATATAATGGGTAAAAATTGAGGATACTTTTTATCACGAAAAATAAAGTGTTCCTTCGGGATGATGTCCAAAATTCTGTAAATTGAAGATATTATGTAATTTTTTTTGGAGGCCGTTCTATATTCAATACTAAAGCCAACACTGTATTTTTTTTATTTTTGTCTGTCTGTCTGTCTGTCTGTACCTTGACAGCGCACCACGCCGAAAATACTTAATGAATTCAAATTAAATTTGGTATGATTTGAGTTAACACTTCGAGGATATATATAACACATTGGATACTTTTCATCCCGAAAAAATTAAGTGTTCCTGCAGGATAGGGGTGGAAAATTATTTAAAAGAACACTTAGCACGCTGAAACTATTGGACGGATGTTGATGCAACTTGGCACAGACATATTTTATAAGATTAAAATTATGGATAGATTTTGTTCCGGAAAATAAAGGGTTCCTGTGCGATATGGGTCCAAATTCTGTACATTAAAGATATAGTGTTTTTTTTTGGAAGTTACTCTATAGTCGATTGTGAAGCCTAAACTGTATGTTTTTCATTTTTGTCTGTATGTCTGTCAGTCAGTATCTTAGCCATGCATCACGCCGCCGGAACTACTGGATGAATTCAAAAGAAATTTGGTATGATTTGAGTTCGTTTTACGAGGTAGGACATAGGATACTTTACATATCGAAAAATTTATGGATTATTATTTAGGGGTTGAAACTTATTTAAAAGAACACGTACCACGCTGAAAGTAATGGACGTGTTTTGATGCAACTTGGCACTGTTTAGCTGTTTTTTAAAAAGTAAAGGGTTTCTGTGGGATTCATATCCCACAGAAACCCTTTACTTTTTCGGGATAAAACCATGTCCAACGTTATGAAAATATTTAAGTAATAAAAAATATTTATTGGCTGGTTTTCTATATTCGATACTGAAGCCAAAATGTTTTACTTTTTAATTTTGTCTGTCCGTATCTGCACCGCACATCGCACCCAAACTACTAAATAAATTCAAATAAAAATAATGCTCTTGGGTGCTTAAAAAATGTATTGAACAATATATTTTTTGTTAATCGTGTCTTTCTGTCTGTTTGTTTGTTCACGCATCACGTAAAAACTACTAGACCGATTTCAATGCGGTTTTCATTGTTAGATAGCTTAGGGTTTGATTTAAATCTCATGTAATTGGTATCTCAATCCAGTCAGTTAGAAGCCGAGCAATTGATAAAGTATTTTTGACGGCTGAAGAAAGATAGTTCAAATGTTGGTATATGGGTCCTGGAATAGCACATTATGTTACTTTGAACCTAAAGAAAAGAGCACGCGTGCGAAGCCGCGGGTACAGCTAATCTATACTATAATAAAACTGTAACTGGGCTAAATCTGTACATTAAATATTTTTTGAAAATTTTGATTGAGATAAACTTCAAAATCGATATAGAGTGCAAAAAGGTTATTCTTTTATTTTTTGTCTGTCTGTCTGTCTGTCTGTCTCTTTGAACACGCATCACGCTGAAACTACCCGATGGATTTTGATGTAACTTGGCACAATCATAGTTGATGTACTGGATTAACATTTAGGATACTTTTTATCCCGGAAAAATCAACGGTTCCCGCAGGATAGGGGTAGAAAGTTATTTAAAATAACACGTATCAAGCTAAAACTACTGGACGGATTTTGATGTAACTTGGCACAGTCAAAGTTTATATAATGTGTTAAAATGTTGAATACTTTTTCTCCCGAAAAATTAAAAGGTTCCTGCAGCCTATGGGTCCAAAGTTGTGTTAAATTTAAAGTGATCATACATCCGTTTACGACTAGACTGGTACCGAATTTCGTCATTCTGCTACGAGGCTCACTGGCCCAGTTGGACAGATGCATGGGTGCGTAATCCAGACGTACGTGGATCGAAATCACGCGCTGTAGTAATGTTTTGCTCCATAATTAAAAGATTTTTACATTATTTATGCGTTATTTTTTACATTTTCCTTGATATCTATCTATACTATAATAAAACTGTAACTGGGATAAATCTATACAAAACATATTTTATGAAAATTTTAATTGAGATGAACTCCAAAATCGATTGTTTCTTCCATTGAGATATTATAATGTACTACCTACGTACCTACATAATTATATAGTTACTAGCTGCGCCCCGCAGCTTCGCCCGCGGTCAATCTTTGCCACACCCACCACATTAGAAAATACATTTTAAAAATCCCTCCTTTTTGCATCCCTTGGGTGTCACTTTGATACCTGCTACTTTGACACCTGTCACTTTGACACCTGTCACTTTGACACTTATCATTTTGAAAACTCCTTCAAAGCTTCCATTTTCATTGGCGAAATTTCTAGTAGGCCAGTGCCTCTGCAGAAACCATCTAATAAAAAAGAAGATGATGAAGAAGCTTCCATTTTCTTCCTTATTTTGGTTCCATACTCCTCCCCCTGGCCCGTCCCCTTTAAAATCTCTACCAACAACCCTCAAATTCCACCCCCGCCATGTCACTTTGATAAAGAATTTGCAAAAATATATTAATGGTGATAAAACTTCTTAAGTGTTTCTGCTCTCCTGGTACTTTGAAATACTTTTTTTTTAAATATAATCACATTATTTAACGTTCATCGGGAGGTATCATCATTATCATCAGCCCGTGTCAGTCCACTACTGAACAAATAGGCCTCTCTCAAAGCACGCCACTGAGCCCGATCTTCGGCTACTATACTCTCGAGGAGATACACAAGGATGGGTTTTCTTAAGATATACTCACTTCTAATAACTTTATTTGACAATGTCATATCTCCAACTTCTTAAGTGTTTCTGCTCTCCTGGTACTTAGAAATATTTTTTCTTCTTTTTTTTTCAAGTTCTTATGAAAACGATAGTTATTTTTTTTTCCCTATTTCTTGATCAAAAGTAGCCTATGTGTTGTTAATCCAGGATATAAGCTATCCTGCTACCAAATTTCATCCAAATACGTCCAGCAGTTCGAGCGTGAAGGAGTAACAAACATCCATCCATCCATCCATCCATACTTACAAACTTTCGCGTTTATAATATTAGTAGGTTTTTGTATCTCAAACTTCTGAAGTGTTTCTGCTCTCCTGGTAATTAGAAATACTTTTTTTAATATAATCACCCGATCTATCTATAATGTTCATATACTTTACTTTTAATAACTTTTTTTGTCAATTTTGTATCTCCAACTTCTTAAGTGCTTATGCTCTCCTGGTACTAAGAACTTTTTTTTATTTTTTTTTTCTATTGTGTCAAGTCTTAAAAGAAAACGATAATATTTTTTCTCCTATTTCAGAGTAAGAAGTAGCCAATGTGTTAATCCAGGGTATAAGCTACCTCTATACCAATTTCATTTAAATCCGTTCAGTAGTTTTTGCGTGAAAGAGTACCTAACAAACATCCATCAATCCATCCATCCATCCATCCATCCATACTTACAAACTTTCGCGTTTATAATATTAGTAGGATTTTGTTTCTCCAATTCTTAAGTGTTATGCTCTCCTGGTACTTAGAATTTCATTTTTTGTTTTTGTTTTTTTCAAATCTTAAAGAAAACTATACTACTTTTTTCCCCTATTTCGGGATCAAAAGTAGCCTATGTGTTAGCTTAGTTAATCCAGGATATAAGCTATCGTGGTACCAAATTTCATCCAAATCCTTTCAGCTGTTCGAGCGTGAATGAGCAACAGTGTGACTTAAGTTTTTCTGCTCTCCTGGTACTTAGAAATACATTTATAAAAATAATTATACTATTTTTGAAATACTTTTATTTAAATATAATCACACTATTTAATGTTCATGGGGAGGTATACTCACTTTTAATAACTTTATTTGTCAATGTATATCCAACTTCAGGTGTTTCTTTTCTTCTGGTACTTAGAAATATTTTTTAAATATAATCACAATATTTAATGTTCACGGGGAAAGGTATACTCACTTTAAATAACTTTATTTTTCAATATTATGTCTCCAACATCTTAAGTGTTTCTGTTCTCTGGTACTCAGAAATACTTTTTTAATATAATCACACCATTTAATGTTCATGGGTTTCATATATGAGTATACTTTTAATAACTTTATTTGTCAATTTTGTATCTCCAACTTCTTAAGTGCTTATGCTCTCCTGGTACATATAAATATATTTTTTAATAATTTTTTTCTTTGTTTTTGAAGTCTAAAGAAAACGATAATATTTTTTTCTCCTATTTCGGGATAAAAAATAGCCTATGTGTTAATCCAGGATATAAGCTATCCTGGTACCAAATTTTATCCAAATCCGTCCAGCCGTTCGAGCGTGAAGGGGCAACACACACACACACACACACACTTTATTTTTTTCAAATCAATCCTCATATCGTGTTGAAAAAGCTCAAAAAGTAGGTAGGTAGGGTAGGTAATTATTAAGAGCCAGTTAAAGTGCCAGTAAAGTACGTCGTTCTGTGAAACATCATAAAAAAATAATTTATACTAAGAACACAATGTTTCGTTGCATTAAAATTTGTTCGTATGGACCTCATAATAATGACTTATCCTTGATGCCCCATCCAATTTACCTCACCACCTTAATTACTCTCTAATCTGTGCCACCTTACCTTCGGAGATAATTTTCTCTACTCAATAACAAGACGTTCATGATAACAAGTTACTTCGTTTAAACTAGATGGCGTTGTCTACCCTTAAAACACGCAAGCGGTTTGTTACGAAGTGGTTTGAATGTTGAATGAACTCGAACAACACGTTTTCTTCTTTTTTTTACTTTATGGTCCCTAAAGGCTCTTAAAACGTTTTTAGATATTTTTTGTGTTTTTTGATAGAATAAGTCGACTTCAGTTGTTCGAGCGACGGAGGCCTAATGGTTCTATAGTACAATTTAGAATCCAACGATACCGGGTTCAAAACCTAGGCTCCCGCACCAATGACTTTTCGAAGTTATGTGCGGTTTTCCATCGCTCCGTGCTTCGGAGTTAATAGCAGTCGTTAAGCCATGTCAGAGGCCCTCGGGCGGCATGACAAACTCTGACATCAGAGGCCAGCACTACCTCATACGACAAACAAACAAACAGTTGTAAAACGCGCAGCGAAATTAAGCGAATTATTTATAGTAAAATAGTAATTTATTAATTAAAAAAATAAATTTAACTCATTCATGTCATGAATCTTTCATTATAAAAACCAGGGTTCAAAATACTTTCAAGTGCTTTGTAAACCGAAGCCTTGAAAGTAGAAAATACTTGCATAGGAAATTGATCTTCGTGTCCATATAAATAAGGAGCACAATCGTGTTTGCGAAAAAAGTACTTGGAAGCGTGGAATTGAAAGTAAAAAATACTTGCATAGGAAATTGACCCGTGCGCTTATGTAAATAAAGAGCACAATTGCGTTTGCTTAAAAAAAAACTGGTTGAGTAAATACCCACCTTCCCTAATTCCACGCAGGTGGCGTGGAATTGGCGTGAGTAGTCATACAGAATCCAGGCCCTGCTCTCAAGCCCTTGCGACTGATTTAAAAACTGGGGTACTTGGTATCTTAGGCCTTGCACGCACTGCCTTGCAGTGGAACGCGGTGCGTTTATTCTAGCGTTTATTTCACATTGTATTATATGCGTTTATTTCATATTTTATTATATGCGTTCATTTCATTGCAATACGTGCACTTCAATGAAGTGTCATAGAAGTGAAAGTGTGTTATAACGCATATTCTGTGAAGTACGGAAAGTACGGAGTGCCGTACTTCACAGAATATGCGTTATAAAAAGGCAAGGCAGTGCCTTATTCCGATGATTAGATGCCGAGCAAAAAACTATTTGACGGCTGAACGAATTTTTAAGAGATGTAGTATAATATTGTACTTTGTAGGTTTGGTCCTGGTCCTCCTGGTCCTCTGGACCAAACCTACAACTGGTCTGGTGGTGGTTTGGCTTTTGGTCCTGGAATAAAACGTGTGGGCTACTTTTAAATGAAATGACCACGCGTGCAAAGCCGCGGGCACAGCTAGTATTGTAATAAAGTTGTGCTTGTAGTCAGTAGTACCGGAGTATTATTTGACTATCCATCCAAGCATGGATAAGTAATGAAAGCATACTGTGACATTCCCTTAGATATGAAGAAATCTATTACGTCAGGTAGTTTGTTACTATCAGTAGGCCAGTGTGTCGGCTCTGCAGTCGATAATGTTGTCAAACTGTTGTTATCAATGGACTGTTTTAGTTGTCTTCCTCTTGTGGTTATTAGTCTTGAGCCCCACTGAAGATGTTTTGAATTCCATTCTTCACCGGCGACAAATCTGGGATCCAATGTTTTAAAGTAGTGTGACAGTTGTTCTTCTTTGATTTTATGTTTTGGTGGGCAGTAGACTGCAGAAACATTAAAGGTTGCCGCTTTTCCTTCAACCGCGATTGTCGTTGCCTGTAAATGATCAGTTTGATAAGTGGCAAGTTCATAATGCTTTACTGAAGATCTCACAATTACAGCTGCTCCTCCATGAGCTGTTCCATCAGCATTATTGGTGTTGTAGATTGTATTTTTTTTAATGTTAACTAAGCTCCTGCTTGTGAAGTGGGTTTCCGAAATAAGGAGAATATCTAGTCTGTGAAGATCTAATAACATTTTGACTTCATGTACATTTGGAGCCAAACCGTTTATATTCCATGTAGACTTTTCGATGAGTTTAATAATGAGGCCCATTAGTTTGCTCATTTGGTTGAAAAGCATTTCCATTTTTTCGAGATGTTTCGTCATTAAGTCTTGTATGACTTGGGTTGGCGTGAAGTAGTCTTCTTGTGTCGATTGTTGTCGCTGGGGCTCAAAGGGTACCCTTGTGTTGTGAGTGTGCTCTTTTCTTAGTTCTATTCTTTGTGATTTTGATACAGCTACGTCCAGTCTGTTGGATCGCTGCTGCCTTTGTGTTTTTGTTATTTCAGAATAACTTTGCTGTCTATTGGGTGATTGCCCAGTGGTAGCGAGGTATTCGTCTAGATTGTTTGGTTCTTTATTTTGTCTCATTGTGCTGCGAGATTGATTATTTCCAGTTTCTGTCTTTGTTTTAGATTATTTTTTTTCTGATTGTTTCCCTAGCATGGGTTTCTCTGATGTTGGCTTATTTTGTTTTAACTCCAGGCTAGGAAAATCCGGCCTTCTGTAATTGTTATAATAATATGTATTACGTTTGTTTTTCCTATTTAGTATCTCTAGGTAAACTTTGCATCCTTTATAGTTAGCTGGGTGTTCAACTAAGCACAAAGCACATTTTGCTGGAGCACTGCGATCTTTCTTTTTGCATTCGCTAGTTTTGTGTTGTCCTGCACACTTCACACATCGGTCTGGTCTCATGCAGTTATTTTTGGAGTTGCCATATTGCTGGCATTTATTGCACTGCACTATGGTATTCCTTTTTTTGGGGTCTTCTATGATGACTGCTGTATTATACTTGATGCTTTTAACTGCTTTGTTATCTAGGCTTCGCTCAAGGTTTACAAAGAATGTGGATTTTGGTATCTTATCCGGACCTGCTCTGGCATTTACTATTTCTCCTCGCACCTTGTTGTCGCAAGTTGTGTTTGGAGGGTCCACTATTCCATATAGTCAGAGTATCAAAAATTTAGGTCTAATTATAGACCAGAGCCTTACTTGGATTCCTCAGATGGAAACCGTCAGTCGAAAGCTATTTGCTTCTGCAGGTTCCCTCAGAAGACTCCGAAATTTTTTGCCCACTGCCACTAAAATTGCTCTTGCGCAGTCACTTCTGCTCCCAATCTTAGACTATGCCGATGCCTGCTATCTAGATCTTACTGAGGACCAGCTAAACAAACTTGAGCGTCTTCAAAACTTCTGCATTCGATTTATATTTGGTTTGCGCAAATATGATCATGTCTCTGAATTTCGCACTAAGCTCAAGTGGCTTCCAATACGCCTCCGCCGGAATGCTCATATACTCTCTATTCTTTATACAGTTTTGTTTAATCCCTCCTCCCCGCGATATCTTATGGAACGTTTTAATTTCCTGTCTGATTCTAACAAGTTGTCACTCAGGTCATCAGAAAATTTAGCTTTGTTGATCCCTCTACATAGAAGCTCTTTTTATGGCAGTTCATTTACCATCCAAGCAGTTCGCCTATGGAACGCTCTGCCAGTTACTATAAGGCGAGCCCAGTCACTCCCTGTTTTTAAACTTCAAGTAAAGAAGTTTTATCTCTCTAATTAATATCACTTCTTGCTATTTTGTTGTTATTCTGTTGTGGTTTCACTGTATATTATTTTTATTATGTTTGTATATATTTTGTAAATGTATATGTAGTAAATGTAATTTATTATAATGTATATACTATGTATATGGATATATATTTATATATGTGTATATATATATATATATATATATATATATATATACTGTACTATATATTTACATATTTATGTGTAGGTATATTGGAATATATGTGTATATATGTTTATTCATTGTATTCAGTTTTTATTATTTATTTGTTAGATTATAATGCACCACCGTCTTTGCCGTATATTAATTCCTTTCCATCCAAAGGTTGTCTGGAAGAGATCGCTTTTTAGCGATAAGACCGCCCATTGTCCCATTTATTTTGTATAAATGTTTTAGTTATTATTGTATTTTTTGTTCTATGTGGTGTACAATAAAGAGTTATCTATCTATCTATCTATCTATCTTGTTGCCTGATTTTTCAATTTCCTCAATGATGGTCTCATGTGATGTGGAATGGTGGAGGTTTCTAATGACTATCCTGTAGCATCTATCTTATTTACTTGTAAGGGTGTGTCCTATGAGTCCCATTTCTCTCACAGTGGACATCAGTTTTTTGTATGCGTCAGCAGTAGTGCAGTTGACTCTAAGCTGACTTTTTGTGATTAGTTTTAAGATATACTCTTTCTTTTCTAGCACTGTCTCTATTGCCTCGGTAAGTTTATTCACATCTTCTATTTCATAAAGAATGAGCGGTGGTGGTTTACTTAATTTGATCTGTTTTAGATTGTCACCTGATGAATCAGTAGGTAGTATTGAAAATCGATTACTTGTCTCGGTGCCTATTTGTGTTGGTGAGTCTGAAATTCTTTTACACTTGTTGGTTCTTATTGTTGGATTTTTTTGCCAGTCTGGCTTTTTACCGGTAAACAGTGTAGCTGGTTGCTGTGACCTCGGAGTACAGTCCATGTCTTCCTGTTCGGAATCAGCGCTGGGAACTACATTTGCAGGATAGGTTTTTGATGGCATGCTAGATATGGAGTTGCTGCGCGGTCGTGTAATGAACATACGTTACCGCTGGTACCCTCCTGGGGTAATATCTTTTGTTTTGCTTCCATGGTTTATATAAAAAAAAACATCGGGGTTGTTTTCCCCTAGCCAGATATTCGCTTATAGCGCCGAAGACTCGCTTTTGCCCTTCACATTAGCTGTCATGGTCCAGAGGTGTAAATTTTGGGAGCTCCAATTAGACTTTGACATTTCCCAGGGGGAACGACCCACGGGTGGTAGTGGGTCCATTACTAAATAGCAACGGCTTCCTAATAATGGCGGGGACGTGGTGTGAATAGGACTGGCCAGTGTGCGCCTATATAGTCTAGCTCCACCTAGACGTACGCAATCGGCTTTTCTCAGCTTTTTGTAGAGGAGTGTTCTCTGGCAAGAACACCCTCACCGAGACAAACACTGACTTCCCCCCCTGATGTCAGAGTTTGACAAGCTTCTCTTGCGGAATAAGTATTGTATATGCGAGAAATCCTGGGCCCGTAACAGTAACAGCACTAAGAATAGCAATTTCACAAGAATGGGACCTATTCCGCAAGAGAAGACCTGTTTTTTTCCAAACATTCTCAATCGGATTAAGGTCCGCGCTGCTTGCTGGCCAATTCGTGGTACGTATCCCAACCTCTTTGCAATATTTTCGAACTTGTGCAACGGCGTGCGGTCGGGCATTACCTTGCATTAGAGTAAAATTTTTGCCTATAAATCTCATGTAAGGTATCACATGATCTCCTAAAATCTCTGTTATGTAGAGATGTGCCTTCAAACTTCCTCTGTTACTGTTTTGACGATTCATGTCAATGAACACAAGTTCCGATCGCCCTTACATCGATATGTCCAGACCATACATGAACAGCCTCCATAAGGAACATGGTCCTCAATGCAACTTTGAGCATATCTCTCCCCACGTCGACGATACTCTTCTGCAATCATCTGCACCATATAAACATGTCCTACACTCATCGGTGAATAACATAGAGGCTAATTGCTCTTCAGACCAATTTAGGTGTGCATGCGCAAATCTTAAGCAAGCTTGGACCATTTGCTGGTCTAAAAGGGGTGATATCCCCTTACTTTAGCCTCCTTCTTGTTGTTTGTGCAATCACGTTTACTCCACACACTTCAATCAGTTCTGTGTTGATGTGAGTAAATGATTTCGCAAGGAAGTTGACACAATAAATCGGTCATCAGACAGGTGGTTACTTGAGTTCTGCCAGTACCACGTCTCCTTTTGTAAGAACTTGTCTCTACAAACCTTCTGTACACTCTAGAAACGGTAGACTGGTTTAAATTTAAATTTCTAGCAATCATTTGTTAATCCAAGCCTTGCCACACCAATGCCACAATTTGAGCGGCTTGTTCGGATGAAGTATACATATTATTGTACCAAAATTCTTGTTGAGTTAAAAAGTCTATCTATAGTCTGGGCCAGAAAGATTGGCAATAAAGTGCATTGAAAAAAAAACAAATAAACACATTTGATTTGTTTATTTGTATAATTTGATAATCTCTATACAGTAGTCTGTGATTTTTACAAAAATGGTGTATATCACGCTAGTGTTTTAACTAATCATCTCATTTATTTGTACCTAATTTTTAAATAAACTTCAAATAAATAAATTTGTTCAGGACTCTCGCGTTGGTGTAGGGTTCTAGTTGTTCAGGACTCTCGCGTTGGTGTAGGGTTCTAGTTGTTCAGGACTCTCGCGTTGGTGTAGGGTTCTAGTTGTTCAGGACTCTCGCGTTGGTGTAGGGTTCTAGTTGTTCAGGACTCTCGCGTTGGTGTAGGGTTCTAGTTGTTCAGGACTCTCGCGTTGGTGTAGGGTTCTAGTTGTTCAGGACTCTCGCGTTGGTGTAGGGTTCTAGTTGTTCAGGACTCTCGCGTTGGTGTAGGGTTCTAGTTGAGAGAAGGTGATGTTGGAGTGAAGATAAAACATGGAGTTTAGATTACACAAACATGAAATGTTTATTCTTCTTATTAACTAGGCTTAGGCGTAGATACTTTAGCCCTATTCTATGACGCGGTTGCAAATTTGAGCTTTTGGAGCCTTCACTACTGTTCACTATATGAAGCTTCTGAGGGGATTCAGTTCTGCTAGGTGGTTCTGCTTGTTCCTTAGTAGTTGTCCTGTTCAAGGCGGTCTTGGTACTGAATACATTCTCGAGACAATCCTGCCTATTTATAGTTTTTTTTTGACACAACAAGTTCGGCTCTCTCTTTGGCTGAATAACTTCTGCGTGGGTATTTCTATTGTTCTCAAATATAAAAAAACACCATCCTAGGTGGGATCCTTACCAAGGAGCGAGCTTTTCTTTTATTGCCCTGGCTACGGGTGCGAATTGATTATCCGATTATTGGTACTGCTCTAGCACTTTTTAATACAGTTTTGATACAGCTTTTTTGAGAGGTAGGTGAGGATACTCACTGAGGATTCATGTTTCCAGTCGTACCTACGAGCGTTGGTTCTCACACTTTTACGGATAGAGTAACGTTCTACGTGTATAAACGTAATATCCACGTTTTATAGAGCAGTTCGATCATGACGTAATTCGTGTGTTAGTTACATCACACGTAGATTTCAGGCTGAACTGATCTATGCCTATATTGTGCGCTATGAGACTACGGGCGTTTTTATCCCTTACGTAGTCCTATGTTTAACATATTAGCCCTAAAGTGTACGAATTAACTATGTGTGCTTGTACTCCACACGTAGTTTACCCTAGACTCTACCAGGGTTCCTGAATAGTTGGTAAATAAAGCCTATCCTATTCTTTTGTAAATTCTTAAGTACTAGGCCTTTAAAGAAACGCATTATTTATCAGTCTTACATACTAGGGATACATAAGGTCCTATTTACCAATGTGTACCTACCTATGTACTTATGTTTATATAACTTTTGCACCCTTAATTTTTGTTGTTATTGTTATTTGTGAAAAAAGGAAACATTGGTGACAATATGGACATTAGGAACAAGCCGGTTCGTCTAGCAAGCGGTCACATCGTCGTTGAATTATATGTGCATAATAATATAAATTAACGTTAAGGTGCCAAAAGTTCTGAGAAATACAGCTGCATATATTCATTAAAAAAAATACAATTATTTTTCTCAAATTTCCATTAAAAAAACCTGTTTCCTTTAAATATAATATTGTATAATAATTATTATTTACAGGTACCTCTTCTGGTTCTCCTCTCTTATCTCCGGTAAAAAAAGAAACCTATTTCTCTATCGGTTGGGGAACAAGAGATTATCATAAATACATACAAAAAAATGCTGGATAAAACTTCTGAGATCTGAGGAGTGAGCAAGATAACTTTCTATCGCATCTTAGTGTAGTGATACTCATGCGGCATTAGAAAAAGAAATTATCCAAAAAACAGGAAATAGATAATTTTCAAGTTGGACAGTTTTATATATTTATTTAATGATTTATAAGCAAAGGCTTGTTGTTCTTACAGCAACGCCAAGGCGCACAACAAGCCAATACTTTTGAAAAATTGGCCATAAGGACTAAAGTGCATCAGTTTTTCCTTGCAGGAGAACTACCAACTCTGAATAAAATTTTACAATGTATAAATTATTATGACCAATTACATAACCTGAGTAAGATAACACTGAGACGCTTGTTGCGCCACTTAAAATTCAAATTTGTTAAGCGAAGCACAAAAAGTGTCTTAATAGATCGCCCAGAGATAGTTGAGTGGCATACCACATACTTAGGAGAAGTCCAAAGATTAAGAAAAAATGCATGGAAATGATGCTACTATAGACAGATTCATAATTACCACTTAAAATTCAAATATGTTAAGCGAAGCAGAAAAAGTGTCTCAATAGATTGCCCCAGAGATAGTTGAGTGGCATACCAAATACTTAGGAGAAGTCCAAAGATTAAGAAAAAATGTATGGAATTGATGCTACTAATGACAGATTCATAATTACCACTTAATATTCAAATATGTTAAGCGAATCAGAAAAAGTGTCTCAATAGATTGCCCAGAGATAGTTGAGTGGCATACCAAATACTTAGAAGTCCAAAGATTAAGAAAAAATGCATGGAATTGATGATACTATAGACAGATTCATAATTATCACTTAAAATTCAAATATGTTAAGCGAAGCAGAAAAAGTGTCTCAATAGATTGCCCAGAGATAGTTGAGTGGCATACCAAATACTTAGGAGAAGTCCAAAGATTAAGAAAAAATGCATAGAATTGATGCTACTATAGACAGATCCACACACAGCAAAGAATTAAGTGGACACAATGAATGACAATAAATATGTTTTTTAAAAATAATTGTTATTGAATTATAGTTTTGTTGTTTGTAAGAAGTATATTTATATGGTCTTAGGTAACGAGACGAGTAAGGTTCATGATGGTGCTGTGATGCCCAAAACTTTAAGTAACAAAGTCCTGTGCATCACTTCACAGGTGCATTACTTTGATACTTTTGTCTACAGTACCCTTCAATCGGAACATAGGAATAATGTTTACATACTACACAATTAACATAGGTACTAATGCTTGGCGGCAGACTATTTGATATTCTGGTGGTACCTACCTACTCGACCTCCTGAGAAAGTAAAATAAAACTAATATAATTCCTGTCATAAAAGGTTTGTCACCGATGTTTGAAAGGTCAATGCACTTTACTGCCAATCTTTCTGGCGTAGACTATAACAATTCTATTGGTAACAATTCAATTAGCAAAATGAAAAAGAAACAAAAACTATCAATTTAAAACTTTATCCATAAGACACGCAAATCTGAGAATATGTGTAAATTTTCTTTTCCCGGCTATAATAATTTGTTTTACAGCAGTTTCATTTTTTTATTATTATTTTTATGCGGGGGGGGGGGGGGACTTCTATTTTTCGGGTAACTCGTGCGTACGCTCGACGACGACGTGAGCGATTTTGAGAGATCGCGCATAATGAGCTCAAGCGTACTGAGTGCAATGCACCCCTTGATTTATGATTCTTGGTTATAATCTGGGCTAAACTGTAGTATCTATACCGTCGATTTTGGGGTGGGGGAGGGGTGGACGGGGGGTGGTAGGAATCCCCCCACATGAATTAAAAGTTACGCAGCCCCTCCCCCTTTTTTTTTCCTACCTTACTCGTGTTTGATCGGCGTTTTTTTTTTTAAAGAAAGATAATATTAAAAGAAGTCTTTACGTAAAGTTTTAACTTGCGCACACATATGGTTTACGAAATATATTTTTTAAAAAATCGAAATATTAATGTAATATTTTGTCAATTCCTACCACAGACTATATGTTTAGTCAAAGGTATACATACCTCCAAGTCCAAGTAGAGACAGCCAGAGACGATATCGAAACGGTGGTTTCCACTAAAACCATCGCGGACTGGTTCTCTTACTGCCGGGAGGCAATCATTGTATGTGAACTTGAACACCAAGATGGACAAGGCAAGATCGGTGGTCCAGGAAAGATTGTACAATTGGATGAATCAAAGTTTGGGAAAAGAAAGTATAACAGAGGAAGACACATCGAAGGCCACTGGGTGTTGGGCATGATTGAAAATGGCAGTGATGATCTAAGGCTGGAAGTGTGTCCTGACAATGATAGATCTGCTGCGATATTGGTGCCACTGATACAGAAGCATGTTGAGGAGGGCACTGAAATCTATACCGATTTCTGGAGAGCATATGACTGCCTTACTGAACATACCCATGTTCAGTAAGGCATATCCAAAAAAAAAGTAAACCACAGTGACCCCAAAAAAAGATTTGTGGCACCAGATGGGACACACACACAGCCACTGGCGAAATTTAGTTTAAGTTTTAGTTTAAAAGTTTTATTTAATCGAGACCAATATAAAGGAAACTTCACGGACTGGCTAATTGAGTATTCATGGAGAAGAACAATAAGAATATTGCACAAAGATGCTGTTCGATCTTTGCAAGCTAGATGGAGGGTAGTTTGGAATAAACTTCATCAATGTCTGTTAATGCGACTCGAGCCAAGAGCACGTTGCTCTTCATCCTGCCGAATCCTTGACGGATATTGTCGTGTGGACCAGTGGAACCACCCTAGGCCGTAGCAAAGGGTGCTGGAAGTGTTTGAAGTGATAAGGACACCGTGAAACCGACTGCGCAGTCCTGCCGAGCTTGGCTGCGACGGATGCTCTGCTGCCCTAGGCGGGCGTGGATAAAAGGTTGGTGGAGTCACCTTATTACTCTCTTAAGGCTTGCAGGGATAGTCACATCAGTTCCTCACCTTGTTCACATTACGCACCTCATACAGTCCACTTTTTAAAAATACCTCCCCCCGAGACTGTGCGTGAATCGTACAATCTTTTGTGGTTATTCGTAGCCGGATTAGCTAGCTGTACCTACAATCTTTTTTGGTACTAACGGATTAACTACATAAACAATTCTTAATCACTTTGTGAAGTGTTCATCACCTCCCCTTCGAATTCGTAATTCGTAGGAGACACGATCTGTACCTATAATAATTCTGTCCGTGTCAGATCACCCTTTTCGTAATTATCGCTGCGGTGTGATTACAATTGTTAAGACATTCTTAACATACCTAACTTCATATTTTGGCCGTGCCAATTACCTCTAATTATTCACACAATTTACCTTTTAACCTAAATTCATTCGTGTAGACGTTCTATACAACCCTTCATAAACTTAGCTTAATTCTGGCTGGTACATATTTATTTATACATAACACACACATAAACTTGTTAAGCAAGTATTTATCTATGTATAGTGTAATTTATTTGCATTCCATTTAACAATATTTAGTGAAAATATACACATATTATATTTTGTCAACCGCCACGTGTGTCGTTTTTCAAAATGGCACCGCCTACTAAAAGTAAACCAAAAATTGAAATGTCTATAGAATTAAACGTGTTAATTCATCGTAAACAACGCATGTTTCAACAAATGCAAATAGTTTATGATATGTCCCTTGACTTATGAAATCCCGAAACTCAGCGATTGTTTTTAATTCCCGTATCTGAGATTAATGAAGTTCATTTGAAAAGATAATCTTTGAAATATTTGAAAAAGAGCTTGAAGCTGATTCAAATTCATCAATTAGAAGTCATGAATTACAAAGTTTTGATGATCTTTATTTCCGAGTAAAAATATGTGCATCCAATTATAACCCGGGCCCTCAAGTGAATAAGAGCGAAAATCGTTCGCACTCTGTGGAGTCCAGACCTCGTTTGCCTAAACTCGAGTTATTTGTTTTCGATTCCAATATTGAGAATTTCAACACCTTTTATTAGACATTCTGTTCTTTGGTTCATGATCAAAAACATATTCCGAAGATAGATAAGTTTCACTACCTATTGTCGTGCACAAAGGGTTCCGCATTAAACATTGTAAAAAGTGTTCCGATCTCCGCCAACAATTACGATATAGTCTGGTAACCTACGTGCTTGATTGATAAATATCAACTGTTGGTAGGTAGGTATTTGGATAAAATGTTGAACTTTTGTCCGCTTAACAAAGAGTCTTCTACTCATTTAAATATGTTTATTGAGAACTTTGAGCATTCATACAAAGCGATCCAAGCACTTAACATTGAGAACTTGAGTAGTTACGTAATGTGTCATATTGCGTTGAGATCGTTGGATCCGCTAACAAGGAAATGTTTTGAACAAAATTTATATCAAAAATCTATACCTACATTCGATGTCATTTGTTCATAATCACTCAACTCGTGTCATTTGTTCATAATCAGATAAAAGTTCTAGATCATTCTGCGTTATATTTTACCTCGAATGTGCAACCTAATAAACGTCAAAAAGGTGATACTAAGCAAATTAATTTGAAAAATTACTCGCATGCCTCTTCTTAATGTTCTTATAAAGTCATGTGTGTACATTGTGGAGAAGATCATATGATTTTCCGTTGTGATCAATTTCGTAAATTGTCAAACGCTCAACGCATTAGCCGTGCTAATGATTTAAAGTTGTGCCATAATTGTCTAAAACAAAACCATATTGCAAAGACGTGTAAAAGCAACTTTAAATGCCTAATTTGCAAATTACCCCATCATGTATTGTTGCACCGTGAATTTAGCGTCAATAATAACAACAAACTGGTGATAAGAGAAATTCCAGTTTCACCTGCACCTATACCGGTTCCAAGTTAGATTCCAGTTGCGCCTGCGCCTGTGCCGTGCAAGGTAGATGCGGCTGCTGTTATCAACACTTGTCATGTGACATCGACGCATACCTCTAACTATGCAGTTATACTAGGAACTGCAGTTGTGCACGTATTAGATTCGTTTAATACCTACCAAGCTTGCCGCGTGCTTATCGACTCCGGCGCAGAATCAAGTTTTATTTCGATGGATTGTTTTCAACGTTTGCTAATAAGTGTCCGTATAATATTTTCGGACTCGGTGGCGAATACGTAAAGAATTACGGAATGGTTTCTTGTGCCATTAAACCACGTCATGGTTCTACACCTACTTTTAATATCGATGCGGTTATTTTACCTAAAATTACCTCTGATTTGCCGACCGTCAACTCTGATCAACCACCTTATCAGGAATGGGTATTCCTGATAAGGTGGTTGATGAATATAAAAGTCTGCAATTAGCTGACCCGTGTTTTGATAAAAAAACTCCGGTTGATATAATTTTATCCGGTGATATGTTTCCGTACATTTATGACGGGAAGAAGTTTATCGTTAATAGTGATGTACCAGTCGCGTTAGGAAGTGTGTTTGGTTTCGTCATAGCCGGAAGATTAGAGATGAATTCTTCTAGCAATCCCAATGTTGTACCGTGTGCAACTTCGTTAGTGTACACTATCGAAAGTACATATTTGAATGAAACTCTCAAACGGTTTTGGGAGTTGGAAGCTTTGCCGTGCGAAGTTTCAATCGATCCGTTAGACGAGTTAGCGGAAAAAATATACGTAGAAAAACATTATCGCGATGAAAGCGGCCGTTATGTTTCTCCGATTTTAATGAACCCTGACCATGAACCTCTCGGTGATTCTTTTGATGTGGCATTAAATCGACTCAAGCAGGTTGAACGCCGCCTTGCTCGTTCTCCAGACCTTCGTAAGGCCTATGTTGATTTTATACTTTTGTATCTTACGTATGTGTTCAAAGAACACCCCCTTAAGAGTTGTATATGATGGATCAGCCCCCGTAAAGGGAGGGATTCCCATTAATGAAGCACTTTTGACAGGCAGGAAACTTCACCAAGATTTACTAAAAAGTATTATTAATTTTCGGTTGCATGAAGTGTGTCTCACTGCGGATGTGTCAAAGATGTATCGGGCAATTCTAATTGATCCATCTGAACGGAAATATCAGCATATTCTGTAGCGTGAATCTCCGACAGAACCGGTGCGCACCTATGAACTTAAAACGAATACCTACGGACTCCGTAGTGCGCCGTACATAGCCGTACGCACGTTGCATCAGCTAGCCGAGGACGAGCTGACTCACGCTGAGCAGCCGCGGTCGGAAGCTGCAAGGGTTCTCATGCAAGGCTTTTATGTTGATGACCTTTTGTGGTCGTGTACATCAAAAGATGAAGCTTGTAAGTTGCAAGACTATTTCATATCACTTCTTCAAAGTGGTGGGTTTGATCTGAGAAAGTGGGCGAGTAACTGTCCTGAGTTGCTAAGTAGAATGCAATCAGACCAAGTTTCCGCTATCGACTTTCAAGACGATTCGTTATCGTCATCTCTCAAGATTTTAGGTTTGACATGGTTACCTCCCTGTGATAGTTTTGCTTTTAATTATAACATGACTGATGCAAAGCAAACGAAGTGATCCGTTTTAACACTACTCGATAGTATCTTCGATCCTGTAGGTTTCATTTCACCTTGCACTTTCGTCGCGAAGTGTATCATGCAGGATCTTTGGAAATTAGGAATCGGCTGGAATGATCAATTGCCACCAGAGCCGTGCTCTCAGTGGAATCGATTCATCTCCGACTTGCCGCTCTTATCAGAGTTACGTTTCGAACGTCACGTTTTTATACCTAACTTTCATGAGGTTCAGCTGGTCTCGTTTTGTGATGCATCATCACGTGGTCTGGGAACCGCTATATACCTACGTAGCATAGACAACACAGGAGAAGTGAAGGTATGGTTGCTGGCTAGTAAATCAAAAGTCGCGCCGTTAAATCCTGTACTGTCAATACCTAGACTTGAACTTGCAGCAGCCGTGCTGCTAACTAAACTCGTAAGTTTTGTCGTACAAAACCTAAATAATATCAAGATTTCGATTATCGACGCAAAAAGGGCCGATGATCGGCCTAGTTGCGGAAAAGAAGCCCGACCACCAGGATCGATTATCGCCCTCAGCGACTCGATGAACGTTTTAGCGTGGATACAAACGCAACCTTATATGCTAAAAACATTTGTGGCTAACCGTGTTAGTCAGATAACCGCTGTGGTTCCACGCAGCTGTTGGTATCACGTAAAGAGTGAACTTAACGCTTCGGATAGATGTTCCCGTGGAACTCTGCCTGCACGCTTCGTGGAGGAAGCCACGGAGTGGATGAACGGCCCCGCGTGGCTGTATGATGAACAACAGGAATGGCCTATCAAGGCATTTCATGTTAAAATAGAATTTATGATTCCCGAGCTCAAATCAAATAGTGCAACGTTTGCATTTAATTCTTGTGAAGACAGAAACGTTTTCTGTAACTAGAAGAAACTTTCGATAAGTTTTCTTCATTTAATAGATTACAGCGTGTAATCTCGTCGTGTCATAGGTTTGTTAACAACCTACGATGTAAAACTTCAGAGCGGTCTGTAGGACCCTTGAAGACCTCTGAGCTTAAGCAGGCTCATAACACGATAGTTTCGTACAAATGAATCATTTTGGTTTAGAAATCTCATCCTTGGAGAAAGGTAAATACGTTGCCTCTTTACGAAACTTGTTACCCTTCGTGGAACAGGGTTTCCTCAGGGTGGGGGGTCACATTTCTCAAAGCGACCTTCCCTATAATGTAAAACATCCCGTTTTACTTCCGAAATGTCATACGAGCAAAATATTAATTGAATATTTTCATATAATGTATTTACATGTAGGTCCTCGTACGTTACAAGGAATATTATGCAAAATATATTGGCTTGTTGGTGCTCGTAGTATCATTCGATCTGTATTATCGAAATGCAAAACCTGTTTTAAGTGCAGACCTAGGGCGTTACAACCTCAGATGGGTACGTTACCCACACCTCGACTCATGCCTGGCAAGGTTTTCAATCACATAGGTTGTGATCTAGGGGGTCCATTCTACGTAAAGGAAAGTTTACGTCGTAACGCGAAGGTGCACAAGGCTTATCTATGCCTTTTCGTATGTTTCTCAACAAAGGCAGTTCATTGCGAAGTACTTACCGATTTATCATGTGAATGTTTTTTAGCTGCTTTCGATCGGTTTGTAGCGCGCCTAAGTTTATGTTTCTGTTTGTACTCCGATTGCGGTACAAATTTCGTTTCTGCTGCAAAGCACCTCAAAGAAGTTGCTAACTTCTTAAATAATAAGAAGAACCAAGATATGATTGTTACTGGATTGACAGCACGTCAAGTCGAATGGTGAACAAATCCACCAAATGCAGCGTCTATGGGTGGACTCTGGGAAGCAGGGATCAAGCAGGCTAAGCATTTGCTTCTTCGCGCAGTGGGAGAAAGAACACTCACGTTTGAAGAGTTGTCAACAGTGTTTTGCAGAGTTGAGGCTGTTTTGAACTGCCGCCCCCTGTGTCCATCCTCCGATTCTGCAGTCGACGGTTTTGAAGTAATAACTGCAGGTCATTTTTTGACAGGTCAAAGCCTACTGGCTGTTGCTGAATATGAATTTGAGGACTTTCCTCAGAATAGATTGTCTCGGTGGCAATCAATTCAGAAGATATCACAGTTATTTTGGAGACAATGGTCTGATGATTACCTCCACACTCTCCAACAGAGAGCGAAGTGGTTTTCCTCACCTCCCAACTTGAAGGTTGGAGATTTAGTTTTGCTAAAATATAATTTAACTCGACCATTACAATGGCCTCTTGGTAAGATTGAAATGACCCATGAAGGCATTGACAAGGTAGTTTGTGTTGTCACTCTTAGAACAAAAAATGGTCTTATTAAGAGACCTGTGAATAAGATTTGTCCATTACCATATGCAAATTAATTACTTCTTATAAAATACCTCTACTTATTTCATAAGTTAGTTGTAAAACTTTACTTCTATATGTATACAAATTTTGTTTTCACATATACACTTTACATAGAATAGGTACACCTCGCTAATAAGCTTCTTAAGTTTATTTATGTTTTTTTTAAATATTTAATGTGGATTGTTTATCCTTCACTACATGTATAAAAGAGTGGAAAATTCATGATGAATTTGGTGAAGGGTATGTTCGATCTTTGCAAGCTAGATGGAGGGTAGTTTGGAATAAACTTCATCAATGCTTTAAAATCTACTACCGTTTACTGGCGGTAGGCAGTCTGTTAATGCGACTTGAGCAAAGAGCATGTTACTCTTCATCCTGCCGAATCCTTGACGGATATTATATATTGTCATATATTGTGTTGTTATATAATGTCGTGTGGACCAGTGGAACCACTCTAGGCCGTAGCAAAGGGTGCTGGAAGTGTTTGAAGTGATAAGGACACCGTGAAACCGACTGCGCAGTCCGGCCGAGCTTGGCTGCGACGGATGCTGCTGCCCTAGGCGGGCGTGGATAATAGGTTGGTGGAGTCACCTTATTACTTTTTTAAGGCTTGCAGGGATAGTGACATCAGTTCCTCACTTTGTTCACATTACGCACCTCATACAGTCCACTTTTGAAAAATACCTCCCCCTGAGACTGTGCGTGAATCGTACAGATGCATTCGAAGAGCTGTTAAAAGCTGTGGAGTATGTAATCAATTTTATTGATTAAATAAATGTTGAATATAAATTTCATTTTGTTTTCTTTTAGGATAATATCCCTATCTCTGTAGATCAGGTTAGAACTATGACCAAAAGCTAGAAGATAACTAGCTAAGGCGTCACAAGTGGAACCAATCACTAGTATAAGTTATCTGCAACTAAGTGTTAGATTAGGGGAACATCTGACTTGGCCATGGTAGGTTAGAAGGCAAAGGCGGGAGCGAAGCGAAGCGAGCTATCGGCAGAATGTATATTAAGAATGTTATGTATGGCCCCAAAGACTAGGGTAGGTTAGGTTAGAACATGACTACACATTGTGCCGCGGCAGCAGCCAGTGAGCGCCAAAGTCAATTTACGGGTATTTGGTCAGTATAATGTCATCAGAAGTAAATTTGAAAGAAAGGGTAGAAAAAAAAAGGGGTGGGTCTGCACAACTTTTAATTCATAGGGGGGGGTCCTACCACCACCACCCCCACCCCCAAAATCGACGGTATAGCAAGTACATTCCTGCCATAATCTGTTGTCATGACAACCAATCTACATACCTTCTCGAATCATCTGCAGTATCACGCCAGCAGCTTTTCTGGCCATCTTTTGGCCAACCATGCCCTGGGACACCGCTCGCGGCTCCAGCGAGTCATCTAGGCCTAGTCCACGGATATGAGAATGAGCACCAATTCTCTCGATGCGAGTTATGGATCGCACCTCCTGCACTTGCGCTGCCGCTATTGACTGAATATAGAAAGAACAATACAAAATTATGTCTGGAATGTTAGAATGCTTATTTTCTGCAAATGTGTACAGGGTTGTTTACAGAGTTTAGAATAGTGGCTATTAACATAAACAAGGATTTCTGCTAAGAATCTTTGGGATGAAAAAGAGGTTAAGTATAGACCACCGACCGGCATGATTTCCAAGGTTTTTAGCAGAGATAACTAATAAATTAAAATACTTACAGCCATTTTTCACGAAATTGCAATATAGCTTTTGGGTTTAATGATCCAGAACACAAACTAATTATGAGATACAGGAGACAGATCCTGAAAAATCGAGCGTTAGTCACTCTCGGATTCGCTTCCCATTCTCAACATTAACAAAGAGAATGTAAATACTATCCATGGGGCGCGTTCAGTTACTACGTTCGAGAAGGCACGGATCACCCGCGCGATCACTCGAAATCGTTCACGCCGTCGTCGGGCGTTAGATAGATAGGTAGATAATACTTGCACCTAAAAGTTTTTTTTTTGTCTTTTTTTTTTTTAACCTATGTTGTCCCACTGCTGGGCAAAGGTCTCCCCCATTTCCTTCCAGACATCCCGATCCCCTGCAATCTCTGACCATCCCTCCTGGAAGGCATCGAGGTCATCACGCCATCGCTTCCTGGGTCTGCCTCGGCGACGACGCCCCTGATCAGGCATCCATGGGGTGACAACTCTTGCCCAGCGATTTGGGTGCATTCGGCTCACATGTCGCCCACTCCCATTTTAGCCTAGCAGTCTTACTCCCCACATCAGCGATTCCTGTTTTTAAGCGAATTGTGGAGTTCGAAACTCTGTCGATCCTCTTAATTCCTAACACGCTTCGCTCCATTGCTCTTTGGCAAACCTTGAGTTTGGACTTCTGAGATTCGGTCAGTGACCACGTCTGAGCACCATAGGTCAGTACTGGCAAAATACAAGTGTCGATGAGTGTTCGCTTTAGTGATAGCGGAAGGTCGCCCTTCATAGGGTCCTTCATGGACCAATAGCTCCTCCAAGCGTTCTCGACTCGGCGATCGATTTCAATATCCTGCCGGTTGCTGAAAGAGACTATCTGGCCCAGATAAATATACTCATCGACATAGTGTATCTGTTGCCCGTCGACTTCAATCCTACGTTTCGTGCTGTTAGACATCACTTGTGTCTTTGACCGGTTCATCATTAGTCCAACCTCAAGGCTTGCTGTGCTCAGATCTTGGAGCATGTGTTGCAATTCGGCTGCTGTGGGGGCAAAAAGGACAATGTTTTCGGCAAATCGGAGATTAGTAAGTCTCTTGTTACCAATTTCAATGCCCAATGTTGCCCAAGAGACTACTAGAGTTTTAAATACCTCTTCGAGGGTGCTAGTAAATAGTTTGGGAGATAGTGGGTCACCCTGCTTAACGCCTTTTTCAATTTTAAACTGTGGACCAGAAGAATGTAATTTTATATGTGCAGAACTGTTGTTGTAAATTAGTCGGATGAGGTCTATGTAGGTTTTATCTATGTTTTGGTTCTCTAAAGCTGAAAATATTGCATGGTGTTTGATGCTGTCAAAAGCCTTCGTGTAATCCACGAAGGCCAGATACAATGGTTTATTAAATTCATTATATTTTTCTAAAATCTGATTTAATGTGTGTAGATGGTCTGTTGTGGAGAAGCTGGGACGAAACCCGGCTTGTTCTGGTGGTTGATGTTGATCTAGCTTGCTGTCTATACGTTTTTGAATTATTTTAATGAAAGCTTTATAAATATGTGACACTAAACTTATGGGCCTGTAGTTACTGATATTACTCTTGTCGCCTTTCTTATGGAGCAGTATTATGTTTGAGTGACACATTTTTACTGGAAGTTGACCTTTATGAAGAATGGAATTGAAAAGGTTTGCTAAATGGGGAACTAGAATGGGGGAACCTATTTTTAAAGTTTCTGTCGTAATTCCATCCTCTCCAGGACTTCTGTCATATCGCATAGTTGTCAAGGAGTCGTGTACTTCACCGCCTGTTACAAAAGGTATGGTATCAGAGTGGACGTATTTAGTTTGTGAATCTATTTTGGTAGGATCTGAGTATAAGTTTGTGTAAAATTTTGTGCAAATTTCCAATACATTTGTACGGTTGCTATGCTTTACCCCATTATCGTCTTTTAAGCTGTTTATCCATGACTTGCCAGTAGATATTCCTTGTTTTGCAACTCTTAAAGAAGCACGCAAAAGATATTATAACACATAAAATATTTCTTTAAATAAGTAAAATGGGCGGTCTTATTTCTAAGAGCGATCTCTTCCAGACAACCTTTGGATGGACAGTAATGGAAGAACAAGGAGTAGACGGCGGTGCATTAAAATAACATTTTATTACATAGATACTTTTGTAAAATACAATAAATCAATAACTATTTCAACGATAAACTAATACATGTTATTACAATAAACTAATACATATTTATATTACAAATTAGGTTTAAATACATACTTTTACGTAGCAGTGCTTAGATTGGAGAGATAGTGATTCTTTACCATATTTTTAAATATAGGTAATGTTTTAGCTCGTCTGATATCCAGCGGAAGTGCATTCCACAGTTTCACAGCTTTTACTGTGAATGACTTTTCATAGAACTGTATAGTGTGGGGTGTCTTGAGTTGAAGAGTTTCTGAGGAACGCAAACATCGGGAGTGGGTCATGTGCAGGAACACAAAACGTTCTTTGAGATAGGAGGGAGTAGAAGGAATAAATAAAATATTGAAGAGAATAGAAAGGATGTGAGCATTCCGGTGAAGGCGAATAGGTAACCACTTCAGCTTTTTGCGATATTCAGAAATATGGTCATATTTGCGCAGACCAAATATGAACCTTATACAAAAATTCTGTAAGCGTTCAAGCTTATTGAGCTGTTCTTCGGTTAAATCTAGGTATGAGGCGTCAGCGTAGTCTATTATTGGGAGTAAAAGGGATTGTGCAAGAGCAATTTTAGTGGTAGAAGGTAGGAAATTACGTAATCTCTTAAGAGAAAAAGCGGAGGCGAAAAGTTCACCTGGGTCATCCGAAAAATAGTAGGGGAGGGGAGGAATAGTATGAAACTGACACTTGACAGTTGTCAGTTCTATGTGGACGTCCAAAGTCGTTCACTAACTCCGAATGATCGAGCGATAATCGCATGGATGATTCGAGCGTAGTAAGTGAACGCAGCCCTGCATTCGAGATGATGAAGTGGCGTTTTGGGCTGTTTCGATTGCCATTTTTGACACTAGTGAACTTTTCCAAACCGAATGAAAAACGACATAAAGCCAAGATGTCAAATTTAACTGCTAGGGAAAGCTGATTGAAACATATTTAGCGTTTCTAACTGTTATTTTCGATCATATAGCGTCAAAACGAACGGCCTCTACGTATTCCCAACTGTCTGAACCAAGACTGAATGAACGGCAGCCCGACCACAGAACTTGGCTTCAATCGAATTCTCAATATCGCAACCACTAATGCCTTGCGATAGAGTCGAAATTGCTATGGAAAAAGTGATAATCCGATTGTAACCAAGTTCTGTGATTGGGCCACTGGGGCCCGACCACATAACTTGGCTTCAATCGAATTCTCAATATCGCAACCACTAATCTCGATTGAAGCCAAGTTATGTGGTCGGGCCGTAGGCCCCAGTGGCCCTATTGATCAACAATCAACATGATCAACATTGTGTAATAGCACTGCAGGGCCAAGTCCTGTAAGTTGATACCAAGTCCTGCAATACCAGGCCACTGACAACAAACTAAACATTATGAAGGTGCCCTGCGTTCGAGATGATGAGATGGCGTTGTGGACAGTTTCAAAATGTACATTCAGTACTACATATTTAACAAGCCGTTCTCTTTGAACATTTTCAACACTTTTACCTTTTTTGCAACTTATGACACTACCGGTCCTTTCCAAACTGAATCAAAAACGACCCTATGATATTGGTAATAAAGTATATATCAAGTCCTATGTCTTGTTTATGTCCCGTTTTATTATAGGTATCTAAACCGACGTTACTCCTGTAAACTGATCAAGCTCCAAATAGATCGTACACTGGTCACACTGACATTGGCAGAATATCGTCAATCAGCGATAAAAAGCCACTCTATAAAAAGAAGAAGAAGAAGAAGCCCTATGTCAACATGTCATATATCTTAAAAACCTATCATTAATCTTATGCAGAGTAGGCAGTGGAAAGTAGACGAGTAAAGGTTACACCATAGACTTGTTTGGTGTTCTGACCTCTGTGCTTTGCACTGATGTTATACCACAACACTTTCCCTCATCAGTTGGAAAGACTCAGCAGCCCCAGTTCAGTCCTTAGCTTATTAAGCGTTGGTCTCGGAACTGCCTTGGTCATAAGGTCCGCTAATTGGTCACAGGAACTAGTCTTCTGAATATCTATTAGACCTTCCTGTACTGTCTCACGTACAAAGAAATGTCGCACTCTAATGTGCTTAGTTCGTTTATGGAACTCTGGATTGTGCGAGAGTCGTATAGCAGCTTCATTATCCACCTTCAATGTGGGTATGCCTTCCAGACTCGTGAGCTGACTAAATATTCTTTGAAGCCATACGAGTTCACGTGCGCCTTCACTCGCGGCTACAATCTCAGCCTCCGTTGTTGAAATCGCAACTGATGCTTGACGTTGGCTTAACCAAGAAACTACTCCACGGGCAAATAAACATGCAACTCCTGTAGTAGAGCGTCCGGTTTGTTCGTCTCCTGCATGGTCGGCATAGCTATATCCATCAATGACACCTTTAGCGCACTCTGAGGTATATTTGATTCCATAAGTTTGCGTCCCTTTCAAGTAACGAAATATTCGTTTCACTTTTAACCAATCAGCTTGAGTTGGATTCTCCAATTTTCGTGATACCACCCCAACAGCGTATGCTATATCAGGGCGCGTACCAGTCATAAGATAAGCTAGTGCGCCTACAGCCTCTCTATATGGAAACTTTTGTCCAGGATCTTGATTCTCTACTTTCCCTGTTTCCGAAGTCCTTTCTATTGGCGTAGATACAGGATTACATTCGGCCATTCGGAATCGCTCTAGAATCTTCCTAGTATAAGATTGCTGTGTTATGGTTATCGAACCATCTGATAACTGGGCAATCTCTAATCCCAGGTAGTAGGATGCTGGCTTGGTCGTGATTTTTAGTGAATTTCCTAATTCCTTTAAGAATTGATCCGCTAAATCTTTATCTGTAGTGGCTACAAGCCCATCATCCACATACAGAGCTATTATGATTTTCTTGTCTCCCACTTTCTTTGTGAAAAGACAGCAGTCTGCTGCATTCTGTTCAAAGCCCTTTTCTAGCAGAATCTCCTCGAAACAAGAATTCCAGCAACGAGGTGCTTGTTTCAGGCCATTCAGACTTCTTTGAAGTCGACAGACATTCGAAGTTCCATCATTGAATCCGTCTGGCTGCTTCATATAGATTTCCTCTTTAAGCTTGCCATTTAGAAATGCTGTCTTAACGTCAAACTGTGTCAAATGCAGTTTCTCCTTGGCGCTGACACTTAGCAAAGATCTTATGGTAGCCATCCGGGCAACCGGACTATATGTTTGTTCAAAATCAATGCCTTTACGTTGTTTGAACCCTTTTACTACTAATCTTGCTTTGAATTTGTCTGTAGTACCATCTGGGTTTCGTTTTATCCTAAAAACCCACTTGCATGGTAATGCCTTTCTATTGGACGGTAACTCACACAACGTCCAAACTTTGTTGTCGGCTAAGGATTTGATCTCGCTCGCCATGGCCTTTTGCCATTCGGCATTATCCTCACTCTCAGTAGCCTCCTTGTAAGTATCAGGAAAGTTCTCAACCCCGACATAACAGACAAAATCTTCCATTTTCTTTGGATGTCCGATTGTTGCTCTGTTCCTTAGGTTGTATCGAGACTCCGTTAAGGGCTCAACTACTTCCATTTGTTCATTAGCGTCGGCAAATTCATCCTCATCCTCAGTTATTGATGATCTACCACTTACAATGCTAGGAACGTTGTCGCTTTCTGTGGTAGGAACATTCTCCTGAACTTGGCTTTGAACTTGGTCTTCAGATATATCTCCCTCTAGATCAAGTTCATTATTTTCTACGGCGTTTTCAGGCTCTTGCTCTTGCATGAGAACACGTCCGTTATCACCGCCTTCCTCGGCTCCCTCTGACCAAATAGGGATACTGGTGGAAATTTTAAATTCAACATCAGTCTCGAATGTAATATCTCTAGATCTCAGTGTCTTTCTTCCATCCCAGATGCGATAACCATCGTCATTCTCATAGCCTATCAGCAATCCTTTGATCGCCTTCTTTCCCATTTTCTTACGGTTTTGCTTTGGAACATGCGCATAGCATTCACTCCCGATAATCTTTAGATGACTTATCTTCGGTTTCTTTCCGTGCCACAACTCAAAAGGTACTTTCGCATCCACTCTAGTAGGACCTGTTCTATTGAGCACATAGGCAGCAGTATTAATAAGCTCTGCCCATAGAACTTGCGGCATCTGCCCTCTGGTGTACATCATAGATCGTGCAGCTTCTACAAGTGTCCGGTTCTCCCGCTCACTACAGCCATTTTGCTCAGGCGTGTAAGGCATCGTCAGCCGGTGCTGAATTCCATGCTTTTGTAAAATCCTTCGGATGGTTTCGTTATCAAACTCTCCGCCATTGTCACTGAGTAATGTCTTCACAGTATGCCCAGTAGTTTTCGCTTCCTGGAGCATCTGAAGAAGTTTATCTTTTACTTCTGACTTGTGTCTGATGAAATAGACGAAACGGTAGCCAGAATAATCATCCTTAAATAATACAAAGTACTTGTACTTCGAAATGCTGTCTGATAATGGTCCGCATACATCAGTATGTATGAGCTGTCCTGGCATCGTAGCTCTTTCCCTTGTTCCAAACTTCTGCCGATGGGACTTTCCGTAAATGCAACCCTCGCATTTCGTATTGTCTGACTTCAAAACAATTCCTAGCTCCCTTTTGACTATATCGCGCACATGTCTTTTATCCTGATGTGCGAATCGTTCATGGTAGAGCTGAAGTAGATTTGAACCAGTCACAGCATTAACTTTGATCGAATTGAGATGCCTTTTTGGCATGATTGTCTTCATAGCCAACTTATAAAGTCCACCATATCGATCTCTCTTACCAACAACTCTAGTCATGCCATCAATAGTTAATTTACACTCTCTAGTTGTTGATATAAAGACGCTTTTCTGTATTTTATCTTGCGCAGCTAATGTTGAAAAAAGATTTTTCGTCAATGATGGTACTAACCACACGTCTCGGAGTGTTATCTGCTCCCTCTTACCATTGACATTTGATTTTACCACAACAACTCCCTTTCCTAGTGCTGGGATAGTGGTTCCATCTGCAGTTGTCACTGTATGATCTGAATCAAATTCATGAAATTCATTAAAGAAGTCACTCCTCACAGCAATGTGCGTTGTTGCTCCATTGTCCACAAACCAGCTCTCTCTATCTTGAGTTTGTCTATCTGAGCATGCGTTTACCATCAGCGAAATCTGTTGCACTTGCTTGGACTTTGAGATAGGTGCTGATGTGCCTGAAGTCGGCTTAGGTGGCCTCCCATCCTTAATCCACTTTTTGCACTTGCGAACTCTGTGTCCTTTTCCTGAACAGTAGTTACAAATCAGTTGCTCGTCCTTTATTTGCTTGACAGGTGTAGTCACTAGTGCCTCCTGTTTAGTGCTCTCTTGACATCCTAAATCTCTCTGGAATGTGCAAAGATGACTCGTTAAACTGTCTATGGTCCTTTCAGTCTGCTTTAGCATCAGCCAGCTTGACTTGAAATTAAAGAACCTGTCGTCCAGAGTGTCTAAGACCTTACAAATCAGGAACATCTCCGGAAGCTTAGCTGTTACGTCAATCTTAGAAACTTCAACCTTCAGGTCATTCCAAAGGTTCTTCAGTTTTGAAACATGTATAGGAATATCATCCACCTTTTCGTGTTTCAGTCCAAAAAATTCTAGACATAAATTATAAGCTCTGTCATCCGTTTGTCCATCAAATAGTCTATGTAACTCCAACCAGACTTCTCGAGCAGTTCTGTATCTTATCACCTTTTTTAATGTGTCCTCTGACATATTTGTAGTAAGCATGAGCAAAGCGCCAGTTTCAGCCTTCCTATAACTAGCCATCGCTTTGTTGTAGTTGCTAATTTCAGCGTCACCTGCTCCTTCTACAAGAATTGGCTTCTGGAGTTTGCCTTCTACTGCTTCTGTGGCGCCTTCAGTGCCTTCCAGCATGACGGTTACCTTATATTTCCAGGTTGACCAATTTTCTTTGCCTTGCAATTTTCCAATGTCAATTTTCGTACTGAAATCCATTTTGGGAACACTCTCTTCTTTTTCTGCACTGGGGTCCGTAACCTCTTAAAAACCTATCATTAATCTTATGCAGAGTAGGCAGTGGAAAGTAGACGAGTAAAGGTTACACCAAATTTATTAGATATCAACGAATTTACAAAGGAATTACAACACATTCATTTTAGGAGATAATTGTCAAATCATAGAAAAACAGACCAGACTTCAAGTTGCAAATAACAACAGTATCATAGCAACCGACCATAGTCATAGACTTGTTTGGTGTTCTGACCTCTGTGCTTTGCACTGATGTTATACCACAACAATATAAACATGTAAAAGGAAAGGTAATCGAAATCAGTTCAGAACGCTAATTTCACCCACAAATGTCCAAAGGGAACGAACGGCAAATGTGATCATATTTCGCCATTTGCTAAAAACGGACGGCCCCGTAGGAGCAGCGCACGCAGTGCTGCCATGTCAAGGCACAGAATAAATAAGTTCAGAAATTGCACTACTATGATCTTGAAGAAAACCGCCGATTTAATAGACTACAAACGTAGGTATTCATCCATCGAGCGTGCTTGCTAAATTGCACTTTATAGTCGCGGGTTAGAGTTGATAATACTATGTTCCGACTCTCGTCCTCATAATACCTACACCGTGCCCTCGAGTGATTGGGTTTGCGTTCACTGGCGTACAATGTATTTTAACATTTATTAAATTATAACTGTGACTTCAGGTATGGGTGACAGATTTGCCCCTATGCGCACGTCCGTCCGTATGTCCATGTATCACATGTGTCAAAACGTCGAAGCCGAGCCGCGAGAGCTCCAGTTTGCAAAAGTTCGATTGGTTTGCCCGATGTAAACAACTTTTAAATAGTCAAACGTACTTACCTGTAAGTGAAGTTCGACTGTAATTATGCGAAGATGTTATCTCGTCTGAAGCTGATAAATTAACTCGCGTAGTTACGTCCTTACAGTCACTGCGCCACATAATTTTAGAGCAAAAATAAAGAAGCTTGAACGCTACCCTAACTCTGCTCTATTTCTATGTTGGCTATGCCATCCCTATTTAAACGTCATTCCGTTAGAAGCTATATTTCTTGATTTTACTACATGGGGTTCACTATTGTAAATGGCGAATAAAGTAGGCTTTGGCCCTTATCATCTTCGGACGAGATAACATCTTCGCATAATTACAGTCGAACTTCACATAAGGTAAGTTCGTTTGTCTATTTAATTATGCTCAAGTTATCTCGTCCTTCGATGATAATTTAACTCGTGTAGATGTTCAAAGACTTTGTAAAATCAGTATGTTTGTTTATTTATATTATTATTACAAATAGTTGCAAATATACCTACTTTACATTAAGTGCTTTTTAATTAGAGAGAAAAAATAATTCTTAATGTAAATTTCAAATGTATTGATCAATATACTATACGTCTATACTATAATAAAACTATAACTGGGCTACTCGTAAATCTGTACATTAAATATTTAAAAAAATAAAAAACGTTTTACATAAACTTCAAAATCGATATGGAGTGCAAAACGGTTTTTATTTTTATTTTATTTTTTCTGTCTATCTGTCTCTTTGAACACGCATCACGCTGAAACTACCAAACGGATTTTGATACAACTTGGCACAATCATAGCTGATATTATGGATTAACATTTAGAATACTTTTATCCCGAAAAAATAAAGGGTTCC
The DNA here is from genome assembly GCA_946251855.1 of Alsophila aescularia. Taxonomy (NCBI): domain Eukaryota; kingdom Metazoa; phylum Arthropoda; class Insecta; order Lepidoptera; family Geometridae; genus Alsophila; species Alsophila aescularia. Next base: position 66,902,092 of record OX276373.1, read on the forward strand.
CGCAGGATAAGGGTTGAAAGTTATTTAAAAGAACACGTATCACTCTGAAACTACTGGACAGATTTTGATGTAACTGGGCATAGTCAAAGTTTATATTATCTATTAAAATTAAAAATACTTTTACTCCGAAAAAAAATAAGGATTTTTAAGGGATAAGGGTCCAAAGTTTATTTTAAATTAAAGTAATAATACATCCGTTTAAAGAACGGTACCCAATTTCGTTGCCCACTCCACGAAGCAGAGTGGCCAAGCGCTTACATAAGTGAAAATGTAATCCAGACGTCCATGGATCGAAACCATGCGCTTATAGTTTTTTTTTTGCTCCATAGTTAGAAGCATTTACATATTTTATGCGTTATTTTTACATTTTTTAACCCCCGAATAAAGAGACTGATGTTATAAGTTTAGGGTGTATATCACAGTATGTGTGTGTGTGTGTCTGTCTGTGGCATCATGGCTCCCAAACGAATGGACCGATTTTGATGCGGTTTTTTTTTCTGTTTGAAAGCTTAAATGATCGAGATCGTTCTTAGATATAGTGGGGAGAGGGGGGGGGGGGGGTGAGAACCGTAGCTTCCAAACGAAAGGACCGATTTAGCTGTTGTTTTTTATGTTAAACGATATGGTTCTTAGCTATAATGTGGGGAAGGAAGGAAGGCGGGAGCGAAGCGAAGGGAGCACCCGCCTTCATCTTCTAACCTATCACGATCACGACCATGTCGGATCGCTACTGAAGGTTCTTAACACAGGTATGTAGGTACCTATATTGGTACTTTTGGTACTGGAATAACTCATAGGATCCTTATATCCCAGAAAAACAACCACGCAAGCAACGCCGCGGGCACCCGGCACAGCTAGTCCTCCATAACATCAGTAAATCTTAGTCATCATAACATTAAATTTAATATTAATTATTATTTATACTTAAAATAGCTCTAGCAAAGTTTGAGTAATTAACAATAGGTCGATTATAGAATCTTCCGAATGTGGATGATTCACCAGTCCAACCAGCCGTTCTTCGGATTTCATCTATACTAACACCTCTCATAAAGGCAGCTGATGTTGCCGCATGTCTGGTACTATGCGCTGAAAATATTGACACATCTATACCGCTTTCAGACATGGTTTTCTTAATGCAACGACTGATTGTATTGGCAGAAACCTTCTGGTGAGGTTACTTCATTTTAACAAATAAATAAATAGGTTTTTTTTTATTTGTTAAATCTAGATAATCAATTATTGATCTTGCTGAGCAAACCCCTGGACTCTCATTAAAAAACGGCAGCGTGATAAAAGGCTGCAATTTATTGGGAGCTGAGGTTTTAATTAACTTATCAATTTTAATGGTAATACAATTATCTTTTAAAATAATATTATCAATATCAATTAGTGAGATCGTTTAAGCCCTTTGACCCGTAGTGTTACCTAGTGCTAACAGGGTAACAGTTTTCTTAGTACATACTTCTAAATTGTTTAAAACTGAACAATTGCTGTCAATATAATGTAAGTAAAATAGATACATCCCATGTGTTATTATATTTAGGGGTACATAGTTTAAGCTTAACAAAACCTCAAAAAAGTCTTTTAACATATTCATCTTTTCCTAATTGAGGATCTATTATTAAAGATAATGCTGATCTTATGCAGTTATGGCTACCATAGGATAATCCTTCATTAAATTTAAATGTAAGGTATGAAATGACTTCGGTAATTTTAGGTCTATTCACAGTTATCCATTTGTTCTGGCAGTACCTGGCCCAGTTTACAATATAAGAAGATATTGTTTTACTGTACTGCTAGATATTGACACCAACATTAATTCTGTGCATGTGTAAATCCCTGAGCGGAGAAAAGATTTCCTGATAATATCCCTGCCATCTATGATAGCTTCATATGCAGGGGGTGTAAGATCCTGGAATTGGGTAATGTAAGTAAATCCTTAGATGGTCTTAACATAAGTTTTTCCTACTAACAATTTATTGAAAATCGGAAACCAAGGCCGAGTAATCCAGTAAGGGACCACTAGTATTCCTGTTGCTCTATCTGCTATTATCTTCTGCAGGGTTTTAAGTACCATACAAAAAGGAGGGAAAGCATAGAAGAAAAAAGTTGACCAGGATACAGTAAAAGCATCTACAGCTATAGCATCGGGATCTGGATGCCATGAAATATATTGATCACATTAAGCAAATAAGACAATAGTTAGTTTTCCAAAAATTTGTACTAATTCTTTAAAGTAGGCAGAGCCCAACCCCCACTCTGTGTTTTTTGTTTGTTTTCTAGAAAGAAAATCTGCTATAACATTTTGTTTTGTATTTATGTACGTTGCAAATAGCCATATATTGCGCACTTCACACCATTGCCATATGATCTTTGCAATTTTATATAGGTGAAGGTATTGGATGCCCCCTTGTCGACTAATATATGAAACTGCTGTTATATTATCTATTCTCATTAATATTTCACAATTTTTTATATCTGTTGTGAAACACTGGAGGCCAAACAATGCCGCTAGTAATTCCAGTGAATTTACGTGTAGCTTTGTTTCCACTTTGGTCCATTGGCCGTAGGCCTTTTGAATGTTGCATGATGCACCCCAACCGGTTGTGGAGGCTTCAGTAAATATTTCTAAGACAAAGTCATTTTTCCTAATAATATTCTTTGATAACCGAATGTTATGTGGCCACCACTTCAAGTCTTGTTTACAACGATAATTTATATTGGTTTTTGTGTCATATTTATTTTCACTTCGTTTAAGTGCAATAAATTTATTTCTTTCTAGTTCTTTGGTATACAGTATGCCATATTTAATAGCTGGACAAATTGAGATGAGTGTACCTATTACACGGGCTAGGAATCTAATTTGTACATCTTACCTTTTAATTAATATTTTGACTAGTTTTAAATAATCTTCTCTCTTTTGCTGAGGGATACTAATTGACATATCCGCGGTATTAAAGATGAATCCTAAAAACTTGTACTCCTGTTTCGGAATGAAATCGCTCTTGTTTTTATTTATAAGGAATCCTTGTGAACTAAGAACCTGAATTGTTTCCTCCATATTGTTTAAGCAATCTATGTTATTATTCTCTATACTCAGATAATCATCGAGATATACTACTGGTGTATGTCCCTTTCCTCTTAAGTATCCTATGACTTGTTTAATACGTGGCGCGTATAGTTAGACATTTCCAGAAACTAAATAGTAGAGACATTTCCTTCGCCATTGGTCTAATGTAGTTTAAATTTTTAATCGACTTCACAAAAGGAGACGGTTATATGTTCGGCTGTATTAATGTTTTTTTTAACTATACTAATGACTTAGAAAACGAATGAGGTTTATAGGGATGGAATAGACAACATAGAAATAGAGCAGAGATAGGGTAGCGTATAAGCTTCTTTATTTTTGCTTTAAAATTATGTGGCGCAGTGACAGGAAGGACGTAACTACACGAGTTAAATTATCATCGAAGGACGAGATAACTTGAGCATAATCCACAAAAACTAGTTGTAAAAAATATGTAGGTATTTTTCTTATTTTTCAGTCTCGTTAAATTCGGTCTGAGAAAATAAAGAACCTATATAGTACGTTCTCTAAGAAAAACGCCATACTGGACACAGATAACAGTCCATAATATCTTTTAAAATACTGAACGTATTTTGATGAAAGTATTCCTTAAGTTGAAAGATATTGAAACTATTTTACAATAATAATTATTGCAATGGGACTTTCCGAGTCTCCGAGAAATACGTGGACAAACATACCAATATACGAGTATATATACATACTCGTACATTCACGTAATTTGGAATATTTTTCTGATACTCTTATAGACTAATATAATTATATGAATACTAGCTGATGCCCGCGGCTTCATTTCTCTAGCTTTTCTTAAGAGTACTCCATGTGCTATTTCAGGACCTAAAATACCAGTATACCAACATTTGATAAAAAATCCTTCAGCCGTCATAAATAGTTTTATCGATTGCTCAGCTTCTACTCATCGGATTGAGATATCAGGTACCCCAGTTTTCAAGTCTAACCCTAAGCTATCCAACGGTGAAAACCATATCGCTGTCGGTCTAGTAGTTATATCTACAAACATACAAACAAAAACGATTTTTAATAATGTTACATTCTTGTTTTGTAGCTTATTTTAAGAACCCCAAGCTTTTTTATTTAATTATCTTCATTGTGCAGACTTTTTCGTTCTTATTGCTTTATTTTAAGTATAGATAAGGTACGCATTCTCAACAATATTACATAAATCATACACATCAACATGAGTACCTACTTTTTATTGAAGTCGGTTAAATTATATCGGCATATTGTAACCAGGCCGGTCGCACTCTGCAACAAGTACAAATATTATACCTACAGTCCGAGGCTGCAATATTCGGGTCAGTTCAGTAGTGTCAAGCGTGCGCTCGATGAGTCGCGCGCCGTGTGCTTAACGATAAAGTACCTACTTACGTAAAGTTATTTACAAATTTTATTCGTGTTTTAATTATGAGTACCAAGAAGTAACCTAGAAGGTATTGCATAGCATTCGCCAGTTTGAATAGTGGTAGAAATGACGACTTTCACTCATTATAAAGCAAGGAATTCAGACACCTTTATTCATCAAAGTGCAATACCTATAGGATATAATCATAATCAACCAACAACACTTATACGTAGGTAGGTATCTCACTAAACTTATCGGCGCGGCGTTCTGAAAACGGGATAGGTAGGTAGTAAAAATGAGGTAGTAGGTCTATTCTGGTAAGAATGTCATTGTATGTAATAGAACTATTATAATTTATAGTAATAAGTAAAAACATAATACATTATTACTTATTTATTCTATTACAACATCTAAGTCATAACATATCACAGAATAATTAGTAGTAAACGTACCTAGTCATCATATATTAATACAACCCTACCGAGCGAAAAAGGGACAGAGCGATTCTGAAACGGTTAGGCAATGGAAGTTCTCGCGCGTTGTGATACGGTGCATTCTAGCCTGCACGCGATGGGCGAGCGCCTTCAGTAGACAGTTCTGTGATAACTTTATTTTTTATTTATTTGATATGTGCTGTTGTTCTATAACTGACCTCTACAGCGTCATCGGACGTTGGGGCGGGCGCAAAAGCGCTCCGCCGCAATGCGTGACGCAGAAGGCGCACGCCAAAGTTATGTTTTGGCCACTTGCTCAAAGGCACCCAGGGGGTACGAACCTCGGCTTGGACAGTTGCCATTGATTACGGGGAGTATCGAACTAAACATCCCTGGATCTCTACTGTTAGGTAGTGATCGAGGGGGGCCCTGATGAAATGGCTGGAGCCGTTTGAATGAATTGCATAACTGAACACCGATTCGTAATACACCTTCGAGAAGAATCGGCAAGAAACTCGAAGGCGAATAAAATCGACATTAATTACGGGACCTTCGGCCTCGCCGGCGAGGTCGGTGTCTATGTCTAATTGTGTTGAAAGATGGTGAAGAAGACGGATTGGACGAATCTATCGCTGCCCGCACTGCGGCAGCGATTTCATCGTCCGGATCGGGATAACTTTATAATGTTAGTGTGATAAGGACACAAAAAAATTGAGTCTTTTTGCCTACTAAGGCATCCCTTCACACAACAATTGTTATTATTGTTACGTTTCACCATTACTAGCGAAAGTTCAAACAAGCGACACGGTAAGAATCCGAATGCAAGCGAGCGGCGGCTTCGTCTGATTTGTGGCGCCGGGGAGTCCCTATATTACACGGCCAATAATACGCGACCAATATTACGTTGATTGGCCTCGTAATATCAGGGTCTACATTATTTGGTCGCATATTATTGGCTACACGGCCAATAATATGCGACCAAATAATGTCATCACCCCGAGATGATTTTGTACAGGCGATAATACGCAGCCAGGATTACGAAGCTAAGTCATGTACACGTATTATTGGCTGTGTAATACGGGTTGGACACTTTTTTTACGGGCGATAATGTACAGTACACGTACACACGTAGTACGTGTACATCACAGATTCATATATAGAAATGTCATAGTCAAAGCCTCGTTTGCACGTTCCAGTATCCTTTCACCACAGATTTTGAATCGTGATTGCTCCGGCGGCGCTGCGAGAAGTGCTGCCCCTCCGCCCATGCGTAACAAAGCACAGGTACCAACGCTAGCCTCCGCCGCTCCAGCTCACCCTGGTGCACCTTCACTTTGTTACAGGGGCTGCACTCCCTCCGGCTGTTTAAAAACACTAGTGTAGGACAGGAGGGGATGGGGGAGGGGGTTTAATGAGTTAAATTCAAACTTAATATTTGTTTGCCAAACCATAATCTGCAGCCAGTGTTTATCTCATCATCATCATCATCATCATCTACAGCCTTTAACTTCCCACTGATGGGTATAGGCCTCGCTTTTACCATGTTTATCTACACTAATATTATAAACAGGAAAGATTTGTATTTTTGTATGTAAAGGATAAACTCAAAAAATACTGAACCGATTTTAAATTCTTTCACCTATAGAACGCTAAAAAAAAGCAGGTACTCCAACGGTTATCGGTTCTTCGGGAAATGTGACCAGCCCATTGCCACTTTAGCTTGTTCAACCTAAGCGTTATAGCTGCAGGAAAATCAGAGAAGACTGTCCATATTTTCTGAAAATATTTTGGGCTAAACTGTAGTTGCTATACCGTCGATTTTGGGGAGGGGGAGGAGTGGAGGGGGTAGGGGGGAGGTAGGAACCCCCCTTTGAAGGAAAAGTTGCGCAGCCCCTCATTTACGAAAGTTGATTTAAGTGCCAAAGTTAATTTACGGGTCGCCTTCGCCTTCGGTTACCAAACAGCCGATTTTTAATAAACTTAAAACTGAAATATCTCATAAACTAAGCATCTCCGCGGGGGGAGAGAGGTCAATGGCATTAGAAGTAAATTTGAAAGTAAGGAGAGAAGAAAAAAGAAAAAAAAACTCGGAAAGGCGGGGGCTGCGCAACTTTTCCTTCAAAGGGGGGGTTCCTACATCCCCACTACCCCCTCCATCCCTCCAAAATCGACGGTATAGCAACTACATTCCTGCCATATTTTTGATCTGAGTTCACAGATTTTGGTGAAAATTTACAGTCAACAAGAAACTGGCAATTTTACACAAAAACTTTTTTGATGTCAATAGTAGAGGTTCGTGGATTAAACTTAGTGAATATATTCTCTTTGACGACGATTACATCGGAAATGACTGTGAATGGATATTGTACGTAGTATTTATATACTTTTTGGGATGTTGTCATGACGAAAAATTGCCTTGGTATGGGGAGAGCTATGCTCACAGAGTATGATGGGAGATGGCTATGCTTGGAGTTCATGTGAAGGACAAGATTCGTAATGAAGATATCCAACCGAGAACCAAGGTAACCAACATAGCTTAAAGGATAAGCAAGCTAAAGTGGCAGTGGGCTGGTCACATTTCCTGAAGACCCGATAACCGTTCGGGTAAACGAGTTCTTGAGTGGGGATCACGTTTAGCCAAACGTAGTGTAGGACGCCCAGTGGCCAGATGGAGTGACGACATGCGGAAAGCGGCTGGAAGAAATGGATGAGGAGAGTTGAAGATCGAGCTCAGTGGCGTGCATTAGGAGAGGCCTACGTCCAGCAGTGAACAAATATAGGCTGTTGATGATGATGTACGCGAAGACTGAACCCATTGTGCTCGGATTATCATGACACGTTATTTTTCAATTTCAGTACCCGTTTGCGTAACATCAGTAAGATACTTCTTATAACTATAAGGGTGCATTTAGTGTGCAGTGCCCAGTCGCTACCCTCGCCCTTCTAGGTATATATTTAGTGTACAAAGTCAGTTTGCAACCTAGTTTAGGCCACGAGGAAACATCCCGTATATACATAGTAGTCTTTGGAAACCCCCAATTGTTAAAACTAGCAGTTAATAATAATATAAAAAATAAATTAGTCTAAACGTGATGTGTGACAGATACCGACAGATACAGTAGATGTACAGACAGATACTATTTTTTAATTTAAAGACAATTTAAAAAATGGTTGAGTAGATTTAAGAGATCTACTCAACCATTTTTTTAAATTATCTTCTCTTTTTGTTACTTAACACCAGTATAAATAGATATTAACCTTAACAAAATGAATTATATTAGCTCTTCGCCATATTTAAGGGAAGGTACCATTTTTTAAGGTGTCATTAAAACAATTGTATTGATTAAATTAACATTTTACTCTTAATAGCAACTACATTGGCTACATTTTAAATTAATCCTTGTCGCGGTAGTGCTTGATGTTGACGAGAACGTACGCGGGGACTACGCTCCAGCCAATGACCATCAGGGAAGCTAGGAAGATCACCTCCTGCAATTAAATGTTTCATGTCACTACTTTTGATGTGTAAACATCTAATGGCGCGGTACGGGGGTAACGCCGACTGTTGGAGTAGCAATCAGCGACGCTCGTGGTTCGTCGGCTCTTTCCGCCTCAGCTCGGCCATCAAGTTATAAACCATCACATAAAGAATGAAGAAGATCAGATGAAGGGTGCATTCCGAGACGCGCAAAAATCGGTATTATCGCGCTAAAACGCGTACCGAGACATCGTGAGCGCAACAACAATATTCCTTGTGACGTCATGGATTACGTCATTACATCCACCATTTTGCGATTACACCGACCATGCCCCAAACCGATATCACCGTGAGCGCTACTGTAAAAGTGACAGACTGATGGATGATTGCAACGAAAACTGTTATTTGATTTCAGTTGTGTGTGATTTTCGATCATGTTTCCAAATATTACTACAGACAATTGACCAATTTTTAGATAGACTACTTTCCCCACGAGTAATACCTTGTATTTTGAGCAAATTTTGAGGTTATGTTGTTGTGATCTTGTAATCACGCTCACGAGCGTTCCGAATCGACTGCAGCACTCGACTGTCATGAGCGCGATATCTGAATCGGAACGCAAATTAGCACTGTGATCGCTCACATCGATAATATCGTAATGCACCCAAAGAGTTGCTCATTCACAGTTAACCAATGTATGAGTATGCGGTGCAAAACGTTGCTCTTTGTTTTTTTATGTTTACACATCTGCCAGGCATTTTTTTTTAACTCAATGTGTAATCATTCATCAGACAATCATCCACAATAAATAAATGGCAGGAAGATAATATTTAAGTTTTGGCTTCAAATATAGCTGTTTGTCCAGAACTTATTTAATGCTTACATATGAATCTTAAAAACACACCAAACCAAACTCACAACACTCTATTTGTAATTGGAGGTGGGGGTGTGTGAGGATATGATCAGTAGTGAACACAACCTGTGGAAAAACAACTTAAAAGCTCCTTTTTTTTAACTTTTGTTGATTATAAAATAAACAAAGGTTTGCCACACTTACAATCTGTATTTGAGGTTTAAATGAAATTGATGAAACTAACACTAGTTTGTTACTTTAAATTTTTTACAATGTTTGTAGTTGCATTTGGCTCGTACGGACCAACACATACCTAAGAGCTAAGCTAAGAATGGTACTGGGTCAAGGACTGCCGCCATTTTTTTGATGATGATATTTACAGTTTTCTTTATTACTAAAACATAATTGAGAAAAGTAGTCACAGCGGAAGTATGTGTCTCGGAAGTTGACCTGCTATTTTTGAGGCGCAATCCCAATGTAGAAGGTGAAGACAGCATTGTGTAACTGCCTTGCTCACTTGCTTATTTTTTCTGCATATTCAATCTCACTCTTACTTGATGCTGTTTTACCCCCACAGCAGTACCTGCACAATCGTTCACAGAGCCTAACTTGACAAACATATAGATTGGCTGCGACTACTGTATCTGTTTCCAATCTTAAATTAATTACATGTTTAGTCTGAATTCATCATACTAATAAATATATAATAATAGATCTTTGTTTAAATTTCCAAATGGTGAACAATATTAAGGAAGATGATGGGAGCATGACATAAAAATTAACATTAATGTTGTTATTTTACATCCATTGCCTTGTTTTGCAATCTTCCTTGTTTTGAGAAATAAGGTAAACGGCAATTCTTCAGATGTAGATTCAGTCATTGCAATACATATTTATATTGTAATCAAATAAGAGAACTGGTGCTGTGCCATTGACTGCAACAGTGCAGTCATGTTTTTGTGAAGTTAATATTATTATTATTAAGGCATCTATTTAATCCGTTTGTCAAACTTTACAAATTTTTGCTCCATTTGGAAAACCCGGCCTCCTCTCTGAACTGACTAATTTATCTCTTACTTGTTTCCCAAATCTCAAGAAATCCTTAGTCGATTTAGCTTATGTACAATCATAAAATATATCATTTATAAAAAAAAAGATTTAAAACAATTCACTTATGCAGCGTAGTACATAATTGGGCTTAACTGTACAAGCTTGGCCTACGATTTTAGGGGTGGAAGGGGGGGGGGGGTATCCGAAAGTATCCGAAATTATCTAAAAAAAAACTATTTTTCTTTAAAAAACCTAAGAGTTATTTTGTAAAAAAAAAAAGAGCCTCCAACGGTATACATTCTGACCGAGTTTAGCCCCCCCACAATCTCAGGGGGGTTTGCGAGGCAGCCCGAGTAGGTTATGGTGCAGCGACCATGACCAAATACAAGAAAAAAACGCAAAAAATATATATCAAAATAAACATATCTCAGTGAGAGGGGGGGGGGGGGGGGGGAGATCTAGCCTCCACTCTCAGGTTCTACACCCCCTCTCCCCCCCCCTAACATCATGGGCAAAGTTTGTACAGTGGTCCCCATAATTGCACAAACCATTTTATTAGACCTGAATGTTTTTATCTCTGAAAGTAACGATGTCTGAAAGAGCCCTTAGAGATAACCTAACTTTTCATAAATTACGTAATGTTTATATCCACTATTACAGCGTTTTAAGCAGACAATTAAAATTAAAATACAGTTGTGCGCTTTTATGGAATTAGCCATTACATTAACCCATCAGAAAAACACTATTTTTTTCGGGATTAAGTTAAAAACTGAACACAACTTACCCCTTTGGAAACCTTGTTTTTAGCGGGAATAGGGAGTACGCTCATGTTCCTTTGTTGCACAACATTTTTGATGATCTGGTTTGTGGGTCTAAGAAGGCTCCTGACACCCAGCATTTTGAATTGTAAATTTATTGAAAATGTAATCGAATATGGGGGTCTGCCAGGCCAGCAGAAAAATCGATGACAGAATAGAGATGTGCAGTTATGCAGTTAAGAATCACTAACTTTGCAATAGTCGATTTAGTTTTTTAGTTGTTTGTTCTAATCGTGACAATCGTCTATTGTCGTGTTTATGCCTAAATTAATATTACATCGCTCGCCGGCCTCTGCCTCGGCATGAAATTATAGAAGAATCATTTAATTTGGCGGAGCTAGGGAGAAGAAGAATAAAAGTGCCTAATAAATCAAAATGGAACAGAGAAAAATAAATAGAAAGCTAATTAATTAGCAATTGTAGTTATTGTATGTTAAATTATGTTTTTGATAACTTTAAAACCTTATAGGCAAAAATGTACGTGGTAAAATGAAATTAGTTTGTTTTAACCATTTGAGATTTAAATATCGTGGCTTTTAATATTTTAATAGTGTTCATATAGTAGTGGAGCAGGGCCCAAACTACAGGTCTCTAGGTAACCTCCTGACTGTACGCACCGTGTCATGGAGTCATCATAATCATGTCAGCCCTTAGTAAGTCCACTGCTGAACATAGGCCTCCCCCAAAGAGCGCCATGACGAGCGAACTTGTGTCACCTCCATCCACCGACTTCCTGCGATGGCTACAATGTCGTCGGTCCATCCCCACACTTCGCTTGCTTGTTCGTGGCCACCATTCGAGAACCTTTATCCCCCAGCGGTTGTAGGTTCTGCGAGGATGTTTTATATGGCCTGCCCATTGCCACTTCAACTTGCAAACTCTGAGAGCTATATCGGTAACTTTGGTTCTTCTACGGATTTCCTCATTTCGGATTCTATCACGTAGTGAAACACCGAGCATAGCTCTCTCCATTGCACGCTGCGCAACTCTGAGCTTGTGTATGAGACCAATAGTTAGCGACCACCTCTCAGTGCCGTAAGTCATCACTGGCAACACGCACTGATGATAAACTTTTGTCTTGAGGCTCTGCGGTATCTGAGACGAGAAGATATGGCGTAATTTCCCGAACGCTGCCCATCCAAGTTGGATTCGTCGGTTGACCTCTTTGTCGAAGTTGGATCTACCCAGTTGAATCGTCTGACCTAAGTAGACATAGTGATCAACAGCTTCGATAATATAGTTCCCAACATAAACCGGCATGGGTACGACATTGGCATTTGACATGATGTTCGTCATACCCATGTTCATTTTAAGGCCCACCTGTTGGGAAACAATATTAACGCGAAAAAAAAAACAGCCTATGTTCTTCCAGGATATTAAAAACCAATGCAAAAGTAGGTATACCACCAATCATAGAATTACATATCATCATACGGACGACGTAACCTTTGAGAAGCGGGTTATTGGAACTGGGACCAAAGATAATGTGTACACTAAAAATATTTAATTTTGTAACTTATTAGTGTGTATTATTTTCGGATATCAAACAGATGATGATTATGAATACAATACGACGGTAATAAAAATCAAATTTTAACCTTTTCATACAAATTAAGTGAATCAAAAGGCGCAAAATATTTATGAAGTTCTTTTTTGTTACAGAGTATACACAAGCATCAAATAGTGTAAAGAATCACCAGATAAGAATAATCTTAGGACTATGTTAACTCTCTTTTATGGTTTAGCATAACAGGTATGTTAGTTTTTAAACAAAAAACCTTGACTAAACCTGGCGCAAATTTTCACAAACTTTCTTTCGCGTGGCTTCAAATAAACATGGAATGAGCAGTTTTGCAGTAAGCATTGTCAGTTAGTTCTTTCATCATCAAGAGATGGAACTCGCTTAACTTTTAGTATTTCCATTTTATTAACTTTTTTAACTTTATTATTTTTATTAATTTTATTATGGCAGTGGAAAACATCGTTCATCGAAAAACCACAAAAAGAAATTAATCCAACAAATAACGCTCAAACACTCTTTAACTCGACTGTACACTCATATCAATTATCACTGAATACTCGCTTCGAATCACTTTGATCGTTTCGTTCCGAAAGCCAAGTCAATACTGTTCCAGGCAGCCGATGCGCGCCCTATTTATACCGCGACGGAAATTTCCAGAAGGTACTCGTACGTACTTGATAGATTTAGGAACATAAGTTGATATACATATATATATATATATATATATATATATATATATATAAAGTTATCTTGGGATCATTATTACTGTATATAAATCAAACAAAAAATCAATAGGTTAGGTTAGGTTTGACAAGCCTACGGTTAGGCTAAACCTTTTTATACATGAAAACATGAAACCTTAATTTGTAAATTAAAACATTGCTTAATTAATTGGTAAGCTCTCAATCTTTTCTCCTTGTTTCTTAGCAATATAATCCAGAAAGTGGATGTAAATGGTTTAAGGTTATTTTAGGATCTCTAATTACGATGCGAGTCCCACAAGGTTAAATATTGGGGCTATTATTATTCTTAGTTTACATGAACGATCTCCCCATTTTGTTAAAGAGCTTTTGTGATATTGTCTTATTAGAAGTACCATCTGTTTCACAAATTATTAAGTTTGACAGAACCATGAACAATTTTCACGATGTTAATTTATTTATTTATTTATTTAAGAAACACCAACAGTATACATATTAAATATTATAAAGAGTAACACTTTCATAAGACTATAACAGGTGCCATAGCATAATCAAATTCCGATATGCATACCTTTTAAAGGTGTTTACAACATTCACTATTAACGGAGTGAAACGGAAAAAATAAAAGAAATTATAAAAATGCTAGCAAATGAAAACTAAGCTAGGTAGGTGCAATACTTAACTGTGAATATAAAAAGTATAACATGAACACTTACATATATACCTACATAATACTAGAATAATAAAAATAATACTATAAAAACTTACATTATTAAAATTACTATACAGCTATGATACAATGATCACTACAATAATAAAAAACAAAATAAAATCATCTTTGCAAAAATTACATATATGTCAGAGCATGCTTCCATGTAATTTGTTCTTAAACACATTCAATGAATCGTGAAAGATATCAAGATCACTCAAAGAACAATTAAATTCATTGTATGTACGACATATTCTTAATAGAGGAGAGTTATGTGCTAAGTTTGTTTTGGCGGATGGAACAAGAAGGATTTTTGAGATTCTCTGGCGCGGATAATGGTAAGGGACGTTTAGGGAAATGTCATCTAGAATTGAAGGACAATCTGCTAAGCTATGTAGTGCTTTATAAAGAAATGTGAGATCGCGAATTTTCCTTCTTTCACGCAATTTATGCATTTTAAAGAAGGATAAACGATTTTCGTAAGGACTTCTATGAGAGATACCTGGACAAGAAAAGGCCAACGATCTTGTGAATGCCCTTTGAATACTTTCAATGCGTTGAGAGTGCGATGCATAGAAGGGGTTCCATGCCACACTTGAGAATTCTAGACAGCTGCGCACCATAGAGTTATAAAGTACAATTTTTGTACGATTAGATTTGAAACATTTGGTAATTCGTCTAATGAAGCCAAGCTGTTGAGCCGCTTTCCTAACCACTGTATCAATATGAGCTCGAAAAGTTAATTGACTATCAATTAAAACCCCCAAGTCACGTATTTCACTAACCTCTTGTAGAGGTTCATCATTCAAAGTATAAACAGAATTTATGGTGTTTTTTTTACGTGTATATTTAATATAATAACATTTTTGAACATTAAGATGCATTTGGTTTAAGTCACACCATTGTTTTATATGATTAATGTCGCTCTGAATTAGATGAATATCCGTGTTACCATTGACTAATTTATAAATTTTAAGGTCATCCGCGAATAGTTTATAATTACAATGCTTTATGTGCGTAGTGATATCATCGATGAATATTGAAAACAGGATAGGACCAAGATGTGATCCTTGCGGAACACCCGACTCGGCATAATATGTTTCTGATTCGTACCCATCAACAAATACTATTTGTTCCCTTTTGTTGAGATAAGACCGGAACCAATTCAGAAAAGACCCGTGAAAACCGATGAGTTCCAGCTTCTTAACTAACAAGAAATGACTCACTTTGTCGAACGCGCTGCTAAAATCGGTGTACACTGCATCGATTTGATTCCCCTTATCCACTTGTCGAGACAATTCGGAGACAAAACCAACCAAATTAGTTTCGACAGAGCGACCCTTCTTAAAACCATGCTGCTGTTCTGAAAGGAGGGGACTAGAATGATGAGAGACTATGGGACATATTAGTGCTTCGAATAATTTTGAAAAACAGGATAAAATTGAAATTGGTCTGTAATTTTTTACATCATCAATATTTCCTTTTTTATGAAGAGGTATAATCTTAGCCTTCTTCCATACGTTGGGAAACTCTCCTAATATCAAAGAGCGATTTATTATGAGTGTCAATGGTAGTGCCAGTGCAGAGCCACAACGCTTGACTAAGAGAGGTGGGATGCCGTCAGGGCCTGGCCCTTTAAGTTCATCAATTTGCTTAATTCTTTGCAAGACTTCACGTTCAGTAAAGATTATTTTACCAATACAATTATGCTGGTGAATAATATGAGGTGTACTCATATCACGTCTGTTCGACATTGCGTTTGAATTGGAAGTAAATGCCTTTGAAAAATTGCTAGCAAACAGGTTAGCTATATCAATACCAGTGTTAGCGTTTTCTTCACCCATGTGCATTTCTGCAGGGAGTGAAGACCGTTCTTTTCGCTTGTCTTTTACATAACGCCAAAAACCTTTTGGTGTTTTCGCAATACCTTCTTCCGTTATCCTGAGGTAATTCGAATATAGATTGTCTAAAAACTTATGACAACGTTCTCTCAAAATATTAAATTCAATTAAGTCGCGAGGGTTTTTGTATATACGATATTTAAATCTTAACTTCTCTTTTTCTGCCAGTAATTTAACTAAAGATTTATTAAACCAGGGAGGAAATAGTTTTCTATTAAATTTATGTTTAGGAACGAATTCATCGATACCTCTTCTAATTATCGTGTAAAAGGATGAGGTCATTTCGTTTACTGAAGCACAGTCTTTAAAAACTGCATTCCAGTCTGTATTTTTTAAATTTAACGTGATACCGTTAAAGTCTGCTTTATAAAAATTAAATTCAGTGGACAACTTTGGACGAAGAAACTTCAGTTCATTGTTAGGTAAAGTTAGTAATAAGGGGGGATGCTTATGGTCGAGTTTACTCAAGAGATCAGGTGGTGCCGTTAGAGAAATGTCTGTTACTGTGCTAATAGCAAGATCTAATGTCCTGTCATCCTCATTGCGTATATCGTTCAATTGGTACATATTGGACATAGAAATAAAGTCAACTAATACATGGCCTAATGTATTGCTATAGTTAGATGGCGTTGTCAAATTGTTACACTTAGTCCATTTTATAAAAGGTAAATTAAAATCACCAAGCAGCACAACCTCATCAACTTGGTTTATAAAATTATTAGTATTATCCAAGAAAACACTAAGTTCTTCCAGTTTTACAGGAGGAGGGAAGTAGACAGTACAAATGGCAACTTTCTTTATATTTTTGCCTGCACGCATCTCGACAACTACCCAAATATCTTCACAACTGGATTCCCAAGCTTGTAAACGAGTTGACTTGAACTTACGAGAAACTGCTATCAACACCCCTCCGCCGTCTTTTTTTACACAAGGAGCTGAACCAAGACATACACGATCACGGCGATGCACGACATATCTAGAATCAATAAATTCACCACTATGGACGCTTGAATTTAGCCAAGTTTCAGTAAAGGACAATACATCGTAAGAACTAAGCAGTACATTTTTCAGAATATCATTTGTTTTTGTTCTCATGCCACGTACATTTTGATAATACATAGTAGCCATTTTTACATATTTTATACACCAAAAACATTGCGATTGTGTTTATAATAATAAAGCTAACAATTAAATAACACGGTTTGTCATAAAAAACAGACTGTCCCCGGTACGTATTTGAAGCGCTGGGCTAGTTAATAAAGCAATCACACTTGTTCTTGATTGGTTTGTTTATAAGGAATTGTGTACTTCTTTATAACAGGTTACAAGTTACCTGAAATCAATTATAAATACATCGCATCGGCAATTTATATTGGGTTAAAGAATTCGTTAAAATAAATTTCATACAGAAGGATTATTATAATGTAAATAATTATTTAATTACAAAAATGCATAGCTTATATGTCATGATAATAATCTTGTATGTTTACTTTTATATTAATTAAATCATTAAGGTTTAAAGTACTTTGTGAAATTTCTCATGTATTTTTATACAACATTGTTAGAAATTAAGGTTTAAGAGAGACTGGTTTATGTCATGCTCACTGGAGTGTCCTTATTTGTGTACAGAGTCATCACACCTTTCCCTCTAAAATGGTTGAGGGGCGATGGCTGGTACACGAGTCATACTCATTAATTGGTGCTGCTTATGAGGACTTTTCCAGCCTAGTTCCTTATTATTTGGTAGTACTGTTGTTATTATTTTCATTCCAGTTTCAATATTGTGGGATTGTGACATTTCATTGGCATTTAATAAGAAATGTATTTTATTTTTTATGATTTAATTCAGTTGACATCAATCTGTATGTTTTTTTAATTATAATCTTTGATAGGTCTTAATTTAA
Source organism: Alsophila aescularia (assembly GCA_946251855.1). Lineage (NCBI taxonomy): Eukaryota > Metazoa > Arthropoda > Insecta > Lepidoptera > Geometridae > Alsophila > Alsophila aescularia. Next base: position 66,919,910 of record OX276373.1, read on the forward strand.
AAAAAACGTACATATCGATGTAAAGTTGTATGATCGATGTGTAGATGTACCTACTGCAGAAAACCATATATTATAACCATTATGTATATTTGTGTCAGGCTCCATGTTAAGGTACAATAGAAAGATAACATATGGTTCATTAGTTAAGGTAAAAGGAACTCATTGAGTACAAATTAACACGATTTAAAAAAAACGTTCGTTTTTAAATTTGTTTCCGTTTTTATTTTATGTCCACCCATTTTTTCAAAAAAGAAAATGAAAAATAATAACAGTCTGGAATGTGATATCAAGAAAACGGATGGTCATGAGTTTCGGCGTTGCCACCCTCAATGCCAGTATAGATTCGGTTAAAAATATGATTAAGGGTTCCGTTTTTTTTATTACGACGGACGGTTTTTTTTTAAAATCTTGCGTATAATACGAATTTAAAACAAAATTGACACGGCTTCCTAGAAAGCCGTTTACTAGCTTACTGTTTACAAGCTACAGCCGACCAAAATAACGCATTTTATACCCGCGTCAACTCTGAACAAATTCCATAGTGAGAGACATAATCCAAACGTAAAAACTACCGTACTGATTACAATGCGATCTGCACAGTTCGGTAGCTAAGGGTCCTGGCTACGGAAACCTAAGTCTATGCGTGTCCAACAGGCACTTGGCCGGGTTTTTATTCTCATATAGCTTCAATAATATAGCTTCCATTACCGATATTGGACCAAATAGTGTAGAAACGAACCAGTTACGACCACACCAAACACTGCCCTATTCTATATATTATATCTACCTATACGACACCTAGAGCCACTACCTTTATTATAAGTATAGATAGCAGGGGACAACGGGAATAGACGTTCAATTTGCGTGTCCAAATGTTCGACTAGCCAGTATAACAAATTGGAATATATTTGTCCAACCAACAAAAACAACTATACTAACATGCTACAACATGTAACTAACAAGATACCTACATAGGTATTTTAAAATACTCTTTTGTATACAACTGTACTAAAGAATATATCAGAATATACCGCTCATTTGCTCATTTTTACCCTATTGTATGACGCGGTCGCTTTTACGTAGTCATTCGAACTTGATCGGCTTCTAACAACATTTTGCTGTGGTAATACACTCACTTTTGCATTGGTTTTTAATATCCTAAAAGAACAAAGATGCTTTATTTCGCGATAAACAGTAGCCCGCGCGGACGAAGTCGCGGGCGTGAAAGCTACTTCTTATCCCGGAAATATGTGAGTTAATGACGGAAAACAGAAAAAAAAACTGTGAAAATGTTGATTATTCGCTTTAAGAATTGCCGGTTGCCATGGAAACGAAATAACAACTATGTCAAAAAACATCAAGAGCATTGATGCTATACCTACTTTTGCATTGGTTTTTAATATCCATCCAGTAGTTTTTGCGTGATGAAGTCACAGACAGATAGACAAAAATTGTAACGTTATTTTTGGATTCTCCTTCTTTCACATACTGAAATAAAAATGTATTTTTTTCTATGTTATCTTCCATGTACAGATTTCATTCATAGTTTTATTAAATGTATGATAATGTATGTACTAGAAAGGTCATAATTAGAATATAGAACATAAGTGAGCAACATAATATATGATGATATAGATGATCGTTTTTTTTTCAACATCGTTCGATAATCAATTTTTTCCTACACTACTCCAACCCTAGAAATATCATTTTGGCAGCTGTCTTGGCGATCAAGTTAAGTTGTACAAACTATAATAAAATTAAAATTTTGAAACGTCTGTACAATGTTATAGCGTTCAACGCCCATGATGTTCATACATTATGGTAAGCAATTTAACAAGAATATAAAATTGCAAAGGCAAGATAAATATTCAAAATGTGAGCTTCCCGATGATAAGAAATGCCATCTATTTTTTAATTACATTTTTTGAAGTGTTTTGTGAATGCTTTTACCACAATTTAGCATTTTTTTCACAGTAGCAGCCGCGGCCGCCCACCGGCACAGTCGTAGACTAATGTGTTCTGTGCGCAGACTGACTAGCTCACGTTGGTGTCACGGCGGCAGTGAATTTGACACCAACGAATTGGCGACCATGTGAATCGTCTTCCGCCCTGTCTTTACGAAGTAAATATATATGTCAATTCCACCAATGCTCCTGAAGTTTTTTGACAGACTTGTTATTTAGTTTCCATAGCAACCGTTCCTTACAGCGAGTAATCAACATTTTCCAGTTTTCTCGTGAAAACTTTCAATTTTCCGGGATAAAAAGTATCCTATGTTTTATTCTAGAGTATAAGCTATCTCCATTCTAAATTTCATCAAAATCCGTCCAGCCGTTATCGCGTGAAAGCTCCCCAAACAAACAAACAAACAGACAACGTTTCACTTTTATCTATTGGTATGGATACCACAGCACAGAAAACTTATTAATACTACGACCACAGTACATTAAAGATGGCTAAAATAATACAAATAAAATATTGTAAATAAAAACTTTCTCTTTATTCTCTTGTACTTAGGCTAGCCAAATTCTCAAAACTGCGACTAGCGCCAAAATTGGCGTTGATTTGAATAAAATGGCGGCACTCCTTTCAATCGGCGCGCATTCATTTTCAAGCCATTCGTATTCTTCCGTGAGACTTCTCTCTTGAAGAATTGGCCCGATGGTAGATAAAACCCTCGCGTGATAGTCGTTGATGTATTTCATCTGGAAAACAAAATAAAATGAAAATAGTCAAAAATATGGCAGCGCATATTTGGGCAGACGTAATCAAATGCAACTTTTAATAAATTATCTTGGGGTCAACTGTCCATATTACTAGAAGTTTGGCTAACGAAAGTTAATAATGTATTTATCTCGCGACATTTAAAATTGATTAGGCATATCATTTGAAATACTACTACTTATAAATCACAAGATAAGAAATGTTTTTATGATTTTAGCGTTAACGCCTGCTTGGCGAGAACATATCTAATAATTTTCTAAACGAAAATATAGATGGCGTCCCCGTCCCCGTAAGACGTCGTATAGACATTTCTTACTGTCGTTGCGTAAGACGGATTTACAAACTGAGCGAAAAATTTGAAGCATGTAGTAACTAGTACCTGTCACGGTGTGTAGTAGCCGAACTTAGTATAAACATGTGCTGCGCAGAGGCACGGAATCGTAGACAGAGAAACCAATAGACAACTAGATAGCTTCCATCGCACTCATACAAGAAAGAGAACAACTTATGCATAGGTTTTGTGAAGAAATGAGACAGAACGATTTGATCTTTTGTTTCAGGTCGCGTGCCAGTTTTTTCAAGGTCAGTACACTTCTGTGCTAAACAATTTTGACAGTTCGCCATAGTTTTGTATGATTTAGTATTCTGTGCCCAAACTACACATTTTTAATAACAAAATGATTTAATTTCATTGGCTCTCATTTGTATCAATAGTAAATTCAATTTAATGTAATATCGTACGATGTTGTTAATATGTATACAGAATAGTGGGTTTATTCGAGAGAGCAAGGGCACTTACGACTACTTAAATGCCTTAAGGCGAAATGGTATCCAAATTTGACGATTCGTCCTCACGAATATTTAAAACTAGACCTTCGAAAACGGTTAATTGACTTAATTTTTTTATATGTAATAAATGTTCCCGAGACGCATCACCTTTCCTGCTTACCCTGCACCATAACGAGCAGGACAAAAATTTGGAGCCCATAGCGCCTTAACCATTAGAGCTACTTACATAAAAACTGTGTGAGCCATGTCAGAGGCCCTCGGGTTGCCTTACAAACTTTGACACCAGAACCCCCGCATTACCTCATACGAAAACCAAAGAAACTGTGTGAGAAGGAAGACTTTTAGTGGATTTTGGATACAGTTTGATTAAAATTTAATGATTTTGGAGGAAAAAAAACAGTGTGCAATGCGGGGGGCATTACCTCATACGAAAACCAAAGAAACTGTGTGAGAAGGAAGACTTTTAGTGGATTTTGGATACAGTTTGATTAAAATTTAATGATTTTGGAGGAAAAAAAAACAGTGTGCATGAAAAATGATAATATTAACAAAAAAATTGCGTTCCTTTTCCTTTTAAGGACCAAAAAAGGAATATATAATAATAATTAATATTATTATTATATGAAAGAGAGATACTTACATAAGAATAATAATATTGAAAGTATTCCCATACATTTGAGTACAAAATGATTGCAGAAATTCAAAGTGTGACAAATAAACATAGCAGAAAGAAAAACTGATCACTATCAAGGAGACTGACCAGCTATCTTCTTGTCTAACTTATTGCAGTTAGACAGAAAGAGAGCTGGTGTGTCGGGAATTAATGATTTTCACTATGGGCGTATTTTTGTGTGTTCGCCGCGACACCGCGTTCTTATGTTGACACGCACTATTTTAGACCTTGGTCACCATGATGGATCATGTAGCACCAAAATAAATAATTATTTTAAGAAGCATTATGGTTCATCATGGATGACCATAGTATAATGGTGCATGTCACCAGTATGTATGTACAATTTTTCTTGCATGATACGCCATATTGCTGAGGATGGCCCACCATGGATGACAATGGTATATTATTATACTGTAAGCATGTTCAATACAAAATCCATTCCCTTAACCACGTTTAGTCGTATAAAGATTCTATCTTTTTATGGAACGAGATAGTACAACACCTAGAATTATTCAAAATTTCAATTTTCCTTTCTGACTATACATTTTTCGTGAATCTGTGATGTATACATAGCCCATCAATAGTCTATAATATAATCTTGAATTGCTTAAAATCAGGGTAAAAGTTTTGATATGGCAGCACATGCACCTATCGTTCTATCTCATTAGTGGCACGACAACCAAGTGTCTATTGGTTTCTCTGTCTACGCACGGAATGATGCGGGTTCGTACCCCGTCCGTGACTCAAATTTTTCGTTAAAGCCTCGTTGACACGATCAATGTCAGCTCGGGCCGAGTAGACTCGTACGAGTCGACTTCATACGAGTGTAAACAACTATCCGTATAGTTGTTTACACGTATCAAAGCGTACTCGTACATACCTAGTGTCTTTAGTATTCGTATCGAAAGGGGTCGGACGAAACGCTTGTAAAATGTTAGTAGCCGCCAATTTGTTTCACTACTCGTACGAGCTAGCTCGGATTAGTAGAACGCGGTCCGAGTCTACTTAGATCGGACGGCATCGTCAAAGTGCGCTCGGATTACCGGTTGCCACAATACGACAAGCATCCGAGTAGACATCCGAGTGGGCTCGGTCCGGGCGTACTCTTATCGTGTCAACGCGGCATTAACTTAATTATTCCTTATGGTGTTTTTTAGTAGTTTTTTATTTTATTTAGCTGTTTATTTTCAGTCTCAACTTCTGTTCTTTGCCAAATATTTCTATCTTTTATAGGGCTCCGTACCCAAAGGGTCCATACCAAACCCTATTGCATGTTGATTATTTATTAGATTGGTATTCATCATTGTCTATTACCTACCAACCAACTATATTTTCCAGTACATGAAATGAGTTACGGCTATAAAAATAAGGTCGGGCAGGACACAGTAATACATTCTCCTTTTTAGGTACGGAGTCTGTAGTGCTATTACCAACGGTCTTGGTTGCAAACAGATTTTCATATTTTCATAGCAATTCGACTCTAACACGCAGCATTATGTGCCAGTCATAGTGACAATCTGATTGCAACTAAGATCGGTAATAGCACTACTGGACATGCGAGACATGTTTGACAACTTGTTGGTATTCTACTTTAGTACCTATATATATATATATTTGCAGTGATATTTAATTACAATCTTTTTCCCGTGTCTTAGTCCAAGCTGCCTACAGTTTATCGCGATAAAAAGTATCATAATATGTCCTTCCCCAGAGTTCAAACTATCTCCGTAGGATATTTCATCAAGATCGGCTCAGCCGTTTCGTCGTGAAAAGGTAACAAACAGACAGATGGAGAGACCGAATTACTTTCGGTTTTATAATATTGGTATAGATGGATTTACCTCGAAATCAGTGAGCAAGTCGACATCCAAGCAAGCCGTCTGATGCGGCGCCAGCGATATTGTGTGGAAGCCCACGGCGCCACGACCTTCGAAATCTGACACTATACCTTCTGCCTGTAAATATCCAATGCCTATATAAAGATACCATCACAGAGAAGAAATTGGGCTACGCTATGCTCATGGAAAATATTTTACCCGACTACGGCGAAGCAAGGGAAGGGTCATAATGACTTTAACTTTATGTATGTGGGTATTCCACCATAAAGTCGCCCCTATTGGTCCGATTTCGACAAGCGAGGCATGAATCGATTCGTTTTCAGGTATAGAGTGTCATAGGTTTTTTTTTTTTACCCGACTACGACGAAGCAAAGGAATGGTTGTGTTCAAATTCTTGGTCAATTCAAACTTGGTCCTATTTTTGCCAAGCGAGGTAGGTATCAATCGATTCGTCTTCATCGCAAGAGTGTCATTGGCATTTTTTTACCCTACTGTAGTCGGGTTTAGTTTTATTATATTCCGTAGATAACATGCTAGCTCGTATGTGGCTGGTGCTGGCCTCTGGTGTCAGTGTTTCAGGCCGCCCGAGGGCCTCTGGCATGGCTCAACGACTGCTAATAATCAATAACAGCCTGGACCGACAGCTTAACCTGTCCTCCGAAGCAAGGAGCTATGGAAATCTGTACATAAATTATCGTTGGATTTTAACTCGCACTGGTATACCACTGCTAAAGGCCGGTCACGATGGACAGAAGAATTTCGTACAATGACCCCTCATTACTTATCTCTTTCACTCGCACTTAAATGTGTTGCTGTCACGATCGCACATTGTGCGAACAAGCGATGAGTACTGTCGGGCAGAGCTCAGGCCTTGATAGTGTGCCTAGGAACGTCCGAAGGCATTGAGTAAAAGACGTAGTAACGGCAAGAGAGTAGAATGCAGACTGTAAATTGTTAAAGTAATGTCTGCCTATTTAAATACAAAACAGTGTCGGAGCTTAGCCTGCTTAGCTTTTGCAATACATTTATGAGCTTAGTAAGGAGCGGTCATTGTATGGAATTCTCTGTCCATCGTGACCGGCCTTTAGCAAAGCTCATATTTGGAAAATAGTATTACAAAGTATAACGGTATGGCCATGTCAGCGTCTTTAGTAATCGCTATCGTCTCCACGAGGTCTTCATGCCGGATGACGAACTCCCTAACTTACAATACATGTAAAATAACTCTCAAGCTGATGGTCCGCGTCTTTAGTAATTGCTATCGTCTCCACGAGGACTTCACGCCGGATGCCGTACTCCCTAACTTACAATACTTGTAAAATAACTCACAAGCGGATGTTCCGCGTCTTCAGTAATCTCTATCGTCTCCACGAGGTCTTCATGCCGGATGACGTACTCCCTAACTTACAATACTTGTAATATAACTCACAAGCGGATGGTCCGCGTCTTTAGTAATCGCTATCGTCTCCACGAGGTCTTCATGCCGGATGACGTACTTCCCAACTTACAATAGTTGTAAAATAACTCACATGCTGATGGTCCACGTCTTTAGTAATTGCTATCGTCTCCACGAGGTCTTCATGCCGGATGACGTATTCCCTAACTTACAATAGTTGTAATATAACTCACAAGCGGAAGGTCCGCGTCTTTAGTAATTGCTATCGTCTCCACAAGGTCTTCATACCGGATGCCGTACTCCCCAACTTACAATACTTGTAAAATAACTCACAAGCGGATGGTCTGCGTCTTTAGTCATCGCTATCGTCTCCACGAGGTCTTCATGCCGGATGACGTACTCCCCAACTTACAATAGTTGTAAAATAACTCACAAGCGGATGGTCCACGTCTTTAGTAATCGCTATCGACTCCACGAGGTCTTTACGCCGGATGCCGTACTCCCCAACTTACAATACTTGTAAAATAACTCACAAGCGGATGGTCCGCGTCTTTAGTAATCGCTAACGTCTCCACGAGGTCTTCATGCCGGATGCCGTACTCCCTAACTTACAATAGTTGTAAAATTGCTCACAAGCGGATGGTCCACGTCTTTAGTAATCGCTATCGACTCCACGAGGTCTTCATACCGGATGCCGTACTCCTCAACTTACAATAGTTGTAAAATAACTCACAAGCGGATGGTCCACGTCTTTAGTAATCGCTATCGACTCCACGAGGTCTTCACGCCGGATGCCGTACTCCCTAACTTACAATAGTTGTAAAATTGCTCACAAGCGGATGGTCCACGTCTTTAGTAATCGCTATCGACTCCACGAGGTCTTCATACCGGATGCCGTACTCCTCAACTTACAATAGTTGTAAAATAACTCACAAGCGGATGGTCCACGTCTTTAGTAATCGCTATCGACTCTACGAGATCTTCACGCCGGATGCCGTACTCCCCAACTTACAATACTTGTAAAATAACTCACAAGCGGATGGTCCGCGTCTTTAGTAATCGCTATCGTCTCCACGAGGTCTTCATGCCGGATGCCATACTCCCCAACTTCGTAGTATCCCGGCTCTGCAATAAACAAACATAACAATAGTTACTATTTTCAATTAGATACGTTACAGTTAAACCAGTTTTTACGACTTAAAAAAGGAGGTTCTAAACTTGATGTGTATAATATTGTTGAAAATGGGTAATATTCATATATGGTGGTCTACATGGAAGTCTAATCATATGTACCATATGTTGTGATGTTTGTACATACATCGAATACTAATAATACGGTTTCTTCAAAATCGGTTTAGTAGTTTATAAGATATGGACTGTTAACTGTTTCCAGTTTGACTTTTTTCTTAGGAAACCGAATAAGTACTTAATTATTTAGACATACTTTAACAAACTAAAATGTAAAAAATAAAAGCTAACCGAGTCGTTTAAATCTTATAAGAACTTATTAAAAATGTTGAGGTCTGTGCCAGGTAAGTTCTTTCTTTCTTACTATAGTCGGTTTGGAGGCAGCACAGACCACAAAAATTTTGAATTATTTAATTCATTTAAATTTGTAACGATTTGAAGTCGTTTTTTTTTTTAATTAGTTTTTAATTAGAGCTGCCCCCGTTTCAGAATCCTTCGATAACTCAGTTGTCGATCGATATGGTATTATTTATTCTGTGGATTCGATTTGAAATCGTTCAATTCAATACATTTTAGGCCCTTCGCACATGGAGCTACTCAAAAAGAACTAGTCACAAACTTAAATTACTAACGAGTTGCCTGAGCGTCACAGCCCATACATGTTCTATGGAGGTTCGCACACGACGCGACTAGTTACTAACTGGTCAGTAACGCGTTAGCAACCGATCACGCGCGACGCGTCGTACCACGCTACTGATTTCCCAAGTTTCTTTGTTTTTTGTGATAAAAATGAACATTAAATATTCAATTTGTGAAGGAGGTGGAAAAATACCCATGCTTATATAATTATAAAATAACAGAATATTCACGAAAGGATGTAACAGAAAGAGCTTGGAGTGCAGTGGGAAAAGTCTTTAATTTGACAGGTGAGTACATACTTTTTATTATTTATTACAAAATATATTTCCATTGCCACGGTAATGCGGCATGTGGTGTAATAAAATAGTTTGCTAAATAATCTCTGAGATTATAAGCTGAAGACAGTGGAGTTACTTGAAGATTTTGTGGTGCTGGTATTGATTCTGGAGTGAAGTCAATTGTTTCAAATTGTTGTGGATTGTACTGAACACCTTCTCTGCTTCGTACATAATTGTGCAATATACACGCAGATTTTACAATATTTGTAACTTTTTGCGGGTCACGACAACGTATGGGTCTATCTAGAACGCCAAATTTCTCAGCCATCATACCAAATGTACATTCAACAGTCTTTCTTCCTCGACTCAGCCCATAATTAAACACTCTTTTTATATTATTTAAAGTTCGTTTTGGATATGGTCTCATCAAATAGCGTAATAATGGAAACGCCTCATCACCTACGAAATAATATGGAAAGTCTTTGTCGTCGTTAGGTAATCTTGAAGGCGCGGGAATATTAGCAGCGTTTTCTAGCCAATGTTTAATAGCTGAAGCACGAAATATTCCACCATCACTATTTCTCCCAGCGTAGCCACATTCAATTAACGTAAATAGCCCGTCAGCATCACTACATGCCATCAAGACGACAGAATGAAATGATTTGTAATTAAAATTACTTGATCCTGAATTAGGGAATTTCTCTATTCGAATATGTTTCCAATCTAAAGAGCCGATGCAGTTAGGTAAATTCCACAACAGACGATAGCGCTCTGATATATTTTTCCATTGGGCTACATTCGGTATTGGCATATAAATATCCTTTAGAACATCCCAAATAATAACTGTAGTTTCAGCGATTATCTGTCCCACTGTATTGTCTCCTCTAGCAAAATAGTATCCGATATTCACAAACGAATCGCCACTTGCCAAGTACCTATAAAAAAATAATAAATTTATTAATTTTGTTTCAGCAATCCAATCTAAAGAAAAATGGAAAAATTTCCGTGCGGTTTTTGTCCGGCACACAAAACCAGCTCCTAGTGGATCTTCTTCAAAAAATAAGAAACCATATTATTTATCCGATGCGATGCAGTTTACAATCCCATACATAAAAACTCTGAACAATACCATATCAGGGAGTCTTCCTCAAGAAGCAGTTAATGAAGTGATGGAGCAAGAAGATAACGAATAAGCAAATGAGTCGCAATCCATATTACAATGTAACATCCCATCACCATCGCAAAGCATTCCATCATCATCTGAAAACATCCCATCACCCATGTCATGCCCTCTAATTGCATCTTCTCCTATATCCCATCAACCAATCTCTCCCATGTCATGCCCTTCATCTAAACCAACTGCTTCCAGTACCAACATCCACTCTAAGCGTCGTAAAGGAAAATCATTTGCAACTGTCGATGTCTATCATGGACTATTTCGAAGCCAGAAAGGCAAAATTTGAAAAAAAGCTGAAGACATAGAGGATCCTAAACGAATGTTTTTACTAAGCTTACTACCAGACATGAAAGCAATGTCCGATAGTCAGACGAGAACCTTTAAGCGAAGAGTGCTGGCTTTAGTGGATGAAATTTTAGAAGAATCTCCGAAATCTTTGACACCGTCACATCAAGTCGCAGCCTATAATGCTGGAAAACAAGGCGCTTTTCTTTCAACGCAAGAGCTGCCGGTATCAAATGAACAGCAAGCCACACCAGCATACAATAATCACATTTTGTCATACTATGAATCAGTACCATTTCTAATTAATACGAACAGTGATTCTGGTACAATTATAGAACAGAATTAAAAGTGCATTTACGAATAAAATACTAATTTGTGACTAAGCTGTGATTGTTAGAAGACTGTTTAATTACGCTAGTACCTAATAATAAATAAATAAAAAATTCATCTTACCTTAAAGTTATTAAAATTCTTTCTTCTCCGCTTACACACTCCCTCATGTTAGTATTTTTTTTACAAATAAAAGGAGATACTAACTGCACCAAATTTAAATAGCTATCTTTGGACATTCTATAGAATCCCAATATTTTTTATCTGTTTCACGCAGCTCTCGTGCTGCAACTGATAATCTGCAGTTAACATTATTTCGAATATACGGATGAACCCAAAACCTGCGAATATTCCTTCGACGTCTTTTATAATAATAGTATAATACAATATCGTCGTCGTCCTCGCTCGATCCAGTTGACATGTTTACCACTTGTTAACCGTGTGCTTTTGTAAACAGAAATAACAGAAGTGACTGAAACCTTACAACTTGAGTAGCGTCGTGTGCGAGATACAATTTGTAACTGGTTTGTAATCGTAATTACTGATTAGTTCAGTCATTTTTGAGTAGCTCCATGTGCGAAGGGCTTTACATTCACAATATCGAATCGAATCGATTCGGTTCGTTATCGAAAGGTTCTGAATCGGGTGGCTGGGCCTGCAGTCTCGACATAGAGATTGCTTTACAACCGAAATTGGTAAATATCACGTTGACAATCGTTAGCTTTGACAGTTATTGTCTTCTTCTTCTTCTTTTTTATTTTAATGGCTTCTGCGGAGGCACTGGCCTGCTAGCAATTTCGCCAATGTCAAGTTTAGTTTTCTATAGTATTGTCAAGTCACAGTCAATAATTGTCAAAGTCACGAATCAGTAAAATGGTGTACGTTTTACTGAAACTTCCTGGAGAGTTTTGAAAACATCACAATTAGTCACGTTTTTTGTTTTTTTATCCTTTGTCCACACTCGTGCACGTTAACAAACACATAATGATTAATATTACACCAATATTACTCATTAACACTCGAAAAAAACTCATATGAAGAAAAAATTAAAATTTACAACATGACTTGAGCTTGAATACTTTCAAAAAACCCCACAGTTATTGTCAAAAGCGATCGAATGTCATCGGTATCTGTACTGACGTTGATCATTTTTGACATAGATATTTGCTAGAGACTACCAAATATCGTTATAATCATAGAGTAAGGAATTTTGTCTTCGCCATTGGTTATAATCGGACTTTGCGACCGATTTCGGTTGTAAAGCAATCTCTATCGATGTCGAGACTGCATGCCCTGTCCAACAACTGCAGTTCTACCCAGAACTTGAATTAAGTAATTGAAATCCCATCAAAATCTGCTGTACATAATTGGTACCCCGTAATATGCAATAGCACACAAACTAATTTATATCTGAGCTATAGGTATTTAAATCAAAATCTGCTCTCTCATATTGTTGACGTAAAACTGGACGAGGTAAGTACGTCGTTGGCGCCCTACTCGTAAAATCAGCGCAACATTCTCCCCAACTTTGATACTTTCATAATTGATGCCCCAAAATGTACATTATATAATTAATGCCTCAAAATGTGGTCATCATAATTGTTGCCCCAAAATGTAAGTACAAATGTGGTCATCATAATTGTTGCCCCAAAATATAAGTAAATTATATAATTGATGCCCCAAATTTTGGTCATCCTAATTGATGCCCCAAAATGTACATAGTATAATTAGTGCCCCAAAATGTAGTCATCATAATTGATGCTCCAAAATGTAAATAATGTAATTGGTGCACCAAAATGTGGTCATCATAATTGTTGCCCCAAAATGTACATAATATAACTAGTACCCCAAATTGTGGTCATCATTATTGATGCCCCATAATGTACATAGTATTATTGTTGCCCCAAAATGTGATCATCGTAATTGATGCCCCAAAATGTACATAGTATTATTGTTGCCCCAAAATGTGATCATCATAATTGATGCCCCAAAATGTACATAATTTAATTGATGCCCCAAAATGTGGTCATCATAATTGATGCCCTAAAATATATATAATATAATTAGTGCCCCAAAATGTGGACATCATAATTGATGCCCCAAAATGTACATAATATAATATTGGTGCCCCAAAATGTACATAATATAATTAGTGCCCCAAAATGTACATAATATAATTGATGCCCCAAAATGTCCTAGCTCAATTACACATCGCTTACCATTACTATATATCATACTGGGCCTGATTCCAGGATCGTTCGCCGCGGGGCCACTGAGGATCCACGTGGGACCCTCGTGCACGTTCAGGAAGTGTCCCACGCCGTGGCCGGTACCGTGTCCATAGTTAAGTCCCACGTCCCAAAGGTATTTACGTGCTAGGACTTCTATTACGTGACCCTGGAATGAGAATTTGACTTTATTTATGACGCCAAGTCTTTCTAGTGTTTACAATGAGGTCAAAGATGGTAAACTTAAAGGCTCGGTTACACAGTACCAGCTGCTGCCATGACATTAGACCCTAATACCACTGAATACTCGCATTACAGTATTTCAACTCGCCACCGGTATCATAATGAAAATATCTGTTATGGCCCAGGCCAATACTGTCCAAGATGACATAAAATTCCCGCACTACTCTGGCGTGACCATAAGAGCTACTGAACTGACTTCGCTTAAAATTGTGCGTACGAGTGACGTCCTAGTGGCATACTTATTATGCGACTTGCTGCCTTGTGTCTTGCTGAGGAAACATTAAAGAAGAGTGAAAAAAGGCGAAGTAACTTGGATACGAGGTACTAAATGAGTCGCACATGACAGTTACTCGTATAGTCACACGGCGCGAGATTCAGCACTGCAGTAACTAAACTCACACGCTGGCTCGCACTGTGTAACGTCAGAGTAAGCCTAGATGCCAATTATTTAAGTTCATGTTTGCCAAGTTGCCAAGGATCGAACCGGTGTCGTTTGATTGCAAAGCGCTTTGTGCGCTTTGCGCACAAAGCGCTTTGCCTAGCCTACCTAGTCATGACAGTTACATCATATTACATGACATAGTTACTAAAGTGCCAACAGGAAATAGATATGATGCACAGGTTGATATGTCCTTTCAAAACGCGATTGAATACGTAACGTGCTCATGACTCTTACATCCATTTTAGATAACAGTTACATCACATTACATGACATGCTTACCCGAGTATCTTCAGGAAAGACAGCGGTGCCCAGATTGATCTGTCCCTGCAAACTAAGTGGACGCGTGTCGTTTATATGCACTTTAATCCCTTTTATGTACATGACAGTTAACATATTACATGACATACTTACCAGAGTACTTGTACTATTATTAATTGCAGGAAATCCAGCAATGCCCAGATTGATATATCCCTTCAAGATGCTGGTGAACACATAACGTCTACATGACACTTTCATCCCTTTTACATAATAGTTACCTCAAATTACATTAAATAGTTACCAGAGTGCCAGCCGGAAATACAGCGGTTCCAAGGTTAATCTGTCCCTTCAACACGCGCGTGAACGCAAGTCTTTGCGCCGCGGTGGGTGCCGAGCTCATGTGGCGCGTGCGTGTAATGTCTGTTGTACCGTCTCTGTGAACGTAACCTGTTTTCAATCGACTTTACAAAAAGGAGGAGGTTCTCTATGTTCGACTGTTTTTTTAAAATGGATTTTCACCGAGTTCTCCGATTGAAATAGTATAAGTACTCTCCACGTGGTCCCAGATAAATTGTATCAAAATAAGACCTGTTTTAAAAAAAATAGTTAGTTAATCTTTTTGTAGTCGATTTTATGTACTACTAGTTTTCCCGCCCGCGACTTCGTACGCGCGGACTACTGTTTATCGCGAAAAAAGCATCCTATTTTCTTCTAGGATATCAAAACCAATGCAAAAGTAGGTATAGCACCAACGCTCTTGATGGTTTTTGACAGACTTGTTATTTCGGTTCCATGGCAACCACAGATAATTCTGTGATGACAACCGTTTCTTACAGTGATTAATCATGATTTTCCAGTTTTCCCGCGGATACTTTAAATTTTCCGGGATAAAAAGTATCCTATATTTTATTCTAGGGTATAAGCTGTCTCCTAAATTTCATCAAAATCTGTCTAGCCGTTATCGCTTCAAGTGGGGTGGCATATGAGTTTTCACCTGACCTTCCTTTGCATTGTTTGTAAATTTCAATACTGTTTATAGTTTAATTTTAAGATAGATCATATTTGAAATAGTGGTACAGGTCTTAATACTAGTAGTACTACGTACTTGTACTGTCCTCCGGAGTCTACCAGCAGCATGTCGTCTTTAGTGATGACTCTCTGTGGCCCCTCCACATTGGGTGAGTAGTGTATTATGGCCCCATTTTCCCCCGCGCCCGCGATCGTCGAGAACGAGGGGCCCATGAAGTCTTGTTCTTCGCTGTAAGAGAGAAATAGACAAATAATTTAACAATACTGGGGTAGCGCACATACTGTAGCGCTTAACCGTTGTTAAAAATATTTGATAAGTAATACAAAAAGTTTCTTTTGGTGGTAGGTATGTATTTTATATTGTCTATTGGATAACCCTCATTTATTTTTTGCAGGCTGCTCTGATGACTTTCTTCTGTTCATAAGCTTTTGTATTCCACAAGTGTCTACGAAATCAATGCAGTAGTGGAGCGGTGACGGGAAGGGTTCCTGTGTAATCGGAGTGGTGCCGGAAAGGTTCCTGTGGTAGCTGAGTGGTGCGATAGGGGTACCTGTGGTAGTGGAGCGGTGCGAGAAGTTTTCTTGTGGTAGCGGAGAGGTGCGGTAGGGGTTCCTGTGGTAGTGGAGCGGTGACGGAAAGGGTTCCTGTGGAAGCGGAGTGGTGCGATAGATGTTCCTGTGGTAGTGGACAAGGGCGGATCCAGCCCTCGAGTCAGGGGGGGGGGGGGGGGGTCACACTGAACGAGTTCCAAAATTATACAACACTAGCTATTCCACGCAGTATCAATCGTGTAGCCTATGCCACTCGGGAATAGTTTAGCTTTGAATAAATTTTCAAAATCAGGCATGTTGTAATCAATTTTTTCCTTGTGTTTTTAAACAAACATATTTTTTACCTAAAATTTTGAGCGACTTAGGTATATTTTTATTGTGTTATGTGGTTATGTGAAAATACGAACGTTTATGATCGATCTTCTAGAATTGCGAAACATGCTTGAGAAAGTGCGAGCGAAGCGAGCGCGAAAATGTTGACCTACTCATACATTTATTAGTGTAGTTATATAAAAAAAAGAGAACGTTTATGATCACATAGATTGTGTACAAAACATAAAATATGACTAAGAAAGCGCGAGCGTAGCGAGCGCGAAAATTTTGAGCTATTTCCGTTATATCATACGAATGAGGAAACATAATATACCATTTAACAAACGCTAGAGTAGCGTGCGCGAAAATGTTCGGTAATGATAGAGATGTAGACATAAAACAACTGTAGACATTAATGGAATTCCTCAGTTTGCGAAAAAAGGTAATACAAAAAAGGCGCGAGCAAAGCTAGCGCAAAAATGTTCAACTATTTGTGGTCATGTGTATGACAAAAGATGAAAATTACTATGGGTCCACTGAGCAGATAGATATATGAACGCAGCCAATAATAACAAGGCGTGAACGTAGTTAGCGCGATAAGTTTAAGTTATTTCTTGAAATGTATGTTAAAACTGAAGGAAAACAAGATGCGCTATATCTTTCATTTATCAGGCAATAACATAACAAGGGTGCGAGTATAGAGAGCGCGAAAGTTTGGAGTTATTTCTAGTAAATTTGTGTTTCATCAAGATATGATATAATTATAAAGGCGCGAGCAAAGCGAGCGCGGAAATTTTGAGATATTTCTATTAGTAGAAAAATGGAACTAAAAATACCTGGTTGAAATATGCCCGGGGGGGGGGGGTCATGACCCCCATGACCCCCTGGATCCGCGCTTGGTAGTGGAACGGTGCGGGAAGGGTAGAGGAGTGGTGTGGGAGGGGTTCCTGTTGTAGTGCAGCTGTTGACGTCACGTGAATTATGCTTCAAGTGAAACAGCGGGTTGCAACTAGTTGTATATATTGCATTCTTACCCTCTCAGCTCCTCCATTTTATCTGATAGCTGTACTTCCGTCACAATAACGCCCGCGTCTACTTGTTTATGCACCCAGTACATAGATCGTACGACCGCTACGCCATCTTTAATATGAGCTTTTCGAAAACCCTAAAAAGTTTTTAAAAGTATTAATTTGTTAGCTAGAGACAGCTTAGCTACACAGACCCAAAGAAATAAAGTTTTTTTTTAGGTCTGTGCTTAGCTATTAAAACATTTGGTCAAAAAAATTATGTATTTGTCGGCAGTTAAAAGAAGATAAATATATTCAACGTAGTGTGTAGGTATACAAATTAAAGGTCTGCAAAATTATGTATTTGTCGGCAGTTAAAAGAAGATAAATATATTCAACGTGGTGTGTAGGTATACAAATTAAAGGTCTGCAAAATTATGTATTTGTCGGCAGTTAAAAGAAGATAAATATATTCAACGTGGTGTGTAGGTATACAAATTAAAGGTCTGCAAAATTATGTATTTGTCGGCAGTTAAAAGAAGATAAATATATTCAACGTGGTGTGTAGGTATACAAATTAAAGGTCTGCAAAATTATGTATTTGTCGGCAGTTAAAAGAAGATAAATATATTCAACGTGGTGTGTAGGTATACAAATTAAAGGTCTGCAAAATTATGTATTTGTCGGCAGTTAAAAGAAGATAAATATATTCAACGTGGTGTGTAGGTATACAAATTAAAGGTCTGCAAAATTATGTATTTGTCGGCAGTTAAAAGAAGATAAATATATTCAACGTGGTGTGTAGGTATACAAATTAAAGGTCTGCAAAATTATGTATTTGTCGGCAGTTAAAAGAAGATAAATATATTCAACGTGGTGTGTAGGTATACAAATTAAAGGTCTGCAAAATTATGTATTTGTCGGCAGTTAAAAGAAGATAAATATATTCAACGTGGTGTGTAGGTATACAAATTAAAGGTCTGCAAAATTATGTATTTGTCGGCAGTTAAAAGAAGATAAATATATTCAACGTGGTGTGTAGGTATACAAATTAAAGGTCTGCAAAATTACTAATTGGGCTGGAGAATTATAAAATTTACTAGTAATTCTATAATTGTATTTTTTAAATTATATGATTTAGGTAATTGGTCGTCGTAATTTATGTTGAAGTAAAAATAAAGTATAGATGTACCAAAATTTAATTAAACCTACACAATTTAGACCACAGACCTTAGTCTGTGTTGTAATGGACTGAAATATCGGTATCATACTTTTCGCTCAGCGCGCCAAATTTAAATTTTCTTGGGTTTTTTTGTCGTGGATTTATTGAAACCAATTTTGCGGCTATAAATACACTCGAGAGCAATGAATCCGGGTCACTTAAAGAAACCTATAAATCTCGAAAACTAAGAATGCTAGCTTAATGAAATAAATTGTGTTTAATAGACAATTAAATACTGCTTAACTTAAGGTATTAAATCTTCTTAGTCATTGCAAAGTTATGTCATAAAAAAAACAAATTTGAAAAAGGGAGACTTTCGAAGATGGAACTACGAAATTACTGCATTTGATTTTGCTTTTGTTTCTAATCTGTCATTTAAGTGGGTATACAAACCATATTGATAGTGTTCGATATTTATTATTCCAGCTGTAATCATGTCGCTTACACCTGAAGAATGCACCAGAATTCTCACAATGCTCGAAACCGGCCGGAGTCAGCGCGATACAGCCAGGACTGTCGGTGTGTCGCTGTCAACAGTACAAGTGAGTTCTCCGACGTTACGAGGAAACTGGCTCTAACTTACGCAGACCAGGAACAGGCAGAACCATGTATACCACAGCACGAGAAGATCGATACTTGGTGAACACCATGCTTCGTAATCGCTTTCTCACAGGAACTGAACTTACAAATCAGTTTCGACGCCTCGGAGGAAGTATCCCAAGCGTATGGACAGTAAGACAAGGACTTGCTAAAGCTAACTTGAAATCACTTAGCACTTAGCTTTAGGGCAAATGGCCCTAAACTAGAGCGTGTGATTCTTTTTTCAAGACTAAGATATGCCCAGAATCACTTAAATTGGACTATTGAAGATTGGTCAAAAGTTATATGTTCTCCGACGAATCAAAGTTTAAGCTCTATAAGCACGATGGAAGACATAGAGTGTATGAGCCAGAAGACCAGGAGAAAGATTCAAGCAAGCATGCATCGAAGAAAAAGTAGCCTACGGTGGTGGGTCTGTACTTGTGTGGGCCAGAATTTCAACTGGGTGTCACACATAACTGGTGTTTATAGAAAACTCTTTAACTGGCGTTAGATATGTGGAAGAAATCCTTAATGAACACGTTGGGCCATTTATGGTCAATTTGGGTGAGGATGCTATTTTTATGAATGACAATGCCCGACCTCATACAGGTTGGATTGTGAATGACTACCTTCAAGAGATGAACATTACTCGTATGGAGTGGCCAGCACGCAGCCCGGATATCAACCCGATCGAGCATGCTTGGGACGAGCTAGAGAGATGCATAAAACAACGAAAGCCTCCCCCAATCTCGCTTCGTGAGATCAAAATTGCTCTCACAGAGGAATGGGAGAATATTCCCCAAAATCGTATAAGGAACTTGGTGTACAGCATGCCAAACCGCGTCAACGCAGTAATGGAAGTACGAGGAATTAAATGTAATGGCAATACAAAGTATTAAAATTCAAGAAAATCGTAATGTTGTTCAAAAATGTCATGTTTCCTATTTTTGTTTTAAAGCGAGATCAGCAGTTTTTTTCTTTATGTAATTTATAGTAAATAAAATTTAGTGACTCATAAATTTTATTACTTTAATTTAAGGGGTATTATATTGTCTATTAAACACAATTTATTTAATTAAGCTAGCATTCTTAGTTTCCGAGATTTATAGGCTTCTTTAAGTGACCCGGATTCATTGCTCTCGAGTGTAGATTGTGTCAATAAATTACGGTTAAAATGATCACCTAGATAATATTGGTTTAGCTAAAAATGATAATAAGCTGATTTTCATATTGGTTTTTTATTGACAAATATTCTTAAACTAGCTTTCACTTAAATTAGCTTGTGTAATTCCTTGATACAACCCATTTATTGCCGCAAAATAAATTTTCATGAACCCATGATGAGTAATAGAGCTGTAATTTACAAAAAAACGCAAGAAAAATTGAATTTGGCGTGCTGAGCGAAACGGTGCACCTTAACCACCGAAGCACGGCGCTAGCTCGATATAGAACCATTTAATTTTTGTAAACAATTAAACTATATTATCCCTATATTGTTTAACATCGTTAAAGAAATGAGCCTTTGATTATAGATATCAAGCAATTGACAAGTTTTCATATTTCATAAGGCAATGAATTTCGAAAACCATTTCGAGATATTGCGACGCTGATCATTATTCTATTATTCCAAAATATTTAGTGCATTAACTGCAAATAAATTAAGTAATAACTCTCAACCAAGCAGAGTTCGGTGGAATAAAAAAAAAAACATTTGCCTGTAAAGAAAAAAAAATACTACGCTAGAGCCCATGGATGTAGAATCAGAATGGATAGAGCTATAGCTCCACCGGCCATTCATTCGCCCCATATCCAGTTTTGACCTCCTAGGAGGCCACAACATTGCAGACCGTGTGCTTAAAGTGAGATTCTATTGAAATATCTATGCTAAGACTAAACATTCTAGCAAAATAGTAAAACTATATTGTGTGGTGCTGTTTTGTCCATCAAGAACAACAAGAGGTGGAGTAAAAGATCCGGAATTATCATTTCACAGGTATGGTTTTACCGCCTATTATTATCTTAAATATCGAAGTTTCAAAGCAAAAATGTATTTCACATTAAGAATACACATTATTAACGATATAAAATAAACTCGTGGTGATAATTAACGGAGGAATTTAAAATTTTCATAGAAATTACACCAGCGTAAAATGGACACGCTACTTTAGCTTTCCCTACGTCCATTCTGATTCTAGGTCTATGCTAGAGCCTAACTTTGACAGATATATATATATGTTTTTTTTTCGAATTTGGCTTCGGTAATCTGGTCCATACCACCGAACTCTGGCAGTTACTTCTTTTTAGAATAAGCTACTTTTTAATAATTATTTTCTCGGAAAATATAGCATAGATTGGAAAAAAACCTTAGTCTTATTTTTCAATAATCATACAGATAAAAAATTAAAACAGTAATGTTAAAAATTTGAAAAGTTGTTAATTGTGTATTTGATTCAAATACTGCAATTTGATACTGTTGAGCCGGTATTCAGGTATGATGTACACCCATTTGAGACTGTTTTTGTTATTATTTTCTTTGTTTGTTAAAGTTTGAAATTTAAAATTCTATTAATTTGTATATATATTTTAATGTGTAATAATTAAGACAAGCAAGCAAGCAATGTAATTGGTGCAAACCATTTTAATTATCTATATATACCTATATCTATACCTACTAATTTTATATGAGAAAATATTTGTTTTTTTTTGTATGTTTTCTGTAATCGATAAACTCAAAAAGTACTTAACCGTTTTTAAAATATTTCACTGATAGAAAGCTACACTATCTATCCCAGATGGACATAGGGTACTTTTTACATATTTTTTTCCTGTTAATTTTAATTAAAAATAATGCATTCTTATAACGGTAAAACTACGGGCGGAGCCGTATGGCAGAGCAGCTAGTTTAATAAATAAATAATAATAACAACTACGGGCGGAGCCGTATGGCAGAGCAGCTTATTTAATAAATAAATAATATAACATATACGGGCGGAGCCGGATGGCAGAGCAGCTAGTTTAATAAATAAATAATAATATAAACTACGGACGGAGCCGTATCGCAGAGCAGCTAGTTTAATAAATAAATAATAATAACAACTACGGGCGGAGCCGAATGGCAGACCAGCTTGTTTAATAAATAATAATAACATCTACGGGCGGAGCCGTATGACAGAGCAATTAGTTTAATAAATAAATAATAATAAATAATCTAAGGTTTTCTCAAAGGCATCCGAAATGAGGTGATCCGGCAGAGAACGAAAGTTACCGACATAGCAGGCTGAAGTGGCAATAGGCCGGTCACATAAGTCGAAGAACCGATAACCGGTGGGGTAGGCGAGTTCTTGAGTGGAGACCGCGTGTTATGTAGGCAAACGAAGTATAGGAGGCCTTCCGGCTAGATGGAGCGACGACCTGCGTAAAGTAGCTGGCAGCAATTACATGAGAAGAGCCAAAGATCGGGCTCAGTGGCGTGCATATATATCCAGCAGTGGACGAGTAAAGGCTGATGATGATGATTTTGTTTTGTTTTTCGTATGAGGTAGTGCTGGCCTCTGATGTCAGAGTTTGTCAAGCCGCCCGAGGGCCTCTGACATGGCTTAACGACTGCTATTAATCAATAACAGCCGGGACCGACAGCTTGACGTGCCCTCCTAATGATGATGAATAAATAATGTGTGACGGTACGAATAATCTATCTCGGTATTGATTAACATAATGTATTAACCTCTATTTCGACCTGGTTCTTCATAACCTTCGTGAGAGCCACCGGCGACACTGTTGAAATTATGTTGGTGTCTCCATTTTGGACATCCTGCAACAAACAAGGATATCTAATTGGAAAACAAGTCAAAAAAAATATTATTTTTATCTTTCATTGTCACTTTTAATGTCTTTAGGCTTCATTTTTTTTCCTTGTTGCGTGAGCTACCGTGAAAGTTTCAGCCGGATAGCTAATGGGAAAGTGCTCGAAATTTGAGTTGCAATATTCCAGGACAGACAGAAATACATAGATACATACCTACATACAAGTGAAGTTAAATAAAAGTTTTAAAATAAAAATGATATGGATTCTAGCGGTACTCGAAACACCGAGCTGCGCTCCAGAGCCGGTATTGCAGATGTAGCTCTAAAAGCCGCCAAGCTGAGGTGCTGCGGCCCAAAGTAGCCACTAAGTGGAGTCCCAGCATGGAAAGAAGGCGACGCGGCTTACCACGCAAAAGGCGGCGGGACTAGCTTGACACCTTTAAAACTGGCACATAACAGTACAGGTCTGTAAAGAATGGAGAAATCGAGGGGAGGCCTTTGCCCAGCAGTGGGAACTGCAAATAACTGAGGTTAGTTGGTAAATTCATTGAGTTTTATATGCAGGGTGGACCCTTTTCAATATTAGGTTGTGGGCTCTAATCTGTTAACTTACATTTTCGACGGCCAAGTAAATAGCGTGGCTCCCGTCCTCAGAGAGCCACACGGAGCTGCCGTACGGTAGTTCACTCTGTAAACAAATTCAGTTATATTACAATCCATATTAATGTTATAATAAGCACAACTAAATAAGATATATAAACCCTGACCCCCCAACCCCCATTATAGCTAAGACGAAGAAGAAACATAATAAAAGCATCAAAATCGGGCCATTCGTTTGGAATGTACGATTCTAAGCCACCTTTTCTCGACTCCCCCTCCTCCTGCCTCATTATAGCTAAGAACCATCTCGATTACCTCAGCTCTGAAACCTAAAAAGCCGCATCTAAATTGGTCCATTCGTTTGGAAGCTACGGTTCTCATCCCTCCCCCCCCTTCCCCAACCCCCTATAATAGCTAAGAACCATCTCCATCACATCAGCTGTCAAACAGAAAAAACTCATTAAAATCGGTCCATTCGTTTGGGAGCTACGATGCCACAGACAGACAGACACACACACACACACACACACACACACACACACACACACACAGTGATACACACCCTAAACTTATAAGACCAGTCTCTTAGTTCGTTGGTTAAAAATATAAGTTCAAAAACTAAAACCCGACTACGGTGGTAGTGGACTAAAAATTCACAAACAAGAATATTCAAACAATTTAGAAATTTAAAACTTAAAGCCGGGGGAGTGCGGTTTACTAAAGTTTTAAATTTCTAAAACATTTAAATATTCTTGTTTGTGACTTTTTAGTCAGTCACTTTAGTTTAGTTTTAGGGCCTATTTAAAGTATCCTATGTGTTATTCCAGGATATAAGCTATCTCCAATACGAATGTCATCAAAATCCGTTCAGCCGTTGGAGCGTGAAGTATGATGATGATGATGATGATGAAAAGAATCCTATGCGTTATTCCAGGGTATAAGCTATCTCCATTCCAAATTTCAAAATCAGTCCAGCCGTTATCGCGTGAAAGCTCCCCAAACAAACAAACAGACAACGTTTCACTTTTATACATTGGAGTGGATTCAAGTAGAAGAAAAGAGCCTACCGTAAGAGTCCTCAAATAGTCAAAGATCTCGGCGTATGGCCTGACCCTTATCTGGACGCCTTCAGCAGCTAAATGCTGCACCACATCCGATGATAATACTCCGTCGTTCCAGAACAGAATTAAGTTGTCTGGTGCAGCCTGCAAAAGAACGTTAAACGTTATCAAATGGACATGACGGCTTAGGATAGGGCATCCATCAGAAACCTCGGGCGGCATGAGAAGTTGGCCGAGGAATCAAAATCTAACTTCTCTTTCACGACAAAAACAAAGTAGGTAATTATCTACACCTCTGTTTCAGCTTGGGCAAAAATTATTTCGTAAGTATATCCGGATGTCTGTCCGGCTGTTCTCCTCTACAGGTCGCTTTTCTGAACCGATCTAGACAAAACTTAGTATACAGGTTAAGCGAATTTGTAGAATTTTTTAGTCGTCGGGGATTTTTGATTGGTATTTCCCCCAAAAAGGGTAAAAAGGGGCTACTGAATATCTCCGCCTGATTAAATCCGATTTCGATGGTTCTTTTTTTTATAACTTTAAGTTAGTCTCATAAAAAATGGTGTATATCTGATGAGGGTCTTCGGCGTGATGAGCAGAATGAGCAGAGCAGAAAAAAACAGTAAATTTCTCACTTTTAGGTTTCTAGCTGTGGAATCAGCCCTTTACCCACTAGGTAGGAATTAGGAGCACCTTGGTTATTAATGTTAGTTGTACAATAAGGTAACTAGAAGGCGCTACTGTGCACCGCTAGATTGCAAAACAGTTTGTACGCGCGAGGTCTACAGCTCTCAGAGCCACTAGTCTTTAGTTCCTGTAAGTTCCTACTACAGACGCTGCCAGTAAATGTATGAAACTAAACGAAACTACATTGCGACCAACTCATCTGTGAAGTGGCAAAATGAGGTTCACATTTTCTGTATTTCTGGTTCTTGATTGTCTACTAATCGATTGACTGGAGCACTTACGCCACCACTCAGCAGATAAGTTAATGGCACTGTACATTTCGTTTTCGAAAACTATAACCATAAATTAACTCGTACTAAGAGGTACTGTAATAAATTGGACTCGCTCTAAAATCTATTCTCTAATAGTTTCTTTACAACTAAAACCAAACACTACAAATTAAATCTAATTTGTCTTTAAATAAATTCTTTTAGGATTAAAGGAGATTCGTCGCGGACCCCTCCTGTGGTGCCCCTCCTGTTCAACAAGTGTCACAAGATGGCTGCCCCGCTACCAATGACGTTGTTTTTAATTTCTACTTTATGAAGTTACAGGGATGCCATATAGGTAATTATGTTAAAAAGAAAACTAAACTATTTTGGACACTTGGACAATCTAGACGAATTCAAGGATACATAAGTTTCATAGTCTCTGTAATTTCGCTAGAAACATTGACCTTCAAACCGAAACAGAAATGTTTTCACATCATCGTCATCATCAACAGCCTGCATTAGTCCACTGCTAGACATAGGCCTCTCCTAATGCGCGCCACCGAGCTCCATCTTCGGCTCTTCTCATGTATACTGCCAGCTATAGATACTCTGTGTAATTATAAATCGTCGATCCACCTGGATGGACCCAGAATGTAGACTGTTTGCACACTACCCAACTAGCACATTAGGTCTAAAGGGATGGCATAAGGGGATACTGCTTATCGGTTGAATACCTGGCAAAGATGCTTCAACCGATAAGATACTTCCCAGCATGCCTCATGATAATTAAATAAGCCAAATTGAGTTTTTGTTTGTTGTATGAGGTAGTGCTGGCCTCTGTTGTCAGAGTTTGTCAGGCCACCCGAGAGTTTTTGACTTGGCGTAACGACTGCTACAGCCGGAACCGACAGCTTAACGTTCCCTCCAAGGCACGGAGCGATGAAAAACCGCACATAACGTACTTTGATCGAACCCGGTATCGTTGGATTCTAAGTTGAACCGTTAGGCTACCATAGCCAAATTAGTATAAAGTGTATTATCTTACCACATCTGCCCTGATGACGAGGTATGAGAAGAAAACTGGATTGTACGGGATGTCGGACCCACGGAGATTTAATATGTCTGCAAAGGAAACCAGCGTGCCAATATTATAGAGCGCATCAGAGTGCGTATAGCGTGTATCCTAAGATTGTTTGGGAGATCGCTTCATGAGCCGTCAACTGTACAGTAGTCGCAACGAATCTTTGTGGCTCGGAAGTTGTCTGCAAGTCGCTGCGCAAGAAGCTATTTTTCAAGCGATATCCCAATGTTGAAGGTGTAGACAGCATTGTATAACTACCTCGCTCACTCGCTTACGTTTTCGCATCATCTATCTCGTTCTTACTTTATGCTGTTTTATCCTCGCAGCAGTAAGAGCCTAACTTCACAACCACAAAGATTCGTTTTGACTTCGGGCCCCGATTCTGTTAACTATTGAACCGCGATAACGCAGTTTTAAGTGGTAAATGAGAAAAAAATCAATTTTCTAGCGATCGACTTGCGTTATCGCGGTTCAATAGTTAACAGAATCGGGGCCCTGTACTCTAATATTTTCTATCATGGCGTGTTTAAAGTGAGTAAAGATCGAAAGGCTGGTAACCAAATTTTGTATGAAACCTAGTGTCGCCATTTTCATATTCGAACGACAATCTTATATTTTAAAAGCTATGAACAACATAACTCAACACACGGATGATTTCCCTACGCGTCTTTACAAACGGTCTAACGTGACCGTAAAGACGCGTAGGGAAATCATAGCCTTTAAAGAAACTAGCCCTGCACTAGAATTGAACCACTCCGTTTAATTCCAGGGGTGCTGTGAGAATCAGCTAAGGGATTTCGGGAAATGGGCAGCAGATCTCCTGTGTAAGTATTGTTACGAGCTAGGGTTTGGATAAAATAAATGTATGCCAATTAAACCAAAAATGTATTATTTGAAAAACCACAAAAAGAAATTAAACCAACAAATAACACTCAAACACTCTTTAACTCGACTGTACACACTAATCAATTATCACTGAATACTCGCTGGGAATCACTTTGACTTTGATCGTTTCGTTCCGAAGTCAAGACTGTTCCAGTCTAGGCAGCCGGTGCGCGCCCTATTTATACCGCGACGGAAGTTTATAGAAGGTACTGGTATGTACTCGTAGTAGTTGGTAGGTGCGTGACCTTCAAGGCTGGCACCGCCTTTGTCGCGCCCCGCCCGTAGGTACATAAGGCTGGCGCCGCCTTTGATGTTGCCGCGCCCTATATACCTACCGCGCGCTCTGGAAACTTCTGTAGATCCCTACGCGCCACTGGTATGTTCCAGAAGTTTCCTTTAAATATAGGTACTGTGTCATCCAGCCGCGGCTTCTCGAACATTTTGTTACCTGCTGTTATTCTAAGAATCGACCAGCGTAACAGTATCAACATCTGCTGCGATCATCAAGCTGCCTGCCAAGCGTGGTAATTATAGAAAAAAGCCCTTATATGGTCCCCCATGGCCTATGTTCAGCAGTGGATATCTATATAGCATGATGATGTGATGCGTTTGGGGCATAGACAACAGCATATTACTCCGTACTATAGACAGGCTCATGACAAACGTCGCAATGAGAGCATTTGATTGTTTCCATTTTGGCCCTGACACGGAAACTAAATAATTGTACTATTCTTTATTCTGTGACTAACGTCAGGATATGAAATAATGTTAATTTAAGTTCCATGGACGCTCGGTGGGGCGCTTCGAATCAGCACAAACGAAAGTACTGCACGGCAAAACCATACAGAACAGTGGTTCAGGAAGTACACTCTATACGTCATCATCATCATCATCATGTCAGCCTTTAGAAGTCCACTGCTGAACATAGGCCTCCCCCAAAGAGCGCCATGACAAGCGATCTTGTGCCACCTCCATCCACCGACTTCCTGCGATGGCTACAATGTCGTCGGTCCATCGTGTGGGGGTCTCCCCACACTTCGCTTGCTTGTTCGTGGTCGCCATTCAAGAACCCTTATTACCCAGCGCTTGTCGGTACTGCGAACTATATGGCCTACCTATTGCTACTTCAACGAGGCAAGGTCATAGGTCTTCCAGGGTTTTTGCCAATATGATTATATCATCGGCATATCGAAGGTGAGTGCTGCATTCGAGTACCATATCCGTTCCAGTTCAGAAGCTTGAATATATCTTCCAGTGCAGAGGTGAACAGTTTCGGAGAAAGAACATCTCCCTGTCTCACCCCTTTTTGCAATTCGATAGAATTCGTGCTCCGATCTTGGAGACTGAAAGTCATGGTGGCCCTGCTGTGCAAGCACTTCAACACTTCGATGTACCAGTAGTCAAAATGGCAACGCTGTAATGTAGCACTGCCCAGGTCTCGACTGAATCAAAGGCTTTCTTGTAGTCCACAAACGCTAGACATAGTGGCCGATTATAGTATTTGGTCTTTTGTATAATCTGCCGGAGCGTATGGATGTGGTCTATGGTGCTAAAGCCTTTCCAGAATCCAGCTTGTTTGGGAAGCTGAAAATCGTAAAACTTACGAACGAGACAGTTTGTAACTACTCTCGAAAACAGCTTATAGACGGACTCAAATTGGGCCTATAATTCTTCAAGATGGTGTTATCACCGAGAACCTTTATTCCCCAGCGGTTGTTGTCGGTTCTGCGAACTATATGGCCCGCCCATTGCCACTTCAACTTGCAAACTCTGAGAACTATGTCGGTAACCTTCGTTCTTCTACGGATTTCCTCATTTCTGATTCTATCACGTAGTGAAACACCGAGCATAGCTCTCTCTCCATTGCACGCTGCGCAACTCTAAGCTTTTGTATGAGACCAATAGTTAGCGACCACGTCTCAGTGCCGTATGTCATCACTGGCAATACGAACTGATTATAGACTTTCGTATTGAGGCTCGACGAGAAGATATGGCGTAATTTCCCGAACGCTGCCCATCCGAGTTGGATTCGTCGGTTGACCTCTTTTCGAAGTTGGATCTACCCAATTGGATCGTCTGACCCAAGTAGACATAGTGATCAACAGCTTCGATAATATCGTTCCCTACTTAAACCGGCATGGGTACGACATGGGCATTTGACATGATGTTCGTCTTGCCCATGTTCATTTTAAGACCCACCTGTTGGGAAACAATATTGAGTTCACTGAGCATTGTGCTTAGGTCTTCCAGGGTTTCAGCCATGATGACTATATCATCAGCAAATCGAAGGTGAGTTATGTATTCGCCATTCATGTTAACACCAAATTCGTTCCAGTGCAGAGGTGAACAGTTTCGGAGAAATAACGTCTCCCTGTCTCACCCCTTTTTGGAGCTGGATAGAATTCGTGCTCTGATCCTGAAGACGAACTGTCATGGTGGCCTTGCTTCAACACTTCGATGTACCGGTAATCAATCTGGCACCACTGTAAAGACTGTAGCACTGCCCAGGTCTCGACTGAATCAAAGGCTTTCTCGTAGTCCACAAACGCTAGACATAGTGGCCGATTATACTCTTCGGCCTTCTGTATAATCTGCCGGAGCGTATGGATGTGGTCAACGGTGCTAAAGCCTTTCCGGAATCCAGCTTGTTCACTCTGTACGTAACAACTGTAAAAAATATATTAAAGAAAATGTGTTGACAGCGCGCAACGATCGCTTCGTTGATCGATTCCCATCCCCCATTTATTCTTAAAGGAGAAAACCAAAACGTTTAAAAAAATACGGAGTCCACATTGCCAAATCGAACGTGAAGCTCAATTAGAATTTTCTATTTCTTGCCAACACACATAACCGGGAACTTGGATCATCTAATACACTGGCTTTGGCCACTCCCAAACACAAAACATCCTTCCTGTCCAAATCATTTTCTTCGATGGCAGTTCGCCTCTGGAATAAACTACCTTTAAATATAAAAAGCATCAGCACCAAGTATAACTTAAAGCTAGCAACTCAAAAATATTATGTCAATCATATTTTTGAGTTGAAATATTTTTGGAATCCTCTTAAATCATCCACCTAGGGTAGTAAGGCTGGATTCAACCAAGCGAGAGCAAATTTAATCTTAGAATCATCATCATCATTGGCCTTTTACATCTATAACAGATGATTTAAGCAGCTACAGTATTCGGAGGGTTTTTACTGCACTTCCACTGATGGTTAAAGAGACCCACACGGGAAAAGCAGATTCGGCCGCACAGTGTGCAGAGGTTTGAGTGCTGTGTACCCCTGGATGGTAAAGGGTTAATATAAAAAAAAAACAAAAACATAATAAGAAATATTAAATAAAAATATAAATAATTATACATAAACCAGTACATACAAAAATAACTAAATACTTTACTATATATAATATACATATCTACCATAATATGAATTAAATTGTTAATGAAAATAACACATTAGGGCTGGATTCGACCAAACGAGAGTAAATTTTATTCTTAGAATAGTAGCATAGACTAATTACAGTTATTCCGTCATTTCTATGCCTGTGTATGTATTGTTTATGTCTATTTCTGGTTTATGTATAATTACTTATATTTTTATTTAATACTAGCTGCACCCGCGGCTTCGCACACGTGGCCATTTCTCAAGGTTAAGAGAACTCTATTACTATTCCACTATTCCAAGACCAAAAGTACCTATAAAGTACAATAATACTACATTTCTTCAAAATTCATTAAACCGTCAAACAGTTTTTTATCGATTGCTCGGATTCTACTTCATCGGATTGAGATTAGAAGTACACCAGTTTTTAAATCAAACCCTAAGCTATCCAACAGTGAAAACCGCATTGCAATTGGTTCAGTAGTTTTTACGTGATGCGTGAACAGACTAACAGACAAACACACAGACACAAATTTTATAAATGATTTATCCTTTTTCAGTAGATTATTTTTAGTACCCTAGTTTATCATTCATTCGAATCATTGACACGATAGAAGAAGAAGAAGTACCCTAGTTTTTTTTTAATATCTTCCTTTAACAGATTTTTCACCCTTTACTTTTGGGCAGAATAATAAAAATATGTGTTTTATTACATTATTTTAATCATGCCTATAGAACAGTACCGTGACATACCTACTGACTGACTGACTGACAACGCCCAGCCTAAGCCGGTGGACCTAAGTATTTGAAATTTGGAGGAATACTCCTTGAGTATCCTAGAGGTGAACTACGGGAGTAACTATAAACCGTAAAACATGAATACCAACTCCAAATAAAATAACCTTATCCTGCGGGGACCCTTGAATTTACCGGTATGAAAAGTATCCAATGTCCTACATCGTAGTATGAACTAGTGATGTAACGAATGTCATATTTTGGACATTCGCGAATGCGAATGCGAATATCTACTGCCACATTCGCGAATGCGAATATTCAGTTTGTGTTTAAATTTGGCGCCATTTGTCTATGGCTTGGTGACTTTAGCGGCAGTCCCGTTCGAACGAAGTGCGTTCCGTCTGTTTTTCGTTCCGAGAATAGCCGAGTTAATACGAACGCATCCGATTGAAGTGTCATTCCGCTCGCGCCGGTGTTTTGTTTGTTTACATTGCATTTAGGCCATTTAGTATATACTCAAGTCGGGACGGCCGCAGGACGAGTTTTAAAAATACAAAATTTAAAAAAAGTTAAGTGTCGTTTATTCGACGGATCGCTTAGGACTAACTTAATATTCTAACAAAGAAACACTACCACTAACCAGACGGACCACCCGAGTCGTCTCCTTATCGTTCTTATTCCTAAGAAATGAGCTTATCTGCGCTGACTAAGCGCGAACGGTAAACGTTACAGGATGGGACTCAGGTCGCATGACTTCTCCCTCCTGAGATTCGAAATTATCCGAAGGATTCGGAGAATTTCGAAAATTACATTTATAACCCATTTTTACTAGCCTAAAATATAAAACAAACACCACAACTGCTGCAATAATCAAATATAACACTATTGTCCAAATACTGACACTATAGATTTTTATCTCGCTGATATCATTGTCACTGACACTTTTCAGGTTTATTGAATTCAAAGTTGACTGGACGTTTTTCAGTTCTATGCCTTCTAATTCTATAGGTTTTCTGTCTTCAGTTCTAATGTGGCTTATATGTGGCAAGTTGATAATTGGTTGTCTGGCATAATTTAACTTTTCTATTTGATGTGGCCGCAGTTTGAGTATGAATCTGTCTATTTTTACTTCACAATGTACATCTTCAAGTGTGATTATGTATGTTCCTTGAATATTTTCTTGATGAACTTCGTTCGAGCAAGTGTTTTGAATGAGCGTTTTTTCTTTGGAAAACGCAATCCATCGATTTGGTCGAATTCGCTGGACCACGACGCTTTCAAGTGTTACTGGAATCAGGGTACAGGAACTCATGTTGTTGGAATATTTCATTAAATTGGAAATACACGGGTCTTCAATAAATTGGGCGGTGTTATCTTCAAAACAGATAAACCTGAAATCGCCTGTCGGCTGGCATGGTTGGGCAAGCGGCTCGGAGGTTAGTCCTTTCACTATCAGGTAAGGGTATTTAGGTAGGATAATGTAAGTTATGTGATCATGGAGAACAGGGAGAGGGTACAATTTATAATAAATGTAGGTATCTTTACCAATGAGTGGAATTTCTAGTACAAAAGTTAACTGATTTTCTTTAAAAAATGACTTAATACCAATACTCTGTTCAATTTTTACCAGATTTTCTTGATTAGCTGGGAAAGCTAATACTTCAGTTTTTTCAATAATCCCAAGTATCACTAACAAATGGTCAGAATCGATTATTGATTGATGCAGAGTATTTAGTTTACTAAAAGCTATTGCAGTTTCGACTTCATTTAATTTCATGCAAATACATTGCAAATTATGTAAAATTATAGAGTATACATTGTTTATCATATTGCTTGCATAGTGTAAAGTTTCGATTTGTCTTAAATTTGCTAAGTCGTTTTGAATGACTTTTAATTCATTATGGAGTTGTAATACATTACGCTTAATTGACTGAGTTGTATTATAAAAATCTTTAATGACTTCGGAGACCAGAGTTACTTTCTTATTCATGTTTCCCTGTTTTGACCGGATGTTTTCAATAAGTCTATCGTATCTGTAAGCATCTTCACTATCTAAATTTCCCGTGATTACCTTAATTATAGAGCCTAAGGGGTTAATAAGGCCTCTTTTCAATCTATATTTAGGGACTAATTGTCTATACTTATTAATAGTTAGATTCATTACATATTCTACTTCAATTCTAAAATTGGAGAAAACTAAATTGGTGTACGTTTCATTATAATTAGAATCTACGATGCTATTAAGGTCACTAAATCTAATACTGTTTAAACTTAAATCTTCAGAAATCAGGTTAAGGTCGAGTCTTTTGAGTATTATCCAGTTTTCAGAGCTGATGACTGCAGTTCCTTCCTTTAAAGGTAAGACGCCTGGGTTGCCTTCAAGTGACTGCAGTTGAAGGGCCTGGAGTTGGGTCGCTGCCCTCAGGACCAGCACCATGATTTGGACGTTTCTGTGAAGGTCGTTTGATGTCTTTAATGGGGATTCTAGCTTCGCGATTCTTCGTTGTTACTGTTACTACGTTCCTATCAACTTCACCTACTACTACACCTTTATTGTACCGTGGTTTATCTTTACTTCGTCTTACGTTAGTCCCTTTAAAGAAAACAGTATCATCCGTATTGATGTCAAATTCTGTTTCACATCCTTTTTTGTTTTTAGCATCCTCCTTTACTTGTATCATTTTATCTGTCAGGTTTTTATATAAAAATTTAGTTCTTCTCTTGTGATCACGCAGTAATACCTGCATGTATTCTTTGTCTAAATCAACGTTAAAAGCACTTTTTGACTCTGTGTGACCAAATACAACTTCGAAAGGGGTTAATCCTGTTATTGAATGAATGCTGTGGTTGTATGCCATAATGGCGAAAGTCATTACCGAAGACGCGTCTGTTAATTTTCGTTCGTACTTAGCTAGTCTGTAAGTTTCTAAGATTGTTGAGTGAAATCTCTCTATTAGTCCCATCGAATTTGGGTTGTTCGGCGTACCTAAATGTAAATCAATTTTGTAAAAGTTCAGTAATTCTTTTATAAGCACGTTATTGAATTCCAACCCTGAGTCTGAACTTATTTTCTTAGGTGTCCCATAAAAGAAAAGTATTTAATAAGAGCTCTTACTACTTCCGGTGCTGATTGGTTGGATATTTCAAATGCCTGACCTAGTTTACTAAATGCGTCAATTATTGTAAGGAAAGATTTCCCTTCAATTTTGAATACGTCAATAAAAAGCTCATCAAATGGCTTATTTTGTGTCTGAGTGAGCTGCAATGAGGGTTTGAAAGGTTTTCTGTCGTACTTGAATTTTTTACAAAGTTCACATGCATTAATTACGGCGGCTACAGTGATATCTATATTGTGCCAGAAATATGTCCGTTTTATGTGCGCCATGGTTTCTTTGATACCGCGGTGGCAATTCTTACCCACGTGGTATTTTTGGATAATTTCCTTCTGCTCGTCCTCATTCTCAACGTATATTACCCGTTCTGTGCATTCCAAAATGTTGACCGTTCCCCTTTTAAACAGTGTTATAACCGCTTCAGTAAATCCTGCTCTATGTTGTGGATCCTCAAAATATATAAAATATTTAATTTTGGTTCGGATGTATCTTTTTAGAAAATCTCTAATTAAGTCAGGTTTATTAAGCGGCATATGGACTTCTAAAATTCTTTGTTTTTTATTTGAAATATCTTTTATAGCAGCCTCGTCCCTAAACCACGTATGTACTAATATCTGGTTCGGCTTAGTATCGACCGCCTCGTTTAAAATAGGTATTCCTGCGCAATCAGTCTTACGCGCCGAGTGTACGGTTTCAGATCCTATATTTGATTCTGTCTCTGATGCTGTTAAAGTACCACTAGAATGTTCCGGTATTGAGAAAGGTGATCGCCGTTTGTTTGTGTCCGGTTCGTTTAGGCTTGTCGTACTTTTGGAATCTAACGAGATAGTTAGTGTTTTTTCTGAATCTGAGGGAATAGTAAGCGTTTTATCGGAATCTGAAAAGGAGTGCGACGGGCTTTTTGATTTTGATTTTTCTTTCCTATTTTTCTTACCTAACTCAATTATTTCATTCTGAATTTCTTCGCAATGTCTTTGTAATTCTAATTCTCTTTCATCGAAGTTAACTTGCATTGAACTACTATCCTTTTTCTTATCGTCTTTTCCTATTGCGTTTACTTTTACTCTTGACAGCGCGTCGGCGTTGGTGTTTTGACGTCCGTTTTTATATATTACGTCATAGTCGTATTCAGCGAGTCTTAGACGCCAGCGAGTGATTTTACTACTCGGTTCATCGAAAGAGTGTAACCAGGATAACGGTCTATGGTCTGTGTAGATTTTAAACTTTTTACCATAAAGGTAAGGTCGAAAATGTTTTATTGCCCATATAATAGCCAGTGCTTCCTTTTCTATAGTGCTGTATCTACTCTCAGGATCGTTGAGTGTTCTTGATGCATATGCAACGGGACGATCGCAACCTACCGTGCCCTGTGACAAGACGGCACCTATGGCATAATCTGAGGCATCTGTTGTCAAGATAAAAGGCTTATCAAAATCTGGGAATTGCAATAGAGGTGCATTTGTTAGCAACTCCTTGCATTTTTGGAAAGATTCCACAAACTCCTCATCGATCACTACTTTATGATTCTTTTTAAGGCATTTTGCCATTGGTCTTGTCAATTTTGCAAAGTCCTTAATGAACTTCCTGTAATAACCCACTAAACCCAAGAAGCTCTTAATTTCCGTTTGTGACCTTGGAAGAGGGAATTTAAGAACTGCGTCGATTTTGTCATTATTGGGCTTTAACCCATCTTTTGTTATAGAGTGCCCTAGGTAAAGAACTTCCTTACGAAGGAATTCTGACTTGTCAAGCTGAATCTTTAAATTTGTTTGTCTGAGACGTTCGAAAATTTTACGCAGTTTTTCTACATGTTCTTGGAGGCTGGATGAGAAGATAATTATATCATCCAAATACACCAGGCAGTGTAATCCCTGTAAGCCTCTCAAGATACTATCCATTGCTCGCTGGAAAGTGGCTGGAGCAGTTTTGAGGCCAAATGGCATGCGCAAAAATTCAAAGTGTCCCGCCTGGGAACTGAAGGCGGTCTTTTGCCTGTCTGCTTTATCGATCTCAATCTGATGGTATCCGCTAGCCAAATCTAAAGTGGTAAAATAATTCGATTTACCTAATTTGTCGAATAAGTCTGATATGTTCGGCAGCGGGTATTTGTCGTCGGTCGTTGTGTCATTTAAACGTCGGTAATCAATTACCATCCTATATTTCTTTACTCCCGAGGCATCCAGTTTCTTCGGCACAAGGTGAACTGGGAAATTCCAAGGCGAGAAGGACTCTTGGATGACATTGTCTTTAAGTAATTTTTCAACTTGTCGGTTTACTTCGTCATGTACCGCTTGCGGTTGTCGATATGGTCGTATGTAGATAGGGTCTTCATTCTGAGTCCTAATTTGGTGCTTAACTTTATTTGTAAAGGTCAAAGGCAGTTTGTCGCAATAAAATATGTCTCTATACTCATAACATAAGGCACTAATTGCTTTGTTTTCTTCAGTATTCATGTGTTCAAGTCGTAGTTTTTCTAAGTTCTCAATCAAGTAGTCATCAATGTCCAGATCATTATCAGTTATAGTATTTATTTCACATACCTGTGGTTCATACTGAGTGACACCGATAAGTTTGTTTATTTTTAATGTCACCGGTATTTCTAATGTATTTTGCACGACGGTATGTGTCTGTCCATTCACACAATTAACTAATGCGCAAGGCATTCTAATTCCATCTTCAAACTCCTGAAACTCTACTATGCCCGTGCCGTTGTGTAAGTCCGTTGGTAACATCACCCGGGTTTCAGAACGAGGGTCAAGTTGGATGTGAATTTGTGTATTATAAACAAACGGGATTTCCGCGTTTCGGGTTCTCAGGACGTGATTTTTCATATCAATATTTGCATGAAGTTGTGACAGGAGGTCTGAACCAATTAAACCATCATAGTCTTTATCTACGTCATATATATAGAATGTATGAGCATCCTCACTTCTGAACGTTTCTAGAAGAGGGATGTGAATCGCTTCACCGTGAGAGCTTCTGCCATGAGTGCTAATTACTTCAAATGGAACAGAATATTTAAACTGTTTAAAGAACTCATTAGCTTTGTTAGGGCTTATGAATGACCGAGAGCTTCCCGTGTCAATCATGAACCTTGCTTGTATTTCGGGTAAGTAAATGTACGGTAGTTTAGCGAAATTTTCACAATTTATTTTTATCAACTCGGCGGATTCATGTCCGAGGCTAGTTGGTAAAAATTTTGATCGTTAATGGCATCATCGTACATATTAGTCGATTCTTGTGCGTTACCCTGTTCCTCGCAGTAATCGTAGTCGTACATCAGTTCGTTTCCGTAATCCTGATATTCTTGGTTATTATTTTCAGCTGAATAAACTTGTATTTCGTTGTGATAAGCCTGGTTGGGGCGAGCTAACACTGTACGCATAGTTACGTCGGCATCTGAGAGACCGTGGGGCTTATTTTGGGTTGCTTGGGGAATGCCAAATTTAAACTGGTTTGTTGGTTGCTCGTTAAAAGCCTGTCTAGGTGCTGATTGACCGAATGGAGGTCTGTAACCTTGTGGACCCTGTGGAGACCCGAATCTAAATCCCTGATTATTAGGAATGCCAAATTTAATGTTTTGTTGCGGATACTGAGGTCTGGATTGATTTGTATGTGGTATTCCAAATTTAAATTGCGGCCCTTGTTGATTTCCGAAATTTGAGTTCTGCGGAACATTTGGTCAAAATTGATTTGGAGTGCCAAATCGAAAACCTCCATGATTTTGTTGGTTGTTAGCAGTAAAGAATGGTTTTAGCCCAAACTTTTCAACGTAAGGGTTGTGTGAAGCTGGGGGTTGTGGTTTATTTGTCAATCCGGGTCGCAACATTTTATTTCGCGAATTATACTGGAATTGGAAGTTAACCTCTTCCAGCACGATACTAAGCGCTACCTCTAGAGTATTACTACCCTTAAGTCTGACTATGCGAATGAGATCCTCCGGTAGATTATAGAGGAACACATTCATGGCCATATTGTCGTAAATTGTTATTTTACTCCGTCTCACGTGGTCATCCTGTATGAGATTGACCTTGGCTAGCAAAGTACTTTTAACTTGTTGGATGCGGTTGCAAAAATCTAGATACGATTCATTATGGTTAATTTTCAACGTTTCTAGCTGTATGGCAATGCATTCTTCGGAACGCGGGTCTCCAAAGTGTTGAGTCAAAACAGATTTTAATTCGGCCCAAGATTCAATGTCCGGTCTTTCACTTATAAGGTGAGCGGCTTTTCCAATTAGTTTACTGGTAACTACATGAAAAACGTATAGATCTTGCGCCGGATTATTTTCTCTTCTGTAGCATTTAATGACATATTCGCATTTTTTTATGTACAAATTAAGAAGTCTTTCATCTCCGTCAAATTTGGGTATAATAGACGATATTTCAGTAGGAATAGCAGTAACCTCATTCTGAGTCTGAGTCGTCATTTTTATACACACTTACAATATACACTGGTATTATATAAAACAGAAATAGCACAGTTCTATAAAATAACGTATGAAATACTTAACATAAATTTTCACGATCGAAAAATAGTAATCTAGTCAATGCTTAATACACTAAAATAGTATAACTACCGATATTTGGTGTAATTATACTGAAAATCAGTTAACTAGTAATTAGACAAGGTAAAGTTTGGACCTCAAATAATGTTTAACAATTTAAAAATGGAATGGATGATGGAAACAAGGAATAGTGAATGGGATTACTCACAAGCCATCCATTATCCTCCTTTGGGCGAGTCCGTAGCAGATCCTTCGTCCTTTCTTGCACTGCACGTCACGAGAGTTATTTGTTTGGTTCGTATGGATACCCGAACTACTATTGGTCGCACTTTTTCACCACAAATCCGATTTTGGGGGTCTGTTAAGGCGAAAGCACGGCAGTAGGACACACGGATATCCTACCGGCTGCGCCACTCAAGTCGGGACGGCCGCAGGACGAGTTTTAAAAATACAAAATTTAAAAAGTTAAGTGTCGTTTATTCGACGGATCGCTTAGGACTAACTTAATATTCTAACAAAGAAACACTACCACTAACCAGACGGACCACCCGAGTCGTCTCCTTATCGTTCTTATTCCTAAGAAATGAGCTTATCTGCGCTGACTAAGCGCGAACGGTAAACGTTACAGGATGGGACTCAGGTCGCATGACTATATAGTTTTCTTTTTTAAATTGTTATGAAAGTTTGATTGTTAAGTTTCATTGCCCAAAGTTAAATAAATAAATAAATGATACCAATAAAATGATAAAGAGAAGACTGATAATGTGATTACGAGGTTAAGTTACTTTTTATTGCATTAAAAAACATAAGAAATTAATTCTGGAATTGGATTTTCTTATATTAACCACCTATTATTACCTACTTAAAAAAATTATACACGCAAAAACATTCGCAATAATTTCGCGAATGCGAATATGCAAAAATATGCGAATATTCGCTACATCACTAAGTATGAACTCAAATCATGCCAAGTTTCATTTGAATTCATTCAGTAGTTTCGGCGTGATGCTCGTCCAAGATACAGACAGATAGACATACAGACAAAAATGAAAAAACTGTTTTGGCTTCAGTACGAATAAAAGAACAGCATCCAAAAAAAAAATACTAAATATCTTCAATTAACAGATTTTGGACCCATATCCCGCAGGAACCCTTTATTTTATCGGTATAAAAAGTATTCTCAATTTTCACTCATCATATAAACTATGACTGTGCCAAGTTGCATCAAAATCCAAGGAGTAGTTTCAGCGTGATACGTGTTTTTTTAAATAACTTTCAATCCCTATGCTTATTTTATCGGGATGAAAAGTATCCAATGTCCTACCTCGTAGTATGAACCCAAATCATGCCAAGTTTCATTTGAATTTATTCAGTAGTTTCGGCGTGATGCGCGGCCACGATACAGACAAGACTGGCAGAAAAACAAAAAAAAAACAGTTTTGGCTTCAATATTGAGTATATAACAGCATCCAAAAAATATAAAAAAATATGTACAATATACAGAATTTGGACCTCTATCCTGCAGAAACCCTTTATTATTTGCGGGATGATAAGTATCCTCAATTTTCACCCATCATATAAACTATTACAGTGC
This sequence comes from Alsophila aescularia, assembly GCA_946251855.1. Classification (NCBI taxonomy): domain Eukaryota; kingdom Metazoa; phylum Arthropoda; class Insecta; order Lepidoptera; family Geometridae; genus Alsophila; species Alsophila aescularia. The sequence continues at coordinate 66,960,804 of OX276373.1, forward strand.
CAAGTTGCATGAAAATCCGTCCAGTAGTTTCAGCGTGTTAAGTATTCCTTGAAATAAATTTCAACCCCCATCCTGAAGGAACCCATTAATTTTTCGGGATGAAAAGGATCCTTTATCCTACCTCGTAGTATGAACTGAAATCATGCCAAGTTTCATTTGAATTCATTCAGTAGTTTTGGCATGATGCATGTCCAAGATACAGACAGACAGACAGACTACAGAAAAAAAACAGTTTTGGCTTCCGTACGAATATAGAACAGCCTGCAAAAAAATTACACAATATCTTCAATGTACAGAATTTTGACCGTTGTCCTGCAGGAACCCTTTTTTTCGGGATAAAAAGTTTCCTTAATTTTCACTCATATAAACTATAACTGTGCCAAGGTGCATCAAAATCTGTCCAGTAGTTTCGGAGTGATATGTGTTTTTTTAAATAACTTTCAACCACTATCCTGCGGGAACCGTTTAATTTTTCGGGATGAAAAGTATCCTATGTCCTACCTCGTAGTATGAACTTATATCATACCTAGTTTCATTTAAATCCATTCAGTTGTCGCGAGGCAGTCCCCGGGTTTGGGTTGCTCCCACTATTCCAGGACACAAACCTCTTTGACACAGAATTACAGGAACTTCCTTCCGCTTGATTCTAGCACACGGCGGGAGCAGACTCGGCAGGCCAGAGTCTGATATCAAGCAAGCCGCGCGAAGCCGTTCATCGAGTGCAACGCGATCGGGCGCTGCAACTCAATGATGTTCCTCAAACCAGAGCAGCAGACTTTTAGATTTTTTATATTAGTGTTAGCGAAGGAAGGACGAAAGATATATTTTATAAATTAAATCAATGAAAACACTAAAGTGGAATATTTTTCTATTTTGACTAAAAATCAATGTCAATGACAGGATATTTGTATGTAGAATGGTTTGAACTATCAAAATGAAAAGAAATGGATTATGAAAAGAGTATTATTATGAAAGAGGTTTGGACCTCGTCACAATACCCCGCCTCCCGGAGAAAAAAAAAACTTTTGATAGTAAAATTTTTTTTTTTTTTGTAAGGTTTATTTAAAAAAAAAAATTATATGCTAAGAACAAAAGAAAAAAATAATAGTAGAAGTTAATAATAAAAATATATATAATATGGGTAATAAAGTTAAAATAGTAAAATAATTAATTAAAATAATGGAAATGCTAACAAATGCTATCTTTTCAATTTTTATGTGAAAATGTTTATTAACAATGTCAATATACAATTGATTGGATTCCTAGATGCATTCATATTCATAAATCACACATTCATTCATCATCATTCATAGTCTTATTCCCATTCCTTGGAAATAAAACTCATAAGAAAGAGGAACCTTATATATCAATAAGGTCACTCGTGGAACCAATACAGTATAGTGTAGGCTTATTTATACAGTCACTAGCCGCTGATCAGAATGATTATGTGAGTGTATGTGTGTATGTGTATGTGTGGTGAATGTGTGGTGTGTGATGTGTAAATGTATGTATGTGTATATTTATATACAATTAGTTTGCCAAAATGGCTAAACGTACCTTAGGGTATGACGTGCCTGTAGCACGTGTATGTACATAATAAACGTTGTGTTAGAACGTTAAAATAATATGAGTAAGGTAGGTAGGTAATAGCATATTAACTATAAAATAATACTGGTTTTGTGACCTAGGCTTGGTTTATAGAGTAATCACATTTGCCGCTCTTTTCAGTGTTGGAAGTTTTGTGTGTAGGTGTAGTAAATAATAATTTATGGTACTGGTTTCGCTTTATACTGAACATTATGATTGTAAATAAAATAAAATAGTATAACAAGTAGGCATAGCTAACAAGTAGGGTATTAACTACTGTTAGTACCAAAGAATTAAAGTAAGTAGTAAGTACAATAGCACTGAATAGCAATACGTAGGGACTTGAAGTCAATATTCCTAATGAATTCGACAAGTTAATGAAGTGAATAAAAAAAATAGGCTAAAAATGTGGACATTACTCCGTAAAGGGAAATTATATTAAAATTACATTATTTACAACTTAAATACAAGTTTTTTTTTTTTTTTTTGTAAGTAGGGAACCTACAATGGTTATAAGTAGATATTTAAATATATGGTAAGGTACAGGAATATGAAAGCAACGTAACTTTCATAGTACATAATTATAATAAAGTATGTAAGTAGAGAAGTGATGGTTAAGGTTAAGACGTACGTGGTATAGGTTTAATGTCTTTGACATGCCAACGGCCTAAGGGATTACCAGATAAATCACTGAGGTTGTAAATTAGTGGTGAAATTTTAGCTGCTATGATGCATTTTACAAATTTAGGAGCTAATTTAGCTGAAAAATACTTGCCTGCTGAACTTATGGGATAATTACGTTTCCATATAATGTCACCTTGGTTAAATTCAAGGTGTTGATGATGTTTATTATAATATTTTGCGTTAGTTTCATGAGCGCGAAATAAACGTGCTTGAACTTCAGCAAATAAAGGGCTTAACTGACCTATGTTGTCAGCGTACTCATCGCGTGGAGCAAAAATCAATTCTTCACTTAGATCCGAAGCATTATATACAGAACCACACGTTACAAGTTCGCGACCAAATACTAAGAAAGCTGGTGTGAATTTAGTAGTTTCATTAACAGCTGAATTTATGGCAAATTGGATTTGATTTAAATATAAATCCCAAGTACGATGGTCATTATCAACAAAAGAAGCAACTGCTGTTATAATTGTTTTGTTGTAACGTTCAACAGTATTGACTTGCGGACAGTAACGGGGGGTGTAATGAATTTTTGGTATGTTGTAATATTGAAATAAATCCTGGAGTTCATGACTAATTAGTTGAGGGCCATTATCTAGGATTATGGTCTCTGGAATACCATAAACCATAAAGACTAAGTTCTCAAGTATATGTTTGATTACAGAAGAGGTAACTCGCTTCATGGGGAATATAAGACAATATTTGGAAAAACAACATGTGACTACAAAAATAAATCTATTAAGTTTACGTGTCATTGGAAGTGGACCAACAATATCAATAGATATGCATTGGAAAGGACGAGAACAGTTCTTGGGTTTACCCATCAGACCAATGGTATTTTGATTCTGATGCTTATAAGCGAGGCATGTTTCACATTTAGAAATATGGCTGGCAATGTCTTTGTACATTCCTGGCCAGAAGTATTTTTCTTTAATACGATGGTATGTTTTGAAAGTGCCAAAATGAGCTGCTGTTGGTAACGAATGGTTCTCGTCGATAATAGCTGTACGAAATTCAGATGGGATTACTTCTTTCCAACTTAATTCTGAGTTTATGAGGGTATTAGAACGGGTGTACCTGTAGAGTTTATTGTGTCGTATCATATAATCAGGAGTTGATGTGGGATTTGTGCTACACTTGGAGTATACAAAAGTGTACCACGAATCAGAAGTCTGTATTGGATCATAATTAATCACATTAATTGGTTTAATACGAGATAATGTATCTGGGACCAAATGTTCCTTGCCACGTTTATATTTAATGTCAAAATTAAACATTGATAAGCGTATGCTCCAACGGGCAAGTCTACCTGTAGGATTATCTAAGTGTAAGAACCATTGAAGTGCAGAATGATCGGTATAGATAGTAAACTTTTGACCATTGTCTAGATAGCAACGCCAATACTCTAATGCTGTTATAACGCTTAAGAGTTCACGTTCAGTGATAGAATAGTTTCTTTGGGGACCTGTAAGTAATTTGCTCATGTAAGCTATGGGTTTTTCAACTCCATCGAAGTCTTGGGTAAGCATTGCTCCAAGTCCAAAAGCGGATGCGTCGCAATGAACAGCAAAGGGTTTAGAAAAGTCAGGGCAAGTTAGAATAGGAGTTGATATTAAAGCTTGTTTGATTTTATTAAAAGCTTTATCAGCTTCAGAAGTCCACTTGAAAGCGGGAGCTTTCTTACTGGTAGACGTAAGTTTAGTGAGGGGAGCAGCTAATGTGCTAAGATTGGGTACAAAGCGTCTTTACCAACTAGCTGTACCGAGAAACTTTTTCACCTCGCGAGCAGACCTGGGTGCTGGTATTTCTAAGATTGCTTTGACTTTATCAGGGTCTGTGTCCTTGTCAGGGTGGGTACCTTGATCATCAATTACGTAGCCTAGGTATTTAAGTTCATTTCGGAAAAATGCACATTTTGGAAAATTTACTGTTATACCTGCTTTTGAAAGTTTTGCGTGTAATTTATTAAGCAAACGTACGTGTTCCTCGTACGTTTTTGTGGCTATTATTATATCATCCAAATAATAAAAAAGAGAGTCGTTATTAGACTCATCAGAAAGAAGATTATCAATGAATCTTTGTTGCGTAGCTGGTGCGTTAGTAAGACCAAAAGGCATAACCTTAAATTGAAAAGATCCACGACCTGGAACGTGAAAAGCAGTCTTAGGTCTGTCTTCTAAACGTAAAGGCACTTCCCAAAAAGCTTTAGCAATGTCAATTGAACTCAGATATTTAGAATCTTTAAGGTTATCTATAATGTCTGATATGAATGGTAATTTATAAGCATCTTTTCTAGTTATGTCGTTAAGCTTACGACTGTCGACGCAAAATCTCCAAGTACCATCTTTCTTAGGGGTAATAATTACAGGATTTAGCCATGGGCTTTCACAAGGCTCTATAACATCAAGTTCTAGCATTTTATCAACTTCTGCTCGAAGAGCTTTCTGTTTTTCAGGTGATAATCGATAGCAACGTTGACGAATAGGTGGGTGGTCACCTGTATCAATACAGTGTTCAATAAGCTTTGTTCTTCCTAAAGGAAGTACGTCAGTAGAAATATTACGAAATTGTTCTACGACTGCATTAGCAAGAATCAATTGTGTATCTGTAAGTCTGTCATAAGACTGTAAGTAAGTATCATTATTATTGATGATAAACATGGGAGTATCTGAACTCTTGAGCATACTGACCGTATTAAGTATGTCTGGAGCCAGCTTAAAAGTTTTCCAGAAGTCGATACCTAATATGAAAGGTTGAGTAACAGCGGGTATTACATGGGCAGTAATTATAGCAAACTTATTTTTAAATAAAGTTGGAAGCTTAATAGTACCAATTGAATTGATTGTTTGACCATTAGCAACAGAACCTTTGATAATTTGGTCACGTTGTAGTTCCAAACCATGTTCAAGTAATAATTTATGTGAGTTATTACCTAAAATTGTAATGGCACTGCCACTATCCAGCAAACCGTTAAGGGTTAAATTCCCAACATTTACTCTAAGGTATGGACGTTCAGTGTCCGATGTATTATCAAAGCGGAGCGTAGAAACGTTGTATGTTTTGAAAAATATTGAAATAGTTTTAAGCCAATTGTTCCAATCATTTTGATCAAAGTTATTGTTAGTATTACAATTTTGTGTTTCTAGATCCTCTCTAATTATTTTTTTTGAATTTTTTGTACATACAGGGCAATTGGTAAAAATTACGTCTTTTTTACCGCAACGAAAACAAACTTTATGTCTGTAGGGACATTGACATAAAGCATGACTGTCGTTTCGACAGCGAGGGCAAAATATAGGTAGTGCAGGTTTCTTAGAATCTGCAGCAATTGAATGTACAGGGTAAGGTTGAGGGTAAGGGTGTGTTTGCACAAGTGGTTGTTGCAAGGTATTATACGGATAATGTGGTATGTTAGGTGTAGCAGTGACTTTGTGTTGGGTATTAGAAGTCGAAGGCTTCGCTAAGTCTTGTAATGTAGAAGGGGTATCAGAGTTGGAAATTTCAATGCAACTTTCGTACCATTTGCACGATTTTAATAATGTTGCGACCGAGTCGAGATCGTCTGGTGATAACTTTTGACCGAATTCGGGTCGCAAGTTACGCCTAAGAATATCAATCTTGGCTTTTTCTGAAATAGGCTCACGTAATTTTGCAAATAATGATTCTAATTCGGTAAAATAACAAATCACACGCTCATTTGTTTTTTGTTTGCGAGCATCTATGATTTTACGCAGTTTATAGTCTTAGTCTGTTATTTCAAATTCATTTAGTAATGTAAATTTAAAAGATTCCCAATCCGGGATTGTTTGTTTGTGAGCTCGAAACCAATCTAAAGGAGTTCCTTTCAGAATATCGTATATATGATTGTATAGTTCAGTATGTGAAATATTTCGAGCAACTGCGAATTCCTCTACTTTTTCAAGAAAATCTTTTGGACAACTATCCCCCTTGTAAATAAACCGTTTAATTTCGTGACTTGATCTGTTGATCGAAATATTTTGTAGCTTTTGTATCAGTAGGTCAAAATATGGTAATTGAGTTTGTTGTTCTGGAAAATGATAGTGTGTAGAAGAATTTTCTGTAGAAGAGCAGCTAGGATTTTCTAATGTTTCGAAACGTTTTTGTAAATCGAAGAAATTCTCTGAAACATTTTTAAATGTTTCTAGTTGTACTGTCGTAAGTTCGGTGGTAATATCCATGTTATTTAATCTATTTTTAATGTGCAGAATATAGGACGCATTCTTCTCCTTTCGTACCGGGTAAGCTATTAAACGTGCAGAAATAATAGTTAGACATTTTTGAATTTCGATTATATCCTGTTCAAATGTATACGGACTTTGAAAAATCTTGTGTATTCGAGCTGTCAAGTAAGGTCGATAACCTTGAACGTAAATTTTCTGCAGTATCTGTTGTATGAACTTCAGCATTTCTACATTTTAATTCATAGATCAATTCTGGTTTATTTAGATGCGCAGGGTCCATTTTTATTTAATATGAGACCAGCAAATAAAACTAAGTGTTTACTATGTAGGTAACGTGCGTTTAGTGCGTTAGTAACGCTTTAAAAATATATAAAAAAAATAGCGTTAATGTCACTACGCGTTTAAAGTTTAGAGTAATTCGGAACTAGGTAGGCCGATAGTGAAATTTGGAATAAAGTACGTATTAATGAAAATGTCTTACTTACATGAATGACTGGAATGCAAATATAAAATACACTTGAGTATAAAAAAACTGTTCTGGTTTGCCAAATATTTCCAATCCAAATTTAAATCAAGATGGCCTAGTGCCTTTTAGAATTTTGTGGGGCGACTTAAAAATTGAGCACTGATTAAAAAAAAAAAACACGAAGAAATCAGGAACTTGTAGGCAGGTAGAGCAGGCTGGGTACGGACACGTTGAGGGCGCCAGTGTCGCGAGGCAGTCCCCGGGTTTGGGTTGCTCCCACTATTCCAGGACACAAACCTCTTTGACACAGAATTACAGGAACTTCCTTCCGCTTGATTCTAGCACACGGCGGGAGCAGACTCGGTAGGCCAGAGTCTGATATCAAGCAAGCCGCGCGAAGCCGTTCATCGAGTGCAACGCGATCGGGCGCTGCAACTCAATGATGTTCCTCAAACCAGAGCAGCAGACTTTTAGATTTTTTATATTAGTGTTAGCGAAGGAAGGACGAAAGATATATTTTATAAATTAAATCAATGAAAACACTAAAGTGGAATATTTTTCTATTTTGACTAAAAATTAATGTCAATGACAGGATATTTGTATGTAGAATGGATAATGAACTATCAAAATGAAAAGAAATGGATTATGAAAAGAGTATTATTATGAAAGAGGTTTGGACCTCGTCACACAGTATTTTTGGCGTGATGCCTAGCCAAGATACAGACAGACAGACGGACAAAAATGAAAAAAATACAGTTTTGGCTTCAGTACGGAATAAAGAACAGCCTCCAAAAAAAAATTACGAAATATCTACAATGTACAGAATTGGACCTGTTACAGTTTTATTATAAGTATAAGATTTCTTATTATGATTTTATATTTTATTTATTTTGTTTCCTTTTATTTATTGCTCAGTACTTTGAGCCGCACGCCCTATTATTATTTCTCTTACGACCTGGATGACTGGTAGATAATGTTGTTTAGTATAAAGTCGTACATTATTTTTGTGCAAAACAATTAAATAAATAAATAAGCTCCCAAGATATGCCGACCTGATCGTACGCACAAGCCTTACGGACACACTTAGGCCAGTTACACATGGTGCCGCTGCGGCGTGGGCGCGGCGGCATGGCACCGCATCTATACGCGGTGCCGCTGTATTAGTCACCCTTGGATTAGTATGGACCCTTCTCAACGACAAAACACCACAAATTATTCAGTCACGCACACATATGCAGCCACCATTTGCTATGTTTCACTCGTATGTTTGGCGGTATGAACTCCGTATTTTTTTAAACCTTTTAGTGTGAAACGTTGTGTGTTTGTGGTTTGTTTGTTTAGGGCGCTTTTACACGATATTTGCTATACAGAATTTAATGAACTTTTGTGTGTAGATATACCATAGAGACCAACATAGGATACTTTTATCCCGATAAAGCCGCGAGGCGCAGCTAGCTCCACTTAAACTAAAAAGACCAGTAGAAAATACTTACAAGCGACTTCATCCAAAGTCGTTAGTACCAAGGCAGCCGCTCCTCGAGACTGAATCTGCGTTAGAATCTCCGAAATTTTCAGATTAGATTTTCTTCCTGAAATAACAAAAATATTAGGTTTTTTTAGGATTCATGTTAGTGCGATCGATGTCGACTCGACTCAGTGTCCTCCTTAGTCGACTCAGCGTTGGGTTTAGTGATTATATTCTTTGGATGGGTTGTCTCAGCGCATGCATTACACTGTTGTATATTAATAGCTTATCACGTAATATGTAACGTACAGAATGGCCACATCTTGGTCTTCGTACCCCCGTCCGCAACTCAAGGGTGAATGTAAGGGTTCCTATCCAATACTAGCTTTCCCGCCCGCGACTTCGTCCGCGCGGACTACAGTTTATCGCGAAAAAAGCATCCTATGTTCTTCTAGGATATAAAAAAACAATGCAAATGTAGTAAGTAGTATAAGTAGTCCATCAACATTTTCCAGTTTTCACGGGGAAACTTACAATTTTCCGGGATAAAAAGATTTATTCCAGAGTATAAGCTATCTCCATTCCAAATTTCATCAAAATCAGTCCAGCCGTTATCGCGTGAAAGCTACTCAAACAAACAAACAAACAACGTTTCACTTTTATATATTGGTATGGATTACACGTCCTATAATCTTATTAGACAAATTGTTTGTTTGAACCCTCATTGCAGCGGGTTGTCTTTTGTTTTGGTCGCGTAGGATGTCTGTTTGGATACATCAGTACCTACAATAAATATTTTTGCAGCCCTATATGTATATACTACGCACGCTTTTAGCCCGTGTACCAAGTATCTGTTTATATGTGAAAGTAGTAGATGTTATTGCCGTGGCGGTCTCGGCTTAGAATAAACCCCTCCCAATCCTCCCGTGGATGTCGTAAGAGGCGACTAAGGACTAAGGGAATACAAACCGGACTCACATATTTGTATTACTGCGGTCACCAATCTAGTGACAATGGTGGTGACTGTGGCACCCCCCCCCCCCCCTCAATATGATAGACACATCGCAAGTACGGCCCCCAGTCTCTGGCGGCTCCGTTATTCCTGGCACCGGTAGCCAGGGCGGTAGCAGCCCAGGTAACGGCGGAGCAGGGGGTGCTAAGAATCCCCGGCAGAGACCCACCTACCAACCCCCACGATCTCTGGACCTGGCAACTTATAACGCACGCACCTTGAGGACCGATGAGAAGAGAGATGAGTTGATAGAGCTGGAAGAAGTAGTAAGTAAGTTGCTGACTACTGCTCGGCGCTGCCGAGCCGATGTTAGTGCGGGCGATGTCAACGAGGTTCTCAGGTGTCGCCTTTAGCGTGCCGTTAACTCGCCGTAATGCATTCTGTAATTAATGTATGAAGGTCCGGGGTGTGAGCGAGTTTACCCGTGAAGTCGTCCGAGAGCGGTAGCAGGGCGTTGCTGGGCCGACTCGGCGCTGCCGAGCCGATGTTAGTGCGGGCGATGTCAACGAGGTTCTCAGGTACCGCCCTTAGCGTGACGTTAACTCGCCGTAGTGCATTCTGTAATAATTAACATCTGTTATTTCATAAAATATTTAACTAGGTTTGCGCATCACTGTGTATAAAAACGGCAGGCGTCGGCTGTCTGAACCAGTCAGTCTTTATTCAGCTTAGCAACGAGTACGACAAAAATGATTCGAAGGGAATAAACAGTGCTAAAGTTGATTTCATTGATAAGAGGTTATGTGTACAGTCATCGAAGAGAGAGTATCGATATAGTCATGAGTTAAAAAAAGTTTATACGTGAAATTGTTTTGTAAACAAACTGAAACGAGTCAAGAATTGAAATAGTAAATGGCACAAACTAAATAGAAGATACAAGTAAATAGTTGCTAGTACATATGTATGGCATTATGGCATAAACCTTGTAGGTCCTCTAGTTACTCTATGGCCTACGGTCTAGCACGCGCCGCCATAGATAATAAATGTCGAAAACCCTCGTAGGTGCGGAGCCAATCGGTGCCTTTATGGGAAAAAATATACCTATTATGTTAACATCGTTTAGTTCAAAAACCAGTGTTATTATGTTTAAAAAATAGACACTTGCTGTGCGTAATGTATGTCATTTTGCCACCGTTTTTGAGTTCATAATCCGGATTTTACGATATGAGTGTAGATAAAAAATATTATAGCCTATTTTGATAAAATCTCAGATACCTCGAGCGGAGTCCACGAGCTCCTCGTGTATGTAGTAGGGTCGATCCCCACCACTGAGTCTGCGGGTAGATTGTCGACCAGCCACCGCTGCAGAGACGCGTCAATGCCTGGAAACAAACTTTAAGATCAGAATGCTGGATGTAATTGACCGAGCGAGCGCGAAGCGTCTCCGTTTCAGCATTGGCAAAAATGCTTTCGTATGTCCCGGCCTGCCCCCACATGTCGCATTTCTCAATTCGATTCATTTCTCAATTCGATTCGAGGAAAATGATTTTCCTCAAATCATGGATTTCCCTCTCCAAAACGCTTGCGATGAACGCTAGCAGCAGCGCCGCCGCCACGCCGACCGAAAACGATACTCTAGGCTAGGTAACCAAACTACCCTACTTCCTCTCAAGTTTGTTGTAACCTTAGGTAAGCACCTAGGTACTTATAGCTTTACTTTCAATTAAGGTTCACATTTATTAGCTCTGCTTGGCTTTGTATCAATCTATTGATACACAGTCTTGCTGTTAGCTTTGCCCACAATTCATATTTTGACTTAAGTCATCTCATCAAGGTTTTTATACCTCCATGTTTTGGAACCGACGTTTCCTTATATATTGACCTGTTATGCTAACGCTACCATACACTACTGTCGAAATACCAATAGTTCAATATCTTAGTCGATTCAGGCAACAACGATTTTTACGCGAAAAAACTTTAGCAACAGCTAAATAAATGTGTGTTAACGTTTAGTTATAATATACGCTACCTAAATGCGTCCAGTATGCTCAAACCCAAGAAAATGTAAATGTACGCAAGCAGACTAGAGTTGTGTGATGTGACACTGCGTTCCTTACAGATGAATCAGCAGCTGCTCTTGTTCTTGTCCATATAATCTCTCGATCTGATTTAACAGAACATCGGCATGTCAAACAATTTGATCGTTTACTGGGCGCTTTAGTTAAACGTTAAACATAATAGCCTTGTGTTTTTTTTTGTGGGTAACGATTGACTTACAATATTGCAATTTTCGTAGGGGAAACTAATTATCGGTTACATCATGAAATGGTTTGGCCAGATAAATGAATAATCAGCGTTTGACGATATAAACAACTAAACGCACAGCTACTTCATGATATGGTCCAACTTTAGTGATCACATCGTAAATAACTACCTTAAAAGCTAAAAAACAAGTCTGCCTTGCCAAAAAATAACATGCCAATAAATTATATTCTGTTGGAATGTGCTTATCCATTTGATACCCATATTGTAAAATTCAAAGCATTTAAAAATGGAGCCATACTGCCAACATACTGTTTTTTTTCAAACCTAAAATAGCCTATGTTACTCGGGGGGATGTAAGGATCCTAACGATCTAAATATGTTCAGGCATTTAAAAGTTATGGTGGAATAAAGAAACCTTGGCCCCGCGGCTTTGCCCGCGTGTACAATTTTCCGGGATAAAATGTATCGATCGTCGCATCGACAATGGCTGGAAGAGCTACAGGTCCATGAAGGCGCTACTGAAGGGCAACCTTCCTCTGTCTCTAAAGCGTAAACTCGTGGTTACGTATATCCTGCCTATCCTAACCTACGGCGCCTCAGACTTGGTCGCTGACCGCCAAACTCAAGGTTTGTCAACGAGCAATGGAGCGTAGCATGCTAGGAGTAAAGAGAACTGACAGAGTTCCAAACACTGCGTTTCGCTCAAAAACAGGTATTGCTGATGTTGGCGAAAAGACAGCCAGGCTGTAATTTGATTGGGCGGGTCACGTGAGCCGAATGCACCCGGACAGAAGGGCCCAAATTGTCTCCCAGTGGACACCCGAAGATGGTCCGACGGGGTAGACCAAGAAAACGATGGCGTGATGACTTGGATTCTTTTCTGCGGGATTGGTCTGATAGAGATGCTTGGAAGGAGATAGCTTTGGCCCATCAGTGGGACAAAGAAAGCTAAAAAAAAAAGTTTGCTATGTTGGTCTCTATGGTATATAGACTATATACGAGTAGCATCTACGTACAAAATTTAATTAACTTCAGTCCAGACTCGTGAAAGCGCCCCAAACAAACAACGTTTCACTTTATATATTATTGGGGTGAGGACGGGCATTCTGTAATCGTAATCAGTTTAGCCGTTTTTATGTGAAAACGAATACGACCAATCTACCAAAATTTACACAATTTCCCGTGTGAACTTTCCATTTTCCTGGATAAATGTACTTATCTTATGTTGATCTCGGCATAGTACAGGATCTACCTATAATCATCATAATTGGCAGCTCAATCCTCCCACGGCAGGGCATATTCCTCCCCCCTCTTACGCCAATCAACTCTATCTTGAGCCAATCTGTGCCAGGACTTTCCTATAAACTTATTGATGTCATCGACACATCGTTGCACTGGTCTTCCTCGGCTACGCTTTCCCACACGTGGCCACCAATCTGTGAGAGACCCAACCTGCCCACCTGCCATCACCAAGTCACACACATCATCACATCTTGCCAAGTGTCCTGCCCACCGCCACTTGAGTTTATTTATATACGGAATCCGATGTCTTCCAACTTGGTTCTTTCTCGGATATCCGTATTTCGAACTCTGTCGCTCAACTTTATGCTAAACATGGAACGCTCCAAGGGCCGTTGTGGACTCGCATCTTGTGCACAGTTTCCAGTCACCAGATGCCAGTTTTATGCTCACCAGAGCGTCCATGTTTCGACACCATAATTATGGCATTGTGGGTAAGATACATTGGTTGTATAGACGGGTCTTCAGATATTGCGGTATCTTGCGGTCTCTGAGGACGTCGTCAAGTACCTACCTATATTTAAAACTTCATCATAGTTGTATTTGGGTGATAGCATATTGCCGCGGCAACTTTCCATTTTCCTGGATAAAAAGTAACCTATATTGGTCTCTGTTGTGTGTTAACTACACTATATACATACATACACATTATGTATGTATCTAGATGTGTATTACACATACACATTTTCATCAAAAGCCGTTTAAGCGTGAAATGAAAACCCTCCAACAAATAAATAAATATGTTATCGTGGTCACTCCAGTGTGACCACGAGTCCGTTCCCTGTATTTGTGCGTATGACTGTAACATAACATAACATAACCCATAACGTATTAACGTACTTTATATAGGTTGAGTCAGTAGATGAATGACAAGCTGTTAGAACACGAGGGAAAATAATTCCTCGTGGGCGAATCAGTTAGGCTGCCTAGTTAGGCCACGAGGAAACGCCCATAAATAAACAGAACAGACAACGTTTCACTTGATATAATATTACAACGAAACGAAATCGACGGAATGGCCAAAAATGATCGAAATAATTCCGTCTATTCCCTGCAGTTGTCCTTCGTGCAACAAACGCTTGCATATTTTAAGCTTGCCAACGCCATCTAGTTTCATTTTGGGATACTTAAAACCTTGCCTGCACCGCACGCAACGAAATATAAAAAATCCTGTAACTGCTTTTTTGATGAACCGATTTTGATGAAACAAAGATAAGAACCTCCGCCAAACTCCAAGGAATACAGTTCAGCAAACGGCATCAAAATCCTAGCAGTGGTTTTAGCGTTATGAAGTCACACACACAGCAGACAGGCAAAAATTCCAAAAATGATATATTTTGGATTCTACTACTTTCATATACTCAAATATCTAGACGATGATTGGGTGGCGATATATCGCCAACACACCTCAACTAAAAAAATTGTCTTGGGTACTTAAAATAAGGCACTGAACTAAGTATTATTTATTCTGGTACTGAACAAGAACATATATAAAAAAACGTGTCAATGTATCTGTTTGTTCGCGCATCACGTAATAACTACTTGACCTATTGCGATGCCGTTTTCACTGTTGGTTAGCTTGGGTTTGACTTAAACACTACTTGGTATCTCAATCCGATGAGAAGAAGTCGAGCAATCAATAAACACCCGTTTGACGTTTAAACGAAGTTTGATGCTTTTGCTCCTGGGATAAAACATAGGTTACTTTTAGCCCACAGAAATGACCGCCGGTCAAAGCCGCGGACACAGCTAGTATTATTATAATCCAAGTACTGTATTATCTACTTCATTAGATAGTGAAGTACTCGCGCTCGGTTTAAGCAGTTCCACTATCTGGTCCGACTTCAACGACTTTCTTGGGATTCCAGATCGATTCCTGCTTAAAATGCGAAAACCATATACAGAAACTGTGTGGTAAACTTGGTAGTGCGTGTTTTGCACTTAGTCGAGTCGCGAGGACTTTGTCGGCGGAAGTAGCCCGTTCGTGCTATTTCGCCACGTGCAATCTCTGTTGCAGTATGGTGCGGAACTTTGGGGACGTTGTGCGGAGTGGGTAAGGGTATTTCGTCTCCAGAAACGCGCCATCAGAGCAATCGTGCGTGTTTTTATTTTAAGAGTCTGGGTGTTCTTACGTTGCCCGCAATAGTAATATTGCAAGCGGCGTAAGAACAAACCTAGCGTCTTTTGCAACTCACAACAATGTACACATGTACTGCACACGCAACGCACGGAAGCTTGTCGGTATACCTCAGAATCTTGCGAAGTCGTCCAAGCTCACGCACGTCATGGGCCCTTTTATTTACAATAAGTTGTCGGACCACATAACTGCAGCTCCTAGTCTGTGTAGTTTCAAATTCCGTCTACAACGCTGGCTTATTGAGCATTCGTTTTACAGTTATCACGAATTCATGAAGTTTAAGAATTGACAACTAATATGTATGTAATTTCTTGGATTCTGTTTGTCTTTTTATTGTATTACGAAGAAGATATTATTTTTATCACTTTAATATTATTTGTAGGTACTTGTAATGAACATTCAATATTATTTTTGGCTGTTTTTTTAACATAAAAGTAAACAACATGCCGTACTTTTTATATTATTGTATTACGAGTATATATGACGTGTAAACTGGTTTTACCAAATAAATGTTTATGACTATGAGTACTGTACCTTGCCGCATGAGCTCCCACAGCGTCCCGTCCACCTCTACATCGAACTGCGTGAAGTAGCGCGCGTCGGTCCACAGCAGCGCGCGCGTGTCGGTCACCACGGCCGTGCCCGACGAGCCGCGCAGGCCCGACACCCACTCGCGACGGGCGTCCGCCGGGGCTATATATTGAGACTGAAAAACAACAAATCATTTTATAACACCAGTCGTATAAATAACTAAAACCTAACTACGACTACTTGTACTATTTATTCTGTGACTATTATTTATTCTGTGCTACGACCAAAATATTCCAAGTTTCGTGAGCAAACTTATTAAAATGAAAATATTGTTCTACTCATACCTACTTAGTTGCTACATGTGATAAATATACTTTTGAAACTGTCTTTTAAAATTCTTTAATTTGGTACCCATCATGATAAATTCCGATGAATTTTTTAGTCTGCCTGCTTTTTCTTTCGGGTAAGAAGACTTAACTTGGTACCTACGAGTATACCTACCCATCATGATGAAATCCATTGATTTTTATTTTTTGGTTTGCGTCATTTTTCTTTCGGGTAAGAAGACTTAACTTGGTACTCATCATGATGAATTCCAATGATTTTTATTTTTTGGTTTGCGTCATTTTTCTTTCGGGTAAGAAGACTTAACTTGGTACCCATCATGATGAAATCCAATGATTTTTATTTTTTGGTTTGCCTTATTTTTTTTTTCGAGTAAGATACTTAACTTGGTACCCATCATGATGAAATCCAATGATTTTTATTTTTTGGTTTGCCTTATTTTTCTTTCGAGTAAGAGACTTAACTTGGTACCCAATTACCCATCATGATGAAATCCAATGATTTTTATTTTTTGGTTTGCCTTATTTTTCTTTCGAGTAAGATACTTAACTTGGTACCCATCAGGATGAAATCTAAGGTTTTTTATTTTTTGGTTTGCCTCATTTTTCTTTCGGGTAAGAAGACAACTTGGTACCCATCATGATGAATTCCAATGATTTTTATTTTTTGGTTTGCCTTATTTTTCTTTCGAGTAAGAGACTTAACTTGGTACCCAATTACCCATCATGATGAAATCCAATGATTTTTATTTTTTGGTTTGCCTTATTTTTCTTTCGAGTAAGATACTTAACTTGGTACCCATCATGATGAAATCCAATGATTTTTATTTTTTGGTTTGCCTTATTTTTCTTTCGAGTAAGATACTTAACTTGGTACCCATCATGATGAATTCCAATGATTTTTATTTGTTAGTTTGCCTTATTTTTCTTTCGAGTAAGATACTTAACTTGGTACCCAATTACCCATCATGATGAAATCCAATGATTTTTATTTTTTGGTTTGCCTTATTTTTCTTTCGAGTAAGATACTTAACTTGGTACCCATCATGATGAAATCTAAGGTTTTTTATTTTTTGGTTTGCCTCATTTTTCTTTCGGGTAAGAAGACAACTTGGTACCCATCATGATGAATTCCAATGATTTTTATTTTTTGGTTTGCCTTATTTTTCTTTTGAGTAAGAGACTTAACTTGGTACCCAATTACCCATCATGATGAAATCCAATGATTTTTATTTTTGGGTTTGCCTTATTTTTCTTTCGAGTAAGATACTTAACTTGGTACCCATCATGATGAAATCTAAGGTTTTTTATTTTTTGGTTTGCCTCATTTTTCTTTCGGGTAAGAAGACAACTTGGTACCCATCATGATGAATTCCAATGATTTTTATTTTTTGGTTTGCCTTATTTTTCTTTCGAGTAAGAGACTTAACTTGGTACCCAATTACCCATCATGATGAAATCCAATGGTTTTTATTTTTTGGTTTGCCTTATTTTTCTTTCGAGTAAGATACTTAACTTGGTACCCATCATGATGAAATCCAATGATTTTTATTTTTTGGTTTGCCTTATTTTTCTTTCGAGTAAGATACTTAACTTGGTACCCATCATGATGAATTCCAATGATTTTTATTTTTTGGTTTGCCTTATTTTTCTTTCGAGTAAGATACTTAACTTGGTACCCAATTACCCATCATGATGAAATCCAATGATTTTTATTTTTTGGTTGCCTTATTTTTCTTTCGAGTAAGATACTTAACTTGGTACCCATCATGATGAAATCTAAGGTTTTTTATTTTTTGGTTTGCCTTATTTTTCTTTCGAGTAAGATACTTAACTTGGTACCCATCATGATGAATTCCAATGATTTTTATTTTTTGGTTTGCCTTATTTTTCTTTCGAGTAAGAGACTTAACTTGGTACCCTATTACCCATCATGATGAAATCCAATGATTTTTATTTTTGGGTTTGCCTTATTTTTCTTTCGAGTAAGATACTTAACTTGGTACCCATCATGATGAAATCTAATGTTTTTATTTTTTGGTTTGCCTCATTTTTCTTTCGGGTATGAAGACAACTTGGTACCCATCATGATGAAATCCAATGATTTTTATTTTTTGGTTTGCCTTATTTTTCTTTCGAGTAAGATACTTAACTTGGTACCCATCATGATGAATTCCAATGATTTTTAATTTTTGGTTTGCCTTATTTTTCTTTCGAGTAAGAGACTTAACTTGGTACCCAATTACCCATCATGATGAAATCCAATGATTTTTATTTTTTGGTTTGCCTTATTTTTCTTTCGAGTAAGATACTTAACTTGGTACCCATCATGATGAATTAAAATGATTTTTATTTTTTGGTTTGCCTTATTTTTCTTTCGAGTAAGATACTTAACTTGGTACCCATCATGATGAAATCTAATGTTTTTTATTTTTTGGTTTGCCTCATTTTTCTTTCGGGTAAGAAGACAACTTGGTACCCATCATGATGAATTCCAATGATTTTTATTTTTTGGTTTGCCTTATCTTTCTTTCGAGTAAGATACTTAACTTGGTACCCATCATGATGAAATCTAATGTTTTTTATTTTTTGGTTTGCCTCATTTTTCTTTCGGGTAAGAAGACAACTTGGTACCCATCATGATGAATTCCAATGATTTTTATTTTTTGGTTTGCCTTATTTTTTTTTCGAGTAAGATACTTAACTTGGTACCCATCATGATGAAATCTAATGTTTTTTATTTTTTGGTTTGCCTCATTTTTCTTTCGGGTATGAAGACAACTTGGTACCCATCATGATGAAATCCAATGATTTTTATTTTTTGGTTTGCCTTATTTTTCTTTTGAGTAAGATACTTAACTTGGTACCCATCATGATGAAATCTGTTTTTTACTTTTTGGTTTGCCTCATTTTTCTTTCGGGTAAGAAGACTTAACTTGGTACCCATCATGATGAAATCCAATGATTTTTATTTTTTGGTTTGCTTCATTTTTCTTTCGGGTAAGTAGACTTCCGGTGCGAACGATATAGGTAGGTATTAGTATTGTAGGTAGGCCTCTTTTGTAAGACTGCGCCTGGGGAAAGATTTAAAGATTTTAGCCCGCTATTCAACTGCTAAACATGATAGAAGAAACAGAACAGAAGTAGTAGAAAAAGTAAAAAATTGTAAAGCTTTTTCAAAATTTTAGGATTTGATTAAACTGCTGGGAAATAGATATGAGTTGTTATTCCTATCCAGTATATATTGTATATTTCTTGTCCAGTGTATATTTCTATATTTAGTCGAACTTGTTATTTCTATGTAATTGTTTCTTTTGTCTTACTTTACTTTTATTTAACACTTTAAAAAGCGAGTCTAACTCCGGGTGCGCACGATCTAACTCGCGTCTAAAAACAAACTGGGCGTGTTTTGCCGTACTGGGGCGTCGCGCTTTCAAAAACACAACGTATGCGTTTTCAACAGTGAAAGAGAGTTAAAGGCTGTTTGTTATACGCGGGCAATTTTTTTGAAAACTCAACCCGTGTTCCGACAGTAAAGAATCCTCAGGGAGTTGTGCAGCGAGGGCTTGACGAACTGCGACCAGCTCGCGCGGCGCGTCGCGACAACGGCACAGAAGATACAGTTGGATAATGGTAGCAAGGTACTTACGTTGTGGGCATCAGCAGTGGGCACGATGTAGGCGTCCACTCCATTTTCAGCCAGAACGGCACGAACTGCCGTCAGCCTGTCCAGACTAGCCTGACGGCTCAGCTTGTGAGCTGAAGGATCTGCGACTGCAAAGTGATTATGAAAGTATTTGAAACTAAACCATAACCTTGTGTTTTTTACCCGACCACGGCAATGCAAGGGAAGGGTAATGAGTTTAACAGTCTATAAGTAGGTATGTTTGTATTTATGTATATATGATGTGGGTATGTGAATGTTCCACCATAGCGTGCCCCCATTGGTCCGATTTTGACAAGCGAGCTGTCAATCGATTCGTCTTGAGGTATATTAGGCTTTTTTTTACTCGACTACGGCGAAACAAGGGAAGGGTCATGTGTTCAAACTAAAAACTTGGTCCGATTTGGACAAGCAAAGTGTCAATCGATTCGTCTTCATTTATAGTGTCATATAGGCTAGGTCATATTTTTTACTATACGGCGAAGCAAAGGACGTGTTATGTGTACAAACTAAACTTGGGTGATTTGAAAAGCGAGGCATCAATCGATTGGTCTTCGCCACAAGAGTGTCATAGGCAATTTTATACCCGACCGTATTTTTAGTGCTATTAATCATAAACAGCCGGGACAGACAATTTAAGGTGCCCTCCGAAGCACGGAGCGATGGAAAACTGCACATTAAAGTCATTGGTGCGGAACCTAGGACCGAACCCGATATCGTTGGATTCTAAGTGGCACTATTGAACCGTCTACCATCGCATGTTAGGCTACCATAGCTCTATTAAAAATCTATTGAAAAGTATGTAGTCACTTACTAGAGATGGGCGCATCGGGCTCCGCTGAATTGAAGTACCGCATAGGAATGTGACCCCGAGCCACGTTTGCGGCTGAACTGGAATTAGGGCGAAAGTGAAGGAGATTTTAGTTATAAGGCCAGGGTGGGGGCTGGAGTGTCCACCTGTCTGAATACCACTGGGTAGTGGTTCCACTGGCGTGGTGTCACGCACCGCCTGGAGTGTTCTTTTTTGGAGTGTGCAATAAAGTCAGTAATAAAAAAAATATAAAAAAAAAACTTCAAGGTGTAGAGCGCAGTGAAGTGTTGCGCAAAACTCTAAGTGTTTTATCGTAAATAGGCAAAATAGTAGCACTTGTACGTGTCAAAATTAACATCTCATGAACAAGGAGATATACATAAAATGTTATAAATAAATCAAATCAATAAAATTTAGGTAAACTAAGTATGCTTTGAGTTTGAAAAGGAAATCTCCCTTTCATGCGCCAACAGAGTAAAATCTCACACTGGAAAAAGTTAATACCCTTCGGACTCTACCGGTGCTTCGGAAATACGCCCGTTAGAGTAGAGAGCACCCAGAAACTCTACGGGGATACCATTTTTTCCATAATTGTTAATACTTTATTATTTTTTCAAATGTCAGAAATTATATTAAAACATATTTAAATGACGCAACTTAAGTTGTGGGTGGCACTGGGATTGTTATAGGTGGTTACAGGCAGGCTTATAATCAGCATAGTTGGAAGGAAGAAATCAGTGATCTGCTCTTCTCATTACTCGAATAAATAACTAAATTACAAAACCATTTAAAAAAAGCTTTGACGCAGTAGCCCCTTCATGATGCAACTTTAGAACGGGCTATCACAATTAAATGCGTATAGCACTTCGTGCCTTTGCTGTTAACGGTTGAGGTCCCTAGTCAGGAGCCAACCCTGAGTGCAGCAACCATAGCTAATCTTGGATGTCGATTTAGGTCATGCTTACCATAAAAATGCCTTCGGAACTGAAGCATCATGTAAAAAATCATATCCGTTTATGAGGAAGTGGTTCTAATTCAGCTTGCAAGATTTGACCTGAACAAACATATATACATTCATACGAACATTGCAAGATAAATAAATGTTTTTTAAAATAAAAGTTGAGATAAACAATCAAACACCAACTATGATAATAAAAAAGGTTTATTGGAGGGAGCTACTTTCCTCAGATTAGAGCTACTTTCCTCAGATTAGAGCTACTTTCCTCAGATTAGAGCTACCTTCCTTAGATTAAATATATTAATAATTATTCCTCAGATAATAGTCTACGAAGCAGTAGTGTATACTGTATGAAAAACACTGTATACCCCTCGAAATGACCACAGAGCATTTAAGACTCTAAAATTTATATCACAGGGTGAGACAGGTTTTTGAGCACGGAATATCACAACGCATACAGCTCTAGTTGGCACTTGTTATGTCAGGAAGATTACCATTACGTGAACGACCTGCTCGTCTCGTTAATAATAAAACAAATACTTACAACAAACATAGCAGCACTACAACACTACACTTTGTCGCCATTTTCGGCTAAATGTGGAGTATCATTGAACCGTATCAATTATTACTTATCAACTTATCATTATTGTTTCTGATATAAGATAGATTTAGATTATGCCAATATTAGTGGGTATGTAATCTTAAAGCCAAGTATCCACTAGGGAACATTTGACACGCAACACGGACGCGCAACATGTTTAGCAACAACGCAACAAAGAACGCACGTACTGTGCTTGTCCCCGTTTAAAATTATAAACTCATCGCGCAGCGAAAGTAATTTCTTACATTCTTATCTAATCCTCCAACGCTTCTTCAGTGTTTATTAAATAAACACATTATTCTTCGACAACTCACCCAACTCTGGATGTCTGTTCGAAGACTTTATTTGATTAACCTAACCATTTTTGTATGAAAAGGTATCTACTTGGTTACTCGTCTCTACCCAACACACATAAAAAACAAAACTAAATTTAAAAAAACGAGCGTGCCTACAGCGCTAGGAGTAATAGTGTTCTGTGGCGTACAGTAGTCGCATATGATGTGTAACATCTGATTCAAGCTCTGTTTAACCATGGATTAGTTCAAGGTCTGTTTTATCATATATGCTAGCACCGCGCGCGCTCATTGGTCAACTGAATCAATGTTACAGTGTAACAGTTAACTAATGTTGCGCACGGCACATTGTTACACTTTTCATGAAATTACTCGCATAGATTTCAGGAAAGCGAGAGGAAAAATGTTACACATCAAAAACCGTGATCAACACTAAGCTCTCCAGGTAACATGTTGTTGACGATTGGTTAGTCTAAAGGCAGACAAAACAAAGTTGCCCAAAAAAAGTCGGCGTGTCGCGCAACATGACGCGCACATTTGCCGCCTAGTGGATACCTAGCATTAGATATCTACTTCTTTAATCTCTACATTAAATTATAAAACAAGCTTAGTACAAAATACTTCCCAAGCATCGAGACACTAGGTTACCATATAACCTTGAATTTTACCATCTACTCGTATCAAATTATTATACTTATTGATACACTTGGCAAGAAGGGATGATCAAATATCGATAGCGATAACGAAGTGACGGAGTAACGGAGTAGGTAGTACTTTTATAAATTCTGTGGTGGTGGCTAACAGGAGCACAACGTTCACTGCGCAGGACACCAGCCCGATGGTCAGACGACTCGTTAGGCACGCAGGAATGGGCTGGATGCGACTTGCACAGGACCAGAACAAATGGCATGACAGAATTTTTCACTTTCTCTCCACTAGTGGGACAAAGCTAGTGGGGAGAAAGGGAATAACCAGAGAGGAGAGGTCTATACCCAACAGTAGGTAGATGGCTGCGGGCTGTTATATAGATATAAGAAGCATTTCTTTGAGCATGCTCGAAGTTGCTCTATGCTTCACAAATGTGCGAAAAAAAAGAGCGACACAAAGCCCTCGCTAAACCGTCGAATGTAATTGAGCTAGCCTGTTTGCCCATTTGACCGATAACGACAACCGACATGTGTCGTTTACAACCGGTTTCTCAACCAATGTTGCAAACTTAGTGGTTTATCACTGAACCTAATGGTTGGTTGACACGATGCGAGGTTTGAACATGCCGCAAGAGCATGCCGCTTTCCCGAACGAGAAAACTCGCCTTCGTCAAAGAGTTTACACTATATTCCACGTCTCGTTCGAGCTCGTCTATGTTTCTCTGACTCGTCAGTTGTTTTATTTTTGCAGTCTTTTATATTGAAATTTGGTGAGCGTCAGGCCTGCGGGTGTACTTGATATTTGCATAGAAGCCACTATGTTTTCTAGTGCACTTAGTCGCATCTCCCTGTTTTTATGTTATATTACACCGTATTATTATTTATTTTTCACCGAGTCTTCTTCATATTATAGTTCGATAAACTTACATCATTTGTACATCAGTCCAATTCGTCATGGTTCCGTTTTAAACCAAAAACCACAAAAAAAAAAACGAAACTTGCTCGCCCCCGTGCGAGACACCTCTCGAACGCCAACTAATAAACATGCATGAATTCGCTAGCGCGCGAACGACCGCACGAGAATCATTTCTCGTGGGTGAACTCGCATCGTCTCAACCATGCATAATGGTTTTGACTCTGACTGCTCTGTTCTTGAGTAAAGATTGCATCAAGTGGCTGATGTTTCCTTTTAGTAGTAACTATAATTCAAAATATTGTAGGTACTTAGCAGACATGGACGATAAACAGCGCAATACCGAAAATGTTTCAGTTTTACGCGGGCCATCTGCGCGTTTGCGAACCACCGAACTATGAGTCGATCTATGGTAATTCGTCCAAGAAACACCTCCGACAGCCGACATAACGGACCGACAAATCGGTTGTGGTTATTTGTGTAATGGATAAATAGCCTTATCTGTAACACGACACATAATACAACCTTTTTTTTACCGCTTCGCTTATAATAAGTAAATGAAAGCAAATTCTTTTTACAAAAGTTTATTCCTTAAAATTACTATAAATGATCACAATGTTGTAAGATATGTACGAGGTACTATTCAACATACAATAATGAAATTATATTAATTATGTAATAAAGTGATCACATTGATAACTAAAATATTATTTTGGAACCTTAACATATATGAGATGCTTAGAGATCGCTGGAAAGTTAGGAATGGACGATTACAATAACAAGAAATGCAGTAATAGCAGATGTAGCAACGGTATACAGTCCATTCACTACAGATGAAGTAATAGCAGATGTAGTAACGGTATACAGTCCATTCACTACAGATGAAGAAAAAACTATAAGTCTTACTAAATATATTTTTGTAAAGCAAATTCTTTTACCACAAAATATTATAGTACTTGCGAATAGAATAGCTACACTCCGCCCTGCGCAATTTGCATCCCCGCACCCCACCCCGCAGCTTAGCGGAGTTCATTTCGTGGGTAGTCGTGTGCCGCGTGAGTATACGCCCAAATCTAATAGACGAACCGTTTTTGTATGAACCCACATACTAAAGATTTGTCTTTTGTTTTGGTCGCATAGCATGTTATAGTAGTCGCAGCGGATCTTTGTGGTTGTGAGAACGATTGCGCAGGTACTGCTCCTCACAGCATCATCAAACTCATCAGAAAATTACTATATCCCTGATAGTGCTACCGGAAAAAAAACATGTAGTAGTCGCAGCCGATCTTTGTGGTTGTGAAGTTAGGCTCTGTGAACGGTTGCGCAGGTATTGCTGTAAGGATAAAACAGCATAAAGTAAGAGCAAGATAGAATATGCGAAAAACGTAAGCGAGGGAGCGAGGCAGTTATACAATGCTGTCTTCATCTTCAACATTGGGATTGCGCTTGAAAATTAGCAGCTTGCGCAGCGACTAGCAGACTACTTCCGAGACACAAAGTTCCGCTGCGACTGTTTGTGTTTGGTTACGTCAGTACTATAATATTCTCGTGAACGCGCTCGCGTGTAGTTTTACCGTTGTAACCTTTTAGCAATACTTGGTTTGGCGCTATAGCCACCAACATCGAAAACACACGTACACACACAGAGAGACACACACACACACACACTTTTAGGCGCGTGTACAATCGTCATTTGTTTCTATGCGAGAGAAGTAGGTAGTTACATCAACGCGTTTGTATGGAATGTACTTTTACTTTCATCAATTGTATTAGCTTTATTTATACAAAACAGGGTGTTTAACCGCCATTGCAATCTTTTAACTATGTATAAAAAGGCATGCTGCAAGGGTGAATCATTTTAATTTTAATAAAATAGGGGAGGCTTGTTTTACTTCTCTTTACTTTTCAAATGATTATTTTTATAAAACTTACTAAAGTAAATCCTTTAAGATTTTCAAACTTAAAATGAAACAGACTAGCTGAAGTAGCAGGACTGTATTGAAAAAAAATGGACTTATAGCACTAACCTTACCTTGAGGTAAAAAATTATATCTTTCCATGGTACAGCGTTAACCTCAATAACGGAAATTACCTACTAAAT
This sequence comes from Alsophila aescularia, assembly GCA_946251855.1. Taxonomy (NCBI): domain Eukaryota; kingdom Metazoa; phylum Arthropoda; class Insecta; order Lepidoptera; family Geometridae; genus Alsophila; species Alsophila aescularia. Next base: position 66,986,724 of record OX276373.1, read on the forward strand.
AGTAGGGTTAAAAAAGTAATGCATCTTTTAACTAAATTTATAACTAGCAGAACTCTTGACTAAGACAGTGTCGTATGTATTTCGGGCTACTTGATTTTGCGTCAAGAAAAGTTGCACTTTATGATTTTGGGCTCTCGGCGTAAAATGGTACGCGTTAACGCTTGGCGGTTACGTCGACAAGGAAATAGTCATTTTATTTTTGGGGTTGCAACAATACTACAACATAAACTCTAAATGTAAATAGCTTGAATAGAAGTTTATACATTTGTGTTTTTTTAATGGAAGTTTGAGATAAAATTTAACAGTTAAGTATCAACATATACTTGAACGCCGGCACTCCTTTTTTATTTTTGCCCAACTCTACGTAGTTTTGTTTATACATTTCGATTTTAGAGCCGGACTAATTGTAAACACAATCACTGTAATAATGAATATGTTTATTATTGAAATATCATCCATAAGGATGGACGGACACGGCTATAAAGCCGTGTCTATCGATTTTGGCATCTACACAAGACAGACTCTTAAATATTTTTATGTAGGTATTTAAACACGTAAAAAAACCCGTGTCTAAAGCGAATTCTCGTGTTAAAGGCCATGGTAGTTTAAAATTTAATATACGAAGATTATTATGTAGGTATTTAAACACGTAAAAAAACCCGTGTCTAAAGCGAATTCTCGTGTTAAAGGCCATGGTAGTTTAAAATTTAATATACGAAGATTATTATGAAAAAACCCTTCAAAAACAGTTAAGATTTAGTTATGTATACAAAATGGTAAATGTGTATAAATGTCATATTAAAACATATTGGCCTAAACTATATTATATTATAACATCTTAATTGATATTTCGCTATACGGTTAAAGTTCACCAAAACGAATTCAGCCTACATTATAAAGTTGGCAAATTAATTTTATTTTACATATTTATAAAATGATCTAAAATAGGTATATTTTTACTAAATTTTGGTCAATATCTATCACTATATTTCTTTATTCATATATTTAAACATTTTATGCTAACTTTTAAGTTTAATGATAGTGAAAAGATTATATTTGAGACATGCAGAATATTTCGAAAATATCTGTCTGAGAAGTATTGGGCCCCGATTCTCGAGTAACATTTATTAGTATCGAATGCGACAACGTCAAGACAAGGCGTCATTATTTAATACTAGCTGTACCCGCGGCTTCGCACGCGTGGTCTTTTATCTAGGTTAAAAGTACTCTATGTACTATTCCAAGACCTAAAATACCAATATACCAACATTTTATCAAAATTCCTTCAGCCGTCAAAAAGTTTTTATCGATTGCTCGGCTTCTAATCATCGGTTTGAGATACCCAGTACACCAGGTTTTAATTCAAACCCTAAGCTATCCAACAGTGAACCGCATACCAGTATTTTTTACACGATGCGCGAACAAACAAACAGACAGACACACGATATTTTGTGAATGTTATATTCTTGTTCTGTCTTATTTTAAGTACCCTCGACTATTATATTTTTAATTATCTTCTTTGTAGACTTTTTCGTACTTATTGCTTTATTATAAGTATTGATTAAAAATAGTGCACGTTTGACCTTTAGCAAACATGACTAACTGGTATTACTAATAATCAGGTTTCTTTATAACACTTTTTTTTATTTCTTTTCTTGGTTGTGAGCTACCCTGAAAGTTACAGCCGGGTAGCTAATCGAGAAGTGCTCGAAATTGAAGTTACAAGATTCCACAAGCAACGACAAACAAGAAAGTGACTTTATAAAAACGTGTTAATAAAATACTTTAGGTCCAGGAATAACGCTTGAGGTTTTTTTTCTATAAAATAACGCGCGTTAAGCCTCGGAGTCGGGACTCAACATACTTTTTATCTCTAATAAAATGACCAAGCGGGCAAAACCGCGTGGCGCAGCTGATATGTTATCATTTGATTCTAAAATCCCATACCTTGGTAACAATAGTCATTTTTACCATAGTCTATTTTGTAGACTATGTCAAAATATAAAATTGACTTTCAATAGATATGTTTGCAATTTTTTGACGTTTGCGAATTCGTCAACAATGTCTATAACTCAAGAATTGCCCCATGGTCGTGCGACTCATCGTGGAGTCGCTCGTTTACTAACTTATAAAAAATATATGAACATAATGATATATTATCAGATCTTTTATGTATTGCACATTACAATAAATTTGCAAATAAATTTCTTATCTTTAATAGCCTGACCGTTTATTTATCTCCTTCATAATAATAGTATCAATAGATAGCCTTATATTCCCTGTCACATTCATACAAAACTAGTCCTTAACCAAGACAGTAACACAGTCTTCCCTTGGCAGAGGCTCTTAGTTTCTTTATCAAAATTATCACCTCTCTAGACTTATTGTATGAAAGGACTCAAGTTCCCAGTCAAATTTACACAAAACTGGCTCTTATTTGATTCCCAACAGAATCTTGTTTCCCTTGATTACGTTTAGTTAGGTTCCTTTAGTCATACTGTATACATAGAAACTTTCCTGTCAAACTGAAACAAAAATAGCCCTTATCATGTCCAAGCAGAGCCTTGTTTCGTTAGATTAGTATCTCAGTCCTTGAAGTAATCGCACAAAACTGGCCCTAATCTTGGTCTCGGTTATAGTCTCGATTCGCTTGATTACTTTTTCCATACTACAGTAGATGGATATAAACTTCCCTGTAACATTCACACACAACTAGCTCTTATCATGTCCAAGCAGAATCTGTTTCGTAGAATAGTATCTCAGTCGTATAATAGACTTATGTGCCTTGAAGTAATAACACAAATGGCCCTTATCTCAGTCCCAACAGAGTCTTGTTTCCCTTGATAGCGGCGCGAAGTTTCTTCACCAAAGCCGACGGTTGGATGAGCACGGATGCCTCTGTGCCGTGGAGACTGAGCCTGTTCATCTCTGCTTCGCCACCCTGGAATTTATAAACAAATGCTTTTTATATTTATGTAGTAGCTTTAATCCGCGACTTCGTCCGCGAGGACTACATTTGTCGCGGTAAAAACTATCTGTCCTTCCCTATTGTTCAAACTATCTCCATACCAAATTTAACTAAGATTTGTTCAGTAGTTTTGTCATGAAAAGGTAACACTTTCGATTTTATAATATTAGAATGTATGTCGAATGGAAAAAACGGTAGGAGGGCCTTTGCCCTGCAGAGAGCCACTTCAGTCTCATAATAATAACAATAATTTCGAATAAGGTACGGGGAGGGGGAGTGAAGTGTGACGTGCCTTAACTGACTGCTATCAATTGTTTGCAGTCAGAACCGACGGCTTAACGAGCCCCCCAAAGCAAGGGGCGAAGGCAACGTGCCGCACATGTATACTTATAATAAAGCAATAAGAACGAAAAAGTCGGTACAAACAAGATAATAAGAATATATAGGGTACTTAAAATAAGCTACTGAACAAGAATATAACATTTTTTTAAATCAAGTCTGTCTGTTTGTTCACGCATCACGAAAAAACTACTGGACCGATTGCGATGCGGTTTTCACTGTTGGATAGTTTGACTTAAAAACTGGGGTACTTGGTATCTCAATTCGAAGAGTAGATGCCAAGCAATAGTTAAAAATATTTTTGACGGCTGATGGAATTTTGATCAAATGTTAGTATATTAGTATGTTAGCTCTTCGAATAGCCATAAAATACTTTTAACCTAGAGAAATGACCACGTGTGCGAAAGCCACGGACACAGCTAGTGACTTAATAAAAGTCATTGGTTTGGACGAAGGAGGATCAAACCCGGTGTCATTAGATAGCAAGGCACATATATTACAGCTAGCCACTACCGGTCTATACTTTCTCATACAATTAGGGTTCCGTGCCCAAATCTGTTCAGTAGTTTTGCTGTGGTAGTCAGAAACTGTTATAAGTACTCTCCATCCCAAAAACATATACTCATATAAAGGCTTAAGATGCGCGGTTTATTTTAGTTAAGATATGGCTTAGCATCACCTAAATCAGCCTACTATTGTTACTCAAATCACGTAATGTTGGTTAAGTATTGGCTTAATAGCATCATCTAAATCGGCCTTCGATACGTGTAGTCATAACGAAACTTTGTGGCTCGGAAATTGTCTGCAAAGTCGCTGCCCAAGCTGTTATTTTTCAGGCGCAATCCCAATGTTGTAGGTGAGGACAGCATTGTATAACTGCCTCACTCACTCGCTTACATTTTTCACACCATCTATCTCGCTCTTACTTTATGTTGTTTTATCCTCACAGCTGTACCTGCGCAATCGTTCACAGAGCCTAACTTCACAACCACAAAGATTATTTTTGTATGTTTTGGTTTAGGTTTAACTTTGCGGCACCCGCATCAGTGTACGTTAGGTGCTAAGGTAAGGTTTGTCGGCTAATTACCTTAAGCAGGTTGAGCGGGCGGTTGTTGACCTCTGTGACGGCCCACTTGCCGGCCGGCGGCACGCCTGCGGAGGCGGCTGGCGACCCCGCCTCCACGGAACTTATGTTACACTCGCTGTCTAACTTTATGCCTGGAAATTAAAATGTATCTATAAAATCCTATATCTTCATGGAATTTGGTTATCTCTGTTCCATAATTTTAGATAGTAGAAGTTTATGTAAGCAAAGAGGATAACAGAGCAAAACAAAAACTTTTATAATAGTACTTTACTATATTTAACCAAAAAAATATTTAATTATTTTTTCTAGTCGTAATTTGATTGATTATAAAATAAAAATCGTTTCTTACTATTTATTTTAAAGTAATATCTCTTAAAGAAAAACAATTTTTAAAAGAAAATATTTTATTATACTGGCAGGCCAGTGGCACTCCGCAACAAGTACAAATATTATACCTACACTTTGCGGCCGCAATATTACGGTTCATTCAGTAGAGTGTCAAGCGTGCGCTCGATGAGTCGCGCGCCGTGTGCTTACGATAAAGTACCTACTTACGTAAAGTTGTTGTCAAGTTTTATTCTTTTCTTAATTATGAGTACCAAGATGAAACCTAGAATGTACTGCATAGCATTCGGTCTGACAAGTCTCGTAAAATACCTACATACTGTCATTTGATTACGTAGGTAGCCATTTCTTTTTAATTCATTATAAAGAATGGAATTCAGACAGGCACCTTATAATCATCAAAGTGCAACCTACCTATTAAGTTATAATCAAATAATGAGGTACTGGGTATATTCTGATAAGAATGTCATTATATGTAGTTATTAGAACTATCAACATTTATAATAACATGTAAAAAAAAAACATAATTGTTTATTCTGTTACAATATCTAAGTCATATCATATCACAGAATAATTACTAGTACAAGTACCTAATTATATCTTGCCTGCCGAGCGAAAAAGTGACAGCAATTCTGATACGGTTAGAGCAATGGAAGCTCTCGCGCGTTGTGATACGGTACATTCTAGCCTGCACGCAATGGGTGAGCGCCTTCTAGGTAAATATAATTGAGAGCTTGCAGCGCTGTGCGAGTTAAATTGCACTTTATTGCGTTGTAGCGAGAGTTGCTATGTATTTAAATGACTTTACTCAGTTATCCTTCTGTACTTGTACTATTATTTATTCTGTGAGAATGGTAAGGCTGTAGAGGTTCTAAACATTTCTGCCACCATTTCCCGTTTAATTCGTTTTTGTTGTCTCGAAGTAGAATGCGGGCTCGAATCCCGCAAGGTGCATTTGAGTGATGAGCACAAATGTTTGTTTCCGAGTCATGGATCTAATATTAGTTTTATGTATGTTTATCAGTTGTCTAGTTCCCATAGTAGAGGGTATCCTAGTTTGGGGCTAGGTAATGAGGGTTTTCAATTATTTTTTTCTGACTCAGATGTCGCTACGTAGGCTTCTGGTCTAAACAACTTTCAAATTGTACTGAATTTGATGTCAGTGAAACTTTTTACCGAAATTTCATCGTATTTTATATATACTTGTAAAGTTATAGTATTTACAAGTATATATAAAATATTTACAATGTTTAGTTGCAAAAGTTTGAACCTCTGCGATTGAGCTCAATGTTTAGTTGTAAAGTTTGCACCTCTGCGATTGAGCTCAATGTTTAGTTGCAAAAGTTTGCACCTGTGCATTTGAGCTCAATGTTTAGTTCATCTACTTTTCTTTGTCCTTAATCCATATGTATATAGTAAAACAGTGCAGATACGATCAATTTTCGGTAAAAAATCAGTAAAATTTGACAGTTGTTTAGACCAGACCTGCGACATCTGGTGTCAGACAAATATCGAAAACCCTCATTGTTATGAATTGTACCGAATATCCAAAATATTTATTTATTTATGTTAAAGACAACTCACCTATACTCTCCTGATCCCTTTTATTGAGTACGTATATTTTCCCCAAAGGCACCCGATGGAATAATATGTCAACCTGTAAAAATGATCAGTTTTGTAAAAATCTATACCAATATACAAAAGTGAGACGTTGTCACTTTGTGTGTTTGTTTGTTTGGGGAGATAACGGCTGGACGGATTTTTTTGAAATTTGGAATGGAGATAGCTTATAACCCTAGAATAAAACATAGGATACTTTTTATCCCGCAAAATTGAAAGTTTTCACGGGAAAACTGGAAAATGTTGATTACTTGCTGTAAGGAACGGTTGCTATGAAAAAACAAGTCTGTCAAAAAACTTCAAGAGCATTGGTGCTACACCTACATTTGCATTGGTTTTTAATATCCTAGAAGAACATAGGATGCTTTTTTTCGCCATAAACAGTAGTCCGCGCGGACGGTTCGCGGGCGTGAAAACTAGTACTTTATAAAACAAGTCTTTGAAAGCCTTATTAAGACCATACAAATCGAGACATTAAATGAGCCCAAACTTTTTGGAAGGGTTTTACTACTTGCCTAGCCTCAGGCGCCGTTCAACTAGGGGCCTGAATGATATTAGCCATCCAATCAAATTTATATATATTCGTGTTTGCAAACTACTATGCTTGTTAGAATGATTGATCTTATGGCGCGGTACGGGGGTAACGCCGACAGTTGGCGTGGCGATCGATCGGTTCCGCGAGGCGAGTGCTCGTGGCTCGTCGGCTCTTTCCGCCTCAGCTCGGCCATATTCAAGTAATAATCCAATTTTTTTTCATACCACCTGCTCGACAATATCCAATTACATATCACGCAAGCTCAACGTAAAGTAAGTCATTAAATATCCCAAAGGAGATAATGTTATATGAAACTCACAAGTTATATATAGTGTGATTTGAAATTGGAACGTTAAAATTCGTATGACTCTTAGCACATAATACCTAATAATACTACGTACTTAGCATAGCTCTTAGCATAGATACGGGCATTGTAAAGAGAGTTAATTCGAAAATTGAACTGGCGTACGCCCACGGCGCGGTCCCTCGCGCGCCCCGCGCACCTACTCCCGCTGGCTCCCCACCACGCTACCCTGTATACTCACCATGTGCGCGTGTGCAGCACTGATAAGCTTGTGTGCGTGGTGCGCAGTGGTCGGCGCGGTGGCGCGCACGCCCACGGCGCGGTCCCCCGCGCGTCCAGCGCACCGGCTCCCGCTGGCTCCCCACCACGCTATCCTGCACATACAATCCCTACTAATTAACATGGTGTCCCAAAGAATGTGGGACAAACGAAAACGGGAATGAGGAGACCTAAAACATACCAGAATCACCCCTATGGCTGGCCCTAAGATGTTTGTCAATTTGTGATATTTACGGAGTAACATAGTTAAACTCGAGATCGAGATTGGGCTCAGTGGCGTGCTTTGGGAGAGGCCTATGTCCAGCGGTGGACTGACACGGGCTGATGATGATGATAGTTAAACTCCAGCCGACGCCGAAGTAGTCGATGCTAAACCGAATCTTAACCAAAACCACAGAATAAATAATAGTAAAAGTACAGAAGGCTAACTGAGTAAAGTCATTTAAATAAATAGCGACTCTCGCTATAAAGTGCAATTTAACTCGCACGGCGCTGCGAGCTTTCAATTATATTTACCTAGAAGGCGCTCGCCCACCGCGTGCAGGCTAGAATGCACCCTATCACAACGCGCGAGAGCTTCCATTGCTCTAACCGTTTCAGAATCGCTCTGTCCCTTTTTCGCTCGGTAGGGTTGTATTAAGATATGACTAGGTACTTGTACTACTAATTATTCTGTGATATGTTATGACTTAGATATTGTAACAGAATAAATAAGTAATAATGTATTATGTTATTACTTATTATTATAAATTAAAATAGTTCTATTACATACAATGACATTCTTATCAGAATAGACCTACTACCTCATTTTTATTACCTACCTACCCCGTTTTCAGAACGCCGATAAGTTTAGTGAGATACCTACCTACGTGTCGTTGGTTGATTATATCCTATAGGTATTGCACTTTGATGAATAAAGGTGCCTGTCTGAAATCCATGCTTTTTAATGAGTGAAAAATAAATTGCTACCTACGTAATAAAAGGTATTAAAAGTAGGTAGGTATTATACGAGACATATATTATATAAATTCCTAATTAGTTGTAGGCTACTTACTAAGTCAGCACAGTAATTCATTTTCCGATCAACAATACCTACTATAATCAATTATAAAATTACGTTGATCGATTTAATAAACGACTTTATTTCTGCGCGGAAAAACCTTAAATATGCGTAGCTTCAGTATGGAACATAAATGATATAACATAAAACTATAGGAACCTACGTAATAAAAAAATATCAATATCTAACTACATAACTAGGACCTATTATAGGTATTACAATTTATTACCTTTCAATATTCTTTGGAAGCGTAAAGAATGACAATTCGTCATTTCTATCACTATTCAAACAGCCGAATGCTATGCAGTACTTTCTAGCTTTCTTCTTGGTACTCATAATTAAAACACTAATAAAGTTTGTCAATAACTTTACGTAAGTAGGTGCTCTATCGCTAAGTACAAGGCGCGCGACTCATCGAGCGCACGCTTGACACTCGACTGAACGGACCCGAATATTGGTTCCTTGAATTTATTTGTACTTGTTGCGGAGTGCGACCGCCCTGCCAAAACTATGCTTAGCGTCATCTTAGGCCCACTTGCACGAAAACAACACAAAGTATCTAGTTAGATAGTCCTAAAAGTATTGTTATCTCTTTCTCGCTTCTGACAACGTATGTCTCTCTATCATACTTGACTTAAATTTTTAACCCAGACTAGACACTAGCCCGGGGCCAAGACAGCTGTGCAATTGGGCCTTAGCGTCTTAAGGGCCTATTGCCCGTAGTGCACCAGCGTGGTGGTTTATTAACGACGTTTTCTGTGAGAGGAGAACTGTGTCGACCTGCTGACAATATTGTAGAAGATAGAAACACGCGGCGCCTACAATATGTGCGCACCCCGAAAGAGGCTTGTTGATGATGAACTTATATATAACTTGTTATGTTTACAGAGAGACGCATTTATGTCAGCACGACAACTTCCTCTAAAAGTAGACGCGCCAGGAAGGCGCCAACAAATAGCGCCGATTTTCGATAAGTAAAATTTTAATTATTTTTGTTTAATTGGTAGAAAATAAACTCGTTTTGTTACCTACAAATTGCGGGTTATTACTTATGTCTTTTACACATCTCAGAGATAATTGAACTTATTCATAGCTGTAACTAAGGAACGTCGAGTAGACGATACTAACTAAGCCAAAGCTAAGCCAAGATTTAAAGCCTTAAATCAAAACCCAGCCGGGTTGCAGTGAATTTTTAATCCCTCTCATCCGTAATCAAGTAGAGTGGGACAGATGACACATCTCGGGAACAAAGTAAAGGTTTTTATTTATTTGTTTGAAAACTAAAACTTAGAAAAGAAAAGTGTCTTACCAATTTCTCAATAACAATAAGCTCTTTCCCTTGGTATATCTATGATATAATTTAGTGACTGGATCTCTTTCCATTCAATGTTCTAATCATAAAGTAGTGTTAACTTTGATTTTATATTCTATCAAGTGAATTGATATTAATCATGTTTATGTGTTCACAAAGTACAAGATAATATGTCAAATTTTGATGTGATACCAATTTCATTATTCTGGGTTAATTGTAAAAGGAAATACAGACGTTCAAAAATTATGGAACATTGCTAAAAATGCTAGAACAAGACCTAAACCAAAAATGATCTGAGCATCACACATCACACAAGTAGTACATTTTGAGACAGAATACATACCAAACTTGTTTATTATAGTCTGCGAAGACTGGTGGGTCGGAGGCACGGACCGCCGCGACTAGTGCGGCACCGCGGCGTTGCTCAGAGCGAAGCGTCGCTGCCTGCCGCGCGCGGAGTGGCTGCAGTGCGGGGGCGATCGAAGTAGTGGGGGGCGACTGACCTGGAACAGGGCGTTTGACACTATGAACCAAACATTATTTGAATACGATAAAATAAGAAGAAAAATATATATAGGAAGAATAAAAAACCGGCCAAGTGAATAAACTTATTCCGTAGCCACGATCCTAAGCTACTCAACTATGAAAAACGCATTGCAATCAGTCCAATAGTTATTACGTGGTATTTCAACAAAGATGGTCTAACTTAGTCAACAAATTCATATTACACTAGATGAAAAAAAAAAGAAAAACAAAAATAAAGAATAAGTATAAATTAAAAAGTTAAATTAAAAATAAATAAATATGTTATTTTTAAATTCTTTGTCTGTTTTGAAGTATTTTTTTAATTCCTTTTTGTCGATTTTTGACCTACCCTGAAAGGTTCAGCCGGATAGCTAGCCGGATAGCTAATCAGGATGTGCTCTAAATTTGAGTTTTAAGATTCCAGGACGACCAGAAATACATAGATACATCGATAGTGACATACATACATACATACATACAAGTAAATTCAATAAAAGCTTTTAAAAATAATCTAACTTTATGACTTAGGTGGAAGGGACACGAAACTCAAGCACGGGAAACCCTTAAACACTCAAAACCGTATTTTTTTCATGTTGTTATATTTTTCTTTGTAGCGGTTATAAATAGTTATCATCATCATTTCAGCCTTTAGCAGTCCACTGCTGAACATAGGCCTCCCCCAAAGAGCGCCACGACGAACAGTCTTGTGCCGCCTCCATCCACCGAGTCCCTGCGATGGTTACAATGTCGTCCGTCCATCGTGTGAGGGGTCTTCCTACACTTCGCTTGCTTGTTCGTTGTCGCCATTCGAGAACCTTTATTCCCCAGCGGTTGTCGACTCTGCGAACTATATGGCCTGCCCATTGCCACTTCAATTGCAAATTCTGATAGCTATGTCGATAACCTTGGTTCTTCTACGGATTTTCTCGTTACTGAACTTATCACGTAGTGAAACTCCGAGCATAGCTCTCTCCATTCCACTTCGGTCTTCTGTATCTGCCGGAGCGTATGTATGTGGTCTACGGTGCTAAAGCCCTTTCGGAACCCAGCTTGTTCGGGAGGCAGAAAGTCGTCGAACCTACGAGCGAGACGGTTGGTAACTACTCTCGAAAACAGCTTATAGACGTGGCTTAGCAGCGAAATGGGCCTATAATTCTTTAAGAGGGTTTTATCACCTTTCTTAAAGAACAAAACCACTACGCTCCTGTGCCACGCCTCTGCCTTGTTGCTCTTAAGCTGTTTAAGAGCCATTCTGATCTCGTATAGGCTGACGTCCGGGATATCTTCGGTATAATGTCGAGTCGAACGGGCTCTTGCATCGCTAGTCGTGCTAGGAGGACTATGCGATGAGATGTATAATTTGCCGATAGAACTTCTCAAGCTCACTCAAAATCTCTGGCTTTGACGAAACGATGCTGCCACTGTCGGTCTTCAGCTTCGTCTACAAGCTTTGCCCAATAGACAGATTTCTTGCGAACACCTTGGAGCTCTTGTTCCGCTCTATTGCGTTCTTAATACAATTAGTATTATAAGAACGCAAATCGTGTCGCATCGACTTGGACATCTGTTTATTAAGCAAGCTGTAACTAGACATATCCACTGAAGACTGCTGCCTCATCTCGCCTCGTTTTGCCATAAATTTGAGTGTTGCTGAGAGAGTTTCTGTGTTCTATTTTTGTGGTGGGTCTTAAAGAACTCCGACCCGACCGCGTGAAAAATTTTCACCAACCCGTTGTTTAGTTCGTCCACTGTATCGCATTCGGTAAGGATTTGGAAGCGATTTTGGAGATCCAACTGAAAGCTCTCGGGGTTTTGGATTTGGGCAGGACTTTGGCGAAGAGTAGATCTCATCAAACGAGACCTTTCCAGCTTTACGTTGATATTCAATGAGCCTCTTACCATGCGGTGATCACTGCCGGTCTTAATGAATATATATGCCTATTGGTCGTCAAAATGAAATCTATCTCGCTTTTATGACCGCCAGGGTACAGCCACGTCCATGTACTGGACAGGCGCTTCTTGAAAAAGGAGTTCATCATAAAGAGTCCCTCCTTCTCCATGATGTCAGCCAATCGCTGACCCCTTTGATTCCGCTGTCCAAATTCAAACTGCCCGAATCTCAGTTCATCGCCATTCCTCATGCCTAGCCGTGCGTTGAAGTCCCCCATCACCACTGTGAAGTGTGTTTTCGGGGCAAGTAAGGCATCAGAAATGTCGTCGTACATAGCCTCCACTACAATGTCCGGGAGTTTCGAGTGGGGGGCGTACACCTGTATGACCATCAACGGTGCTCGGTAACTTTGAGTATAAGATATGCTACCCTGCTCGAAATGCTTTCGATCTTGACAATGTTGTTGACGAGGGACTTGTGGACGAGAAACCCGATACCTTGTTGGGACTACTGGTCGCCATAACGTAAATAGATATAAATAAGTACTTATTTACACTGGAAATACGCCCGGAAATAGAGTAAGTTGCCGGAATTGAGGGTTATTGTATGTTCTCTCCCTCTCTTCGGACTTCTGATAACCCTATAATACCCCAGCGCAACTTACTTACTACTTCTTCCAGCTCTATCAACTACTTATAGTTCCTCAAGGTGCGTGCGTTATAATTTGCTAGGTCCAGAGATCGTGGGGGTTGGTAGCTGGGTCTCTGCCGGATATTCGTAGCACCCCGTTTTTCGCCGTTACCGTGGCTGGTACCGGTGCCAGGAATAACGGAGCCACTGGGGACTAGCGGCCGTGTTTGCTGTGTGCCTATCATATTTGGGGGGGTTTGCCGTAGTCACCACGCTTGGCAGGCGGATTGGTGACCGCAGTGTTGTACATGAGTACTTGGAGGACGCTGCTGCCCATCTTCCGGTGAGTAATCCCTTAGTCGCCTCTTACAACATCCTCCCAATACTCCCATTGGGAGGGGTCTTATTCTAAGCCGAGACCGCCACGGCTAAACATTTATAAGTGCACTTTGTAGTGTTAAAGTTTCTGAATAAAATGGCCGTGACATACAGACTGACAGACGGACATGACGAAACTAAGTGTTCCTTGTTAAAAATTATGTGAATACGATAATTTATGAGGAAAATATAGGAAGAACTAAAAAACGGGCGCTTCTAGTCCACACCAATATATAAAAGTAAAACATTGTCTGTTTGTTTGTATGTTTGGGGAACTTTCACGCGATAACGGCTGGACGGATTTTGATGAAATTTTGAATGGAGGTAGCTTATACCCTGGAATAACACATAGGATACTTTTCATCATCATCCCTCGCGCGGGTGAAACCGCGGGGCGCAGCTAGTAAGTCATAAAGTTGTGCTTACCATTGCTAAGCGAACTGCTCCGCCGCCGGTTCCGGTCGACCCTGGCCTCTGGCCTCGACCTGTGCACCACTTTCACTGGCGACGTTACAGCATGCCTGAGGGAGGAGATTGGAAGATGAAGACAGAGCGATGGTAGCCTAGCGGTATACAATTAGAATCTAACGATACCGTGTTGTGTCCTCTGCTCCGCGCCAATTACTTGCGGTTTCCACCCGGGCCGCCGGTTCAGCCGGGACGAAGCACGGAGCGCTTCGTCCCGGCTGTCATTGATTGATAACAGTCGTGCCATGTCGAGGCCCTCGGGCGACCTGACGAACTCTGACACTACAAGCCAGCACTACCTCACGCGACAAGCATTATTCTGGTAAAAAAACCCCGATGCTATCTATACTTATGTTAAAGCGTCAAAAAGTCTGTACAATGAATATAATAAAATAATGGTCTAGGGAGTTAAACCACAGAATAAATAATAGTACAAGTACAGAAGTTTCACTACTTTGATCTTGAAGAAAGCCGCCGATTTAATAGCCTACAAACGTAGGTACGTATTACCACAGTACATACATAGTCCCTATATATGTACCGTGGTATTACGAAGGCATACACCAAAGGCGCGTTCCACTTAGCGCAAAATGCTAGCAATGTTAACTTTTTTAGCCCCAATGTCGTTCCACAAGCCCTCCGATGCTAGCACACATAACAAATGTCAAACGTTCCACAATGCAAAATGTTAACATTTCTAGCTTCGGAAACTAGCATCGTCACACCCATGTTGTTTTGTGGGTTCGAAATGCTACTTTTTGAAAGTGTCAAAATTTAGCGGCAGAGCATGTAATTTTAAATAAAAAAAACATTGTTTTGCTTGGTCTTGCGGTGTAAGTGTAAGATTTTCCATAATTATTTTCATTTCCAAGTTTTAAATTAATTGGGATGAGGGAATGGTGCTATAAAAGTAAATAGAACAGTAGTGCTATTATATATCTTGGTTTCAATCCGATTTTCAATATCACTATCACTAATGCGTTGCAATAGAGGCGAAATTGCTATGAAGAAAGTGACAATCTGATTGAAACCAAGTTCTGTAATACGGCCACAGTCGTGTTGAGCAGCAACACGTTTCACTTGCAGATGTCAACCGTGCTAACATTGCTGGTTTTTCGTAAGAGAAACGTTGATTGAGCGCTAGTCATTCGTGTTAACACAAATGGTACAGAATTTATAAGTGGAACGCGGCACAAGCGTGCATGCTAAATTGATCTTGGTGCAACGTTTAGCTCAGCGCGAATTTAAATTTTCTTGTCTTTTTGTCAATTACTGCTTTATTACTCATCGAGGGTTCATGAAAATTATTGTGCGGCAATAAATAGGTTGTATCAAGAAATTACATCAACAAAAATATCAAGGTGAAAGCTAGTATAAGCACATTTGTCAATAAACGAAAAGTCATGATGAAAATCAGCTTATTGACATTTGTAATTAAACAAATATAATCTAAGAGATAATTCTAACCGTAATTTCTTGATACAACCTATTTATTGCCGCTAAATGAGTTTTCATGAACCCACGATGAGTAATAGAGCTGTAATTGACAAAACACGCAAGAAAATTTGAATTTGACGCGCTGAGCGAAACGTTGCACCTTAATAGTAGCGCGTTAGAGTTGATATTACTATGTTCCGATTCTCGTCCATATCCTACGCCGACCGCTCGAGTGATAACGTCTGCATAGAAAAATTCAATACCGCAGAATATATTTTAACATTTATGTAATCTCAACTGTGACTACCGTGTGTAAACTGTGCCTGTATGGGCAATAGATTAGCCCCCACGCGTACGTCCGTCCGTATGCCATGTGTCCCAGAAAAACCTAGCAGCCGAGCCGCAGGGGTGCCACTTTGCTAACGTACGATTGGTTTGCCATAGGGTAAACAACTTGCCACAAAAAATATATGAAAAAAAGGAAGTTAGTCTTTTAAGTTTTATACAATTTGAAGTAGGATTGTTTTTTATAAGTTTTTACTTCTTACTTTTTAGTTTCGTTAAAGCCATACTGGAGACAGTTAACAGTCCATATATTTAAAACTACCGCTCGTCGCTCATTGGCGCTTTCCGCCTCAGCTCGGCTATATTAAAGTTATAAGCCATCAAAGACAATTTTAATGTGCAAAAGGTAAACACTTCAGTTGGGAATTGAACTACAGACCGGCGGCTGAACAGTCTCCCGTTACACCAACCAGACTTATGTTATTAGGCCGAAAAGTAGGTAGAGCCCTCTAGTACGTTTTTTTTATTGTTTTCTAAAACGAAATTTAGTTTACTAATTCCATGCACTTACTGCAGTTCCTGCAAGTTTCCAATAGAGGCGCTGCCACTAAATGTATGGAACTAAACGAAACTTCATTTCGTTTTGGAAAACTATAAAACTCGTACTAGACCCCCAGATGAAGAGTTATTGATTCACAGATGATAAACGCGCGCGATGAGAGCGCGCGGTCGAAAACGTTTCTAGTTGTTTTAGTTATTTAATTTTTTAATGTTTACACATCTGCCAGGCATCCCGCGACTGCTATTTTTTTATGTTTACACATCTGACAGACATCCCGCGACAGCTCATTTTTTAATGTTTACTAATCTGCCAGGCATCCCGCGACGGCTTATTGTTTTTCTAATTGGCGTACTTGTAGATACACAACGGTTTGTATGTCATTGTGTGTTACTTGTCGTACTCAGTGCCATTTCTAGAAGGGCTATCCTGTCGTTTCCCTTGTCCGATGCCTCGCAGCCTGCTCAGGAGAGACAGCTCGGTCAGGCCCCGTTTCCATATCGGTTTTGGCTGCGTTGGCTCCAGTTTCTCTGGAATTCAGTAATCTGTACTAAATACATATAACACCAAAACAATTCCATTAAGTTTTAAGCTTTGAATGCAAGGCTGGACCGGTGAATGGAAACTAACAGCAAAATAGCATGCTACAAAAAATCGGTTTTAAATGGATTTACTAACTAAAACAAACTATTGATCTAATTTTTATATAGTTTCAGGCGCAATGCACTCAAACATTTTTGACCTGCTCATCAAGGTGCAGATTAAGCAGGAGAGGTGATGCATCTCTGGAGCCGATTTTATTTAACATTTTCAATTACGAGTATATGTATTTGAATGTTTGTTGGGATTACACACTTTTTTTAAAATTAAAATATCTTCTGTGTATCTTAATGAAGTTGATTCATTATATCGACGGGAACGTCAAAAAACGCAATCGGTCCGTAATTGACGGAGAAATTAGTGAACAAAATATACATATACTTAAAAAAACATATCTACTATCGCAAATAGAACCTTTTGTGAAGATTAATATATGATGGAAGCATTGCAAGTAAAATAAATCAGTTCCAAGGATTTTCTGCAAATTGGCATTGGATTTTCTGCACTCTGGTGACCGACCGCCTAATTCAATTGCTTTGTGAATTGCATTCGTTTATGACGTCAATGCATTGTCCGTCCTTGTCATATCGTAAGATCGTAACACAATGACAAGGACGGACAGTGCATTGGAATCGCCAACGCTATAGCTTTGAGCGACCGCCTAATTCAATAATTGCTTTGTGAATTGTAATCGTTTATGACGTCAACGCACTGTCTATCCTTGTCATATCGTAAGATCGTAACACAATATCAAGGACGGACAGTGCATTGGTATCACTAACGCTATAGCTTTGAGCGACCGCCTAATTCAATTGCTTTGGGAATTGTAATCGTTTATGACGTCAACGCACTGTCCGTCCTTGTCATATTGTAAGATCGTAACACAATGACAAGGACGGACAGTGCATTGGTATCACTATAGGACCTTACTTAGAAAAATGAAACAGTTAAAACTTACCTACTTTCCCATTTTTCCTTGGACCATTATTCTGGTCAATTCTGCCTTCTCTCCTCGGTGACACGTCGTAAGCATTCTGACTTTGTGATCTCTCTATATTAGAACTTAATGTTCTCAAGTTAGTGTCTACAATCGATACGGAATTTACATGCAGGGGAACTCCTGAGTTTGAATTAACTTCAGAGTTCAATGTTACGTTTGAAGTATTCGTATGAGAAGTCGTATTTGTTGAAATCGTTGTTATATTGGCTGCTGTTGTTGTAATATTCATTCTTGTAGTCATTATATTATTAGATGTTGTCATATTGCTGAGTGTTGTGGCAATGTTAGTAGAAATAGGTATCATGTTGGTAGAAACAGGTGTCATATTGGAAGAAGTAGGATTAACATTTGTAGAACCCGATGTGATGCTGTCTGTACCGTTATTATTCTGACTTAAAAATAGATATTCATATGTAGAATCCGAATTAACCGTATCTAAGTTGGGCAATGACGATTTTCGCACTTTTTCTTGACTTCTCAGCCTCCTTATTGCTAAAGGAGAGGCTTTGGAGCTATTCGAAGTCGACGCCAAGCACAACCTTTCATAGACACCTTCATTATCACTTTTGACTTTGACATCTGTCAGCTTAACGTCACCACTCAGACTGACAGTCGTTGCTAAGCTCAACTGACCATACTCCGGCTCGTTTTTCGTGAATACTGTTCCGTATTCATTTTGGACATTCACTTCTGTATTGACTATGTTGACGAACTCAGGGTTTCTTGAGGTATTCGGGGTAGCTTTGAAATTGAAATTGAAGACGTCTGTTTCAGAGCCGATAACAGGGATAGCCGTGTGAGGTGGTTCTTTATTTGACACTTTTATTACTGTTATGTTTGATGGCCGGTCACTGAAACAAAAAAGTTTTAAATGTTTAGTATAGTATATACTAACGCCTCCCCCCTCGCTACGTTCAGGTCTCGTAAGCTCGTATTATCCATGTCCATAATAATAAAAATCTTCGAAACGGCTGGATCGATATTGACGGACTTTCACTGGCAGATAGCTGATGTTATAAGGAGTAAATATATAAAACAACTGTGAAAAATGATAGTGAAAAAATCCGTTGCGTAGTTTAAAAGATTAAGCTGACGGCGGAAAGCGACTTTGTTTTATCACTCTGTCATCAATACATAGTACAATGCAAAGCATTAGCCTAAGACACTCTTGCGATGAAGACGAATCGATTGATACCTCACTTGTCAAAATCGGACCAAGTTTTTAGTTTGAACACATAACCCTTCTTATGCTTCGCTGTAATCAGGTAAAAAAAATATCTATGACACTCTATACATGAAGACGAATCGATTGATATCTTGCTTGTCAAAAACGGACCAATACAGGCTATGGTGAAACATCAACATACATACATACATAGACTGTTAAACTCATTACCCTTCATATGATTCAAAGTAGTTGGGTACAAAAAAAAATGCCTATGACACTCTATACATGAAGATGAATCGATTGAAACCTCTGTTGTCGCTAGTCACTGCGCAAACTGCTATTTTTCAGGCGCAATCCCAATGTTGAAGGTGAAGACAGCATTGTATAACTGCCTCGCTTACTCGCTTACGAATTTCGCATATTCTATCTCGCTCTTACTTTATGCTGTTTTATCCCCACAGCAGTACCTGCGCAATCATTCACAGAGCCTAACTTCACAAACATATAGATTGGCTGCGACTACTGTACAAACATAGACTGTTAAACATATTACCCTTCCCTTGCTTCGCCGTAGTCGGGTAAAAATTAGGATCTTTTGCACTTTCCGTATTTGGTAGCATTGACCGAAGTATAAATAAAATTGTATCTAAAGAGTATACTCGTTTCTTGTCACTAGTTTCTACAGCATTCTGGCAGAACCTATGTAAGTATTTTTTATTAATTTTTTTGCTTGTTGCAGACTTGGCCATTTGTGGTAGACATTTTCTCATAAAAAAACATCAGATGAAACTTGGTAACCTTAACAGTCACTCATCTTGTTTCCATATGGCTGATGGGAGATTGGACCTGTTGTTTTCTTGTCCTCTTGTGTCATAGTTTGTCAGGCCACCCGAGGGCCTCTGAGATGGCTTAAAGTCTGCTATTAATCAATAACAACTGGGACTGCTTAAAGCGCACTCCGTGCCGTGGAGAGATAGAAAACTGCATAGAACATAGAAAAGTCATGTAGTGTGGAGCTGAGGGCCAAACCCAGTAATGTTGGACATAGTATAACTCTAGGCTACCGTGGGATCTATTGAAGTTTACCAATTATGAATTTAATTTAATTACACATACCTAGTCACATTCTCCACAGCATCCTGTTTACTGTCACTGAGCACTACAGTCTGTTTGTAACTGTTCACTTCACTGTTCCCTACATTTCGTTCCCTACTGCTCACACTGCTGTTGCCTTCAGACAAGAAATCCTCATCATCACTGTCACTAGTCCGTTTGAAGATCGAGTCATCCAGACAGATGTTCTGTCCACAGATTTTAGCAACACTCTTCGGCACTTGACTCGTACTGGGTAGAGATGTGAAAGGGGCTTCGGGTGGCTCCCAGGAGGATATGTCGATGTTTTCTGGTGCTGCAATGGTCAATGACGGTGGGGGCTCTGCTGGCTCTGGTTCTGGGACAGGTTCTGTCGGTTGCGCTGTGCTTGTCCGGACGACTGGTGATAGGTCTATGCCGGGTACTCTGAAAAAATTTATTTCTTCTTGTTATAATGCAATCCAGTGTTGATCTATTTATTACCAACTAGGTGTACCCACGGCTTCGCACGCGTGCGTAAAGTACTAAGTCTATTCCAGGGCCTAAAACGCCAATAACCCAACATTTGATCAAAATTCCTTCAGCCGTCAATAAGATTTTTATCAATTGCTCATCGGAGTCAGATACCAATTACGCCAGTTTTTAAGTCAAATCCGAAGCTATCCAACAGTGAAAACCGCATCGCAATCGGTCCAGTAAATTTTACGTGATGCGCAAACAAACAAGAAACATTATAAAATGTTATATTCTTGTTCAATAGTTTATTTTAAATTATTTTCTTTGTACTGACGTTTTCGTAGTTATTGCTTTATTATAAGTATAGATATTATTCTAATAGTTTAATGTACTTATTACTCTCACATACAGAAACCACCACCAAAGCCTCTCTGGACTCAGCTCTGCGTACACAACGGCCGGACACCGTACCTAGAGCAGTACCGAGACCCAACCTCTGCCAGGGCTCACAGATAAGTTCATCACACTGTATCAGCTTGTGGTTGGATTATGTTACGAGTTGGGACCCAGAATATGTCTAGAGAACTAGCGTAGCTGCATACACATTCTCACAGATAGGCCGGATCTTGTATTGTAAATTAAATAGTTCTACCAGTAGTGGCAGATCACTTGTGGGCAGCGAAGTGTTATTGGCAGAAATAGGCGCTACATTGGAGAAATAAGTGCTATGTTGGTAGAAATTGGTATAATATAGGTAGAAATAGGTGATAGAATTATCTATACTTCTAATAAAGCAGTAACATAAACTCTGTACTATGAAGATGATTAAAAAAACTGCTCAAGGGGACTTAATACTGAACAAGAATATATTTTTTTACATTGTGTGTCTGTTTGTTTGTGTATCACGTAAAAACTACTGGACCGTTTGCGATTCGGTTTTCACTGTTGCATACCTTGTGGTTTGACTTAAAAACTGATATAATTGGTATCTCAATCCGTTGAGTAGAACTCGAGCAATCGATAAAAACCCATTTGACGTCTGAACGAAGTTTGATGATATTGGTACTTTTGGTTCTGGAATAACAAAGGATGACCACGCGGGCACAGCGTGTATTATATATCATAATATTGGTATGGGGGTGACAAGACAACCTGTCGGGAGGAACGGGAGGCGTGGGCGGCAGCGGCGAGGTGGGGTCCCGGGCGGCGGCACGGGGCGGGGGTACGGCGGGCGGCGCCGCGTACACGTTCTCACAGAGAGGCAGGATCTTCAGCTCGTGCAGCTTGTTGCGGAGAGTGGTCACCCAGTCTTGCATTGACTCCCTGGAAGTTGAGGATGTTAACATGAAGCACAATGATAGCAGTAATAAATAACGTCATCTGATCTTGTCACTATTTTGACGACCGGTTGGCCGGATGGTTGGCCTGATTGCCAAGTCAATTGTTTTGGGTTCGAAGACAATCATTTGTGTGATAAGCAGAAATGTTTGTTTCCGAGTCATGAGTGTAAGTATGTTTATCTCTAGTCTAACTTGTGTACTACACACATAGTACAGGATATCCTGGTTTGGGGCTAGGTAATCGGTGTGAATTGTCCCCGAATATATTATTTTATCTGGTTCCCCTATTATTAAAAATAAGAAACTAAGAGAAGTATTGATGATGATGATGATAAAACAGTGATAATATTATGAAGGCGAAAGTTTATATGTGTGTTACTCCTTCAAGCTTAAATGTCTGAATGGATTTGGATGAAATTTGGTACCAGGGTAGCTTATATCCTGAATTAAAACATAGGATATTTTTGATACAAAACTAGGAAAAAAAAATTGAGTTGCCACTTCGATGTCAAAGTGACAGGTGTCAACCTTAGGGTGCATTCACTTACTACGGAATTACAAGGAATAGTAGGTTGCCAGTTCTATGTGGACGTCCAAACCCGTTCACTAACCCCGAATGTTGGAGCAATATTCGCACGGGTGCAACAAGGTCGGAATTTTACCAGACCGTGCAAAGCAAAGGCCAGGTAATGTGTTTTGAAAATTATTTCATAAAGTGGTGAAGGGAGTGGCGTAATCACACTTATAAATGAGAAAGTTTGTGTATGTTAGTTAGTATATTTGTTAGAGCGCTGTTTTCTCATCATCATCAATCCACGCAGGAAAATCCACGGGGTGCAGCTAGTAAGCAATAAAAATAACAATATCATATAATTAGTTATTTTATTAAATTTGTTTCCAAACAACATCGATATACTGAGCTATTTTTAGAAATAAATGATTTTTACTATGACTAATCTCCTTTTATTAACCCCCGAAAAAAGAGACGGGTGTTTATAAGTTTAGGGTGTATATCACTGTGTCACTGTGTGTGTGTCTGTCTGTGGCATCGTAGCTCCCAAACGAATGGACCGATTTTGATGCGGTTTTTTCTTTTTGGAAGCTGATGAGATCTCGAGATGCTTCTTAGCTACAATGACGGGTGGGGGGTCGGGTGTTATATAAATTTCTAATTTGTTTTTGTTTTTATTTTATTTACTGTAATATAAACAGATCAAAATGTCTGACCAGTCTGGTGCCAGCATCCGCACAGGCCCATGGTGAGTATCAATCAGGAAGTCATACTCGTTGTCCCTCGGAGTAACGCTGGCGGTCACATGTCTGGCTGTGAGCAAGCTCGCTCGCCACACAGGTCGGTGAGCCCTGGCAGAGGTTGGGTCTCGGTACTGCTCTAGGTACGGTGTCCGGCCGTTGTGTACGCAGAGCTGAGTCCAGAGAGGCTTCGGTGGTGGTTTCTGTATGTGAGAGTAATACGTACATTAAACTATTAGAATAGTATCTATACTTATAATAAAGCAATAAGACGAAAACGTCGGTGCAAGGATAATAAAAAAAAAGGTCTAGGGTACTTGAAATAAACTACTGAACAAGAATATAACATTTTTTAAATCATTTCTTTCTGTATGTTTGTTTGTTCGCGCATCAAGTTAAAACTACTGGACTGATTGCGATGCTGTTTTCACTGTCGGATAGCTTAGGATTGGTTTAAAAAACTGGGGTACTTGGTATCTCAGTCCGATGAGGAGAACCCGAGCAATCGATAAAAATCTTTTTGACGCCAAAAGGAATTTCGATCAATGTTGGTATATTGGTATATTAGGTCTTGGAATTGCACAAAGAGTAGTTTTAACCTAGAGAAATGACCACGCGTGCGAAGTCGCGGGGATAGCTAGTACATTTATAAAATAAGTAACAAAAATACCATACAAAAGAAGATAAATAAAAAAAAATGGTCTAGGCGACTTAAAATACGCTACTGAACAAATAATCATTTAAAAAAAGTGTCTGTCTGTATGTTTGCGATTTTCGCGAATCACTTAAAAATTAAAATAAATAAAATGATTAAAATCCGGTTTTCACTGTTGGACAGCTTAGGTTTCGACTTGAGTTCTCGTGTACTTTGTATGATAATACTATAGAAATCGAGCTATCGATAAAAAACTACTTGATGGCTAAATTAATTTTGATCTAATTTTTTTGCATGGATTGTGTTCGTAATTAATTCTTCATTCATTAACAGTTTCCTCTCTGTTTATAAAACTACTAGCTTTCCCGCGCGCAACTTCGTCCGCGAAGACTACTGTTTATCGCGAAAAAGCAACCTATGTTCTTTTAGGATATTAAAAACCAATGCAAATGTAGGTATAGCACCAATGCTCTTAATGTTTCTTGACAGGCTTGTTATGTCGTTTCCATGGCAACCATTCCTTACAGCGACTAATCCAAATTTTTCAGTTTTCCCGTGGAAACTTACAATTTACCGGGATAAAAAGTATCCTATGTTTTATTCCAGGGCATAAGCTATCTCCATTCCAAATTTCATCAAAATCCGTCCAGCCTTTATCACGTGAAAGCTCCCCAAACAAACAGACAACGTTTCACTTGTATATATTGGTATGGATTGTCTATCCACAAATAACTCAAGAAACGAGTATTTGGCTGAATTGTCGTGTACCAGCACTGACGTCCAGATACCTTTTTCTTTGCATATTACTTAAAAATATTCTTTGAATAGGTCGTAACACGCATTGGGCCAATGACCGACTAATCCCCACATTCCTATAAAAAATAAACGAGTCATTTTTCCAATGTTTCGTTACTTTTTGACGTTTTTTGTATGGCGTTTATGTCAAAAGCTGACGGACAGTAAGCGAAAACGGTTCGTTTTAAGATATGTGAACCGACCCTAAGTGACCGTTCACACAGACCGGCTCGCAGAGGAGAGCAGTTTTCAATCGCATTTTTTGGATTATTTGGTTTGCCATACACAAATCTGTATTTGAGGAAGGTAAATGAACCAAAAAATTAAAAAGCATTTTTTAACTCTTTGGATACTTTTAACCCAGAGGAATGACCACACGTGTAAAGCCGCGGGCACGGATGACTAGCTGTGCCCGCGTGACCATTCCAATATTCTTGTGACTGTTTTTGGGCAGGCGTGAAACTTTAACAAAAGCATTGACTTTTTTTTTTTTAAATGTGATGAAAAACGATCGTACCTTAAGCCCCAAAGGCCTAAGTTTACTCCCGCTGACCTCATCAGGCAACCGCTTAAGAAATGCGTTTTTCTGTATCTCTCTGTAGTAGACCGGACTTGAGTCTCTATTGTATGACATGTCGGCTTTTCATTTGCAGATCTGTAACAAATGAAAAAAATAAGTGATTAAAAATATCTAAGTTAAGCCGTACTTGATCCAAACCTATCAAATATTCAATAAGCGGTTCTCATTCATCATATCTAGTGTCCGACCGTCCACACAGACCGGCTCGGAGAGGAGAGCAGTTATCAGTCGCGTTTAAAATAGAGTTTTGTATCATTGAAATAAGGTTTATTTAAACACTAGCTGTACCCGCGGCTTTGCCCGTGTGGTCATTTCATTTAAAAGTTAGGTACTCATACGTGTTATTCCAGGACCAAAAGTACCTATAATATACTACATTTTTTCAGCCGTCGAATAGTTTTTTATCGATTGCTCGGCATCTAATCATCAGATTAAGATACTAAGTAGCCCAGTTTTTAACTCAAACCCTAAGCTATCCAATAGTGAAAATTGCATTGCAATCGATCAAGTAGTTTTTACTTGATGCGCGAACAAACTTACATACAGATCTTCAGTAGTGACCCGACATGGCCGTGATAGGTTAGAAGACGAAGGCGGGAGCTCGCTAAGCTTCGCTCTCCCCTTCGTCTTCTAACTATTCACGGCCAAGTCGGGTTGCCACTGAAGGCTGTTGGCAGAAATCTATCTGTGTTGCAATAGCAAATAAATAATTAATAGGTTGGTCTAGTGGCTAGTGACCCTGGGAACGAAATCAAACGGCCGCGGGTTCGAATCCTGCAAGGTGCAATCATTTGTGTGAAAAGAAATGTTTGTTTCCGAGTCATGGATGTGATATTCGTATTTATGTACGTTATCTAGTGCCCATATTACAGGGTATCCTAGTTTGGGGCTAGGTAATTGGTATGGAATTGTCCCCAATATATTTATTATTATTTATTAATGCTTGTACAGCCACCAAGACACTTTGTGGAATAGAATAGAATAGCGTTATGTGGAGCGCTATTCGAAACTACCTATACCCGATCGCAGCTCGGCCAGTGACGTCATAAATGTTCGAAACCTTTAAGGTGTACTTTCGAAGAATACTTTTTCGCTTTCTGGATTTTAAAACATACTCGATGCCAACCATGACCCTCTACAGATTCATGATGCCAACACGGTCTCTGACGTCAAGAGCGTTGTGTACGTAATGTATATTTTCGAAATATTATGCAACGACGTCGGCTTTCCTTTAGTTAGTGCATCAGATAGTTCTGTTAGTACAACATGTAAAACATTAAGGACTCTGGCACAGAGTACTATGTATATACTATATACGGAAATAGAGGCCTATCTTCGCGCCCAATAGGGGTCTTAAACACTGGCCGAAAATTTAGTGTTCGCTTCTGTCTTTTCACTTTGTTTGTAAACAATAAAAAGTGCGAAAAAGTCTTTTAGGCTACTCGGATTTGAACCTGGGTTTGACGGCACGTAAGTCGGGTTCTGACACCATTACGCCACGAAGGATCTTAGGTTGAAAATTGGGTGTCCGCTTCTGTCTTTACACTTTGTTTGTAAACCATAATAATTAAAAAACTACCATCTGCAATTACAAAACTTGACGGTTTACTTCAGGAAATTACATAAGCCTTAAAAAATCAAAGAAAATGTAAAAAAACGCACAAAATATGTAAATGCTTATAAATATTGAGGCGAAACATTCATAGCAGCGCGTGGATTCGATCCATGTGCCTCTAGATGGATGGAAGCGGTGTCTTGCAGGCCAGACACCGCTTCCACTGTGCCACTCTGACTTGTGGCATAGGTGCCGAATTTACGGTACCATTTTATAAACGGATGTGCAATTATTATTCCTTTCAAATTAACATAACTTTAGACTCATATCCCGCAGGAATCCCGTATATTTTCGTGATTCAAAGTATTATTGATTTTAACACATAATATAAACTTTGACTGTGCCAAGTTACATCAAAATCCGTCAGGTATTTTTATCGTTATATGTGTTTTTTTTTAAATAACTTTCAATCCCTATCCTGCGGGAATTATTGTTTTTTCGGGATAAAAAGTATTCTAAATGTTAATCCATAACATAAGCTATGATTGTGCCAAGTTGCATCAAGATCCGTCTGGTAATTTCTGCGTGATGCGTGTTCAAAGAGACAGACAGACAGACAGACAAAAAATAAAAACATATCCTTTTCGATACACTCCATATCGATTTTGAAGTTTATCTCAATTATAATTTTCAAAAAATATTTAATGTACAGATTTAGCCCAGTTTCAGTTTTATTATAGTATAGATTTCACTTCTTTTGTTATATGAGGATGCTTGAGAGCCGTCCAAAACAAGTGAAAATTAAAAATATACCTATTTCAATGATCCTGTTATGTACCCAAGTGAGGGTAGTTAGAAAAACAGTCTGAGGATGTCTACCCAACCAGCATTTGTGTGAGGAAACTAAAGACATTTTTTTTTACTAACTAAGCATTTGTGGAGGCATTCGGGTTTTACCCGGACACTTCTTGAGAAACCCCCCCGGACGCCCCCCGGACGCCCTTCATACTAGGACAAATCCGGGGAAACCCGGACGGATGGCAGCCCTACGCTTAATGTGCGTCAACAAAAAAGATAGAGAGACATCAATGAGTCACTGCTAACATTGCTACACAAATGCCACTTCGATAGTGAGTAAGGCCATAGAAGTCCAATTTTGTGCACCTTATTTGCACGGACCTCGCCGAGGAGCTAGTACCTAATCCACCCAATTTTAATAAGATCTATGATTATTTGGTTCATTATCACCTGTACGAGGGCTGTTTGATAAGTCGTTTTAAAAAGTAAAAATTTTTTTTTTTTTTAAAATAATTTACTTTTATTTCTCAACATATTCTCCTTTGAGGGCCAAACACTTGTACCAGCGAGTTTCCAATTTTTTTGTCCCCTCCAAACAATACGTTTTGTCGAGGTCTTCAAATTAGCCGTTTACATCTGCGATGCAGTCCTCATTTGTCAAAAATTTTTGCCCTCCAAGCCATCTTTTCAGATTTGGGAATAGATAATAATCGCACGGAGCTAGGTCCGGTGAATACGGAGTATGCGGAACCAGCTCGAAGCCCAACTCGTGTATTTTGGCCATTGCAATAGCTGACATGTGCATTGGGGCATTGTCTTGATGAAATAGGACTTTCTTTGGGGACAATTTTGGTCGTTTTTCCAACAATTCGGCATTAAAACGGTCAAATAACTCTGCGTAATAACGGCCAGTGATGGTCTTTCCCTTTTCCAAGTAATTAATCATAATGATTCCTTCGCCATCCCAGAAGACTGTCGCCATCACCTTCCCAGCTGACAAAACAGTCTTGGCCTTCTTTGGGGCACGTTCACCAGTCGCCATCCATTGTTTTGATTGCTGTTTTGATTCAGGTAATGATGGACCCAAGTTTCGTCCACAGTGACAAATCGACTCAAAAAATTCCACAGATTACACTTCATCATATCCAAACACAGTTTTGAAATTCGCTTTCGTTCGCGTTTTTGTTCGATTGTCAACAAACGTGGCACCCATCGTGCAGACAGCTTTGTCATACTGTTTGTCATACCCAAATCTTCATGCAGGACTTTATGTACTCGCTCAGTGGAGATGCCTGTGTTCTCAGCTATTTCACGCACCTTCACTCGGCGGTCGTCAAGTACAATATTATGGACTTCATCAACAACATCCTCAGTAGTGACTTCGATTGGGCGACCAGAGTGTGGAGCATCAGATGTGCTTGACCAGCCACGTTTAAAATCATTTATCCAGTTATAAACAGTCTGCAACGTTGGTGCGTTAGTGCCATGAACAGAATCAAGTTCAGTTTTTATTATGGCAGCACTGCAACCCTTCATAAATGTTTTATAACGGCACGAAATTCAGACTTTTCCATAGTTGTTGAAAATTTACGAGTGATCACAGTTAAACAAAGGTTAAACTGACAAAAACTTGTTTTTTTTTGCTGAATTTTAGACAGTCTTCATTAGAAAGATTGTGCCTGCCAGTGTTAATGCCATATACCAGAAAAAAGGTTTTATAAATAGTTTTTAAAAGGACTTATCAAACAACCCTCGTATCTATCCACTGCTGGACGTAGGCCTTTCCAAATGCACTGAGCTCGGTTTTTAGCTCCCCTCATCCACTTTCTTCCAACCGCTTTTTGCAGGTCGTCACTTCACCTGGCCACAGCCTAAACGTGGTCTCCACTCGAGAACTCGTCTACTCCAAGGGTTATCGGTTCTTCGGGAAATGTGACCAGCCCACTGCCACTTCAGCTTGCTTATCCTTAGAGCTATGTCGGTTACCTTGGTTCTCCGTAGGATATCTTCATTACGATTCTTGTCCTTCAGAGAAACACCAAGCATAGCTCTCTCCATAGCTCGCTGAGCGAAACTTAAATTTGTAGACTAGATTGACTGTGAGTGTCCACGTTTCGGCTCCGTAGGTCATGACTGGTAGGTCAGGATTATTTAATTATGCTAGAACATGCAAACTTTTGTTCTAATCGTGAAACTACCCATTCAATAATTAAGTTATACAGGGCTAGTGGTAACAGGACGTATTCCCGGCAGGACACCCAATGTACGGACGAAAGTTAATTAGATTTTGGGATATTTGTAATTTAACTATTTTTAGAAAAATACCCAATTTTGGCATTTGTCATTGAAGTAACTTTTAAGCTGGGTCGACAGGTTTTTTAACTAAAAGTTATTTGGCCAAGTAACGAAAATAATTTAATACAAAGTCATAGTTACACTTAAAATGTGTTTAGTTGCTTGTTACCATAGTAACATATACATCAATGCTTATTGCTTATTAAGCTTTGTTACAAAGTCACCTACAAATAAAAAGTTACTTCAATAAAAATAAATAAATATATTCGGGACATTTCCACACCAATTATCTAGCCCCAAACTAGGATACCCTGTGCTATGGGCACTAGATAACGGATAAACATACATAGATAAGAATATTATATCCACGACTCGGAAACAAACATTTCTGCTCATCACACAAATGATTGCACCTTGCAGGATTCGAACCCGCAACCGTTCGATTTCGTACCTAGGATCTCTAGCCACAAGACCAACCGGCCGTCAATCAATTGACCATAATTTCTTATTTATTTTAATTTATTCAACTTTTATAAATTACTAGTTTTCCCGCCAGCGACTTCGTCCGCGAGGACTATTGTTTATAGCAAAAAAAAGCATCCTATGTTATGTGTGTTACAACATCTAAGTCATAACATATAAATAAATAATTAAATAAGTATATTTGGGACATTTCCACACCAATTATCTGGCCCCAAACTAGGATACCCTTTGCTATGGACACTAGATAACGGATAAACATACATAGATAAGAATATTACATCCATGACTCGGAAACAAACATTTCTGCTCATCACACATATGATTGCACCTTGCAGGATTCGAACCCGCAACCGTACGATTTCGTACCTAGGATCTCTAACCACGAGACCAACCAGTCGTTAGTCGTTTATCACAGAATAATTAGTAGTACAAGTACCTAGTCATATCTTAATACAACCTTACCGAGCGAAAAAGGTACAGAGCGATTCTGAAACTGTTAGAGCAATGGAAGTTCTCGCACCGGGCCTGCCGATGTACAGTAATGAACCCATGTTTCGTCCATAGTAATAAAACAATTCAAAAAATCATTTGTATCGGCTTCAAATAACTCCAAACAGTTGTGTGAAATAGTCAATTGCGTCCTTTTTTGTTCAACTGTAAGCAGTTGCGGAACCCACCTCACACAGGGTTAGTCCAAACTGTTCTACTCTGTATTTGTTCAACTATAGAACAGATTGGACAAAAATAGTCGAAGCTGTTCTACTAAGCAGTATGACATATTGGATCCGAACAAATTGTGTATTTGCCGTCCAACACCTTGTAGAAACCCAATATTTTGAGTTCGTTCATAAGAGATGCCTATAATCTCGGCTGTCTCTCTAATTTTTAATCTGCAGTCTCCCATTATTAAATCAAGTACTATTTTAATATCTTCATCAGTAGTGGACGTCGAAGGCCTTCCAGAGCGGGGTTCATCTTTCATACTCTCTCTACCACGCTTAAATTCTGCTATCCAATTTTTGATGGATGAATATGACAGAGCAGAATTCCCTAATGTACTGACCATAACATCATGGATGGCTTTCGATGATAGCCCCTTCTTATGGAGGTACTTAATGATGGCACGCTGCTCGATTTGCTCCATTCGCGGAAATTATGTCCAATTGCTTTGTTAATAATTATCGCACACGTTTCGAACTTCACACAATTAACTAGTCTGAAATGAACTAAATAATGTGGGTAGATTTGGTTTTTAGAATTGAATGGATCTGTGTTAGGCAAAGTACTTTCAATCCAACCTTGTATAAATATACCTATTGTTAGCTGTTGCTTGCATGCACCCAATAGTTGGAACTTCTTAGTACACTAACCCCCCATTCCTATAAAAATGAAACGAGTTGTTTTTCCCATGTCTCGTTACTTTTTGACGTTTTTTGTATGGCGTTTATCAAAAGATGACAGACAGTAAGCGAAAACAGTTTGATTAAGATTTAGGAACCCGCCATAAGACCGTAGTCAGGGTTTAGTTTTGAACTTATATTTATTTTATTTTTAATTACACAAAAAGGTTTAAAAAATGAGTGAGTCCATACCGCCAAACAAACAAGTGAAGCATAGCAAATGGCAGCTGCTTATGTGAGAGTGAGTGGATAATTTATGGTTGATACACAATTAAATCACAAAAAACTGCATTGTTTTTAACAGAGTTGATAAAAATCATGTTTTTTTGGTTCTGCCACTCTTTTTTCATTTATTTAACAAAATCAAATAAATATATTTTTATTCTTTTTACCCTGCTTTCAAGGTGAGATGTTTTTTCTTACATTTTTAACAAGCCGTTCGCTATGCAAATTTTCAACTTTTTTCAATTTTTGCTACTAACTATCCTTTCCAAACCGAATGAAAAAACAACTCTATTCCCTATGGCATGAAGTTGATTTTATATCATTTCTATATCAAATTTATCTTTCATGACAGAATAAATAATAGTATGTCAATCTAAACATGCAAACAAATGGTGATTGAAAACATTTGAGAATGCAAATTTTGCCCATAAATGTCCAAACCAAATGTGGTCATTTTTGTTTAACCCAGATTAGGTTTTTCCCCATTTTATGGGGCAAAAATTAATTTTCATTCAAAAAAACATTTCTTCTTTATACCCATTATTTTTTTAGAGAAGAAATGTTTTTTTACAGAAAGAAGAAATCGATTTCAATAACTGATTTTAATAAAAAAAAACACTTGAATTAAATCAAATTATCTAAGCATGTTTTTTTTATTTTTCGCAGGAACTTAACAATATTAACATGACTAATAAGGTTGAGATCTTGCTGTGATGTGGGGGTATAACATGGTGAAGCTTGTGTGTACAAGCGGATCTGCATTATCTTGGTTGCATCACTTACAAATTGGCGGTGAGGTCTCCATCTTTTTTTAAAACATCTTTAGTCATATTTATTTTTTTCACTTTTTTAGGAGCCCTGAAAGAGTTTTGTGTGTTTCAAATTCATTAAAATTAAACAAAAGTAGTAAATAATAGGTAGTAAAGTAGTAAATAACTTGCTGCTAGTTACTATGGATAATCCAATCAACTGCAAACTCTATCAACAAGTCTTCAAGTCTATAATGTTACTCTAGTATGCAACTAATATGGCACAATACAATTGATTAATATATCAGGCTGCAAGCAACAATTGCTGCAAGGATTAATTAGTATGGGTATTGGGGACACCAGTGACTCAGTGACTCAACTTTCAAATATTTGCCAACATCCTTTTGCGCACGCGAAGCAATCCACTTATAAAGTTTTATGACACGAAAGTGAACACAGAACACCGTAAATACTCTAGGTAATTTAATTGTTGTGTAAACTAGTTATTTGTTACCTACGGTGTGTGTAAACTGTAAAAAACTGTAGCAATTTTCTTCTAGAAATGCTCTCGTAGTCACTTTCAACTTTCTTTCTTCATTTTAGTGTAGATGATAGTTGTTTATATCACAGCCTAACGAAATGGGGCGTTGCGTTTATTTGTCACTTATTATTTTAACACAATATTGGACGCAAACATACGGTAGCCCAACACAATAACACAAAGCACCGACGCCATTTATTTAGAATATTTTTGTCTTGCACAGACTACTACTCAGCGATACTACCAAAGAGAATATAAAACCTTACTACGTGTGTGTGGCGATGTGTGTGTAGTACATTACATGTACTACGTATTATGAAACGTTACTCTGCACTGAACACGTAGTATTTATAAACTCTTTGCACTGAACCATATATAAATAGATTTATGAGTAAGACAATTGAATTCTATGAAATGTTCCAAACGCTAGTCGGACGTCGGTCTATTAAGACTATCGTGTCTCGTGTCATCCGTGCTGAGATCAAGAGAGCAGCAGCCCGATTACAGAACTTGGTTACAATCGGATTATCACTTTTTTCATAGCAATTGCGACTCTATCGCAAGGCATTAGTAATATCGATACTGATAATCCGATTGTAACCAAGTTCTGTAATCGGGCTGCAGAGAACTCATTCACAGAGACAATAGTACTACAATAGTAGGTACTGAGTCAGTGACCGAATGAACCGTCCGAGTAGTTCTGACTTCCGACCAAAGACGATTGACGACCGCTTGAGGCCATAAGATTCGTAGAGTTCGTATAAATAATGCATTAGGATTCTCTTTCGTTTAATTTATGAAGATTTTGAGGTGTTGCCGTCTCGCGCTTACAGCTTTCGCATTATTACAAGCTGGTCGCGTGTCAATTTTTTGTTTATTGTACCTAACTATGTATTTGGAAGTTGCAGCGAGCTTGTCGTATCGTGCGTAAAACTTTATTTCTCTTTCTGATTTGGTTTAGTTTGTGGGTACCTAATTTGTTCAAAAACTGTTACTTTAGACCTATTATATACCTACATTCAGTCTCATTGCTAAGCAACAGAGACATAAGCAACCAAATAATAAGGAACTGTTACGGAAATATTCGCTTAGTTAGATAGAAGATCTGATGTACGAGTAGTCCTAATAGTACTATTACACTGAACTAGTACGTTGACTTGATCACATTAATGTCCGAGCAGGAATAAGACTAGATATTTAGATGCCTGGAACTAGACATGGATAGTTCACGGACGACTGAAGGAAATGGATTACTACTTCATTTCACAAAATAAACTTATGTGTCACTACTTCATTTACTTCACTTAGTTCAGTTCTTCTTTTCTGTCGCTGCCACTGCAGCACTTTACTCTCTCTCTCATAACTCCTTCAATAATTTGAGTGTCTCGTTCGCTCAAACGGCTCGTGAAGCGCGAAACGGGACGCGGTACGAAATAGATAGAAAAAGTAACAGCGCTCACGTAAAGATTATTATTGCTTTTGAATCGTTTGCACTTGTCTCTCTCTAAGTACTTAATCTATTACCAGGAGAGCGACCAGCAGTCCCAACACGGTATCGGGCTTCTCGTCCACAAGTCCCTCATTAACAACATTGTGAAGATCGAAAGCGTTTCGAACAGAGTGGCATAGTTACCTTATACTCAGAATTACCGAACGGTATTCGTTGAAGGTCATACAGGTGTACGCCCCACACTCGCAACACCCGGACGATGAAGTGGAGGCTATGTATGACGACTTTTCTAATGCCATACATGCCTCGAAAACACACTTCACGGTGGTGATGCGGGACTTCAAAGCACGGCTGGGCAAGAGGAATGGCGATGAACTGAGAGTGGGGCAGTTTGGATTTGAGCAGCGGAACCACAGGGGTCAGCGATTGGCCGACTTCATGGAGAAGTGGGGACTCTTTATGATGAACTCCTTTTTCAAGAAGCGCCCGTCCAGGATATGGATGTGGCTGCACCCCGGCGGTCATAAGCACGAGATAGATTTAATTTTGACGACCAATAAGCATATATTCAATTACGTCTCTGTGATCAACAGGGTTAAGACCGGCAGTGATGATCGCATGGTAACAGGCTCATTGAATATCAACGTAAAGCTGGAGAGGTCTCGTTTGATGAGATCTACTCTTCGCCGAAGCTTTCAGTTGGAGCTCCAAAATCGCTTCCAAATCCTTACCTAATACGATACAGTGGACGAACTAAACAACGGGCTGGTGAAAATTGTTCACGCGGTTGGGTTGGAGTTCTTTAAGACTAATGGACTTTTGGTGAGAATAAATGCAGGTTATCCATTTTCAGAGGGTATTATTTAATTAGCACACAATAAAGAAAATTATATTTGAACACAACATTGTTTTACTTCTGTATACATATATAGACAGCTAATAACAAAACAGTTGCTAAGTAACAATTGTCGATGATACACTCTCTCACTTGACAGAGGAGCTCCTATATTACATCATCCCCACTTAATCCACAATTTTTTAAGCAGAACAAATGCTTCTGCCTTGCAACTCCCTTTGTTAACATATCTGCAGGCATAAGGGTGGTTTCACAATAATCAATACAGATAACCCTTTGCTCTGCCAACTCTCGAACAAAATGATACTTAATATTTATATGCATTGACCGTTTCCCTATTGCAGGAGTATACACTAGCTTACTAGCGCTTTGACTGTCACTAAATATAGTAATAGTGTCTGTCTGGTCAGTCAGTTCAGCATATAATCCATTAACAGAAACTACTTCCTTAGCAACCTCACAAATAGCGATGTATTCGGCTTCAGCAGTACTCAGTGCTATACATCGCTGTTTCCTAGATTGCCAACTTATCGCAGCACCACCGAAAATCAGGATATAACCAGAGAAAGATTTTCCATCAGGCCCATTCCCCCAATCTGCGTCGGCATAAGCAACCAAAGGTTTGTTACATTTTTTATAACACAGCGATAATTCCACTGTCCCCTTCAGATACCTAATCACGCGCTTCAACGCCGCCATGTGAGTCGAATCATTGCAGTTGTTGAATTGACTCAACATCTTAACCGCAAATGATATGTCTGGCCTAGTACAACACGCCAGGTACATGAGTGATCCTATAATCTCTTGATACCGCGTATCGTCATTCTTTGGTCCAGGCTTCAGACGCAGATTTGTCTCGATCGGTGTGCTAACTGGCTTACAGTCTTGCATCCCGAACTTTTCAATGATCTTGTTTATGTATGTCTTCTGGGACAGACAGATCTCTTGCTTGTCCTTATCTCGCTCAATCCGCATTCCAAGACACTCTCTCGCTACTCCAAGATCCTTTATTTTGAAAGAACTTTCAATCTGCTCTTTAACTGCTTTAGCTGCAGCTTCATTATTGGTAAATATATAAAAATCATCAACATAAAGTGCAATAGCAACGAACAGTTCACCTTTTATCTTGGTGTAAACGCATTGATCATAATTAGATCGCGTAAAGCCCATTTTCAAAATGTGGGTATGAATTTTTTCGTTCCAACATCGAGCCGCTTGTTTCAAGCCATACAAAGATTTCTTTAGCTTGCAAACCTTGCGATCTTCCCCCTTTTGGACGAAAAATTCTGGTTGTTCCATGTAAATTTCCTCCTGTATATCTCCATTTAAGAAAGCAGTAGTCACATCTAAGTGATGTATGCTTAGGTCCTTCTCAGCTGCCAGTGCAAGTAGAAGACGAATCGACGAAATTTTGACAACTGGTGCAAACGTTTCGATAAAATCTATGCCTGGTTTTTGCGAATAGCTCTTAGCGACCAGCCTGGCCTTATGGCGCTGCACGCTACCATCCGCTCCAACCTTGAGTTTAAAAACCCATTTTGACTTTACGACGTTTGCGTCCACAGGTCGATCAACTAGCTCCCAGGTATTATTGGCCTTCAGGGAGATAAACTCGTCGTTCATCGCTTCCAACCACAGCTTTTTATCTGAACGCTCCATGACATCTTGAATCGATACAGGATCAGGAATATCAGCTACGTGAAAATTATAGACCATGTCCATATCTCTCTTGGGATGTCTATCTCGAACTGGGTAACGTCGTTCAGTAGGAGCAACAATATTATTTACAGGATCAGCAATATTTATGTTCACTGGATCTCGCAAATCTTCTGCCACATGATTCTCTGGATCAACAGAGTCGAAGAAGTTCTCTCCAGAGTCTGATTCGTATGTTGAAGTAGACGTGCTTTCTTGAACATCTACATGGACAATCGGACTCAGCGGTCTAGAGTCTTCTTGAATTTGTTCATTTAGGACATTCGGCGTAGTCACTGGTACCCCCACTGCAACAGGTTCAGCTAACCTTGGTGCCTCTGGTTCAGTAGTAGGACGACTAGACCCAGGAATGTCATTTTGTAGATATATATCCACACAATTTTTATTCGGAACGGTATCTTGTTTCTCCTTTATCATGGGCACATTCTCAAAAAATGTTGCGTCTCGAGCAATAATTATTTTTGTTGGGTTTTTATCCAAACTGATAAATCGGTACGCCTTTTGGTTATTGGAATACCCAGTCATTATCATTGGACTTGTTTTTGGATCAAACTTCTTCCTGCTATGATCCTTTATCAGAACCTGAGCCTTGGACCCGAATACTCTCAGATTCGACAAGTCAACTCGTTCATTCGTAAAGACCTCTTCTGGAAGTTTGTCCGTCAGGGCCATGGTCGGACATCTATTTTTTAGATAAACCGCACATCCAATGGCTTCTCCCCATAATTTCTTGCTTAGACCAGCATCGTGTATCATACATCTCGCCTTTTCAGTAATAGTCCGTATAGTCCGCTCTGCCACCCCATTTTGCTGTGGTGTATACGGTACAGGCGTCTGATGCTGGATACCGTGCTTCTTAAGAAAATCTCCAAATTGACAATTCTCGTACTCAGAGGCATTATCCGTACGTAACTTTTTGATTTTCTTGCCCGTCTGATTTTCTACTAGTGCTTTGAATTCCATGAATTTCGCGAATACTTCGGTTTTCGATTTAAGCAGATATACAAAAGTTTTTCGACTAAAATCATCCACGAAAATCAAAAAGTATTTATTCCCACCATAGGACTCTTCCTCCATTGGACCTGCCAAATCCGAATGCACTAGTTCGAGCAATTCTTTTGCTTTCTTACCTTTCCTTTTCGGAAATTTCTTGACGCATTCTTTCCCCTTGCAGCAACCTTCACACGGTTCCATGCTCACCGCTCCAAATGACAGCCCATCTGCTAAACCTTTTAATTTTTCCATCAAAGGTCTACTCAAATGACCCAACCTTCTGTGCCATAAGTGAAAAGCACTAGAAGTAGTATCTGGAGGAGACGTTAGAACCATCGCTGCCTCTTTATCTAAAACATATAAACCTTGTTTCAGGGGTGCTGTTAACAAAGCGTTACAACCTATAGTGACGTCATCTTTCCTAAAAACTTTACAACAAGATTTATCAAAAACAACAACACAGTTGGTACATCTAGCACATCTTCAAACCTTATAGAACGTCCCATGGCAAACACATCCCCTTTTAAATTGGATACAATCTTATCATTGTTCGCAGTTGTCACCACCTTTGAATCAACGTGTTCCTTGTTCTCCAAAATGTGTCTGTCTGATGTCATATGTGATGTAGCACCGGAATCTATGACCCATTCGCCTTTGCTGACCGTCGCTGACATAGCAGTTATCAGCCCGAGAGTCTCTTTACTATCCTTTTTATCATATGTTGTAGTAACCTTCTTGTCATTAGGTTTTCTGTCTTTGCACTGCCATTTATAGTGCCCTTTCTTCTTGCACAGATGACATATTACCACTTTCTTGGTTTTGTCACTCTTTGACATAAGTGCTGAGTCGACTTCTGCTGTGTTCTTCCTCATACTTTCTTTTAACAACGCTGCCATGACAGTTTCTGTCGATATTTTAATGCTCGAATGCTCTAACGTCATCACTAAGGAATTGAAGGCATCTGTCAAACCCGCCAGCATTATAATCCCGACGAACTCATCATCTAGACCAGCTTTTATGCTTATTAACGCCTGACTCGTGGTCTGAATGTCATTCAAGTACTCCTCCATAGTATTGAACATCGTTAGTTTGACGTTGAATAGCTTCCGCAACAGATAAAGCCGCCGCAGTAGTCCTCCGTCAGCATAAGCTCGCTTCAGCGCCAGCCAAGTATCTCTCGATGTATTGACATGCATTATCATGGGATATATCTTCTCCGTGCACATGAGGCAAATTTTACTTCTAGCTTTGGCATCTCTTTTCTTTGCCTCCACTGAATCTAGCTTAAAATTTTCACTA
This sequence comes from Alsophila aescularia, assembly GCA_946251855.1. Classification (NCBI taxonomy): domain Eukaryota; kingdom Metazoa; phylum Arthropoda; class Insecta; order Lepidoptera; family Geometridae; genus Alsophila; species Alsophila aescularia. The sequence continues at coordinate 67,026,043 of OX276373.1, forward strand.
ATACACTCCCACAAATCCACATCTGTCAGAAACATTTCCATGGCAAAGGCCCATGTGCCATAGTTGGCCTGGCCAGAAAGTTTCTCAAAACTACTAACATTGGTAGCACCTTGCATTTTTGCAATTCGAGATTAGATACTCCAAATCACCACCTGAAAAGGAACAAGAATGTTCCTGGGCCCATAACCTAATGGACTTTTGGTGAGAATAAATGCAGGTTATCCATTTTCAGAGGGTATTATTTAATTAGCACACAATAAAGAAAATTATATTTGAACACAACATTGTTTTACTTCTGTAGACATATATAGACAGCTAATAACAAAACAGTTGCTAAGTAACAATTGTCGATGATACTCTCTCTCTCACTTGACAGAGGAGGTCCTATATTACATCAAAGACCCCCCGCAAAAAAAGAACACATAAACTTTCTGAGCATACACTTAAACTTATGGCAGAACGAGGCGGGATGAGGCTGCAGTCTTCAGTGGATATGTTGAGTTACAGCTTGCTTAATAAACAGATCTCCAAGTCAATGCGACACGATTTGCGTTCCTATACTATAATACTACTTGTATTAAGAACTCAATAGAGCGGAACAAGGGCTTCAAAGTGTTTGCAAGAGATCTGTCGATTGGGAAAAGCCTGTTGACGAAGCTGAAAACCGACAGTGGTAGCATCGTGTCGTCGAAGCCAGAGATTTTGAGTGAGCTCGAGAAGTTCTATGGACATTTATACACCTCATCGCGAAGTCCTCCTAGTACGACTAGCAATGCAAGAGCCCGTTTGACCCGACATTATACCGAAGATATCCCGGACGTCAGCCTATACGAGATCAGAATGGCTCTCAAATAGCTTAAGAGCAACAAGACACCAGGGGAGGACGGAATAACGACAGAGCTACTGAAAGCGGTACTTAAAGTCCTTCAGAAGCTGTTTAACTCCGTCATCCTCGAAGGTACTACGCCAGAGGCGTGGCACAGGAGCGTAGTGGTTTTGTTCTTTCAGAAAGGTGATCAAACCCTCTTGAAGAATTATAGGCTAATTTCGCTGCTGAGCCACGTCTATAGGCTGTTTTCGAAAGTAGTTACAAACCGTCTGGCTCGTAGGTTCGACGACTTTCAGCCTCCCGAACAAGCTGGATTCCAGAAAGGCTTTAGCACCGTAGACCACATCCATACGCTTGGGCAGATTACACAGAAAGACCGAAGAGTATAATCGGCCACTATGTCTAGCGTTTGTGGGTTTCGAGAAAGCTTTTGATTCAGTCGTGGCCTGGGCAGTGCTTCGAAGTGTTGAAGTGTTTGTACAGCAAGGCCACCATGACAGTTCGTCTTCAGGATCAGAGCACGAATTCTATCCAGCTGCAAAAAGGGGTGAGACAGGGAGACGTTATTTCTCCGAAACTGTTCACCTCTACAGTGGAAGATTTATTCAAGCTTCTGAACTGGAATGGATATGGTATTAATATCAATGGCGAATACATCACTCACCTTCGATTTGTTGATGATATAGTCATCATGGCAGAAACCCTGGAAGACCACTATGCTCACTATGCACAGTGACCTCAACTATTGTTTCCCAACAGGTGGGTCTTAAAATGAACATGGGTAAGACGAACATCATGTCCAATGCCCATGTCGTACCCATGCCGGTTTATATTGGGAACGATATTATCGAAGCTGTTGATCACTATGTCTACTTGGGTCAGATGATCCAACTGGGTAGATCCAACTTCGACAAAGAGGTCAACCGACGAATCCAACTCGGATGGGCAGCGTTCGGGAAATTACGCCATATCTTCTCGTCGCAGATACCGCAGAGCCTCAAGACGAAAGTTTATAATCAGTGCGTGTTACCAGTGATGACATACGGCATTGAGACGTGGTCGCTAACCATTGGTCTCATACACAAGCTCAGAGTTGCGCAGCGTGCAATGGGGAGAGCTATGGTCGGAGTTTCACTACGTGATAAAATTCGTAACAAGGACATCCGTAGAAGAACCTAGGTTATGGACATAGCTCTCAGAATTTGGAAGTTGAAGTTGCAATGGGCAGGCCATATAGTTCGCAGAGCCAACAACCGCTGGGGAATAAAGGTTCTCGAGTGGCGAGCACGAACAAGCAAGCGAAGTGTAGGGAGACCCCCCACACGATGGACGGACGACATTGTAGCCATCGCAGGGAGTCAGTGGATGGAAGCAGCACAAGACCTTTCATCGTGGCGCTCTTTGGGGGAGGCTTATGTTCAGCAGTGGACTGCTAAAGGCTGAAATGATGAAGTACTTGCAGTAGCAGTGCAATCAAACGTACACCGTTTGCGGTGGAGATAATGTGCATTTTATGTGCACTGATAGAAACGATGTACTTTATTCATTTCTTTTCACTGACACAATTCGCGCATGTCTAGCTGGACGGGCCCTATTTCATAAAGCGACAAATCATACTAAAACTACAAATATCAGGCGAATACGCCAAACCTGCGTTTTATATATCAAACAATCACGACGTGACTGATGATTGTCAGTCATATTGTTTTTTTTTATATGAATTAGGCCCTGGGCCCTATTTCATAAAACTATAGATCAATGACATGTCTTTGATTGACAAATGTCAATCGAACCGACAATTCTCAGTCAAACTATCGAAATTTAGTACATTTTTGTTAGATGAAATGCAGTTTTGGCGTATTTCGCTGACATTTGTAGGTTTATTTCGATTTGTAGCTTTATGAAATAGGGCGCTGGATGTTGAGTCGGAGTGCGTATTAAATCTGTAATACTTTACCCTGCATTCGAGATGATGCAGTGGCGTTTTGGGCAGTTTCGATTGCCATTTTTGACACTAGTGATTCTTTCCAAAGCGAATCAAAAAAGACCCCTCTAGCCTAGTACATAATTGCTTTCCGATGTCAAATTTAACTGTCATGTGATATTTAGCGTTTTTAACTGTAATTTTAGATCATTTAGCATCATAACGAACGACTCCGTATAAATCTTTATTTAATTTCTATGGACGTTTGGGCCGTTCGTTTTGTAGCTAATGTCGAAAATAACTGTTAATAAGCACAAATAAAAAAATTATATAACCCCCCGACTTCCCACCCCCCATTATAGCTAAGGTGCCGTTCGCTTTGTAACAATTGGCGAAAAGAACTGTTAAGAACGCTAAATATGATCACAATTGGCGTTCCCATTGGCCATTTGTGGGCAAAATTAGCGTTCTGAACGTTTTCGATCACCGTTTGTTTTGCAAGTATCGATGACATGTCAACATAGAAAGGGTCGTAGTTTATTCAGTTTGGAAAAGATCGGTAGTGTCAAAAATTGCAAAAATGACAAATGTATTGAAAATGTTCAAAGAAAACAGCTTGTTATTAATGTACATTTCGAAACTGCCCACAACGCCATATAATCATCTCGAACGCAGGGTAAGCATAATCTCGATCACATCAGCTTTCGAACAGAAAAAAACGCATAAAAATCGGTTCATTCATTTGGGAGCTACGATCATCACCCCCTCCCCCTCCCTCCCTCCCCCCCCTCCCTCCCCCTCCCCCGCCCCCTTTATTCGACCCTCCCACGTTTATAGCTAAATACCATCTCGTTTACCTAGCTTTCAAATATAAAAAATCGCAGCTAGATCAGTCCATTTTTTCGAAAGCTACGATTTTACCCCCCTTTACTCACCTCCCCCCTCCTCCTCCCCATATATCTAAGAATCATCTCGATTACATCAGCTTTCGAACAGAAAAAACCGCATCCAAATCGGTCCATTCGTTTGGGAGCTACGCCCCCATCCCCCCCTCCACCCTCCTCCCATACTCTTCGTCTTTGAAATGTAAACTGCATACCACAGAGGGATTATTTCCGAAATCCCTACCAGACCATCCCCACCAGTCGAGATTTTGGGAATGACGCTAACAAGGTTTTCCCGAAATCCCCACTAATTGTCAGCAGTGGGGATTTCGCATAGAGTAATGAATTTTCCCTAAGACATTTCCTTCGCCATTGGGATTTCGGTAAAAATAAAAAACTTTTACCCTTTTCCCCACCACAGTAACTATAGAGCTACTACTACCTTTGGGGGCTCTATGGGAAAAAGACTTGTTTTTTTAACGAAAAATTACTTTGTTTTTTCATTAAACTTTCTTTTTTTCTAAATTAGTACTCCTATGGAGAAGTGACAGATCTTATCGATATCTTCGTTTTGGATGACAGCTGTCAAACTTAAAAGGGCTATACTCTGAAACTATTGATCATAGACTGGTAGTTTCTTTACATAATGGATAGATCTCATCAAGATTTTCGTTTTGGATGACAACTGTCAAACTTAAAAGGGCTATTACTCGGAAACTATTACTACTATATCGATGAGATCTATCACTTCTGTGAAGAAACTAGTGGTCTAGGATCAACAGTTTCAGAGTAATAGCCCTTTTAAGTTTAACAGCTGTCATCCAAACGAATATATTTATGAGATCTATTACTTCTGTAAATAATTACTTGTTTAAAAATAGAGCCCCCAAAGGTAGCTATACTTCTAAACATATCTGGTCTGGTGAGGATTTTGGGAATAATACCCACATTACTTAGACAAGTTTCTAGAAATTTGCAATGCCCCCATCCATTAATTTTTCTTATAACACAAAAATTTAACAAGGTAGAAATGTATGAATGTTGAAACATAACATATTGAAATACATACTGAAAATCCTGAAATTTAAATTGAATGGGCACACTACTGATAATTGTATGCTAGCAACTGTGTGAAAGGGACACAGCGACTGAAAAGTAAGTCTCTCTTAAGACCGGTTTTCCTTATAATTACAACGAATTAAAAAATAACGTTATTCAATTGTAATAAGGTTCAAATTCATTTTTCCTCAAATGACGAGTGATCCTTCCGGTTACATTTGTATGCAACTTCCTTGGGTTTTAGAGAAAAATAATTCAGCTTGGTGTGTTACCTGCATTCGAAATGAATGTTCCCTAGACCCTTTTAGTATTCTGTGCCCAAATTACTCATTATTTATTAATAAAATGATTTAATTGCATCGGTTCTCATTTGTATGAATAGTAAATTTAATTAAGTGTAATACCGGACGATGTTGTTCTCAGAGAAATTATAACCGGAGACGCCTAGCCTAGCGTACGCGTTCCCCTCTGCCAAGGTACATGACCATTTTGATCGTGTCCATTTATAAAAACTAGTTTTCACGATCGTTCGCCATTTCGCATTCACTCCCTCGTACTTCCCCCAAAAAGGGGCAAAAAGAGGGCTACTGAATATCTCCGCCTTATTAGATCCGATTTCAATGTTTTTTTTTACTTGAATGTGAGTCATTTAAAGTTGGTCTCATAAAAATTTGGTGAATATCTGATGAGGATATTCGGCATGATGAGCAGAATAGCTCCTCAAAATGCAGAAAATTGTTCACTTTTAGGTTTCTACCAGTTGAATCAGCCCTTTATCTACTAGGTAGGGATTAATGGAGCACCATGGTTATTAATTATAGTTATACACTAAGGTAACTAGATGGTGCTACTGTGCATCGCGAAATATTTTGCAAAAAGTTTGTGCTCGGGTGGTCTACAGCTCTCAGAGCCACTAGTTTTACATTGCGTAAACTTTATTATAAGGATAGGTATTTGCTTTTATATAATAACATTTGAATATGAAACTATTACCTATTCTACAGATTTCCGAAAGAACCTATCTTTAAAAAAAAATGGATCACTTTTTGCCACAGACGCGATGGTTGGATTCCTACAAGAACAAGTGTTATTTGCTCCGGCCATTTCAACCCTTCAAGTTTTGCATTAGTTTTATTATTCCGCGCGGATGGGAAAGCTATAGTACTGAATAATATCGTTTTATTGATATTAAGGATACCTATTGCGTGGTATTAGTCAAATATTAGGTATGTTTTTAATATTGGTTTCATTGCGTAGTGAATGAATACTATAACTACGCAATATAGATATAACATACAAGATTTTCGATACTCGCTGGGATTGGCACGTACCTATTCCCTTCCTATTCTTAAGTGAAGCGATGATTTACTTTCCCTTCATACTTTAACAGACTTAGGACTTTCAACGACGAAATTATTGGCTATTTAAAAAGTTAATCACGTACAATAATAATTCATGTGTTTTTATACATAAAGCAACATGTTTTTTTTTGTTTATACTCACTTATTTTTTTCTCTTTTCTTATTTAAGTATGTTTAATTAAAATGATTATATGTTACATAAGTAATTATTTGGAAAGATGGGAAATCATCCAATAATCACAATCACATTAGTTTATCACAACAAAAACTATAAATATACGAATATACTCAGTTGCACTTAGCGCTTTGCGTGAGTTATGCTAACTAAACTTGCAAGGACATGGTAAGTAAGCAATGCGAAAGTAATATATACTAATATCAATATTAGGTACTATTAGATAATCCAATAGTTCGTATAATATTAGCATCAATATTTGCAGAAAATCCGTGTCCATTGCTTGCTTACGTAGAAACCCACTCCATAGCTTTTATACGAAGAGCGAAGTTAATAATGCATAGGCGCGATTGTGACTAGCAAGAAGCGAACGAAAGTAGTAGCGACCGTTTTGACGCAAATTCCGATTATTAAGTATCATTCTTTTTATCGTTCTTTTACACCCCTATCTCTAGTTTTTGCGCTAGTGTGTAACGAATCAATACTGTGACAACAGCAGCCCGATTCCATAACTTGGCTTCAATCGAATTCTCAGTATCGCAGCCACTAATGCCTTGCGATAGAGTCGAATTTGCTATGAAAAAAGTGATAATCCGATTGTAGCCAAGTTATGGAATTGCTGTGCAGCAGCCCGATTCCATAACTTGGCTTCAATCGAATTCTCAGTATCGCAGCCACTAATGCCTTGCGATAGAGTCGAATTTGCTATGAAAAAAGTGATAATCCGATTGTAGCCAAGTTATGGAATTGGGCCACTGCAGCCCGATTCCATAACCTGGCTTCAATCGAATTCTCAGTATCGCAGCCACTAATGCCTTGCGATAGAGTCGAATTTCCATAACTTGGCTTCAATCAGATTGTCACCTTTTTCATAGCATAATCGACTCTATCGCAAAGTATTATTGAATTTCACGGCTTGAAACCGTCATGATCAACATTCCGTAATCGCAGTGAGGTAATTGCGTGCTTGTTTTTGTGTTTGTGTGCAGTTTATATGTGTGTGTGCGTTTATAAAGACGCCTCAACTTTCCGCAAGAGTGTGCGTATGTAAATGTATGCTGTACATGTTTACCTCGCCTCCCTCGAAAACTGGCAGAAAAATGTTAGTACTAGAATTTGCGCTTGGGAACTCTGGTTATAATTTCTTTGAGATGTTGTTGAAATGTCTACAGAATAGAAAAAATATTCGAGAGAGCAAGGGCACCTACAACTACTTAAATGCCTTAATCATTAGAGCTACATACATAAAAACTGATTGAACAATGTCAATGGTCTGACAAACTTTGACACCAGAGGAGTTAGACAGGAAGAGAGCTGGTCGGTCGGGAATTAATGATTTTCATTATGGGCGTATTTTTGCAATGTATTCGCCGCGACATCGCGTTCTTATGTGGACACGCACTATTTTAGACCATGGTCACCTTGATGGATCATGTTGCACCAAAATAAATAATTATTTTATGAAGCATCGTGGTCCATCATGGATGACCATGGTATATATTGGTGCATGTCACCCGTATGTATGTACAATTTTTCATGCATGGTACACATATTTAATCTATTTATTTTATGCTGAGGATGGCCCTGTGAGAATTAGTCTCAAATCGCCTCTCTAAGTGTATTAAGGTATCGATAAGAGTTAACTCACTTGTAAGTAAGGATAGTATCCTAAATAAAGATAAACACGTACTTGGGCTATGTTATATAATTACAAGTATCACAAGATCAATTAATAAAAAGCACTATAAAAATACACACAATTATTTTTATATTTTCCAGTGACAGTCTGACTTTGCGACGACAGCCCTCTTGTTATATGTGATGTTCCTTTTTCACAATTCAAACATCCCTCATCTGACATACCATACAGTTTCAACACTCCTCCTCAATCGTTTCCATCAGACTTCCTCTCTGGCTCTATCTCTCAGACTCTCAAATTCAACTCACACTCAACTCACATGCAATAACACAACACACCCATCTCTCTTCGGCAGCACTCGTGCTTTCCTTTTATAACTGCTTTAGTCAGAATATCAGCAACCATATACTTTGTCTCTAAGTATTTTAGTTTAATGATACCATCTTCCAAAGTTTCTCGTATGAAGTGATATCTTACATCAACATGTTTGGTTTGCTGATGATGCACTGGATCTGTGCAATTACCATTGCTGATTGAATGTCAGTGTGAATCAACATGGGTGGCTCCTCCTTACCCATAATTTATTTGAGAAATCGTTTTAAGAAAACTGCTTCTTTTGCAGCTTCTGATAAGCTTACATATTCAGCTTCAGCTGTAGACATGGCAACGCTCCGTTGTTTTGTGCTTTGCCATGAGATAGCTCCATTAGCCATCTTAAAAATGTAGCCTGAGTAAGATCTCCTGTCTACAATGTCACTTGCGTGATCCGCATCTACAAATCCTTGAATAGACCTTTTTGTATCCTTAGAATACTTAAGCCCCATGCTCTTTGAACCCTTAAGATATCTTACGATCCTTTTTGTAGCTGTCCAATGAATCTCCTCGTAGTAATTACAGAATTGACTCATGTAATTCACTGAATGTGCAATGTCCGGTCTAGTACAGACGGCAAGATACAGCAGTGATCCTATCAGTTCTCTGTAAGGTAACCTTTCGTCTGGTTTTGAACCTTCAGATTTTGTAAAATGCTGACCAGGAACACCAGGTGTAGTAACTGTCTTACAGTCCTCCATTCTGAACCATCGAAGAAGTTTTTCAACATACTCCTCCTGATCAGGAGTGATACAACCATTCTCTTGCTTGAGCCTCATGCCCAAAAATAGCTCAGCTCTTCCTAGATCCTTCATTTCGAACTTGGACATCAGTTCTCTTTTTACATTATTTATTTCCTGTCGATTGTTATTAAAATAGAAGGATGTCATCGACATACACTGCTAGGATAATCCTATCCTTGCCAGTTGTCCTCGTATATACACTTGGTTCATTCTTGCACCGTTTGAAGTTTAAACTCTCTAGTTCTGAATGTAACTTCAAATTCCAAGATCGAGGCGCTTGTTTGAGACCATAAAAAGATTTCTTTAGTAGGCAAACATAATCCTCTTTGCCTTTTTCCTCAAAATTGGGTGGCTGCCGCATGTATATAGTCTCATTTATATTTCCATTAAGAAATGCAGTTGTCACGTCCATATGATCAACTTTTAAATCAAGATTTGCTGTTAAAGCAAGCAATAGCCTCAACGTTTCATCATAATCAATACTACGGCTGAAGCCACGTGCAACTAAGCGAGCTTTATAACGTGTTCTATTTTCCGCCTCTTTCTTGATCCTAAAAGGCCATTTAGAATCAACAACATTGACTGCTTTCTCAGGCTTCACCAATACCCATGTTCCATTTCTACGCAAAGCATCGAGCTCATCTTGGATAGCTGCTTTCCACAATGTTGAATCTTTACGTGTGAGTGCTTCTTGAACAGTAACTGGATCACTCTCCTAAGGCATAGTTTGATACGTGACATAATCAGGAAAGATGGTGGGCTTTCTCACTCTAAGTGGATATCTCCTTTCCATTTCAGCCTCTGTTTCACTATTATCTGATTCAGTTTCCAAAGATTCTTGGTGCTCTTCATCTTCGAATGATGCCCAGTGGTCGTTGTCTTCTTTAACTGTTTCAGAATTCGTATCAACATGATCTCTATCACATAAGTTCTCCTCCTGAACTGAATCATCAAGTTGAATAGTTGCTCTCTCTGATACTGATTCATGTTGTATGTGATGCGGAGTTTGTTTATCATTTTGTAGGTTGATAGTTACTGTACCCGGATTTTTCTTATCTTCAGTAACTTTTGAGTACATTTGGCTCTCAAAGAACACCACATCTCTTGCTCTATGAAGTTCTCCGTTTACAGGATTTATAAGCCTGTATCCTTTTGACTCTTCACAATAACCTAAAAATACAAACTCTTCACTTTTCGGATCCCATTTGGTCCTTTTTACATCTGGAATGTGTACAAACGCCCTGCAACCGAACACTTTTAAATGGCTCAGGTCTATTTTTCGCCCTGTCCATGCCTCTTCAGGTGTCATGTTCTTTACTGCTAATGTTGGACTTCTATTTTTCAAATAAACAGCAGTGTTAACTGCTTGAGCCCAGTAAGGAAGAGGGAGACCTGCTTCCTGCAGCATAGCTCGTGCCTTCTCTGTAATAGTGCGGTTTGCACGTTCGGCAACTCCGTTTTGTTGTGGCGTGTACGCAATTGTGAGTTGATGCTTGATACCGTGTTCCCTCAGGAACTCATCAACTTTTTATTGACATATTCTAGAGCGTTGTCCGTCCTCAACATCCTAAGTTTCTTCCCGGTTTGAGTCTCGGCAAGTATTTTAAACTCTTTAATTTTCTCAAAGGCTTCACTCTTTTGTTTCAGAAAATACACGTAAGTTTTCCGCGAATAATTATCGATGAAGGTCATAAAGTATCTTTTGTCACCTAAAGACTCATTACTCATTGGCCCACAGATGTCAGAGTGTACTAACTCTAAAATCTCTTTGGCTCCAGTAGCCTTATTGCGCTCAAAGGGTTCTCTGGTTTGCTTACCCAGAAGACACGCAACGCAATCTAGCTTACGATCATGATAATTTGAAAAACTTACCCCTGTTGCCATTTTCTCACTCAATAATAAAAGATTATGCATACCCAGGTGTGCCAGTCTCTTATGCCATAACTCTATATCGCCACTGACTCCTGTAGATGCAAACACACTTGCCTAGGACGAAGATTTTTGTCTATAAATACATCTGTCAATCTCTCCTTTTAAAACTGGTACACCCTCAATTTTACAATCATTTATGTTGTAAATTTCACACCCTTTACTTGTAAAAACAACTACTTTATCTTTATTAGCTATCTGACTAACACTCAAAAGGCTTGTTGAGAGACCAGGTACATACATGACATTATCTACCGTAATATCAAGCATATCACATGTAACCATCCCATATCCCTCACCATAAACCTTACCTCCATTCGCGCAAGAAACCTCTATCTTACGTTCAACTTTTACAAAATCATGCATCCAATCCTTTCTGCAGCTCATGTGTGCTGATGCTCCAGAATCCAAACTCCAGGAATCATCTTGAGTATGCTTCTCTTCATGCTTTGTAGTACAAGCGCATCACCAAATGAACCTTCTTGGTATGCCTTGGATTATCTGGGCAATCACAAGCTTTATGTGGCCCTTCACAAATGAAGTATTTAACAGTCTTCTTTCCTGTTTTCTGTTTCTCCTTCTTCTTTTGAACATTCTGTTGAAGCTTTGATTTCACTATTAGAGCAGAACTACTCGGGCATGATCTGTTTCCATCAAGTTGTAAGAGTTTTGTTTTACATAGTCATAGTTAAAGCTGTATTAGTGTTCTCGAGCGCTAATCTCAATGGTGCATATTCCTCTGGTAGACCTTGTAACATTAACGCTGCTAGCAGTTCATCATCTATCTCTTTTCCAAGATCTGATAGTTGATTAGACACTCTCATGAGTTCGGTTACGTACTCTGTTATACTGTTGAACATATTCGACTTTAGGCTCACCAGCCTTGAAAATAATCTGCATCTGTTGTTGATGTCTTTATCCACATACGCTGTCTTTAAATTTTTCCAAGTTTCATATGCTGTTTTCGCTTTCCGTACATGTACCTTACAATGGTTTTCAATTAAAAGGCATATCTTTGTACGCACTCTTTGATCTCCGCGTTTTTTTACAGCATCCTCTGTAGGGGGACTTTCGACATATTGCCATAGATCATCATGGACTAATATACACTCAACGTCGAATTTCCAAGTGTCGAAATTGCTACTCCCCTGCAATTTCTCAATGGACGGAAGTCCTGATCCCACACTCGATGTACTGGGTGTGCTCATTTCCGTGGTGTACTTGTAACTCTACCAATAGAAATAGGTGTGCTTTCACCACTTTCTTGTTGTAGATCCCAGTAGATATTTATCTATCTCTACTGTACACGCCATACTTGCAATCTCTTTATCACGTTACTTACGTATGTGCCCATAGCCTGTGAGAATTAGGCTCAAATCGCCTCTCTATGTGTATTAAGGTATCGATAAGAGTTAACTCACTTGTAAGTAAGGATAGTATCCTAAATAAAGATAAACACGTACTTGGGCTATGTTATATAATTACAAGTATCACAAGTTCAATTAATAAAGAGCACTATTAAAATACACACAATTATTTTTATATTTTCCAGTGACAGTCTGACTTTGCTACGACAGCCCTCTTGTTATATGTGATGTTCCTTTTTCACAATTCAAACATCCCTCATCAGACATACCATACAGTCTGAATAGTAACGCTTGCAAACCTCTTTTCAGTATAATAATATACCATGGATGACAATGGTATATTATTATACTGTAAGCATGTTCAATACAAAGTGTTTAATAATTGTAAAGAAAAAACTGAAGTTATTATTGCCCATACCCACATTAATCCCATAAAGATTCGATCTTTTTATGGTACGAGATCGTACAACACTAGTGTTATTAAAAATCTCAATTTTTCGTAAATCTGTAATGTCTCTATCACCCATCAATAGTCAATAATATAATCTTGAATCTGGGATTGCTTAATATCAGGGTTAAAGTTTTGATATAGCAGCACAAGCACACCCACGTATCGTTCTATCTCACAAGTGGCACGACAACCATCAATAGTCTTTAACCGCTCGGTTGTCCACGCGCTGAAGACCGCAGGACCAAACTGATAATCCAAAATAAAAATGGCCGACGCGACACATCTAACCTCAAACTGGTAATTGATTGTATATGCGTTGAGACTACATGTACTTGATGGTCAACCCACAAAAAAAAAGAAGGTCGACGCGACACATCTGGCTGCAAACTGGGGATTTATTGGGTAACAGCCGAGATCACAGGTATCTGATTGTCAACCCACAAAAAAAAGAAGGTCTACGCGACACATCTGGCCGCGCCGACTTTGCGTAAACAAACAGTTTTTATGACCACTTCATTGAGCGCTTAGATAAACAACCTGGTGATTTATGGAGCTAAATAGGTACGGCACATATTTCAAGTGTTTATGTTGTGGGTTTCGAAGCAAAATAATTATATAAACACGCTTAGATTTGAATGATTATTGAGGTCAATAATGTTCAAAATCGAGTGGCAAAATTTACGTCGCTATCGAGTGGTCCGATGATCGATGAAAACAAAAAATGTGACTGTAGCGTTAGTTGCGATGATCAATGAAAACAAAAAAAGTGACTGTAGCGCATAGAATCAATCGAGCGGTTAGTATTATCTTGAATCTGGGATTGCTTAATATCAGGGTTAAAGTTTGGATATGGCAGCACACCCACCTATCGTTCTATCTCACAAGTGGCACGACAACCAAGTGTTTATTGGTTTCTCTGTCTACGGTATCAAAGATAATCGAAAGGAAAGATAGCTAGCGTCATACATTAATACAAAGCTCACGTAAAACTTATTATCGTCGCCGGTACCTATTAGTTTGCCTTAATATATTAGATGGCGTTACTATACTAGCTGAAGTGTGATACACCTAGTGCCATCTATCGAACAATTGGAAACTAAAACTTCGTTATAAGTGTGTGTAAAGGTATGTATAGCGTGACATATGAGTGGGTGTGATGGAGCGTAACGTAAGTCGAATAGCGAATGAATCAAAATATCACTGTTTTTATCCAATGATGCCACGACTCAATGATTAGGACATCTACCCTAGGTTCGATTCTGTTAACACTTTTTGGGTTTTTTAGAATATTCTAGATAACTAGAATTTGCCTAAGTAAAATTGATAAATTAAGGTGAAGGGTAAGGAGAAAACACAAAAACGAGGCGTTTTTCGTGCCATTTTGGCGAAAATATAGCATGTGGAGCTTTGAAATTAAAATATCGTATTACACATATCTTGAAGTACCAAGATCTTAAAATCTTAGAAGTCATTTTTTATCGGTCTGTCTAATTCGTTAAGTACCAAACTTGGCCTAGTTATTCTTATAGTTCGTAAGTTTTGTCTGTAGGTCCTATTTTTTTCAAATATATAATTAAACATAAGGATTTTAACGTAAAATCTATTTGCACCTACTAAAACGCAACTTTTCACGAACTTATATTGTCCGTAAAATATGATCAGGAATTAGTATGCGCGTGAGATAGAGACGTTGCATGCCCGCGGCATGGTGCGTGGACCGCGCCTTGACCTGTGCGCGAGGTTGCCAGACTTCAGTTAGAAGCTCGGCACATCTGCCGGCTGAGCTACCTCTTACGAAGTAACTATTAGTTAATCTGTGCTACCTGTACGTCGCGTCATTTTATTTAAGTTTTCTATTCTGTATGTTCTTAGCAGCGCACGCGTGCGGTCTATTATTTATTCTGTGGTGCGGTGCACTAAATAATAGACTAGCTGTGCCCGCGGCTTCGCACGCGTGGTCATTTCTTCAGGTTAAAAGTACTCTATGTGCTATTCCAAGACCTAACATTTCTTGAAACTGGTTTCGAATGAGCCCGAAGGGAAAATACCATATAGCAACATTTGATCAAAATTTCTTCAGCCGTCAGAAATATTTTTATCTATTGCTCGGCTTCTACTCATTGGATTGAGATACCAATTATACCAGATTTAATTAAATCCTAAGCTATCTAACAGAAGAAACTGCATCACAATCAGTCCAGTAGTTTATTCGTGATATAAGAACAAACAAACATATAAACAAGATATAAAAAAAACTTGCTCAATTGCTTATTTTAAGTACCCTAGATCATTTACCTAGATTTTTATAATTATCTTATTTGTACAGACTTTTTCGTACTTGTTGCTTTATTATACGAGTAAGTATACTTAGATATTAATTACTTCAAATTAACAATACTATGGACCCCTATCCCGCAGGAACCCTCTACTCTATATTCGATACCAAAACTGTGTTTAAAAGCTTTTATTTAACTTGCCATGTTTGTATGTATGTATGTATGTATGTATGTATGTAGGTATGTTTGTCTAGGTCAAATCTTGCAAGCTGAATTAGAACCACTTCCTCTTATCCTACGGAGTAGAATTTTAACATGTTGGTTCATTTCCAAGGATTAGCTCCAGACAAAGTGATGATGATGGTAATGAAATGTATCATCACTCACGCGATTCGGATTTTGATGAAATTTGGAATGGAGATAGCTTATACCCTGGAATTACATGTAAGATACTTTCATACGCGGGTGAGTGTTAGCTTATACCCTGGAATATCAAAAAGTATACTTTCATCATCACTCACGCGGGTGGAACGGATTTTTAAAAGTTTTGGAATGGAAATAGGTTATACCATGGAATAACACATAGTTCACATAGTTCACCAAAATCTGTCCCGTCCACGTGAGTGATGATGATGATGAAAGTATCCTGTGTTATTCCAGGACATTGGCTATCTCCATTCCAAATTTCATCAAAATCCGTTCCACCTGCGTGAGTGAAGATGATGATGATGATAAGTGTTCTACGCGTTATTCCATGGTATAAGCTATGTCCATTCGAAAGTTCATCAAAATCTGTTCCATCCGCGTGAGTGATTATGATGATGATGAAAGTATCCTATGCGTTATTCCATGATATAAGCTATCTCCATTCCAAAGTTTATCATAATCCATTCCATTCACTTGAGTGATGATGATGATGATGATGATGATGATGATGATGATGATGAAAAGTATCCTATGTGTTATTCCAGGGTATTAGCAATCTTTATTTCAAATGTCATCAAAATCCGTTCCGTCCACGTGAGTGATGATGATGATGATGAAAGTATCCTATTTATTATTCCATGGAATTAGCTATCACCATTCCAAATTTAAACAAAATCGTTCCACATGCGTGAGTGATGATGATGATGATGATGATGATATTAGTGTCCTGTGCGTTATTCCATAGTATAAGCTATTTCCATTCCAAAGTTTATCATAATCCATTCCACTCACGTGAGTGATGATGATGATGTTGATGATGATGAAAGTATCCAGGGTGTGTTATTCCAGGGTATTAGCAATCTTCATTTCAAATGTCATCAAAATCCATTCCATTCACGTGAGTGATGATGATGATGAGGAAAGTATCCTATGCGTTATTCCAAGGTATAAGCTATCTCCATTCCATTTTTAATAAAAATCTTTATGTAACCTATTTGCAAATTTTTATTAAAATCTGATCAGCCGTTTTGGCGTTAAATCTCCCAAAATAAACAAACAGACAACGTTTCACTTTTATATATTGGTGTGGATATACAGGGATGGAAATGTTTACAATTTCTTTTTGATAGGTAACTATGTAACTAAAGCATAAATAACTTCACTACAAAGCTTGAACTTTAATAAACTGTAGGTAGGTACTATAACTTCCAAAACAGGTACTTATTAGGTAGGTAGGTCGGCTTTATTAGGGACCATACGTATTTTTAGGGACCATCTTTCATTGAGTGAGTTTGATTTGATAGGCATTCTTTTATCTCTAATAAATATGAAAGTGAGTTTGTCTATCTGTATGTTTGACTAAACTAAACTACTGTATGTACATAAAACGCTTGACGCCTATGACACAAACAAACAATGACAAACGTGCGAAAATCTTAACACTTAAATGTGCGCCATCTTCCGTTTTTTTTTGTATAACTGCATGCTCCTTCAGCTAAATCGTGATATTGGTTCAATAAATCAACTGTTAAAAATACCTGCTTATGAATTTGCAAATTTCGTTACTAATGTTATGATTTTTTTGTATTTTATCCTCAAAATAAATAAATATGATAAACCAGAACAGTAAAATGCGATATTTCGTCGATTTCAGGTAAATTTTAGTTCTAGCGAGCCAAGTATCGCCATCTAGCAACATTTTTTAAAACTACTGTGAGTAGAGTAAGGAGATAGCTATCTGTCCTTTCGATTATCTTTGACGGTATTAAGCGTCTGTGTAATTATTCTTCTTGATTCTTAAAAAAAACCTATCTTGTTTCAATCAGATTTTCATTTACGCCATTACTTAAATATATTGTTTTATATTATACAATACGCCAGTCTTACGTAGTATTTAATACTCTTTGTACGTCAGAGCGTAATAATTTCTCTATTCCTTAATTCATAGACAATGTAGAAAAACGTAACTTATTAAAATTTATTTCAGATTGGTAACAATTTTCTCATTTCTCTATGTTTCGTTTTGACGTTTCATGCATTGATAAACTTGTGGTAAACAAATACATAAAAAGCAGCGAAATTTGCAAGATAAAGTTATCTGATTACATAGGTAAGAACAATTTTTTTAATCTAATAAAAAAATTAAGCTGTTTCAAGTGGAAGTTTCATAAAAAATGCTGCAGCTTTCGCATATCATCTCGCCTGTCAAATTGCGTTTACTTTTTATTTAGTTTCTATTTTTAACACCACAGCGCTATAAACGCTACCTACGTTTTTTATTGGTCACGTGACCGTTCATTCAACCGCCAAAATAATTGTCTTAATTTCGCCGACACTTCAATAAACATTTTCACGACAAAAATAAGTGTTTTTCCTTGTGATTCTTAAAAAAAACCTTGTTAGTATCACTTTATTGTGCAACAGTAACAAGAGAAAACAATAAATCAAGGCTCGTGCAATGGCAAAAGTGCACATAACCAACGTCGTTGTCCTCGACAATCCGAGCCCGTTCCTGAACCCATTTCAGTTCGAATTGACTTTTGAATGCATCGAAGAGCTGAAAGAAGACCTCGAATGGAAAATGATATACGTCGGATCGGCAGAAACAGAAGAGCATGATCAGATTTTGGATACAATTTACGTTGGTCCAATTCCAGAAGGCCGCCACATGTTTGTTTTCCAAGCGCCACCCCCGGACGTCACACGCATACCTGAAAACGACGCTCTCGGTGTCACAGTGGTGTTACTTACATGTTCATACCGTGGACAAGAGTTTGTTCGAGTAGGCTACTTCATAAACAACGAATATAGCGATATAGAGCCAGAGTTACGTGAGAATCCTCCAGCAAAACCGCATTTTGACAAAGTTCTGAGGAATATACTAGCATCAGAGCCTAGAGTGACCAGATTTAAGATTAATTGGGCAGAACCTGACGCAGCAGCCCCAGATTCTGGAGACTGCAACCTTGAAACGACACATGCACCAAGTAATGATTCATATGGAGCTTCGTTCAATGCTGACAGTCAAATTAGCGGCATAGAGTTTCAAGGAAGCTTAAGTGGTTATGGAGACAACTCAAATTCAATAGCTCCAATGGAGTGCTGAGGTAAGGCCCTAATCCAGTGTAAAAGCTTCTCATATGTAAATTGATTTGATACATCAAGATGTAGTACTCTGCAGCTATGCATTCCATTTAATAGAATAACCAAGAAGCAAGTTTTTTTTAAATCTTGTGCTGACTGTCCTTTTTCACATAAAATTCCTTCTAAATTATAGGATAAATTTAAAAAAATGCTAAATTTATAACAAGCTTACCTAGAAATGCCATTTAGAAAATATATATCAACAACCCCAATTTAGAGACTTTTTAACAAATAGTGGACTTGTAGGTATGCCACAAAGGCTTGAAGACCATTATTGTTATAGGCTCCGTAGTTGTTCTTTGTACAATGTGGGCTCACTGAGTAATTTTGTTTGTTTTTACTTTTGTTTGTAGTATGAGGTAGTGCTGGCCTCTGATGTCACAGTTTGTCAGGCCGCCCGAGGGTCTCTGACATGTCTTAACGACTGCTATTAATCATTAACAGCCAGGACTGAAAGTTTAACGTGGCCTCCGAAGCACGGAGCAATGGAAAACTGCACATTACTTAGAAAAGCCATTGGCGTGAGCCTAAGATCGAACCCGGTGTCGTTGGATTCTAAGCTGCACTATTGAACCGTTAGGCTACCATCTTATAATCTCTGATAATGACAACAATATTGATAGTACAATTACCATATTTTTAATTATTTTCAGATTACCAAATTAGTATTATGTGAAGAATATCAACGCAGTGGTGAAGCATCAGTCAATCATGTAACGGTGCATCTTTGCTGTCTCACTAAGGAATCACTCGCAAAGGAGTGAAACAAATAGCAGTATGACATTGGATTGGTGGTTAGAACGCCTCATTGTAGTTGATAGTGACTTAAGTAGCTGAATAAGCTACAAGCTACTCATATATATTTAAAATCAAGATGATGCTTGCAGCTTTGTCTGCATTGACTTCCCAAGATAATATGACAAATTTAGACTAATGTATGTAGCCTGTATTTATATTTGTTTTTTTTCGTACCTAAACTGAAGTTTGTGAAACCTGTATAAGTCCATGCATACTGTATAGTGCAGATCAGGTTTCTGACAAACGCTTTGATTATCCAAAATCCAAAAAACAGTTATTTTTTCAACTTGTTTAATAACTTAAAATTGTCAAATAACAGATTTTAGGTCATCTTTCTGTATAATTTGGTAACAATGAGCAATCTGTATTTTTTTTTAATGTCATCAAGCATTTGCTTGCAGTTTTACCATTACTGCCGATTTGTTTTGGTGCTATAGTGACAACCAACTAAAGAATAACACTTTGTCTGTAGAGGTATTTTCTGTTTACAATTTAATTAACAATTACAATTTACTTTCAATAACTCATTTCGCAAATTCTAGATTTACTTAATACTTACTTTACTCTTAGATTTCTTCTACATTTTCAATTGTTAAATTCTTCCTTCCTGTTGAAGTTTTATGTTTATCTATCATAACCTATCCCGATATGGAAGCACTTATTGTAATGTTGCATTTTGTTCAGTTGTTAGCATGCATACCATCTTAAACAACATTGCTACATAAAAAAACGAAATACAATAATGACTATTTTGATCATTAACGGCTCTTTTAAAAAGAAGTTATTTCATTTAAAAAAACCACCAACAAAACTAAAAGGGTGTAATCTACATAAATACTAATATCATAAACAGGTAAACTGGTTTGTATATAAGTTTGTTATGGCTAATCTCTGGAACTACTGAACCGATTCTGAAAATTCTTAAACTGATACAAAGCTACACTATTCCAGATGGCCATAGGCCACTTTTGTCCCTGGAAAATGCAATGTTTCCGGGAATATAACGGGAAACTAATAGTGCAGCCTTAGGGCAGAATAGCTAGTCAGTTATTATTAGCCTTGGTCATGTTATGTAGTCCCCAAACAGATGAACCAATTTCAATGCATTTTTTAAAATTATTATAATCACTGCTTTAACTATGCTGGGCTTTTTTACTACCTAAGTCATTATCAACTATTCATCAAATGATCAAGTGGACTGTTTTGTATAGTAGTGTTAATATTGACTGATTCACACAATGTCTTATATGGCGGAGATGTTAGTTCGAAGTTGTTTGCGCATGACAAACTGCAAGTTTACATTGGCAATGATGTCACAGTTTAGGCAGTAAATGAACAAACTTTTTGTTTTTTTTGCGAATTTACATAATGTAAATGAGACTAAAATAGGTGGGTCTATCCGCATTCTGCACACATATTAATATCAAATTGCCATTTTGACTAACCTCGGCATTTCGATCAAGTTGCATTGACCGCGGTCACGAGTGGACTGGCGAATGCGGGTGTCAGCGTCGTGAACGGCAGGCGTTGTTTCCAACTGCCCGCGTTTGGTTTTTTTAAAAAGAAACTGTCCTGATCGCGACACATCACTAACAGTATCGGCAGATGTGTGAGCGAAAAAACCCATTTTAGTAATGTTAGTAGTAGTAGTCGTTAAGCCATGTCAGAGGCCCTCAGGTAGCCTGACAAACTCTGACACCAGAAGCCAGCACTACCTCATACTACAAACAAAAAAAAGCAAGTAATATTAGTTGTTATTGTTGAATCTGGAGCCAATCAGTATTGATAAATTATCATCACTTGTTACGGAAAGCAGAACATCTGTGTACTGGACTATTAAAAAAAACTTGCAGAATTTTGTCTAATGTGAGACAGGTTACATGTTAATTCTGCCATAAGTTCAGTCTTTGATCTTGTTCACGAAAAAAGGTGCTTAAACTGTTAATATAAGTTCTAATTCAGCTTAATGGTCTTACTTGTTAAAGAGTGTTTGTGATTTTGACATTATTTTTACAGAGTAAGTCGTTTTTCGTGAGCAAAATCACGGAGCAAACACCAGGGTCTAAGGATTTCCACCTTGCTTCAAGCTAACATTGGTGCCAATTCTGTTTTGCTATCTCTCTCAAGTAATAATAAAACGAAAGGGATGGCAATAACTTTTTTGTTTGTAAGTTTTTTAGTGTTGCCGGCATAAAATTGATAGCAATAATGCCAGTTGAGTGTCAAAACTGATTAGTTTATATATTATGTATTCAAATTAGTCTTATGTATTGTAATTGATTAATTTAAATAATTGTTTTCTAATAACAAACAGGATTATGATGCATTTATTATTTTTCTCATGCATTGTGTCCATGGAACTTACTTTATTTGAGTTTCTTTATCTTTTCGATTGGACAGTGATCATCAAAAGAAACTAAAGATTTGAGTAATTTATAAATGAATTTGCAAATATACAACTTTAAACTCTCAAACATCTTACTTTGCAGTAGTTAATAGAACTGCACATAAGTAGGTAGTGTTGTGTTTTAATACCTACTTAAGTGCAGTTTATTACACTAATTTATCTACACTCATGAAGTAGGAAACCTACCCACTTATAATTTGACTTTTAACCAAAAATAAAACTACAAAACGGCAAACCAACTGAAATGAAACCAACTCCCTTGACACTTCAGGAATCGCTCCACCCAGTGTCCGCAGAGATTCTACTGCAACTATTATGAAATATAAACAAGAAGTAGTTAACAGGCATCCATTACATAATGTTCAAACTTCTCATAACAGACTAAAAAGCCGACAGTTTCCTGAGAACAATGACGCCTGTTGCTCCAAGCGTATTAAAAGATGCCCGACTTAATCTGTGGACCACAAGGCATAAACCACATGATGATTTCATAACATAAATGGGGGGGCTACCACCTGGTCACAAACAACCTTGGCCAGTGTAGAAAACATTAAACAGACTTCCTAATCAGGTTGGACGTTACAGGAGCAACCTATGCAGGTGCGGCATGATTGACCAGTCCAGACAGTGTGTCTAGTGCACATGTGCAAACCATGCCACACTTGCTGGAGTGTCCATCATGTCCTTACCGCACAGTGGAATAACTTTGTCAGTGCACTGGTAATGCCATAGACGTCGCCGATTACTAGTCCAAGAAGATATATCTAAAAAAGGACACAAAAGTTATGGAAAAGTAAATATAGCATTAATTTGTTAAGAAAACAGTGCTATTTTTATTTTGTTAATATTAGAGACGTGCGTCGATAAAGTATGTCATTATATTACAATTTTTCAATTCATAATCAGGATTTTACTTTATGAGTGTAGATAAAATAATTTATATTTGTGTAAAGGAAAAACCAATCCAAAAAATATTTACCATAATGTGGAGGTATAATGGTAGTAGGTGAGATTTCTCAGCTGACACTTTTACATATGTATTTTAAGTACCGTTGGTAAGAGATAAGCCTGTTACACACGGGGACTCAATACCAACCCAACTCAATGTAAATTATGTATTTGATATGCCTTTTTAACCGACTACGGCGAAGCAAGGGAAGGGTAATTAGTCTAACACTATTTATATAAGTGGATTTTTCACCATAGCGTCTCGCCCCTATTGGGTCCTTGTACTATTATTTATTTTGTACTATTGGTCTTATTTTGACAATTAATGGTCTTCATGTATAGTTTCATAAGCTATTTTTACCCGACTACGGGGAAGCAATCAAAGGGTTATGTGTTCAAACTAATATTTGGTACGATTTTGAAAAGCGCAGTATCAATCGACTCGTCTTCATAGCAAGAGTGTCAGGCATTTTTTTACCGAACATAGTCAGATTAAGTTTATGTACTTATGTCTTGTTCTCAATACGAGCTTTAACTGGTTACCAAAACACGGTACTAGAACCGGATTCTGCACGAGCTTTGTGCCTCTAACCTTTGTGGCATTTACACGTGAAAAACCGAAAATCCCCCTCCAAGTCCCTTAGTCGCAATGGTTTTTACATTTAGTTGGAAATGTTCAAATAGCCTTTGGAAACTAAACTAGTTTGAACTAGTTAGAATAGAATGAACAAAAGAATAGCTTCTAGGCATCTAAACTAAAAAATGTGCTGTCAGTAACTGGACAAGAGTTGGTATTGAGTCGTAGTGTAAGCACCTTGTAAGAAAGTTTCTGTCAGACAGAATTTTGCGTTGCTACCAAAGTAGCTCTTACCAGCAAAGAATAATATCCATTTCGGTCTGAGTTTCATAGGGTCTGCAGGATTTTGTACAAAATGTATGCCCAGAGTGCTTCCCGGCGCTTTTTTGACATTTCTTATTATATGCGGCCGGCCGTAAGAGCATTATTTGTGAACAAAACATAATCAACGATTTCTCTAAAGGCTGGAATATACATGATATTAGAAAAGCATGCTTGTTTGATACTACGCTTAATAGTATACTGTATTGTATTTTGTGTGTGTGTGTAGTTTACTGTATAGTGCTTATGAAAGCATTTCCACAAATCAAGTAGCATGCTCGCAAAACGCGTTCAATTTGCTTTGGAGCTCACACCCGCGTCTTACCTTGTGCTAGTAAGCACAAAAAATAGACCGGTTGCGATAAGCCCTGCGTTCGAGATGATGAGATGACACGTTGTGGGCAGTTTCGAAATGTAAATTTTTAACAAGCCGTTTGCTTTGAACATTTATTTGTCAACACTTTTGCCATTTTTGACTCTAACGATCCTTTCCAAACCGACTGAAAAGCGACCTTATCGGAATAAAGTCTCTTTTCTATGTCATATTTAATAGTCATGTCATCTAAACATGCAAAATGAACGGTGATCTAAAACATCGGAACACTAATTTCGCCCACAAATGTCCATAGCGAACGCCAAATGTGATCATATTTAGCGTTTTTCACAGTTATTTTCGCCATATGCTTCAAAGCGAACTGATTAAATTTAGCGTGCTTTTTTACAAGCATAGGTATTCTTTTCGTCTAAACATGCTAACTGTATGCTATTAATTAGCAATCTGCTCGGAATTAGCATGCTTTTGTGCTACTACATATGTAGCATGTGTATTCCAGCCATAATGTAAAGAAAGAGAATAGCCCTAGGTAGAATAATATATTTTTGTGTACAATTGATAATATAGTTAGGTAATTAATACTAAAATAAAATATACTAAATGTAAAAAGTGATTAAATCTCATAACTTACACAGATTAATAAGTATTTTTATTTAAGACTAGCTGTGCCCGTGGCGTTGCTCTCCTGGTAGTTATTCTGGGATATAAGGATCCTATGAGTTATTCCAATACCAAAATAGGTACCTACCTGTGTTAACTACCTTCAGTAGCGACCTGACATGGCCGTGATAGGTTAGAAGACGAAGGCGGGTGCGAAGCGAAGCGTAGCGAGCGAGTGACGCCAGTAAAGGTTGTAATCTGTGTTACGGTAGCATCTCAGCAAGGCTATAAAAGTTGGGTTTTCGCTTTTTTGAAAACATCCCCGACGCCAACACGGTCTCTGTGTTATAATATATTATCAATATCCCAAGATATAATAAACGCGCAGTCGTCTGTATATATTTATGTGCATGTTTTCAAATAAAACTTGAAGGTTTACTTCAGAAAATTACAGCAGCCTTAAAAATATCAAGGAAAATGATATGATCGTTTTGGAGGGAATGACGAAATTCGGTACCGTTCTATAAACGGATGTATTATTACTTTAAAATTATCATAACTTTGGACCCCTATCCCTTAAAAATCCTTTATTATTTCGGGATAAAAAGTATTCTAAATTTTAACACATAATATGAACTTTGACTGTGCCCAGTTACATCAAAATCCGTCCAGCCGTCCGTCTTTTCCAGTTTCAGCGTGATGCGTGTTCTTTTAAATAACTTTCAATCTTTAACCTGCGGGAACCCTTTATTTTTTCGGGATAAAAAGTATTAATTTGTTAATCCATAACATCAGCTATGATTGCACCAAGTTGTTTCAATATCTGTCTGAAAGTTTCAGCGTGATGCGTGTTCAAAGAGACAGACAGACAGAAAATAAAAAAATAACCTTTTTACACTCCATAACGATTTTGAAGTTAATCTCAATTAAAATTTTCAAAAAATATTTAATGTACAGATTTAGCCCATTTACAGTTTTATTATAGTATAGAAGATAGAAAGATAGAGAACCCACGCGGCTTCTACACTACAGGTTTTGCGTTACATTTTCCCTGTAATTTGCGTTTTGGGAGAAAACTCTTCTACCATACTAAACCATAACCAATGCCAATACTTAATACTAGTGAATAATTCTAGTGTTTTTTTATTAATCACAATAAACTATATTTATAGCTTTTTATTTTTATCATATTTTGTAAAGAATTTGAATTAATGAGTGTTTTAATACATATATTTTCTCGTAAAATAGCTCTCAAGTTCGTGTACTTTTATGAAAAATAACAATAACATAGGAAAAAAGAAAACCTTGTAAACGTAGTTTATTATGTGATTAATAAAAAAAAAACAGAATTATTGGATTTGGTTATGGTTTAGTATGGTAGAAACGTTTTCTCCCAAAACACAAATGTCACGGAAAATCTATAGCAACACCTGTAGAAGCCGCGTGGGTTCCCTCCCTATCCACCTAACATTTCAAGTTCGCGCGTTCAATTGTGAACTAAGCTGTGCTCTTTTCGCGGGCGCAAGGAAATCATAGTATTTTACCACGATTTTACCCGACTGCACGGAGGGTTTGTTTGGACTGTTTGAGTTGTACGTGTGTTTTTGAAGTGAAACTTCTTATGCGACTTCCAACAAGGTTGCGTTAACCGTTTAACGCTACCATGGAGGCCTTCCTATTTTAATTTTCACATTACGAAGTTTCACTTCTTCCGCGCGGAGGGACTCCACGATCGTTTTTTTATTTGTTGAAGTGAAACTTTTTATGCGACTTCCAACAAGGTTGCGTGTACATTACTGCCGCGGTCTGTAATGACTGCGTTGCTGGCAGCGATGATGATGGCCGAGAGCGTAGCTAAGCTAAGTTCGAGGCCATCACAGCGCGGTCAGCATTGCAGCCCTTGATGGCCAAGCTGGAATGAAGGCCGATACCGAAGGTCGAGGCCTTTATAGCGCGGACAGCAAGGGCTGCAATGATGGCCAAGCTTGAAGGCCGAGAACTTAACTAAGCAAAGCTCGAGGCCATCATAGAGTGGCCAGCAGGGCAGTCATTGCGGACCAAGGCTTGTATAGTGCTTTACTCAAACAATGCGAGGTATTTAAATAAAACTAGCTAACTGATGAAAAAAATATATAACCCACTAAAACAACAACAAGAAAATCCAAAACAACACCAACAACAACAACTTCAAAAACAACAAGAACAACAAAACAACAAGAACAATTAAAAAGAACAACAAAAAAGAACAACAACAAAAACAGCAATAATATTAAAAACAACAAGGAATACAACAAAAACAACAAGAACATAAAAAATAACAAGAACAACAATAACAACAATAAAAACAACAAAATCTACTAGAACAACAAAAACAAGAAAAACAACAAGAACAACGAAAACAACAAAACAATAAGATCAACAACAATAACAACAAGAACAACTAAAACAACAAGAAAAAAAAAGCAAAAGAACAGAAACCACAACAACAATAACAAAAAAAAACACAATAATAAACAACAACAACAACAAAAAAAACATACTACAACATAACAATAACAACAATGAAAACTAAAACAACAAAAATACAACAACAATAATAGCTAAGAACCATCTCGATCACATCAGCTTTCAAACAGAAAAAAAAACATCAATATCGGTCCATACGTTTGGGAACTACGATGCCTCTCTTTTCGCGTTCGGTGGTTAACAAAACCACAGAATAAATAATAGTACAAAAAAACACGACAATAATGGATTTACAAAGGAAATTGCTGGCCGCAAAACACGACAGTAATGAAATTCCATACAACTTTGCTGGCGCCTATTCAAGAAGCGCGGCAAGGTCGACTTTGCCCAAAGAAGGTAGTCAAAATAATGACCACATTACAAGCTTGTTTGAGTAAAACGTTTAACGCTACTATGGAGGCATTCCTATTTTCATTTCCACATTACTAAGTTTCACTTCTTCCGCGCGGATGGACTTCACGATCGTTTTTTTGTTTGTTTGTTTGTACGTTTCTTAGGCGCGTCCTACATCCTGGATTTTAATAAATGAGGTATCATTGGATTCGTCTTGATCACGAGAGTGCCATAGGATATATGAAGTGTCAAGAAAACTAATATGGCGGCTTACAGCTGCCATATTGTAAATCCGACGGAACAAAAATGACCAAATCCTATCAAGTGAGGTAGGTAAGATCAAAGTGAAGATCTTTAAAAGACCACAATTCTTATAACTAAACAGTACATAGCAATAGTAATTGTCTTATAAGCTTCTAACAAAAATTTCTATTTTAGATTATTCAAGTTAACATAGTCTAGTTGCAATTGATAAAAAGTAGCCTATGTCAGGGCAGTCGCACTCCGCAACAAGTACAAATAAATTCGAGGACCCAATATTCGGGTCCGCTCAGTCGAGTGTCAAGCGTGCGCTCGATGAGTCGCGCGCCTTGTACTTAGCGATAGAGCACCTACTTACGTAAAGTTATTGACAAACTTTATTCGTGTTTTAATTATGAGTACCAAGAAGAAAGCTATAAAGTACTGCATAGCATTCGGCTGTTTGAATAGTCATAGAAATGACGAATTGTCATTCTTTACGCTTCCAAAGGATATTGAAAGGTAATAAACTGTAATACCTATAATAGGTCCTAGTTATGTAGTTAGATATTGATATTTTTTTATTACGTAGGTTCCTATAGTTTTATGTTATTTAATTTGTGTTCCATACCGAAGCTACGCATATTTAAGGTTTTTCCGCGCAGAAATAAAGTCGGTTAATAAATCGATCAACGTAATTTTATAATTGATTATAGTAGGTATTGTTGATCGGAAAATGAATTACTGTGCTGACTTAGTAAGTAGCTTACAACTAATTAGGAATTTATATATGTCTCGTATAATACCTACCTACTTTTAATACCTTTTATTACGTAGGTAGCAATTTATTTTTCACTCATAAAAGCATGGAATTCAGACAGGCACCTTTATTCATCAAAGTGCAATACCTATAGGATATAATCATAATCAACCAACGACACGTAGGTAGGTATCTCACTAAAGTTATCGGCGGTCTGAAAACGAGGTAGGTAGGTAGTAAAAATGAGGTAGTAGGTCTATTCTGATAAGAATGTCATTGTATGTAATAGAACTATTTTAATTTATAATAATAAGTAATAACATAATACATTATTATTTATTTATTCTGTTACAATATCTAAGTCATAACATATCACAGAATAATTAGTAGTACAAGTACCTAGTCATATCTTAATACAACCCTACCGAGCGAAAAAGGGACAGAGCGATTCTGAAACGGTTAGAGCAATGGAAGTTCTCGCGCGTTGTGATAGGGTGCATTCTACCCTGCACGCGGTGGGCGAGCGCCTTCTAGGTAAATATAATTGAAAGCTCGCAGCGCCGTGCGAGTTAAATTGCACTTTATAGCGTTGTAGCAAGAGTCGCTATTTATTTAAATGACTTTACTCAGTTAGCCTTCTGTACTTGTACTATTATTTATTCTGTGCCTATGTGTTAATCCAGGGTATAAGCTACCTCCATATATCATCCAAAGCCGTTCAGCCGCTGCGCGAAAAAGTAACAAACATACACACGCACACACCCTTACATACATACAATGGCCTTTATAATATTAGTGTGATTAGTTTTGCAACATTATTGAAAACGAGCTGACCGCCGAGCTGGTCAGCTCGTTTTCAATAATTTTGTTCGCATTCGGGTTTTGTATTTTAATTGTACCTGTTATTAAGTCACTTTCTTGTTTTCCTGTCTGTATATCGTTCCGGGTGGAATCTTGCAGCCCAAATTTCGAGCACTTCCCGATTCCGAACGCTGAAACTTTTAGGGTAGCTCACAACTCGATAAAAATGTATTAAAAAAAAGTATAGATTAGTTTTTTATCTATATCTGTTGCTTGTTTATGTTTATTTTATGATGTGAAGGTACTAATAAATAACATTATAGAATATTTATTTCTAAGAGAAATGTCCACGAGGGCACAGCTAGGCTAAATATTAATTGGAATCCACAAAATTGACCACAAAAGTATTTACAAAAATAAAAACTACTCAACCAATTTGATGACTATTCATGATAATAGGGGCAATGACCCGTCCACCCACCGGCTTCACCCACTAGTGGGTGCACGGGTAATTCGCATTTACCCCTCCACCCACTGCACTTAAGTCACAGAATAAATAATAGTACAAGCTTAAGTTGGAAACTACTAAATACTTGGACAAATCTTATGCCATTATAGATAGCCCAAGTGTTGTATCTTACGTGTGCACTACTAGTGCTTGGAGGTTGAATATCTGGCAAAGGTGCCTCACCACTAAAATATAATAATAAAGCCTCGAAAATCAGAAATAACATATCCCAGTATATTTTGACCCCTTATGTACGGCTCACTGGATTTTTATTCTACCCGCAAAAGGTCAAAGAGGTGAAACGGAAATCCGATGACACTTGAACTGGAAACGACCTGACCTTCTACAACTCCTGTATGACTCATAATTCAGCGAATAGGCCAAAACAAAGATTACGTAAGATTACATCAGAGAAAGTATTTCTGGTGTTCAGTGTTCTGTGACAAATACAAAGGGTTTTATTTGTATTATCTGAAAAAGCAATGGTAGCCGAGCGGCAAATAATTATGAGACTTGCAATCTAACGACACCGGGTTCGATCTTCAGCCTCGCATCAAAGGTCCGTGCTGCGGAGGGCTGGTCCCGGTCCTACTACAATTGATATCAGTCGTCCGAGGCTCTTGGGCGGCCTGAAAAAAAGACGAGATTAGAACTTCCTCACTCATCTGTATCATCATCATCATTAAAGCATCCATATTAGCTGTTTTCACAGTGCAGCAATCTTATTGGTCTATTTATACTATCTCATTGCACAAAGCTTTGGTGGAAAGAGTACCAAATCTGAAGCCTCGTAAAATACTTGACGTGCACCAGCGTGTAATATTCTGTGGCACCAGTAGAGCAGCAAGTTTATAGGTCAGGTATCTTTGGATATGTTACCGGCACGGCAATCTGTATAATCCGGTATTCTATACAATACCTAGGCAATTTATAGAATACATTAAACATTAAGGTAATGTATGAAACATTATTCATTTTATACTCTGCCTAGGTATTTTAGACAATACTGAATGCGCATCCGGAAATGTGTGTAAAAAAGGATAGCAGGGAAGGGCGGAAGGACGTGCGGGCAGACAGTAAACGCGAAAAAAAGATTAGGTTAGGTTATAGATTCACTAAGTGTCACTAATGAAACCACAGTACATATAATTATAGTCCTCTATATATGTACTGTGACGAAACTGAACCTAACCCAACCTCGTCATTTTATACCCACCTGATTAGGTACCTACCTACTTACATAACTTTGACGAATACAGGCCAAAATCTATTTATTTTACACATCGTCGGTGTACCAGCAGATACTCTATACAATCCCTTGGAATTGTATACATTTCTTAGGTAAAGTATATAAGTAACTAGTTATCCCGCGCGCGACTCCGTCCGCGTGTACTACTGTTTATCGCGAAAAAAAGCATCCTATGTTCTTCTAATATATTAAAAACCAATGCAAAAGTAGGTTTAAAGCCCCAATGCTCTTGATGTATATTGACATACTTGTTATTTCGTTTCCATGGCAATCGTTTCTTACAGCGAGTAATCAACGTTTTTCCCATGGAAACGCAATTTTTCGGGATAAAAAGTATCCTATGTTTTATTCCAGGGTATAAGCTATCTCCATTCCAAGTTTCTTTAAAAATCCGTCTAGCCGTTATCGCGTGAAAGCTCCCCAAACAAACAAACATACATTTCACTTTTATGTATTGGTATGGATGGACAATAATATATCATACATTTCCTAAACGCCCCAGGTATTCTACACATTACCTAGGTATTGTATAGAATACCTGAATTATAGACATTGCCGGTAACAGATACAAATATAATACAAGTGCCGCTGGCCGCGGAGCGTTCGATCCACAGATTACTAGAGCCGGGAGGCGATGTGAATAAGAAAAAGTCACAATAGATGCTGATAGTGCTAACACTGGTTCTATTGTGATACGAGTAAAAAGATAGTGAACTCGTGTCCACTTAACGCTTAGGTATGAACTGGGCCGCAGATAAAGCGGGTCGGTAACTAAAACCTCAATAACCTCCAAAATATTGGAACTTGTTTTAGGCAATAAAGTGCTTTAATATAAGTCATAAAAGTTCAAGATTATGAAGTTTATTTTTAATAAAAGTAGGTTATGTAAAAATCACCATTTTCACTACATTTAGAAAAATGTTATATTATTTGCAATTTTCACACATTGAAGTATTGCCACCACGAGCTGTTAGACAGCTGTTATAGGTACGGTTTGGCATGCTTTCCACCAGATTTCTGAGTTGACGCAAAATGATGAAAATCGGCTTTATTTTTTATTTATAGCTTTACTAGCTGATGCCTGCGGCTTCGCACGCGTGGTCATTTCTATAGGTTAAAAGTACTCCATGTATCTACTATTCCAAGACCTAAAATACCAATATACCAACATTTGATCTAAATTCCTTCAGCCGTTAAAAAGTTTTTATCGATTGCTCGGCTTCTGCTTATCGGATTCAGATACCAAGTACACCAATTTTGTGTGAAAACCGCATCAACGATATCAATAGGTCCAGTAGTTTTACGTGATGCTGGAACAAACATACAGACACAAAGACGCACACACATTTTAAAAATGTTATATTCTTGTTCAATAGTTTATTTTAAGTACCATAGACCATTTTTTTTAAATTATCTTCTTTGTGCAGACTATTTCGTTCCTATTGCTATAAATACGTTTATCGCATTCTATATAACCGCTTTCTGGCCAGTTTAGAATGTAGATTCAGACATCGAATGCGCAGTGCCCTTGCAAAATTGGCGCCAATCAATGCAACGTTTTTTAAATGGAAAGTAGATCAATGTCATCGAAGTATTGTGAATAGTGGAATAGACAAAAAAAAAGTGTCGCTGTCTTGAATGATCGCTTAAAATAAAATGTATGTTTTGTAATATTTTGAATTTTTAAAACAATGCTTCGTCTTGTGATCACAGTGAATACGTTATTAGTGTAAGTACCTTTGTAGTGGCAGATACTAGAGTGTACTTTAAAATTGCAAATAACAATACAGTACAATTTATTGTTTTCTACGTAAATAAGTACCTTAACCTAATCCACTTAAAGTCTGTGTGTTTGTGTGTGTGTGATATTTTCCTTGAGGTTGTATTGTAGAAGTACCATAGTCTATGTAGGTTGTTGAGAAAATCATTTTTGTTTAGGACCAGGCTCCAATAGTTAAGGGTTATTTCCATAAATATGCTGGGTCAACCATAAACCTGATAAATGTGTAACTTAACATATATGTTTTTGAGATCTATATCTCTCCGTGACTAAGAAAAAAACTTGATTAACAGAATGTCATTCGATACATTTTATCAAAAACTACTTTATTTTCAGTAATATTTTCATTTTTCTACTCAACGGCTTAAGTTTTATCTCTAAAATAAATCTCACAGCTAGAAACTATAGTTTATTATCTAATGCTTAGACAAAATTTACCTAACTAACATTAGTCTGCCAATAAAATAAATAACTTTTGAGGCTTTTTGTAATTTAGTTCCGAGCTAATTTGTGTGTTCAAACAGCGCTCGCGATGTTTAACCTGTCTAAGTATCTACGCAGTCACATCAGTGCTTGTTGCGGGTAGCGGGAGGCAGAGTGTAGAGGCCGAGGTAGCGTGGAAAAATGTATTAATGAAGCCTGCCCCCCCGATTCAGAACCCTTTGATAACGAACCGAATCGATTCGATATATTAAAAGAAAAATGTATTGAATTGAACGATTTGAAACCGAATCTACAGAATAAAAAATACCATATCGATCGACAACTGAGTTATCGAAAGGTTCTGAATCAGGAGGCAGGCCTTATTCGGCAAGATTCGTCAAGTCGTGTCGTCGTCCATACCACGCAGAGCCTGAAGACAAAATTCTCCAATCAGTGCGTCGTCAACCAGTCATGACCTACGGAGCCGAAACGTGGACACTCACGGTCAAACTAGTCTACAAATTTAAAGTCGCTCAGCGAGCTATAGAGAGAGCTATGCTTGGAGTTTCTCTGAAGGACAAGATTCGTAATGAAGATATCCGACAGAGAATCAAAGTAACCGACATAGCTCTAAGGATAAGCAAGCTAAAGTGGCAGTGAGCTGGTCACATTTCCCGAAGATCCGATATCTGTTGGGATAGGCGAGTTCTTGAGTGGAGACTACGCTTAGGCAAACGTAGTGTAGGACGCCCAGTGGCCAGGTGTGAGACAACCTGCGAAAAACGGATGAGGAGAGCTGAAGACCGAGCTCAGTGGCGTGCATGGGTTATTCCCATTCTCCGCACTAGTGGGACAAACCCACTAGTGGGGAGAATGGGAAAAATAAAAAATGTATGGCCGTTCTCTCCACTATGGAATATATTATTTGACAGTGGGGAGAATGATAATAATCGAAAAAGTATTCTCTTTCTCCCCACTACGCAATCTTTGATATCGTTGATATCTCCATACTTAATTGCCCTTACTGAAAATAATATTTGCGTCATATCAAGTCAGCAGTGCAAGCATGGATCTTATCGATCGATAAATTTACCGACTTTTATTAATTAAGTTTCACGTTAATATTCGATAATACGAGTTCAGTAGCACGGAACGTACATAACGACAACGACATAAATTCGATAAATCATATTTAATATATACATTTATACCAACAAAAGGAAGCATGAATCTTATTTTTGACAATTGTTGTCGATATAATGTGGGTAATTTTACCGAATTTATCGAATTTTATCGGCTTTCCAAAGTTACACGACAAACTTTTTTTTGTAAATTCCTTTTCGGATTATAAGTCAAAACGTGGAGGTGTCAGAACATCGTGAGGCAAGTTTCAGGGATGCCAATGATCCTTTCGATCTGAAAGAACAGCATTTTAAGATTATTTTTAGAATTTATAAGGAAATTTCCCTCGCCCTCATTCAAGGCGTTTGAGAACAAGTCGATCTAATGGACTGCCTGCGCATATTGTAGTATCTACTTTACATAATAATACCAAAATACTTAGTTACGTTTTTTCTATTTTCAGAAATTATCTTTTGTTGTGATTGTGTCTAATGCTCTAATTATTATGATACCTCGTAGGTACTCAGTCTAAAAAACTATCTGTATAATCATTGTTGTAGGTTCTATCAGCTGTACGCTTTTTCACCGAGGGCAGATGCACCAACGATGCATCGGCCAGGAATATAATATAGCACTAGGACGGCGCACTGTCAGACTTGTCACGAAGGTGTCTCAAGCAATTGTGCAACGAGTTATGGCTAGTTATACTTTAGGTTAGGTTCAAGGAATATACTACTTTATGGTAGTTAAGTAGAATTCTAAATGACAGAAATTTCTCCGTAACAACTCAAAATAATAAAAATCTGCCAAATTGTGTCAAAAAATATTTTTTTGACTATTAGTCGTCTATCTGATATATGGTATAGCCCACGAGTTGCCATTTTTTAAATCGATAAACTCACGACGTGTTATCGAATCAATAAAATTTACCGAGAGGCTAGATCCATGCTACCGCATTTTGATAAAATTGATAAAAAAAAGAACTGTTTACCGGTCGATAAATTTATCGAATTTTATCGATCGATAAGATCCATGCTCGCAGGGCTAGTGGGACATTATACTATAGGTAGTAAATTTGGTTATTCGCTTTCTCCCCACTACTATGACAGGTATATTTTTTGATTCTATAGTGGAATGAATGGTGTGGAAACGAAATAAAAAGTCTGTCAAAAAAACATCAAGCTATACCTACTTTTGCATTTGTTTTAATATCCTAGAACAAAATAAGATGTTTTTTTTCGCGATAATCAGTAGTCCGCGTAGGAAGTCGCGGGCGGGAAAACTAGTTTATTTATGTCTTTGTATCGTCGTCTATGTAAGGCCATTTGATAGTCCATTTGATTGGTACAGTATCGTCACGTCCGCCGATCTAGGCAAACGTGAAGTTACCCGTTTGCCTACGCAGGACTGTTTTTCATGAACCAGATAAATTGTCTATTGCGCAGCTAAACTGCTAAGCTAAACTTCACGTTTGACTTGGAGGTCTCGTGGACAAATGGACAAACAGCCTTACATGAAACACTCGATGGTCGATTGTGTGGTTCTGACCTAACAAAACGCAAGATTCGTGTGGGAACAAGTTCACAGCGTTCGTCGATACGAACAGGATCCTAAACATTAGCTCTCAATATTTGACTAGGTAATCGACACGCTCATGTCGTGCGTTTGGCGCTTGATAGAGGCATCCAGATCACCCAGAATGCATGAACAATAGATCAGAACCAAAGAGTATAGTAACATATCGGGATCAGAACCGTTTAGACGGCTCATGGCCTCGCAGTGGCGCCCCTCAAACCAACGCCCTAGAAGGACGCTTAGTTTGCGAATATGTTCGTGCCGGCTCTGGTGCTATGTGTCCATTTAAAAAGAACAAGTATGTAGTATGCATTGTTGAGTCCTTTTCTGCTTGGACAATGTTGGTCAAACAGCAACAAGTTCATCATAAGCCGGATAGGCCTTCCCCAGAGCACGCACGCTGTATGGATACAGAGGCTCTCCGTAGGACGAGGATCGCATAAATTAGGTGTAACGCACATAATTGACCTTAGTCATAATAGGAGCGAAGTTTGCAACGCACGTGTTATCAGTTACATAATAGGAGTGAAGTCTGTATAGAACATGTCATCAGTGACATAATAGGAGTGAAGTCTGTTTTGCACGTGTTACAGTGACATAATAGGAGTGAAGTCTGTATAGAACATGTCATCAGTGACACATAATAGGAGTGAAGTCTGTATAGAACATGTCATCAGTGACATAATAGGAGTGAAGTCTGTTTTGCATGTGTTACAGTGACATAATAGGAGTGAAATCTGTATAGCACGTGTTATCAGTGACATAATAGGAGTGAAGTCTGTATAGCACGTGTTATCAGTGACATAATAGGAGTGAAGTTTGTAACGCACGTGTTATCAGTTACATAATAGGAATGAAGTCTGTATAGCACGTGCTATCAGTGACATAATAGGAGCGAAGCTTGTAACGCACGTGTTATCAGTTACATAATAGGAGTGAAGTCTGTATAGCACGTGTTATCAGTGACATAATAGGAGCGAAGTTTGTTACGCACGTGTTATCAGTGACATAATAGGAGTGAAGTTTGTATAGCACATGTCATCAGTCATGGAGCCACGCACGGCGCTCAATAACGGTAGACGGTTTATTTTTGTTCGTAACGAAAAATATCCAAATTAGTGTTTAAAGTTGTCATTTAAGTGATCTAAGTGTAAAAAACTCAACAATATAGTGTTGCCTGCAAATTGGTGATATTGGATATCGTGATAAATTCTCTGTGTGTAAAATATCATCCAAAATATTTTCGAAAATAGGGGAGTTTGTAAGCGAAATCGTGCACAGTGTTGACTAGCAGGAAACGCATCGAGTTTGTGTCGTTACTGTGTCGATCTGCTGAACGCGGTTGCCTTGATTACTACCGCGTATTCTGTGATAACTAGCAGTTACTATTTCTACGCCTAGTTCCCGTGTGGTCTGATCAGCATATATTTCTTCGCTTTGCATTCAATGCATTAATCACTATGCCCGCAAAGTGCGCAGGATGCCATACCCAGATCAAGGTTAAAGAGTTCATGTCATGCTCTTCTTGCGACTTGAAGTTTGATCTGGAGTGCTGCGGTATTAATCTAAAACGTTTCAACTCGTTCTCTTCGGAAAAGAAAAAGAAATGGAATGGTCCAGTCTGTTCTAGCAAACAGCCAAAAACAGATAACACTAATACCCCGGTCAGATTGTCGACTCAGGCTTCTAGCGACATGGAGAATGTCACTCGGCGTAACGTCTCCAAAGCAAAGCCTCGCCGAAAATCGTCTAATGATACTCCCGATGAGGTTTTCGACTCTGGCGATAAAGACATTCGCACTATTATTAGAGAGGAAATTACTTTGGCGTTGAGAACAATGACTAAGGAGCTCCAAAATGTCGGTGAAAAGGTTTCTTCTTTCGAACAGTCACTGACTTTTTTCAATACCTGCTTTGAAGAGTTAAAAAAAAGCCTTGAAGAGAAATCTATTGCTATCATTCAGCTTCAGAAAAGCAACGATGAACTAAAGTCAAAGGTAACAGAGTTTGAAAATGGCTTTGGCGGCCAACTGAATCAAACGGAGCAGCACCAGCGTGAGTGCAATGTGGAAATAAATGGGGTACCAGAGAGCCGTTCTGAAAATATTCTCAAAACAATGGAACAACTTGTTAAGAAGATTGAGTGTCCTATTTCTGAAACTGATATCGTTCATGTATCAAGAGTTGCAAAGTTAAACAAGGAGAGTGACAGACCACGCACGATAATCTTGAAGCTGCGAACCCGGCTTTTGCGTGACAACCTGCTTGCTGCGGTTCAGAGGTTCAACAAGAATAACCCTCGCGACAAAATGAATTCACTTCACCTGGGGCTCGGAGGAAACTGTGTTCCTATTTTTGTATCTGAACACTTAAGCCCCACTAATAAGTCCCTCCATGCATCTGTCAGAAGGAAAGCGAAGGAGTTGGGATACAAGTTTGTCTGGGTCCGCGATGGTAGGATTTACACAAGAAAAGACGAAACTAGCCCAGCGCTTCAAATACGTACCGGGGACAGTCTGTTTTTTTTGACGAACCGTGTTATTTAATTGTTAGCTTTATTATTATAAACACAATCGCAATGTTTTTGGTGTATAAAATATGTAAAAATGGCTACTATGTATTATCAAAATGTACGTGGCATGAGAACAAAAACAAATGATATTTTGAAAAATGTACTGCTAAGTTCTTTCGATGTATTGTCCTTCACTGAAACTTGGCTAAATTCAAGCGTCCATAGTGGTGAATTTATTGATTCTAGATATGTCGTGCATCGCCGTGATCGTGTATGTCTTGGTTCTGCTCCTTGTGCAAAAAAAAAGACGGCGGAGGGGTGTTGATAGCAGTTTCTCGTAAGTTCAAGTCAACTCGTTTACAAGCTTGGGAATCCAGTTGTGAAGATATTTGGGTAGTTGTCGAGATGCGTGCAGGCAAAAATATAAAAAAAGTTGCCATTTGTACTGTCTACTTCCCTCCTCCTGTAAAACTGGAAGAACTTAGTGTTTTCTTGGATAATACTAATAATTTTATAAACCAAGTTGATGAGGTTGTGCTGCTTGGTGATTTTAATTTACCTTTTATAAAATGGACTAAGTGTAACAATTTGACAACGCCATCTAACTATAGCAATACATTAGGCCATGCATTAGTTGACTTTATTTCTATGTCCAATATGTACCAATTGAACGATATACGCAATGAGGATGACAGGACATTAGATCTTGCTATTAGCACAGTAACAGACATTTCTCTAACGGCACCACCTGATCTCTTGAGTAAACTCGACCATAAGCATCCCCCCTTATTACTAACTTTACCTAACAATGAACTGAAGTTTCTTCGTCCAAGGTTGTCCACTGAATTTAATTTTTATAAAGCAGACTTTAACGGTATCACGTTAAATTTAAAAAATACAGACTGGAATGCAGTTTTTAAAGACTGTGCTTCAGTAAACGAAATGACCTCATCCTTTTACACGATAATTAGAAGAGGTATCGATGAATTCGTTCCTAAACATAAATTTAATAGAAAATTATTTCCTCCCTGGTTTAATAAATCTTTAGTTAAATTACTGGCAGAAAAAGAGAAGTTAAGATTAAAATATCGTATATACAAAAACCCTCGCGACTTAATTGAATTTAATATTTTGAGAAAACGTTGTCATAAGTTTTTAGACAATCTAGATTCGAATTACCTCAGGATAACGGAAGAAGGTATTGCGAAAACACCAAAAGGTTTTTGGCGTTATGTAAAAGACAAGCGAAAAGAACGGTCTTCACTCCCTGCAGAAATGCACATGGGTGAAGAAAACGCTAATACTGGTATTGATATAGCTAACCTGTTTGCTAGCAATTTTTCAAAGGCATTTACTTCCAATTCAAACGCAATGTCGAACAGACGTGATATGAGTACACCTCATATTATTCACCAGCATAATTGTATTGGTAAAATAATCTTTACTGAACGTGAAGTCTTGCAAAGAATTAAGCAAATTGATGTCCTTAAAGGGCCAGGCCCTGACGGCATCCCACCTCTCTTAGTCAAGCGTTGTGGCTCTGCACTGGCACTACCATTGACACTCATAATAAATCGCTCTTTGATATTAGGAGAGTTTCCCAACGTATGGAAGAAGGCTAAGATTATACCTCTTCATAAAAAAGGAAATATTGATGATGTAAAAAATTACAGACCAATTTCAATTTTATCCTGTTTTTCAAAATTATTCGAAGCACTAATATGTCCCATAGTCTCTCATCATTCTAGTCCCCTCCTTTCAGAACAGCAGCATGGTTTTAAGAAGGGTCGCTCTGTCGAAACAAATTTGGTTGGTTTTGTCTCCGAATTGTCTCGACAAGTGGATAAGGCGAATCAAATCGATGCAGTGTACACCGATCTTAGCAGCGCGTTCGACAAAGTGAGTCATTTCTTGTTAGTTAAGAAGCTGGAACTCATCGGTTTTCACGGGTCTTTTCTGAATTGGTTCCGGTCTTATCTCAACAAAAGGGAACAAATAGTATTTGTTGATGGGTACGAATCAGAAACATATTATGCCGAGTCGGGTGTTCCGCAAGGATCACATCTTGGTCCTATCCTGTTTTCAATATTCATCGATGATATCACTACGCACATAAAGCATTGTAATTATAAACTATTCGCGGATGACCTTAAAATTTATAAATTAGTCAATGGTAAGACGGATATTCATCTAATTCAGAGCGACATTAATCATATAAAACAATGGTGTGACTTAAACCAAATGCATCTTAATGTTCAAAAATGTTATTATATTAAATATACACGTAAAAAAAACACCATAAATTCTGTTTATACTTTGAATGATGAACCTCTACAAGAGGTTAGTGAAATACGTGACTTGGTGGTTTTAATTGATAGTCAATTAACTTTTCGAGCTCATATTGATACAGTGGTTAGGAAAGCGGCTCAACAGCTTGGCTTCATTAGACGAATTACCAAATGTTTCAAATCTAATCGTACAAAAATTGTACTTTATAACTCTATGGTGCGCAGCTGTCTAGAATTCTCAAGTGTGGCATGGAACCCCTTCTATGCATCGCATTCTCAACGCATTGAAAGTATTCAAAGGGCATTCACAAGATCGTTGGCCTTTTCTTGTCCAGGTATCTCTCATAGAAGTACTTACGAAAATCGTTTATCCTTCTTTAAAATGCATAAATTGCGTGAAAGAAGGAAAATTCGCGATCTCACATTTCTTTATAAAGCACTACACAGCTTAACAGATTGTCCTTCAATTCTAGATGACATTTCCCTAAACGTTCCTTACCATTATCCGCGCCAGAGAATCTCAAAAATCCTTCTTGTTCCATCCGCCAAAACAAACTTAGCACATAACTCTCCTCTATTAAGAATATGTCGTACATACAATGAATTTAATTGTTCTTTGAGTGATCTTGATATCTTTCACGATTCATTGAATGTGTTTAAGAACAAATTACATGGAAGCATGCTCTGACATATATGTAATTTTTGCAAAGATGATTTTATTTTGTTTTTTATTATTGTAGTGATCATTGTATCATAGCTGTATAGTAATTTTAATAATGTAAGTTTTTATAGTATTATTTTTATTATTCTAGTATTATGTAGGTATATATGTAAGTGTTCATGTTATACTTTTTATATTCACAGTTAAGTATTGCACCTACCTAGCTTAGTTTTCATTTGCTAGCATTTTTATAATTTCTTTTATTTTTTTCGTTTCACTCCGTTAATGGTGAATGTTGTAAACACCTTTAAAAGGTATGCATATCGGAATTTGATTATGCTATGGCACCTGTTATAGTCTTATGAAAGTGTTACTCTTTATAATATTTAATATGTATACTGTTGGTGTTTCTTAAATAAATAAATAAATCAGTGACATAATAGGAGTGAAGTTTGTATAGCACATGTCATCAGTGACATAATAGGAGTGAAGTCTGTTTTGCACGTGTTACAGTGACATAATAGGAGTGAAATCTGTATAGCACGTGTTATCAGTGACATAATAGGAGCGAAGTTAGTAACGCACGTGTTATCAGTTACATAATAGGAGTGAAATCTGTATAGCACGTGTTATCAGTGACATAATATGAGTGAAGTCTGTATAGCACGTGTTATTAGTGACATAATAGGAGCGAAGTTTGTAACGCACGTGTTATCAGTTACATAATAGGAGTGAAGTCTGTATAGCACGTGTTATCAGTGACATAATAGGAGCGAAGTTTGTTACGCACGTGTTATCAGTGACATAATAGGAGTGAAGTTTGTATAGCACATGTCATCAGTGACATAATAGGAGTGAAGTTTGTATAGCACATGTCATCAGTGACATAATAGGAGTGAAGTCTGTTTTGCACGTGTTACAGTGACATAATAGGAGTGAAATCTGTATAGCACGTGTTATCAGTGACATAATAGGAGCGAAGTTAGTAACGCACGTGTTATCAGTTACATAATAGGAGTGAAATCTGTATAGCACGTGTTATCAGTGACATAATATGAGTGAAGTCTGTATAGCACGTGTTATTAGTGACATAATAGGAGCGAAGTTTGTAACGCACGTGTTATCAGTTACATAATAGGAGTGAAGTCTGTATAGCACGTGCTATCAGTGACATAATAGGAGCGAAGTTTGTAACGCACGTGTTATCAGTGACATAATAGGAGTGAAGTTTGTATAGCACATGTTATCAGTGACATAATAGGAGTGAAGTCTGTATAGTACGTGTTATCAGTGACAATAATCTATATACTTATAATAAAACTGTAACGGGTCCAATTCTGTACATTGAAGAAATTTAAAAATATTTTTTTGGACCTTACTCTATATTCGATACTGAAGCAAAAACTGTTTTTAATTCATTTTTGTCTGTCTGTCTGTCTGTCTGTATCTTGTCTAGGCATCACGCCGAAACTACTAAATGAATTTAAATGAAAAAAATGCTTTTGGGTACTTACAAAAGGTATAGAACAATATTTTTTTGTTAATCTTTCTTTCTTTCTGTTTGTCTGTATGTTTGTTTGTTCACGCATCACGTAAAAACTACTGGACCGATTGCAATGCGGTTTTCATTGTTAGATAGCTTAGGGTTTGATTTAAATCTGGTGTAATTGGTATCTCAATTAGGTGAATTAGAAACCGAGCAATTGATAAAGTATTTTTGTCGTCTTAAGAAATTTTGTTCAAATGTTGGTATATTGGTCCTGGAATGTCACACTATGGTACTTTGAACCTAAAAAAAGAACACGCGTGCGAAGCCGCGGGTACAGCTAGTGTATAATATTATTATAATCTCATTCGCGCT
Organism: Alsophila aescularia; assembly: GCA_946251855.1. Taxonomy (NCBI): domain Eukaryota; kingdom Metazoa; phylum Arthropoda; class Insecta; order Lepidoptera; family Geometridae; genus Alsophila; species Alsophila aescularia. The sequence continues at coordinate 67,069,246 of OX276373.1, forward strand.
ACAGTCACAGCTACAGTCTTGTGTATGTCTCCCTGTCTATGTTCTTGAAGTAAACAAAGCACGACGGTGAATATGTACTCGTAGCTGTGTGTTGCGTGCTTATTTATTGATCGAGCGAGCGCGAAGCGCGAGCGAAGCGTCTCCGTTTCAAAAGTGCTTTCGTATGTCCGGATGTCTGTCCGGTTGGATCTCTGTTCTCCTCTACAGGACGCATTTCTCAACCGATCTAGAAGAAACTTGGTATACAGCCTAAGCGATTTTTTTTATTCGTCGTGTATTTGTGATTGGGAGGTACGAGTACTACCCCCAAAAAGGGGCTACTGACTATCTCCGCCTTATTAGATCTGATACCGATGTTTTTTTTTTTTAATTTGAAAGGTAGTAACTTTCAAATGGTCTCATAAAAAATTGGTGAAGATCTGATCAGGCGAAGATCCTGATCAGATCTTCACCAATTTTTTATGTGACCGTGCATTTTAAGGAATTATTCTGCGTGATGAGCAGAATAATTCCTTAAAATGCAGAAAATTTCTCACTTTTTGGTTTCTAGCCGTGGAATCATCCCTTTACCTACTAGGTAGAGATTGATGGAGCACCTTGGTTATTAATGTTAGTTTTACAATAAGGTAACTCACGTTACCATAAAGCGCTACTGTGCGCAGCTAGATTGATTGCTAAAAAGTTTGTACGCACGAGGTCTACAGCTCACAGAGACACTAGTTTATTTAATTACAACCACTATCTAATAATAATTTAACTTAAATTATAAATTTGCCTTTAGTTGTATGTAGTCCAGATTTTGATTACGTGATATTAAAGCCTGTCTCGAATCGTATATCGTATTGTAAAGCATCGTGTACTATATCTTCCCACTTGTAATGAGATCTATGTTAGATTGTCATAGAATGCGGTCTTTCTTGATAAGACACTTCACTCATCAGTACACTCAATAACAAATCCAATATTGTTTTTGTTGCAGATTATCAGTATCAGCGCACCTTTGTTCAGATGTGTGTGTGAACATACTAGCAGCTTATAAAGGTCAGTGAAGTCAAAGTGAAGTTTTTTACCACGTTTAAATGAATTCGTAATTCGCTTTCCAATCTGTTTATCTGTTCGTTGCACATTTTGCTATTGATAATAAACTAACTCACGACCGGCTTGCCGACCGGTTGGCCGAATGGTTAGTGACCCTGACTTTGAAGTCAACCAACGGTCGCGGGTACGAATCTCGCTAGGTGCAATCATTTGTGTGATGAGCAGAAATGTTTGTTTCCGAGTATTGGATGTAATATTCGTATCTATATAAGTTTATCCGTTGTCTATTACCCATAGTACAGAGTATCCTAGTTTGGGCCTAGGTAATAGGTGTGAAATCACCCAAAAATAGAATATACTTTAAAAAAACTAAAAAAACACGTTTTAATACCAAACACAACTAAAAAGTAAAAAAATAATTTCATTCTATATACTTATAATAAAACTGTAACGGGTTCAATTCTGTACATTGAAGATAATATTGACATATTTTTTGGAGCGTATTCTTTGTTCGATACTGAAGCCAAAACTGTATTTATTTTTATTTTTGTCTGTCTATCTGTCTGTCTGTATCTTGGCTAGGCATCACTCCGAAACTACTGAATTAATTTAAATGAAACTTGGTATGATTTGAGTTCATACTACGAGGTAGGACATACCGAGTTTTCATCCCGAAAAAATAAAGGGTTCCCGCAGGATAGGGGTTGAAAGTTATTTAAAAAAACACTTACGAACTGAAACTACTGGACGGATTTTGATGCAACTTAGCACAGTCATAGTTTATATGATGGGTTAAAATTGAGAATATTTTTTATCCCGAAAAAATAAAGGGTTCCTGCGGGATACGGGTCCAAAGTTATGTTAAGCATGAAGTAATTATTTTTTTCGGATTGTACTTTATATTCGATTCTGAAGCCAAAACATTTTTTTTTTAATTTTTGTCTGTCTGTCTGTATCTTGACCGCGCATCACGCCCAAACTACTGACTAAATTCAAATGAAACTTAGTTTGATTTGAGTTCATACTACGAGGTATGACATCAGATACTTTTCATCCCGATATTTAGCATGGTTCCCTTGGGAGAGGGGATGAAAGTCAAAATGTGTACTTAATTGTATCATGAACGCGTAGTCCGATTTCATTCATTATTTTTTTGTTAGAAAGGAAGTACCTACTTTAAATATTGTCATGTAAATATTTCAAGGTTATCGGGTTTGTACTTCAGAAATAACAGATATCTCAATTCTCATTATTACGCCAAATAACTTTGTACAGGAACGTTTGAACGTACGGCTCATCTTAAGCTGGGCTTCGCACTTTATCATAAAGGATTAACGGTCATCGTAGACTTTACACCCTGGTGGAGAGTCGACTTGCGAACGACAGCTGGCAGCGACTGGATGATAAGTGCTGAAGATCAGGCTCAGTGACGTTCATTGGAAGAGGCCTACGTCTAACAGTGGACTGGTATAGGCTGATGATGATTATGATTATGTAGACACAAAACTCGCGTTATGCTTATTCTGTGGTTAGGTCGCTAAAATCTCTACCGTCCTGTTTTTTGGGATGTTTTTAAAATAGATACCAGTAGTGTAAAACTAGGTGTATATAATAATAATAGTATGTAAAATTTTTGAATTTTGTAACCCCAGGAAGAGACTAGTTTCCCACAACACAGGGAATCCTAGTGTGGGAACTAGTATACCCACAATTAACATAATTACAAAATATCGTTTCCTTTAAGGTGTCCGATTGTTTTGTAAGTTTTTTGGCAACGAAATAAAAATTATTATTATTAAAAAAAAATTATTATTATTATAGATTTTTAGCTTCGAAAGACCTGAGCTAAGTTCGTGGTGCTCGAAAAACGTTGAAATTTTCATACTTTTTTCAGATTTTGGCTTATAACTTCTAAAATGATGGCCATGTCGGGCGGCCTGACAAACTCAGACACTAGAGAGACCAGCACTGCCACATACGACAAACAAACAAACAAACTTCTAAAAGGTGCTGCTTACGGAAAAGGATCTAATACATTTATAAAGAAGACAAAATTTGCTATAATTTGAGCTCAACCGCAGCGCTTTTATTTTGAATTGCTGTAATTGGCCATTTTCCCTAACACGTTTGAAATTATACTTTTAGCCGCCTTCCGGGCAGAATATCGGCTATAATAGGTACTCATTCTATGAGGAAAGTCATAGATAAAAAGTTGTAGAACAGTTATTTAACTTTTACAAGTGAAACTTTATTGGACAAAAGTTCCCCTGTACCTAATCTGGACAAAAATTTATATACTCGGATTTTTCAAGAAATTTAAATCGTTATAATATTGCACAGTTATTTATTGTTATGTTATTAAAATGACATCACATTTGTAAATTTGATTTATTTACTGTGTATCACACCTACATAATATAACATTTTTTTAAATCGTGTCTGTTTGTTTGTCTGTTTATCTGCATCTGTTTGTTTGTTCGCGCATCACGTAAAAACTACTGCATCGATTGTGATGCGGTTGTGTGCACTGTTGGAAAGTTTAGGGATTGATCTAAAAACTGGTGTACTTGATATCTTAATCCGATGATTAGATGTCGAGCAATCGATATATATCTTCTTGAAGCATGAACAAATTTTGAAAAAATGTAGTAAGTTCATATTGTACCTTATAGGAACTTTTGGTCCTGGAATAACACGTATGGGCTAAATTTAATAGGAATGACCACGCGGGCAAGCCGCGGGCACAGCTATTACTTAATAATAAAGCAATAAGTACGAAAATGTCTGTAAAAAAAAGATAATAAAAAAGAATTGTCTAGGGTAATTAAAGTCGTGTCTGTCTGTCTGTATGTGCGTTTGTTCGCGCATCACATAAAAACTACTGACCCGATTGCGATACGGATTTCACTGTTGGATAGCTTAGGGGGTTGACTTAAAAAATGGTACACTTGGTATATTCAATCCGATGAGTAGAAGCCGAGCTATCGATAAAAACTTTTTACGGCTGAAGGAATTTTGATAAAATGTTGGTATTTTAGGTCTTGGAATAGTACATAGAGTACTTTTAACCTAGAGAAATGACAACGCGTGTGAAGCCGCGGGTACAGCTGGTTTATGAATAAAGTGATTAACGAGAAATTAATCATAATCATTGTCATCCTACATCAGTCCACTGCTGGACGTAGGCCTCTCCTAATGCACACCACTGAGCTCGGTCTTCAGCTCTCCTCATCCATTTTCTGCCAGCCACTCTTCGCAGTTCGTCACTCCACCTGGCCACAGGGCGTCACTACAGTTTGCCTAAACGTGGTGTCCACTCGAGAACTCGTCTACCCCAACGGTTATTGGTGCTTCGGGAAATGTGACCAGCCCACTGCCACTTTAGCTTGCTTATTCTTTGAGCTATGTCGATTACCTTGGTTCTCCGTCGGATATGTTCATTACGAATCTTGTCCTTCAGAGAATCTCCAAGCATAGCTCTCTCCATAGCTCGCTGAGCGACCTTAAATTTGTGGACTAGTTTGACCGTGAGTGTCTAAGTTTCGACTCCGTAGGTCATGACTGTGTCTTCAGGCACTGTTATATGGACGACGAGAAGACCTGACGAAGCTTGCCGAATGCTGCCCAACCTAGCTGGATTCTTCTGCTGGCTTCCTTCTCAAAGTTGTTCTTACCCAATTGTAATATTTGGCCATGGTAAACATATTGTTGGACAACTTCAAGAGACACACGCACGAATAACTGCAATTGGTTCCGGGTCAATAAGATTGCTGAACAAGATCTTGGTCTTATCTATGTTCATTCCGAGACCGATGCGTCGAGAAGCATCATCTAGGTTGGTCAGCATACTTTGCAAGTCTTGCAGTGACAACGCCCTCTATGACGATATCATCGGCAAATCGTAAGTGTGAGATATTCTCGCCATCGATATTAATGCCCATTCCGTTCCAAGACCCGAGGAGAAACCTTTATGTTCATTATACAAATGTTTCAACTTGCGATACTAAGCTTTAGGAGGGGCGACGGACTTAATGCCCATTCCTTTCCAATCCAGCGTCTTAAACATTTCTTCCAGGGGCATTGTCTCACACCCCTGCGCTTTTGGATATGTTTAGACTGCTGGTTTTGTGCTTGGACACTCATAGTCGCGACGTCATACAGAAATCTCAGCACTTCGATGTATCCGCCAGTCTACTTGACAACGCTGCAAAGACTCCAAAACCGCCCAGGTTGCAACGGAGTCAAAGGCCTTCTCATAGTCCACAAAAGCAAGAGAGGGACTGGTTATACTCTTCAGACTTCTGTATTACCTGCCTCACTGTGTAATGTGTATATGTGTTCTATGGTGCAAAATCCTCCGCGAAACCCGGCCTGTTCAGGAGGCTGGAATTCGTTAAGTTTTCTTGCGAGACGATTTGAGATGACCCTCTAAAACACCTTATAGAAGGTGCTCAAGAGTGAAATAGGGCGGTAGTTCTTTAAAAAAGTTTTATCCCCATTTTTTTTAGGAAGTACTACCAAACTCTTGCGCGAGCCTCTGGAGTTCTCTCACTGTTAAGACCGGTTATCAATAACCCCTAACGTACGGGTTTCCCCCCTGCTTTCAAGAGCTCCGAAGTCATCCATCCTCACGGGGGGCCTTTCCATTCTTAAGTTGCTTGAGCGCCATCTCAATCTCGTCTAGGCTGACGTCGGGCAGTTCGTCAGTGTAGTGGCGGGTCAGTATTGCGCGGGAATCCTCTGTGCTGGAAACGGGTCTAGAAACATGCGAGTATAACATGCGGCCATAGAAGTATTCAATCTAAGAAAGGATCTCCGGCTTAGAGACGACGGTTGTGCCATTATTCGTCTTGAGCAATTGCTAGGCGAAGACTTTCGACCCTCTATTTGGTCGATCGCCTTTTCTATCCGGCGATTATTTGAGCATCGGAGGTCACGATGCACCAGCTTACTGTTTTTTTTATTGAGATCTCTTTTTCCTTGCGGTGTGGCTTGTGGTTGCTCTCGCCTTAAACCATAAGCCGAAGAGCCTCATCCGAGATTTTAGACTTCGTGTCACAATCGCAAACAAACGCTGCAAACTGCTGTCGTGCCTCGTCCACGTCATTTGTGGTTTCCAAAGCAGCGAATCGATTTTCCAACTTGAGTTGGAACTGGTCTGATCCAACAGCGGCTTGGAGCAGGTTGGGTCGGAGCGTAGAATTCACCAGACGTAATCTTTCAAGCTTGTGGTCGATATTCAAGGAGCCTCGGACAAGTCTGTGATCACTACCGATATTGAACCTCTGATCACTGATCTTGCTTTGCCAAGTCCACTTCCTCTGGGCTATATTAATTCTTCAAAAAGCAAGAATGAATACATAAAAAGAAGCCCTCTTTTTCTAAAAAGTTAACTAGCATTTGCCCCCTGTGATTCCTGTCTCCATACCCATTTTCGATTCACTGCAAGTCTGTACTCCTACTTTGGCGTTAAAGTCTCCCATGATAACGTTGTAGTAGGCCGTTGTGGTGTAATGTAGGATCTTCTGCCTCATCATCCGAGTGTGCCGAGGTCGGTGCGTAAACCTGTACCACCTTAAGGCTATACATATCGGTCAGCTTAAGAACCAGGTACGCTACCCTGGTTGACACACTTGATATTTCTACAAGATTATCAATGAGGACCTTGTTAACGAGAAACCCTACGCACCCTGAGACTGATGATCGCACTCTCAGAAGTAGAATAGTGGCCCGATTCCAGGGTTCCCCCTCTCTTCGGACATCACTTAGCTCTATACACATGCTTAGTAAGCCCCGTCTCGAGTTGCGCCATGTGATCGTCAAGTCTAATCGTTCGTCCATTGTACGCCAGGGTCAGTTGAGATAGTTTGGGGTGGCCTAGAAAAGTTTTGTCATTGAAGAAAGAAGCGTGGGGTGCTCGATATTAATACTTATTTATTTCTTACCAAGATATGTTACTATTCCTATTTCGAATTACAGAGTTAGTGTAAGAATGTCGTACAAAGCACCCCACTTATTCTTATACTAGCTGAAGCCCGCGGCTTCGCACGCGTGGTCATTTCTGTAGGTAAAAAGTACTCTTTGTGCTATTTGGGACTAAAATGCCAATATACCAACATTGGTCAACCTTCCTTCAGCCGTCAAAAGTATTTTTATCGATTGATCGGCTTCTACTCATCGGATTGAGATATAAAGTTTTTAAGTCAATACATAAGCTATCCAACAGTGAAAACCTCATCGCAATCGGTCCAGTAGTTTTTACGTGATGCGCGAACAAACATACAGACAGACAAAAAGACAGACGAATTTTTTAAATGTTATTTTCTTGTTCAGTAGCTTATTTATTTACCCTAGACCATTTTTTTTTTAATTATCTTTTTTGTATAGATATTTTCGTTCCTATTGCTTTATTATAAGTATAGATTGTATTTTTTTTTGTTTTTATTTCGGTGTAATGTTTTTTAGTTTTTTAAATTTATAATTTATGATACAATTTCTTTATTAAATATTTTTAGTTAAAAAAAAATATTTTACTAAATCTTTAATCCTGATGATCCTGATCAGAATAATGGGGCTATTTTTTTAAAATTATTGTATTGTCATCGGGCCCTGATGATAAGTGTGCAAAATTTTGAATTATACTTACCATTTAAAGCGTGTAAAAATCGAGTTAAAACATTCCGTTACATAGTTCCATACAGGCGAAGCTAATAAAAGCGTGTTAAAAAAAGGACTTCCCGATGAGCTCAGAGACTTGAAACGTTAATCATAGGTAGCTCAGAACAAAAAAAATAACATGTTTATTCTCCGTAAGTAAATAATACAATAATACCCTGCAATTACTCTATGCTGAACAGAACTCTAATAATATATCGTAATTATTCAATTACTCTATGCTGAACAGAACTCTAATAATATATCGTAATTATTCAATTTTCGGATCGGAGTGAATTATTCTAACTATACAGGTTGTACCAAGAAAAGTGGTACCAACGAAATTGAAAGGTAGGGGACCCAACAAATGCCTACCGGAGTCAATGCCACCTCCTCACAGTCATGTGGGGCTGGGCACATTGAGGTTTATGAGATTCACTTCTAGACTTCACGTAGATTGGAAGAGCCTACCTGTGCCAGATATTAACTACGGTAATATACGGATTCGCAAAGTTCACTGTTGTTTTTTTGACAGAACAAGCCAACATGTCGCTGCAGCGGCTAACAGCGCTTCGAGCGCTGATGTCGTGCCAGCCTCAAGCGCTGTCCGCTTACATAGTACCAACTGCTGATGCACACCACGTAAGTAGACCATCATCATCATCCGTAATACTACTGCTGACAATTGCGGGAACTCGCTGTATGCTTCCAGCGGCTTCCCGCAGTTCTAACCAGGTTGTCAGTCCACCTCGCTTGCTTATATGGCTGGTCCATTGCCACTTCAATTCTGAAAGCTATTCGGCTATATTAATTCGGTAAGTATGCCATCACCCATGCCATGTTTTTGCAGTGTATTTTCAAGCATCTTTCATCTAAAGGAGTTCTGTCAAATCCGAAACGAGGTGATCCGACGAGAACCAATAAATAGATTAGCAAGCTGAAGTGGCAGAACTCAGCTGTATGCGACAAGAACTCTCATTTATTTTTGATTAGCTGACAAATGATCTGCTACGGGAAGTTAGCAGATCATTTTGTCCATTGACTTTTTTTAGGTAAAAATGCCAGAACTATTCCTAAAAAGTATCAGGAACTATAGAACTCAGCTGCATGCGAAAAGAACTCTCATTTATTTTTGATTAGCTGACAAATGATCTGCTACGGGAAGTTAGCAGATCATTTTGTCCATTGACTTTTTTTAGGTAAAAATGCCAGAACTATTCCTAAAAAGTATCAGGAACTATAGAACTCAGCTGCATGCGAAAAGAACTCTCATTTATTTTTGATTAGCTGACAAATGATCTGCTACGGGAAGTTAGCAGATCATTTTGTCAATTGACTTTTTTTAGGTAAAAATGCCAGAACTATTCCTAAAAAGTATCAGGAACTATAGAACTCAGCTGCATGCGAAAATAACTCTCATTTATTTTTGATTAGCTGACAAATGATCTGCTACGGGAAGTTAGCAGATCATTTTGTCAATTGACTTTTTTAGGTAAAAATGCCAGAACTATTCCTAAAAAGTATCAGGAACTATAGAACTCAGCTGCATGCGAAAAGAACTCTCATTTATTTTTGATCTGCTGGACAATGATCTGCTAAGTTCACTGACATTGGTATTCACTCGTTTGTCTTTAACGTATTTTATAACAATTATTTAAAAAAAAAAAAAAAAAGAAACTGTCCTACTTGTACATCGACTTAGGACTATCAGTTAAAACATATTAAAATATCTTCTATCTATATCTATATACTATAATAAAACTGTAACTGGGCTAAATCTGTACATAAAATATTTTTTGAAAATTATATTTGAGATTAACTTCAAAATCGATATGGAGTGCAAAAAGTATATTATTAATTTTTTGTTTGTATGTCTGTCTCTTTGAACACGCATCACGCTGAAACTACTTGACGGATTCTAAAGCAACTTGGCACAATCACAGATGATGTTATGGATTAACATTTAGAATACTTTTTATCCCGAAAAATAAAGGGTTCCCGCAGGATAAAGGTTGAAAGTTATTTAAAAGAACACGTATCACGCTGAAACTACTGGACGGATTTTGATGTAACTGGGCACAGTCAAAGTTCATATTATGTGTTAAAATTTAGAATACTTTTAATTCCGAAAAAATAAAGGATTTTTAAGGGATAGGAGTCCAAAGTTATGATAATTTTAAAGTAATAATACGTCCGTTTATAGAACGGTACCAAATTTCGTCATTCCCTCCACATACATTTTCCTTGATATTTTTAAGGCTGCTGTAATTTTCTGAAATTAACCTTCAAGTTTTATTTGAAAACATGTACATAAATATATACAGACGACTGCGCGTTTATTATCTTGGGATATTGATAATATATGATAACACAGATACCGTGTTGGCGTCGGGCATGTTTTCAAAAAAGCGAAAACCCAACTTTTATAGCCGAGCTGAGATGCTACCGTAACACAGATTTCTGTCAACAACCTTCAGTGGTGATCCGACAACACTCGCTCGCTACGCTTCGCTTCGCACCCGCCTTCGTCTTCTAACCTATCACGGCCATGTCAGGTCGCTACTGAAGGTTGTTAACACAGGTAGGTAGGTACCTATTTTGGTACAGGAATAATTCATAGGATCCTTATATCCCAGAACAACTACCACGCGAGCAACGCCGCGGGCACAGCTAGTTTAAAATAAATCTCCTAAATTTCACTTCTAATAAATGTATTTATCAGAAGTGGAATTAGCAGGACTATCTGCCAATTCCACTTGTGGAAATACAGGGTTCATACATATTATGTACTAGCTGTACCCACGGCTTCGCACGCGTTGTCATTTCTCTGGTTTAAAAGTAATTGATCAAAATTAATCTACTTATCGGATTGAGATACCAGGTACACCAGTTTTTAAGTCAAACCATAAGCTATCCAACAATGAAAACTGGATCACAATTGATCCAGTTGTTTTTACGTGAAACATGCAGACAAACAGACAGACAAAAAGAAAGACATGATTTAAAAAAAAACAACTTGTTCAGTAGCTTATTTTAAGTACCCTAGAGCTCTAGGGTACTTAAAGTAAGCAAAATAAGTACCCTAGATATAGGGTACTTAAAGTAAGCAAAATAAGTACCCTAGATATAGGGTACTTAAAGTAAGCAAAATAAGTACCCTAGATATAGGGTACTTAAAGTAAGCAAAATAAGTACCCTAGATATAGGGTACTTAAAGTAAGCAAAATAAGTACCCTAGAGATAGGGTACTTAAAGTAAGCAAAATAAGTACCCTAGATATAGGGTACTTAAAGTAAGCAAAATAAGTACCCTAGATATAGGGTACTTAAAGTAAGCAAAATAAGTACCCTAGAGATAGGGTACTTAAAATAAGCTACTGAACAAGTTGTTTTGCCCTAGACCACATCATTTTAATTATCTTTGTACAGCTTTTTTCGTACTTATTGCTTTATTATTAGTATAGATATTTATTATCATCATATAAACTATGACTGTGCTAAGTTGCATCAAAATCCATTCAGTAGTTTCAGTTTCATCCGTGATACGTGTTCTTTTGAATAACTTTCAACCCCCTATCCTGCGGGAACCCTTTAATTTTTCGGGATGAAAAGTATCCAATCTCTTACATCGTAGTATGAACTCAAAACATACCAAGTTTCATTATTCAGTAGTTTCGGCATGATACGCGGCCAAGATACAGAACGACAGACATGCAGACAAAAATGAAAAAAATGATTTGGTTTCGGTAAAAAAAACTTCATTTACAGAATTGGACCTGTTACAGTTTTATTATAAGTATATATAGATGAACCCTGTATTTTCAGTCGGATTACATCGCATCGTGTAACGCGCGCCGCAAGATTATGTCAGGGTTCCTGGGCTCCACTGGCACGACTCTAGTGTCCTCCCAGTCCTTATGAATACTGATCCGTTCATCAGAAGTGGGATTGCCAGAGTTATGAATTATCCCTGTTTTTAGTCGGAGTACATCGCAGCGTGTGACGCGCGCCGCGAGTGGCTGTCAGGGTTCACGGGCTCCGCTGGCACAGCCGTGGTGACTCCGTCGAATGCCCTCGTCTGGACTGACGGGAGGTACTACACGCAGTTTGAACGAGAGGTTGACCTCAATATCTGGACGTTGATGAAGCAGTGTGAGTATTTTAGTACACAGCGAAAAAAATTGTACATAGAAGATAATTAAAAAAATGGTCTAGGCTACTTAAAATAAGCTACTGAACAAGAAAATAACTTTTTTTTTAATCGTGTCTGTCTGTTTGTTCGCACTTCACGTAAAAATTACTTGGCCGATTGCGATGCGGTTTTCATAGCTTAGGGTTTGACATAAAAACTGGGGTAGGTTAGGTTAGGTACTTGGTATCTCAATCCAATGAGTAGAAGCCGAGCAGTCGATAAAAAAACTTTTTGACAGAACTGAAGAAATATTGATCAAATGTTGGTATATTGGTATTTTAGGTCTTGGAAATCTTGGAATAGCATATAGAGTACTTTTAACCTAGAGAAATGACCACGCTTGCGAAGCCGCAGGCTCAGCTAGTCTGTAATAACATGATCTGCGAAAACTCAAATAAGCCAAAACAAGAAAAAATACTACGATACGGTTTTGTGTGTTGTTTTGGTGGCACTTTACATTGTCAGAAGTACGTAATAAGTGCATTTCTTATTTGGTATCGCGTTCCTTGCTATCTTTTAACATCTCCCCTATTTTATCTAATATCCTATTATATATATTATATCTATCCTATTCCTTCCATCTATCTTGTCCAACCTAATACTGTCTTGTAGAGATCTCATGAAGCGACTAATTTTTAAGTGATTCTTTTGAGATTTGTTTTTATTTTTGTTGACACAATCAAGCTTAGGATCGGGACGAGTTAAGATTGTTGTTGGTTCAGTAAGTACTGTTTCGCTTAAAAAGGCTGTGTAACCGGCGATATTACTGGGCAAATAAGACTTTATATCCAATTTGACAGGGTGACGAGAGCAATGCAGTACGCAGTGCTCCACAAGACTTTGAATTCCATCCCAAGGTTCTGCAATGATTGTCAGCAGTCTTGGCGCTTACCATTTAGCGAACGATCTGCTTGTTTCGTCAATCAGCTGTTTATAACAAAAACGCTCGATGCACCTTCGCCTGGTACAAATAAGACTTTAAATCCAATGGGTGACGAGTGCAATGCAGTATGCAGTGCCCCACAAGACTTTGGGTTCCATCCCAACGTTCTGCAATGATTGTGAGCATGCTTGGCGCTTACCATTTAGTGAACGATCTGCTTGTTTCGTCAATCAGCTGTTTATAAAAAAAAAACGCTCAATGCACCTTCACCTGGTACAAATAAGACTTTAAATCCAATGGGTGACGAGTGCAATGCAGTACGCAGTGACCACAAGACTGGGTTCCATCCCAACGTTCTGGAATGATTGTGAGCAGTGAACTATGGGCTCGTTTCGTCATTTAGTTGTTTATAAAAATTTCTTTGCTCGATGCACCTTCACCTGGTACAAATGGTGACTGTGAACTCCTTATATTCATCACAGTCACAGATAGTGCAGCCCTAGAAGTAATAGTGTTCTTTGATGCAGCCATCATCTATTGCAAAAGTCATGTTTCCGTCTCCTAACAGGAAAATCACCAACAATGTGCTAAGGCTGACTAGGCAGGACCTTCGTCTCATTGTAGGTCTTAACACAGGTCACTGCAACCCAAACTACCACCTGCAAAACTGGAGCCACGGACAGTCCTCTGTGCCGTGACGTATGCAGGAACAGGGAATGTGGAGCATGTTCTTTTGCATTTTGCAGCTACGGAAGAGATAAGACTAAAACTGGACTATTACAACATACAACAGGGAAAAGTGGATTCACGTGCTCAACTAAATATACGATAATACGAACTCTAACATATTAACATCTACAGCGACATCACTGGAACAAGCTGTGCCAGCGACCTTGAGCCGTGCTTCGGTACATAAATATAATGTGATGTATTCGGGACATTTCCACACCAATTACCTAGCCTCAAACTAGGATAAGACAATAAGATCTGCTCGTTTCGTCATTTAGTTGTTTACAAAAATATGTTTTAGCGCTTCCCGATACCCTGTCCATGGAGAAGTGGCTGGTGGCCAACCTGCGCGATGGCGCCGTAGTAGGGGTGGACCCGCACACCATGACTTCAGAGGAGTGGACGCCATTGCAGGTCAGTGAGTGCTGAAAGTAGGTAGTATTTATTTAAATCGCACTTTATTTTTTACGACTCCACAAAATGTGGTTATCAAGTCGTCTGCGTGTTGTTTTGTTTAGCTTAGTGCTTGGCACCCGACTTTGGAAAATGGTTTTATTTATTCTTATAGACTGGCATGTAGTTGATTGTAGTAACAATTTTTTCGTTTTTAGTAGCTCTAAAAAATAGAGGACTTCGAAAAAAAACTCAGAATATCTGTTGGATTTTGTACTGATTTGGATGTTTTATTGTCTGGCAGAACTCCAGTGTGGCTCAAAATAAATTTCATCAAAATTGGTTCTCTAGTGTTTTCGGTAACTCTATTACTGATAAACTGTCATTATGTCGTTTTTTTATTTAAGTAATGAATTGTCAGTATACTATATTTCAATGTTTAGGTACTTACTCTGTTCAGTGCAGAGAGAATTTCACCTTATTATTTAAATGTTAACTTAACCCTATTAAGAATAAGATTAATAAACGAATCAAAAAATTGTAACAATGTCGTAAATTTATCCTAGTTGTAATAGACATTGTGTAAAGGCTATAAGGTTGCTAATCACAAAATGTTTTTTTTCTCACTGACTCCAACACTTCTTTACTCACCATTTCATTACCCTCCTATGATGCTCTATCTATTCTCATAAATATTTAATTTAGTGCATGTGAGCTTTGTAATCCAACGACACCGAGTTCGATTCTTGGACGGTGATTTATTTTTTACTAGTTTTGTGCAGATTTGCCATCGCTCTGTGCTTCGGAGCGCACGACAAACCGTCGGTTCCGGTTGGTAACTGTTGTAAGCAGTCGTTTAGCCACGTTAGAGGCCCTCGCGCGGCCAGACAAACTCAGACAATAGAGGTTGACACTACCTCTATTTGACATACAAAATTAAATGCCGTATATCCTCGTAAATACATTGCTGTATCGATTCTAATGAAGCTTTTTCCTACAGACGGCACTGAAAAAAGCGAACATGCAAATAATACCAGTATACAAGAATTTATTGGACGAAGCGAGGGCAGAACTCAACGACCCGGCGCCGCCGCGTCCTCGCAACAACATCATACCGTTAGAAGTAAAATATACAGGTGGGTCTATATGTGCGTGTGTAATGTAATGTGTGTATCTCGAGGCCTTTATCAGAAGAGAGCAAAGATAACGCTGGCCTTAAAAAAACGCAGTAATATTAAACAATCAAAACAGCTGATTACGGGTGAATAGCCGCTGCGGCCGCGCGGGGCACTGACTCTGGTGAGTGACAATCGTTATAACAAGATATCTTCTTCTATGCTTATAATAAAACAGTAAGTGCCAAAAACAGTAAAAAAAATAATATAAAAATACAATTTTCTTGAAATAGGCTACAAGTAATAATAATATAATAATACTGAATAAGAATATTACATTTTTATACGCTTTATATTAGCTTCACTTGTATGTTTGTAACCGACTCCTTTGGACGCTATTCTGACCCACTTTAAACGGTCAGATTTCATTCAAATTTTGCACACCTGTCAAAGACCGATGACAATGCGAAAATTCGAAAAAAAACGCTCTTATAAATAAACCAAACTAAAAAATATAAAATAAATAATAGTTTAAAAAAACTAAAAAACACGCTTTATATAGAAAACCAAACTAAAAAATAGAAAATAAATTTTAATAATTTTGAATTAAGAATAGTGTAAAAAATTCTAATAAATAAGAAAAAATGTTTTATTTAAAAGCGTGGGGTGCTTTTTAAGATATTATCGAAATGATAATCCTTCTTCTCATATCTGTCAATGAAATATTTATAACTATTCACCTCACGATTTTTTTGAAATATAACATTTTTTTCTTATTTATTAGAATTTTTTACACTATTCTTAATTCAAAATTATTAAAATTTATTTTCTATTTTTTAGTTTGGTTTTCTATATAAAGCGTGTTTTTTAGTTTTTTTAAACTCTTATTTATTTGAAATACTGTCTGTTTGTTCGTACATCACCTAAAAACTACTGGAGCGATTGCGATACAGTTGGATGTTGGATTGCTTAAAATTTGTCAAAATAACAGAGGTACTTAATATCTTAATCCGATGATTAGATGCCTAGCAATGGATAAAAATTATTTGAAGGCTGAATGAATTTTGAAGAAATGTAGTATATTGTACTATATAGGTACTTTTGGTCCTGAAATAATACGTGTGGGTACTTTTAAATGAAATGACCACGCGGGCAAAGCCGCGGGCACAGCTAGTTGGAAATATGAGCCCTATCCGCTCTTTTTATACCTATACTTAAAGTAAATACTTACAAAAAAAAACTTTATTGCGCCGTAAAACCGTATTTTTTTTGCAACGAACGGGTTTTGCATACAGCCAATTGAGTAATCAGCTATATTTGCTGGAATTGAACTCCTCCAGTAGAAGTAAATAACCTCTATTTTATAGTCATTACTTCTCTAATCTACGTTACATATTTTAGTATACCTCTACTTGAAAACCTCTATCCTCTATAAATAAATAAATAAATAAATATATTCGGGACAATTCCACACCAATTACCTAGCCCCCAACTAGGATGCCCTGTGCTATTGGCACTAGATAACGGATAAACATGACATTACATCCATGACTCGGAAACAAACATTTCTGCTCATCACACAAATGATTGCACCTTGCAGGATTCGAACCCGCGATTGTTTGATTTCGTACTTAAGGTTTCTAGCCACTAGACCAACCGGTCGTCATCGGTCGGTCTATCTTTTCTATCTATCGTAAGTACCTCTATATTCCGTGCATAAATACCTCTATCGCTGACTTTTCAGGTAAAACAGCCGGCGAAAAGTTACAAGAGTTGAGAAAGCAGATGGTGGAAAAGAAAGCCACGCTATTGGTCATCACAGCTTTGGACGAGGTCGCATGTGAGTATGTATTCTATTAATCACTAGTGACTCGCCCCGGCTTCGCTCGGGTCGCGTGATTCAATATCTTTAGCAGCAACGACCGTGGTGTTTTTTAGCCATAGACAACTGCATTATTAACACAGTACCTATATATATAGTCATATGTATTGTGTTTACTCTTGTACTTGACAGACGTGTTATTATTTTGTTTCCTTGGCAACGTGTAATTCCGTTCTGTATTTTTGACACCTTGGGTTACATTATTGCAATTTTCGTAGCGATCTTTAATTTCTTGATAAATAAGATAGTGCCCATGTTACTCGCTGATAATACAGCTTTCTATAGATGAAAGAATTTTTAAATCGGTTCCGTATTTTTTGAGTTTATCCATTACAAACAATAGTACAAAAATACAAACATGCAAATAATCAAATCTTTCCTCTTCATAATATTTGTTTGTTTGTCGTATGAGGTAGTGCTGGCTTCTGGTGTCAGTTTGTCAAGCCGCCCGAGGGCCTCTGACATGGCTTAACGACTGTTAGTAATCAATAACAGCCGGGACCGACAGCGGCAACGTGCCCTCCGAAGCACGGAACGATGAAATAATATAATATAATCGTCGTCGAAAAATCTCACTCGTAACTTCACGGCATACTCGATCTTATTTGCCGGTCACTTAGTGCCATTCTGGAGTGCAATTGAATTCGAAATTCTCTATTTGAAAGTGCATAACAAATTGCGTAGATCGCGCTGCGGGCCGTGGTAAGCTCCTCCTCACCTTGGGTAACAGAGGCGGGCTGCGGATTTGAAATAAATCCTCTCTGTCGCACTACAGCTACAAGCGGACGGAACCGGTTCAGTGGCTGCGCGTGCTACGTGAGTCTGGTATAGCTGTCAACATCAACTTATATTGTCCTGCTGGCTACGGTTGTCTTACAATAATGGTTAACAACTGTGGAGCGTGTACGAAAACAATTCGTTCTACACAAAATATTCAATGCTCCAAATGCGCAAATTGTTTCCATGCTGTTTGTGTGAACATATCTGACCTACGGAGATTATCTGAAGACGTTAAGTCTGCGTGGTCTTGTCCATTATGTCAAAGCAAATAACCGAAGAAAGATAATACAAATACACCCGTGCGGGCCACCGTTACAACCGCGCATAGTGACGAGCGTTCTAGTGTCATTCCGCGCGAGGGCAGTAGTAAATTAAATGTCCCGAATCTCCGCTCCCCTGCTATGTTGTCACCTGATCCTGACCAGTTGGGTGTGATCGCCACAGAGATGAAACTAATGCGGGAGGATATGGCGGACATGAAGTCTCACATGAAGTCCCTTACGGAGCACATCACCTCGCGACTTGACGAATATGGAAACAGGTTGCGTTTATTAGAGGAACGAGAAGCAGAGCGCGACACGGACATTATCACCTTGAAAAACACTGTTGTGCAATTGCGTGACCAATTGAACTCTAGGGCCCAAGCTTACCTGAGGAACGAGCTTGAGATAGTGGGTATCTCTGAGACCTCTGCCGAAAATCCACTGCATATCATACGAGTAACGGCTCAAAAAATCGGAGTTGTTGTTGATGATTCCGACCTTGACCATGCATT
The DNA here is from genome assembly GCA_946251855.1 of Alsophila aescularia. NCBI lineage: Eukaryota > Metazoa > Arthropoda > Insecta > Lepidoptera > Geometridae > Alsophila > Alsophila aescularia. The sequence continues at coordinate 67,087,686 of OX276373.1, forward strand.
CCGTGTGGGGCCGCGTCGCCCGGAGAAAAGCGATGCACTGCCAGCATCTTCGAAGACTTCTCGTCCGTTAGTAGTACGGTTCGTGAGACGTGAAAAAAGAGAGGAATTTTCGAAAGCAGCCAAAAGCCGGCGTAACTTATCTTGTGCTGATATTGGAGTTGAGGGGCCCAGTAAAAAGTTGTACTTCAACGAACGTTTGACTCAAGAGAACAGGCAGTTATTTCGCTCGACCAGGCATCAGTCCAAGGAAGCAGGTTTTATGTATTGCTGGACCAAGAACGGCACTATCCACGTGCGCAGGAAGGAGGGAAGCCCAGCAATCACCATCAGATCTCTGGAAGACCAGGAGCGTCACTTGGGTAACTTACCTGCTCAAAAGCAACTTCTGGTGCCTACTTGAAATCTCCTCAGTCCCACCGAGATCTAGTTATAATTTTCTTATAACTTACTATTTAGTGGTTCATGTAATTTTTTGTGTAATGCGCTCACTCATCATACTCTCTCACTCATCTCTCAAACATTTAATCACATACTCTCAACTTAACATGTACAAACACTCACTTTTTCTCATTTGTGCTCGTAATTCAAAAGATATTCTGTCGCCTATGTTGTTTTAAGTTTACTTATTTATAACTTGTTTATTAGAAATGACACACTGGGTTCTGTCTTTAATTGTTTATTTATCAATTAAATTTTTATTTTATCAAGCTGGGTTTAGTTAATGTAAGTAATGACATTGATGAAACTATCTCTATTGATTGTCATTATTACGATTCTGTAGAATCATGCAGGTTTTTTTTAAGTAATCAACTTGATAATAATTTTAGGACCATCTCCCTAAACATAAGAAGTTATCAACACAATTTTGCTGACTTTGCGATCACTCTAAAGCGCTTCAACTTAGATTTTGACGCCATCATAATGTCGGAGTGCTGGTTATCTGAGGTTATGATAATCGATTGTCTTCCAGGCTAGAACGCGTTTCGATCTCACAGACAAAAAAATAAAAATGGTGGAGTAGTAATGTATATCAAAAATTCTTTTAATGCCGTGGCTTCTGAACCAAATATCACTGGTGCTGACTCTCTTTTGATACATGTTGATGGTAAAACTGCTATCTTAGGAATTTATCGATCTCCTTCCACATCTATTATTGAACCGTTTATAAATTCGCTTGATTTGGTCCTGAATGATTTTAGAAGTATGCCGCTTATTATTGTGACAGGTGATATGAATATTGATCTGCTGAATTCATCGAATAATCAGGTGTCTGATTATCTCTGTTTACTGGTATCGCACGGGTTACTTCCTGCTATTACCAAACCCACAAGAGGTCAAGCTTGTTTAGATCATATTTTCATCAAGTCTACTACGAAGGCTAATGGCGTGGTTTGTATGTCCTCTACCACAGACCATGACATTGTTATTGCTCAAGTTTAACGACAACCGCAACTACACTCAAATAATGCTAGATTCCGTCTTAAAACTAATACTGACGACAGTCCTTGGTTATCACAAACACCTGTGTGAATTCTGCAGTTGCTGCCTTCAACGAGATATTAATTAACATTTTAAACAAAAACACATATATGGTAAAAATAGGTAGGAAAATGGTAAACATGAAACCTTGGATCACACCAGGCCTAATCAGATGCATGCGCCACCGAGATAAGCTTCATAGTGACTGTAAAATTCATCCTGACGATACTCAGCGGTCTAAAATCTACAAGAAATACAGAAATTTCTGTAATAAATTTCTCCGGAAAATTAAAGCACAATACTATAGTCAGCAACTTGACCAAAATAAAGATGACCCTAAAAAGCTTTGGAAGACCATTAAGAATATCTGTTATAACTCTAATCGCAAACATGACTTTTCAGAATTGTTAACTAGTTGTAACAATATTGATGACTCGCTTAATAGCTGCAACAAATATTTCGTATCTGTAGGGGAAAAGTTAGCTAAGAATATTTTGACCAAGTTGTTAGAAACTGAGAAATCACTCATCTTATCACACAGGCCTGATTCATCCGTCTCTCATTCTATGTTTCTATACCCTACTGATCCTGATGAAATCTCCAAAATTATTGCAAAGTTTAAAATAGACAGCGCCTCTGGTCCAGACAATATCTCTATGGCTTTAATTAAAAAATCACTGAACGCTATTCTTATACCACTAACATTTATTTTCAACCTCAGTTTAGAAACTGGCATATTTCCGGACTGTTGGAAGGTGGGTGCAGTATCTCCAATATATAAAAACGGTCCCAAGAACATACCAGACAATTACAAACTAAGCGTATTCTCTAAGATATTAGAAAAAGTTGTTAACAAAAGACTTACGAACTACTTGGAAAAGTATAAACTTATCTCGGATAGACAATTCGGTTTCCGCAAGGGTAGATCGACCGAGGACGCTGCAACGCTTCTTGCCGATCTAGTCTCATCTTATGTTGAAAATGGTGAGAACTGTATCGGTGTGTTTCTCGATCTGGCAAAGGCGTTTGACACGGTCTCGGTCGGTCTACTTCTGAGGAAGCTAGAATCTATGGGTGTAAGGGGTGTGTCGCTTGAGTGGTTCACGAGTTATCTGTCCAACCGTAAACAATTCACCAAAATTATCAATCACTTTAGCGACCAGTTACTAATTGATTACGGTGTCCCACAGGGCAGTATACTGGGCCCCACGCTTTTTATATTATACATAAATGACATACTATGCAGCAATTAGAAAAATGGAGAAATTATAACATACGCGGATGATACAGTAATCTTATTTCATGGAGAAGCGTGGGACCGAGTGTACAGCATTGCAGAAGAAGGACTCTCTGTGATTGCAAACAAACTAGATAGGAATCTCCTTACCTTGAACACAAAAAAGACCAAGTATATTGCTTTTTCCAAGACTTGTGTTTCTCTGCCCCCCATCGGGAAAGATTTAAAAATTCACTACTGCTCTGATCAATCTTCCACGTGTACATGCAGCGTTATAGACCGCACTACTAGTATGAAATATTTAGGCGTAATTGTTGACGAAAATCTCTCTTATAAGCAACACATAACTGACCTTTCTGCTCGAGTAAGGAAATTAATATTTATTATGAAGACCCTTCGGGATTGCACTCCTGTCCCTTTACTTAGACAAATATACCTGGCATTGTGTCAGTCTATCATACAATACTGTGTTTCTGTCTGGGGTAGTGCTGGTAAAAGCTATTTTATTACCATTGAGAGAGCACAAAGAGCCTTGATAAAAGTCATGTTACGAAAACCGTTTCGTTTTTCTAATGATGCGTTGTATGCAGAATTCAAAGTGTTGCGCGTAGGACAGTTATTTGTTTATAATGCTACTCTAAAAATTCACAAAAGCTTAAAAAAACGCTGCGACTATGATGAGATCATGATTAGACGAGCTTTCAGATTGCCGGTTCCCCGGGTCAAATCTCTGCTGGGTAGACGTAGTCCTGCTTACTCTCACCTATGCACCTACAATAAAGTAAGCAAACTGTGTGAAATTAAAAATCTCTCCATATATCAGTGTAAAAAATGTATTAGGGAATGGCTACTTAAACTTTCCTATGACGAAACTGAAGAAGTTATTTGAATTTTAAGTTCGCGCACTTACACTCACACCCTCACACATACACAAACACAACAATCTTCTTATCACACTCACACACATTTGCGTAACGCACAGACATGTCACATTCCTTTTTCTCTAGTTTTATTATGAACATAGGCACTATAATTATATAGATTCTGTTTTGTGTACCTTTACTAAATAAGACCATAAATTTTCGTCTTTTGCATTGTCACTGTATAATTATTTTCCTTATTTATAATTATTTTCTTTCGGTTCAGTTAAATGTAACAAACTTATCTGCTAAATTTGCACTCGAGCCCCAAGATACAGGCCTCGTGCTTAGTTTGGGGTTCGCCAACAATCTTGTTTGATGTTTCTCTGTTTGTTTTTTCTTCCTATTTGTTTTCACTTGTATTAATCTCTTTTTGGCAATAAAAACTTATTTATCATTATTTATTTACTCATTTATTAGTGTAGATATGTCTTTCTAAGACTTTTCTATCAATCAATTCATACTAATATTGTATAAGCTGTAGTAACTATCAAAGAGTATATAAATACTACGTTAAATAACTATGTCTCTCTGTTACCTTTCACGTTACGGCAGCACCGATCTTGATGAAATTTGTTATAGAGATTACTTTTTACCGCAATAAACTGTAGCCCGCGTGGACAAATTGCGGGCAAAAGCTAGTACTAATATAAAGCTCTGCGCGCTGACCTAACTAACCAAAGCTAGTACTAATATAAAGCTCTGCGCGCTGACCTAACTAACCAAAGCTAGTACTAATATAAAGCTCTGCGCGCTGACCTAACTAACCAAAGCTAGTACTAATATAAAGCTCTGCGCGCTGACCTAACTAACCAAAACTAGTACTAATATAAAGCTCTGCGCGCTGACCTAACTAACCAAAGCTAGTACTAATATAAAGCTCTGCGCGCTGACCTAACTAACCAAAGCTAGTACTAATATAAAGCTCTGCGCGCTGACCTAACTAACCAAAACTAGTACTAATATAAAGCTCTGCGCGCTGACCTAACTAACCAAAACTAGTACTAACATAAAGCTCTGCGCGCTGACCTAACTAACCAAAACTAGTACTAATATAAAGCTCTACGCGCTGACCTAACTAACCAAAGCTAGTACTAATATAAAGCTCTGCGCGCTGACCTAACTAACCAAAACTAGTACTAATATAAAGCTCTGCGCGCTGACCTAACTAACCAAAGCTAGTACTAATATAAAGCTCTGCGCGCTGACCTAACTAACCAAAGCTAGTACTAATATAAAGCTCTGCGCGCTGACCTAACTAACCAAAGCTAGTACTAATATAAAGCTCTGCGCGCTGACCTAACTAACCAAAACTAGTACTAATATAAAGCTCTGCGCGCTGACCTAACTAACCAAAACTAGTACTAACATAAAGCTCTGCGCGCTGACCTAACTAACCAAAACTAGTACTAATATAAAGCTCTACGCGCTGACCTAACTAACCAAAGCTAGTACTAATATAAAGCTCTGCGCGCTGACCTAACTAACCAAAACTAGTACTAATATAAAGCTCTGCGCGCTGACCTAACTAACCAAAGCTAGTACTAATATAAAGCTCTGCGCGCTGACCTAACTAACCAAAGCTAGTACTAATATAAAGCTCTGCGCGCTGACCTAACTAACCAAAACTAGTACTAATATAAAGCTCTGCGCGCTGACCTAACTAACCAAAGCTAGTACTAATATAAAGCTCTGCGCCCTCACCTAACTAACCAAAGCTAGTACTAATATAAAGCTCTGCGCGCTGACCTAACTAACCAAAACTAGTACTAATATAAAGCTCTGCGCGCTGACCTAACTAACCAAAGCTAGTACTAATATAAAGCTCTGCGCCCTCACCTAACTAACCAAAGCTAGTACTAATATAAAGCTCTGCGCGCTGACCTAACTAACCAAAACTAGTACTAATATAAAGCTCTGCGCGCTGACCTAACTAACCAAAGCTAGTACTAATATAAAGCTCTGCGCGCTGACCTAACTAACCAAAACTAGTACTAATATAAAGCTCTGCGCGCTGACCTAACTAACCAAAACTAGTACTAACATAAAGCTCTGCGCGCTGACCTAACTAACCAAAACTAGTACTAATATAAAGCTCTACGCGCTGACCTAACTAACCAAAGCTAGTACTAATATAAAGCTCTGCGCGCTGACCTAACTAACCAAAACTAGTACTAATATAAAGCTCTGCGCGCTGACCTAACTAACCAAAGCTAGTACTAATATAAAGCTCTGCGCGCTGACCTAACTAACCAAAGCTAGTACTAATATAAAGCTCTGCGCGCTGACCTAACTAACCAAAGCTAGTACTAATATAAAGCTCTGCGCGCTGACCTAACTAACCAAAACTAGTACTAATATAAAGCTCTGCGCGCTGACCTAACTAACCAAAGCTAGTACTAATATAAAGCTCTGCGCGCTGACCTAACTAACCAAAGCTAGTACTAATATAAAGCTCTGCGCGCTGACCTAACTAACCAAAACTAGTACTAATATAAAGCTCTGCGCGCTGACCTAACTAACCAAAGCTAGTACTAATATAAAGCTCTGCGCGCTGACCTAACTAACCAAAACTAGTACTAATATAAAGCTCTGCGCGCTGACCTAACTAACCTAAGCTAGTACTAATATAAAGCTCTGCGCGCTGACCTAACTAACCAAAATAAAAATAAATAAATATGCAGACTTGAGAGCTCTTTAAAGTCGATTTATAAGGTTTAACTCTAGAATATTTAAAAAAACGGTGCACCTATTCATATCATACGAGACACCAATTTTTATCATAGATTAATATCTTAAATAAATAATTAATTATAAATTGTTTTTGATTTTAATTAATAGCGATGGCGAGAACATCTCACACGATTTGACGATGAAATAGTCCTATGGCGGAGTCGCTACAAGCAGGCGAGGATCCACCGTTGTGGGCACTATGGGCATGCCCACAACCCTAATAGACATGTGACGTCACACTTTCACGGTCTATAGAGGTCCATAGGCTGATGATAATAATATTATGCATCCAATGCCATAATAAAAATTAAAACAACAATCAATCGTGCGTGATTCGGAACGCAGCGAGTCATCAATTCATTATAAACTATCGTCGATACGATAAAAGCTGGCTTGTGCATGATTTTTTGGTTGCATTATTTCACAGGGTGATGAGGGTGTGGGTGTGGATAAAAAGGGTGGTGGTGCAAGTGGATCGAAGCGGAGTCATAATAATACTGCATCAACGCGAAAGATCAACACATTTTGTTTTTAAAAACCTAGGGTTGAGGCTGGGGCCTGAGTACTGGTAGTGAAATTGAGAGTCCTCCATCTAAAGTGGATGATGATTTAGATATTGCTTCTACTTCTGATCAGTCCACGTCTACAGCTTTAACAGCGTCATCATCATCAACTGGAACTAGTGGCTTGTCATTAAAATATAAATAAATATATTCGGGACAATTCCACACCAATTAACTAGGCCCCAAACTAGGATACCCTGTACTATGGGTACTAGATAACGGATAAACATACATATGTATATACGAATATTATAACATCCATGACTCGGAAACGAATATTTCTGCTCATCACACAAATGATTGTACCTTGCAGGATTCGAACCCGCGACCGTTTGATTACGTAGGATCACTAGCCACGAGACCAACCGGTCGTCAAACTCAATATGTTGTCATTGAACTCTGAATTTGCTTCAGATATCGGAAACTATATTTCTGCTAAAATAAACATGCATGAATTACCTGATGCAACTAAAGCTCTACTACTAGAAAAACATTGGGTGCCTCCACGTAATTATGTTTTCCGCACCAAGTTATGCAAAAAAACACGGAAAAACGTACAACAAACATGTCCAAAAATCACATCTTGAAAAATTTCATTAGCTTGTGCTTTCACATACAGATCAGGGACTTTATTGCAAATATTCTGCCCTATTTATCACTTCATCTGCCAGTGATTTTGTTAGTTCGAACCCTGGATGACTTGTAAAAGAACCATTGAAAGCCTTTAACAACTTATTAGGTGAAGGCGGGTTATTACTGCAACATCAACGTAATCATTACCATAACATAGCTGTTGAAAGTGGGAAGAACTTTTTGGCGTATTGTCATAAACCTGAGGTTGATATTGCTAACCAGATTTCTACTCAAAGAATAGCTCAAGTGGCAGAAAACAGAGATCGTTTACGACCAATTATAAAAACTATAATATTGTGTGGTCATCAAAATATACCAGAGCCACCACAGAGCGGCCACAGAGACGATGGCCAGATTTTTAGTATGAACACCGATCGTAGTAAAGTCTCCTCTTCAGAAGGAAATTTCCGAGCTCTGTTAAAATTTAGAATAGATGCAGGCGACTCAGTGTTCTCGAACGCCATTTATCATCAACAAGTTCTACAGCGACTTACATAAGCAAAACTGTACAAAACGAACTTATAGACATTTGTAAAGAAAAGATTCCGAAAATTATTTTAGAAAACGTGAAAAACGCTAAGATTTTCGCTGTTCTTTTTGACGAGACTACAGATATTTCTCATACCGAACAGATGAGTCTATCATTCAGATATTTAAATGATGGTGTTGTTAAGGAACATTTCGTATGCTTTTGCGACGCGTATGAGCCGATTCCTGCAAAATGCATCGGTTGACATCAAAAGAGCCACCGATGCTATGAAGGATGTCCTGGAAGTATTACGTTCAAAACGTCAAAACGCTGAGCCTGTATTCATTAAAGATATTGAATCAACTGTTATAAATGAATACCGACTCTGGATGGCCAAATGGAAAAGAGAATGTGAAAACAATTCCACCATACCAGAACCGGTAGCTCATCTCATTGAAGCATGCGACCAAGATTTGTACCCTAACATGAAATTGTTCTTACAAAATATACTGGCAACTCTCCCGGTCAGCGTAGCAACCGCAGAGAGATCGTTTTCTACTCTTCGCAAAGTCAAATCTTGGTTGCTTGCCTCAATGGCACAGGAAAGATTATCCGGGCTAGCTCTCCTAAATATACACAAAGATGTGAACCTAGATATTGATGAAATTATTAACGTTTTCGCGAAAAATATGAATTTGTCATTTAAGTAAGCACCTAAATAAAATTATGTAATGTGAAATGTATACTTTAATATTCTTTGAAGTTGTAAAAATTTCATCAAAATAGGTTCAGTAGTTCAGTCTAAATCTGACACTGTGATGTGCAAACAAACACACATTTACTTTTGTAATTTTCGTGAGCGAACAAACCAACATTTTACAGGTTTATTAATTTACTAGTGTTCGCCCCACGGCTTTGCCCACGTGGAACTACTGTACAATTGTGGATACACTGTACAATTTCTTGGTCATATATTTTGTAAACGTCTCCTTTGTAGGAATGCACTATATCAATCATGAGCGAGTTCGTAATTCAACTCGCACTTGGCCGATTTTTGGGGGGCTGTGACCACAACCTTTTTAGCGGGCTGGATCCGCGCCTGGCTACAAGAATTGCAAAGTATGCTGACCAACCTAGTTGATGCTTCTGGACGGATCGGTCTCGGAATGAACATAGATAAGATCCTCCAATCCAAGATCATGTTCAACGATCTTATAGACCCGGAACCGATTGCAGTTAATGGTGTGCCTCTTGAAGTTGTCCAACAATATGTTTACCTTGGGCAAATATTGCAATTGGGTAAGAACAACTTTGAGAAGGAAACCAACAGAAGAAATCAGCTGGGTTGGGCAGAATTCGGCAAGCTACGACAAGTCTTCTCCTGTACGAGGAGAAGCCTGAAGACAAAAGTCTTCAATCAGTGCGTCCTACCAGACATGACCTACGGTGCCAAAACGTGGACACTCACGGTCAAACTAGTCCACAAATTTAAGGTTGCTCAACGAGCTATGGAGAGAGCTATGCTTGGAGTTTCTCTGAAGGACAAGATTCGTAATGAAGATTTCCGACGGACAAACAAGGTAACCGACATAGCTCAAAGGATAAGCAAACTGAAGTGGCAGTGGGCTGGTCACATTTAGCGAAAAACCGATAACCGTTGGGGTAGACGAGTTCTCGAGTGGAGACCACGTTTAGGCAAACGTAGTGTAGAACGCCTTGTGGGCAGGTGGAGTGACGACCTGCGAAAAGCGGCTGGCAGAAAATGGATGAGGGGAGCTGAAGACCGAGCTCAATGGCGTGCATTAGGAGAGGCCTACGTCATCAGTGGACAGATATAGGCTGATGATGATGATTATGATGATGGTACCAATTATTTATCATACGGTACAACAATTATTTATTTTATTTGGTACCAAATGTTTAGTATTGAATGAGCAGTATTTGTATTGATTTTTGTTTTAGTTTAATTAGTGCCAACATAATTGGTACCAATAATTAACATCGCTTGCTTACAGACACTCTAAACCTGCGAGGAAGCGATATCGAGTACAATCCTGTGTTCTTTTCGTATCTCATCATTACTGATACAGCCGTGAAGATATTCTGGGGCGAAGGCCTATTGTCTGATGATGTGAAGGCAAGTCTTTTTTATAAATTTTCGGATTGAGCAGATCGTTTGCCTAATGGCAAGATGACGAGAACATTGCAGTGCCACCCAGAAATTTCAATATCTTGCACGGCACTACACTGTGCCCGTCAGCTTGCAATTGTTTAATTTAAAAGCTTTTATTTAAATTCACTTGTATTTATGTATCTATATATATATGTATCTATGTATTTAGTCTGTCCTGGAATCTTGCAATTCAAATTTCGAGCACTTACCGATTAGCTATCCGGCTGAAACGTTAGGGTAGCTCACAAACCGAGGACAAAGAAGTAACTTAAAAATCTTAAAAGTGAAAAGACAACAACAAAAAAGGAACAAAAAAAGACAATAAAAGCTTTTGTTTTTTTAATTATGCTTATGTAAGACTATCCTCAGTAGTTCGGCTTGGCACGTAGTTAAACGTTAGGTGTCGCTAAGCAAGTTATCCCACGAGATGGCGCTGTTTCTCCGAAAATATGTTTTTGTTTATTTTACTTGAATTGGCGAGACATTCAACTATTTTAGGTGAATTTGCGCGTTTTCCAATTTGTTCTAAGCACATTTCAATCATAGCTGACCTATCAATTACCTCTCAATACCTATACTTGGGACTTAAATCAGACTCCCGTGTATGAACACGAATCACACGCATACACATGCAAATGGGTAAACTGTAGTATCTGTATAGCAAAATTCTTAACAATCCTTAGTGGCGCATTTGTGGCAGCGTTCGGCTCTCATTCTAAGGCTACCCAGTTCAAATCTGACCCACATCAATCTTTTTGTATGCATCTAAAACATAATTCTATTTTGGTTACGCTTATTGGTCTTATTGGTCGTATCTTACGCTTATTGGTCTTATTGGCCTACAATGGCCTACCTATTTTTTGTAGTTTTTTTGTCTAAACTGTACATAAATATAATATATACATATTGTAATAGTTTGAAAAGTAAAATGAAAGACTAAATAAATAATATTTTATAGAATATTTATCAAAATGTAATTCTAAACATTTAGCATTTTTTTGAACTCTTCTGAGTATCACTTCCGGTAATACACAGTCTTTATAAAATGATACCAATTTTGGCATCATTGTATTAATAAAATCTTCGTCTCTTTCTACTTCTATGACAGTTATTGCCTTATCTGGTGAAATGAAGCCAATAAAATAACATTTCTTCATTTTTGATATACGTAGCTGTCCTTGTACCTGTAACCCAAAGAATATAAATATTCATTTACGACTAGCTACGCCCCTTCGTCTTACACGTGGGAACTACATTCCAGGATAAAAAAATAACCTATGCGTTATTCCGCGAAATAAGCTAGCCTCTCCATTCCGAGTTACATCCAAATCTGCATAAGAATAGTTTAGAAGATTAGAAATGTTTTGACATCAATTATAAAAACACCATCAACTTTTACTAAAATAATAGCTATATCATGTAATAATAAATACATGATATAGCTAATAATAATCATGTCCAGGTAATAATAGTTATGTATTTTATTCATTCTCAGGTTTCCATCCAATATTACAAGTGGAAAATTTTTGTTTTCCTTTGCTGCTCATTCTATAGTTTTATTTCGTCTGGCCAGTGATGGAAAGCATTTTATTTCTACAATTGCTGCTTCATTTGTAATCACACCTGTAACAATTTTTTACATTATCAATAATCTCAATATTACCAAATAATAAGATCACAAAACATATCCACATCATAAAAATGCTAGCATTATTACCATCTGGGCTTGCTCCTAGAAAGCCATACTCTTCATCAATGTACAAACCAGCTGGCCGTACAGATTTTCTGAAATTTTCAGCAAAAATTGTTCGCGCTACAGATTCGTTCTGCTGACCATACATCATATCTTTTGTAGATACATTATTTTTATATAGAATTTGCTTCACATGAGTGTGGCATGGCATAGTCTTTCTACGTTTGCAAACCTGGAACAGTAATATTATGATATTTATGCACAGAATACATACATAATATCTTTACAAAAACATACATTTTTGATACTATAAAAAAACAAGATAGTCCTATTTTTATTACTAACCACACCTAAATGACTAGCAGTCAACCTGTCACATCTGTGTGTAGTATATAAATCATTTTCATGCTGCGCAATGGTAGATATTTCAATTTATTTTATGTCGTGTGGGGTTTTTTGAAAGTCTAATAGTTTTTCAATGCAAGCTTTTAGTAAATCTTCTTTGTTTACTGGCTCTGGCCTGCTGTGGTGGTGCTATATTACTAGTGTCAGCCTCAAGATGGACCTGTCGTGCATATTTCCTAGCATATGTTTTTACTTTTACACATCAGAGCTGAAAAATGATGATAATTTGTTACATACGTATGGGTAAAGTTATAGGTAGGTACTACGAGTTAGGCGACTATGGTCTAAAACGAAAAATGACGAAGTATAAAAATGTCTACAATCATAGAGGTATAAAAATGCTTACAATTGTAAAAAAAAACTATATAAGTAGGTACTTACTCAATTTCGAAGCTTGAACACGGTTCGTTAGGCTTAGATTTTTTCGCCATACATAGTCCCGACTGTAAGAAAGATGTAGGTAAGTACAACATCTCAAAATTTAGGTGTTTTTGTATCAAAAAAAACACGTATAGGTAGATAAACATACGTCTAAGTTACATTCAATACTTACGTAACATCTTCGCCATGAAAACGCTTGAGCTGAGCACGAACCCGTTTTGTGTTTCTTCTAGGCCCAGAATATTTGTGAGATTTATAGCTCGATCTTGACGTTTTAGGTTTATTCATTTTGATCTATGTAGTTGTAGCATCATCCACGGGCAAACTACTTTACCAAACAAATACAAACAGAAAGTCCTGTGCTATTATTAGGTAAGATAACCTTTTCACGAGAAAACTTAACAAATACACTCAACAATAAAACACAACAAAAATTAATAACAATGGTAACAATATCAACAGCAAATTTATCGAGGAAATCTAAACAAACAACGAGAAGTGAGAATTAAGTACATAGCGAAAACACATTCGATTCGAGTCCAAGAACAAGAATGATGCACAAATGTTGCCAGTACGAATTTCTCGAAAATGCCGACTGTTCTAATTGATTACTATTCCATATTATTAGACCATAAGTTATAAAGTATAGTTAAAAGGTAATATAAAAATGCTATTATTATTTATGTCTTATTATTAAGTATTTCTTAATGCTCGTTACATAATTTTCTTTAGGTTGTATAGCACGAGAGTAACGCGCTATTGTAATTGAAGTTACTTAAAATGTTACATTCGCAATATTCTGGCAGCACCGACTGCTGTGAGCTGGAAATAAATTATTCATAATGTGTCGCACGGAGCGTCAACGTCGCACTTCGTTGCAACTCGCTGCGATTTCACGCACAGTTTGGCAACGTCGCGTCGCACGCACACCATATAATATTCAACTCACACTACGACCGCGTGCTGGTATAGCATTGCACCACTACATACGTGTATTTTGACGAATTTTCTTTGCTAAAACATGTACTTTTAGGGTATTATATTAAAATATTATGGTGTTTGCACCAATAAGACTCTAAATTAAGGCTATGTTAAGTCATGGTTAGTTTCAATTCGCAGCAAGAAACGTACTTAAGGGAAGCAAAATTTGTATGGAAAACGTTTAACCTTCTTCTCTAAATATTTATTTGAAAAAAAAAAGGAATTGCTCCTGGCCCGCCCGCATCCGTACCTACGTATGAGTTACGTGGTGTAATAACACCACAGAATAAACTAATAGAGATACGAAGAAAGGGTTAAGCAGAATTAATTGAAATCCGCTCTTCAAAATCATCTAGGTGAAATCCGAAACAAAATTGGTTAAGTATTTTATGAGATATTTGTGGACAACAGGTAAGAGAGACAGACGCGTTCGGTGACTTTATTTTATAATATATAGTGACAATTACACAATTTAGTAAATAAGTGGTCTCCCCGAAATTAAACTTGTACCTACTTTTTTTCTTCAAAATAATACTAAAATTGTTTTGAGTTGTGGAAATGCAAATTTTGCTCATTGATATCACTTCAACCGGATTCTCTCATTTCGAAATTTGTAACCCCTTTTTGGACTCTCATATCTCATCAACCGCTTGACCGGTTTAGCTCCAACAGGACCTTACAAATCCTATTAATTAACTGCATATCTTCCAAATTGTATGAAGATCAGTCATTTACATAGTTCTAAAGTTATCGTCAAACAAACAATAAGTACATATCCGTTGAAGTTGATTTGGAATCCTTGCCATAGCTCGGGCAATAAACTTTTATTGTATGTTTTTAGGAACATTTGCGGAGTGAAGGAGTAGAATACTATGAAGCTCTCCCATACAACTCGGTGGTGGAGCACTTACAAGAGACTGCGGTAAGTACTCAAAGATAATGTAAATACTACAAGCCACGCTTACTCGCCGAGCCGCAAAAATATACCGTCCGCCCGACTCACGGCGAGAAACCCCGAGAACACCCGAGAAGCGTGAATGCGAGTAGTTTCTCGCCTGCAGCCTTATTGTCTAACTCTGGTGATAATGAAACTGACGTTCATTTACACCATTATGAACATGAATCTCCGAATTCGAATTGTCTAACTATCCACCGGTGATCTCCTCGGTGATCTTCACCGAGTCCCCACTATCAGCTGTTTTTAAGCGAAATGAATGAACGAAACATCATATTTTGACATATATTGGTATTGTCTAAATTTTCATCGCCACCGAGACATGTCAAATGAAAAAGGTTGCTCTGTCCTAACCTTTCGTATCAACTGGCTTTGAGTTTGTGACGAAATTATAGTTTTATTGAATTAAAAGTTGACTTTTTGCGTAAGTTCAAAGGGAAGGGGTAATCTAGGTATCATAATTAATTGCGGTTTATTAATTTCAGGCATTAATTCTCCGAAAATTCGACTTCCAAACTTGCGAAAGTCAAACAGAAAATTCACTGTTTTTTTGTGATATATATAGTTCGATACAAAGAGAATATTTCGATATTTACTTCTTCTAGCACCTAATTCAGTTTAACATATCTAATGTATCCGATTACAGGCACTATAAGTACCTAACCTACAAAAACATAAAATGAATATTTTGATGGGCGAATTTGAAACTGCAGAAAAACAACATCTCCAAACTAATGGACAGGCTCTCAAGCCCCTAATATTGGTGCTGACCATGTGGCTATTATAACATCTATGGATGCTCAATGTTTAACAACAAATGTCAACAAAATAGACCAATAAATTATTATCTCTATGCACTTCAAATCAGAAAAGTTTTGATAACAAGGTGGACAGTGGAAACTAAATATTTCTGAGTCATTGATGTAATATTGGTTTATATCTATGTATGTTTATTTATAGAATATTTTTGATGAGAGAATTTGCAGCCAGCTGCAGAAGAAAAACATCTCCAGAAGGTTTTGAGGGACAATCACAGGCCTATTTACACCCTTGACCATTCATTATGAAAGAATTTGCAAAAATAACATTCAAAATGTATTAAAAGTATCAACAAAAGATATCATATTAACAATTAAAACAAAATAAGTACAAAACCTAAAATGATACCTTTATAGGTAATCAGTTAAAATTTCATCGGGAACTGCCTACTTTCAACCCATATCTAATGCACCTTTTTTTATTACGTTTTATGCAATTGTTTGACGATGATCTCACCTGATGGAAAGCGATGATGTGGTCGAAAGTGTAGCACCCTTGCCTAGTAGATACCTATTCACTCTTGACTTGAACACACCTGGATTCATTATATTTTACCAGAAACTGACGAGGGCAGGGCATTCCACTCTTTTGCAGATCTTACAATGAATGAAGAAGCGTAACGCTTCGTGCTTGTGTGTGGTATTTCTATCATCAAAAAGTGCCGCTTTGCCAATATTCTAGTTTGTGCGGTGATAAGCGAATTAGATTGTGCAGTTCTTATGCTCACTCTCCATAGTGCAATCTGATAACTTTTTGCACATTGTCATATTTGTCGTTCAAAAAGGAGGTGAAAAATTCATTTTGTCATTTACATTCAGTGCCACTACATTTGGCAACCAGTTGGCCGAGTGGCTAGTGTCCCTGACTGAAAGTCAACCAATGGATGCGGGTTCGAATCCCGCAAGGTGCAATCATTTGTGTGATGAGCAGAAGTATTTGTTTCCGAGATATGAATGTAATATTCATATCTTTGTATGTGTACTCATATCTATTTATACAACAGATTCACAGACAACACACAGCCTAAACCGGTGGACCTAGAGATTTGCAATTTGGAGGAAATATTTCTTTAAATTTCGAACGAGGCTGGCAATGTTTGCACATGAGCAAAGCCTCGGCATGCAGCTAGTTTTAGCATAAATACAGACTGGGTATGGATAGAGAAACAGAAAATTAAACAAATTTTATTAAATAGCATGTTTATTTTATTGTAAAAACCTTTCTAAAAAAATATAACGGGCAAGTGTCTTTATTAAATAAGGACTATACATAAAACATTCTAAAAACTTACAAGCCATTACTGGCTCACTGGTAGCCCACTAATTACAATGTAGTTATATAGTAATTCACAACAACAAAGTAAATATTTCCAACACACCATTTTATTCAAATGGTATAAAAAAAGTGCAGTAACTAGGTATATACCTACATATTATAATACAAATATAACAAGTAGATTTGACAAGCAGCATCCTTTTGCATTTTATGGACATGCTATGAATCTCTTCCCGCTGCAATCCGACTTGAAATGATTCTGTTTACTGTGATAGACAGGTACTGAACTGAATCTGAAAATAAAGATATAGCTATGATCATTTGTCATTATCTACATAACAAGTACTACATTGTCAATATTGTAATATGCAGTATTACTTTTGTAGAGTTAGATCAAATTTGTAAACAATTCAAAAGAGAGGTTAATTTGTTGTACCTACAGCTACATCAGGCTTTGTGATAGTTGGAAATGTTCATACTTGACACAGGTGCAAGCTGCAGCCCATCTCCTGAACCCCGGCTGGTGCTCAAAGCACACGTGGGGTGAGAAGGGATGGACCTATTATTACTCCGGGCCCACAAGGCACCTTACATTAACAGTTTCTTAAGGTGGTGTCTAACTGTGTAGCTAGAGTATTATATAGTCAATTAATTACCTATGTGACTAAATATAGACAGATAGATAACTCTTTATTGTACACCAAAAATATACAATGTCCCGCTTGGGGGGTGTGTATTATGCATTTCTCCCTGCCAGCCTTTACCCAAGCCAGTCAATAATAATTATTAGGTGGTACATACCTAGTCAATAAATATTATACAAAATATAGGTACCTACCTGCGGGACTGCAGAAAGCTTGAGTTCTGTTGATGAATGTTTTCTTCTATTGGGGAATGTTTTACAGAAGTCAACATTGGTTATGCAGCAGTATCTTATCTGTATATCTCCTTCTTAGTTTGTGCTGTGAAGTAAAATGACACAAAACATAACCGATTATGTATGCATTGAAATGAGGTAAAAATCCATTAAAATATGTATGTTGTTGATGAGCATTTGTGAAAATGCATATACCTAGTATATATGTCTATGTACCTAGTAGGTAAATTAAACTAGACTCGAATAGGTGCTTAGATAATATTCATTAGTCCACCAAAATTCCTGTAGCCAAGCCAAAGACTGTTAGAACTTGCGATATATTTGTTCAAAGTTTCGATCTAACTCGATGACCAATTGTAGGTCTATGCAAAGACCACTTTATCAGATGACATTCTGAAATACAATATGGTACATAGGTACGTATTTGTTGCTAAATCAAGGCATATTTGTTAATTTTATATCCGAAAACGAACATTACCTCGACATACATTACATCTCACAAAGCAATTCCACTTTTAGTTTATCCACGTTTCGCACAAACTCACACAAATCTTGTGACTATAACCTACCTATTTAATATTTGTTTTTTTCCATTTGATTTTCATTTCAATAATGAATGCTAAAGTAAACAACAAACAAACACATACTTTAGTATGGTCCAGAATAAATAATAACTTGCAAACCAACGTTTCGTTCTACGCAACGTCAGGCTATAATATACTTGAATATTATTTTTTGAAGAATATCCATTTATTAAACAGCATAACTAATAAAAATTAGATTATAATAAACAAATAAAACACTGCACGTGTTTATATGGCTAAATTAACATTTTACAACCATTAGTTCAAAAAAGCACTAAAAAGTGCTCAAAGCTGTTCTTCATGAAATGGAACGCAAGAGCATATGTTTTTTGTGTTATGTAGTCTGTGGAAAGAACGAAATGGCCTTCACTTTTTCAAGACGATTACCACCGAAAATATTAGACAATTCCCCTGGACGGCGAACTGGAACCGCCACTGGTAATGGTAATGGATTTGATTGCCATTACCACCAGAGTTAGACAATAAGGCTGCTGTTCTCCGTTCGGCGTCGGTATTTTAACCTAATCAAATGGTTTCTCAGGAGAGAAAGAGAACGCCACATCACATTCACGCATTCTTTCTTTCTTGTTAGGTCTCAGTGTAACGTGAAAAGTCAAATCATAGAGAAATACTTGTAGTGAAATTAATCAGACGTACCCAAGGAAGTTTTATATGTACTTACGTACATCCGTAAGTACATATAACTTCCTTGGACGTGCCTTACATAGGTACGTCAAAAAAGTATCGGGAATGGACGATTATTGGATAGACAATCTTTTTTTTTTATTGTTCACAACTGTTTTCCATTTTGGCGCGGAGTTTGAGTTGCATCTGTTCTTTAGATTAAATACATTGTTGTTTTTAGTTAGATCATTCTAGTGCCTTAAAATGAACATGGGTAAGACGAACATCATGTCAAATGCCCATGTCGTACCCATGGCGGCTTATGTTGGGAACGTTATTATCGAAGCTGTTGATCACTATGTCTACTTAGGTCAGACGATCCAACTGGGTAGATCCAACTTCGACAAAGTGGTCAACCTACGAATACAACTCGGATGGGCAGCGTTTGGGAAATTACGCCATATCTTCTCGTCGCAAATACCGCAGAGCCTCAAGACGAAAGTTTATAATCAGTGCGTGTTGCCAGTGATGACATACGGCACTGAGACGTGGTCGCTAACTATTGGTCTCATACACAAGCTCAGAGTTGCGCAGCGTGCAATGGAGAGAGCTATGCTCGGTGTTTCACTACGTGATAGAATCAGAAATGAGGAAATCCGTAGAAGAACGAAGGTTACCGACATAGCTCTCAGAGTTTGCAAGGTGAAGTGGCAATGGGCAGGCCCTATAGATCGCAGAACCGACAACCGCTGGGGAATAAAGGTTCTCGAATGGCGACCACGAACAAGCAAGCGAAGTGTGGGGAGACCCCCCCCCCCACGATGGACCGACGACATTGTAGCCATCGCAGGAAGCCGGTGGGTGGAGGTGGCACAAGATCGCTCGTCATGGCGCTCTTTGGGGGAGGCCTATGTTCAGCAGTGGACTTCTAAAGGCTGACATGATGATGATAATCTGTGTGTATTGCGAATTTCATAATGGACAAAAACATCGAACAAAGAGTTTGTCTTAAATTTTGGATCGGCAATGGAATTTCTTTGAACCTCTGTAAATAGACTAAAATATTAAAAAAAAGAAAAAAAAAAGTTTTATTAAATTTTAATATACACTCTTGAAATTGTAAGTGATAAATAGAAGTGTAAAAAATAATTCCAAAGATGACTCTAAAACGGTATTTAAAAAGTGTCCTGTTAAGTGATACTATCATAAAGCCATGTGAAAGTTATTCCAATAGACGTGGCTTTTTATTCTTTATGAGCTGCAAACATAAATATTCTAATATTTTTCCAAGAAGGAAAAACAACCAAATTTTTGCATTTCGAGCGCTAGTCGTCGACCGTCAGTGTGACCATATTTAGCAGGTTCCTGCGATTTTAGCAGGATTAGACTCTCATTTTAGCTCCTAGCAGGATTTTTAGCATTTTATTGAAATCTAGCATTATTTAGCAGAATCCAATAATGCGTCCAATAATAGCATCCAATAATAGCAATAATCTGGCAGGATTTATTGAACGCGTTTCAAAATGCCCCAGAAGTGCACATAGTAAGCTCAAGCCTTTATATTTGAGTTTATTGGCTTCTGGAAGCAGCTCTGATGCCAAACTAACAGATACCGAAAATTTGTGAAGACAAATTGAAACAATTTATTTTATTTTATTTAAATGGTACTAAAATACCCCAACATTACGAATCTTGCGTGGGCTATTATGATTTTACTAATGCCACACACTTATTGTAAACGAATCATTTCACTGATTAACAATATAAAAATCCAGCTTAGAAATCGGTTCAAAAATAAACATGACGATTCTGTAATTTTGCATGCCAAAAAGTCAAAAAAGAAATATATGATAAAATGGGTGTGTGAATTTCGAGCCGATAAAAATATGTTAAAATTATTTCTTAACTCATCATCATTATACAAACGATTTGCTAAGGACAGTGATAGTGACGAGTGAATTGTGTTGTAAATAGAAATTAACTGGCCAAGTGCGAGTTGGGCCGCGCAATGAGGGTTCCTTACCACACCAATTTTTAATTTTTCTTATTATAGTTTTACTTTAGAGTGTAATCATGCCAAGTTTGTCTTATACGCTCGTACGTATCACCGCTTAGAGCAAAGACAAAATACGTTATAAGTATTTTTGTTGTATATCCCCTTTTTTTATCATTATTATTTCTTAATTAATCCGCCGTAACATTACAGTCATATTCTATAAACATTTTAATATCTATTACAGTTCAAAAGATCATCGTTATCAGCCTATCAATGTTCCCGCTGCTGGGGCACGGGCCTTCTCTCAGAGAGAGAGAGAGAGAGAGAGAGAGAGAGAGAGAGAGAGAGAGAGAGAGAGAATGGGCCTAATCCGTCAGATTGTAAAACGCAACATGATACCACTCGGATACTATTGCTCTCCAAAGATACAGTATCGGTTCAAAAGATACAGTCTTTAAAAGGTAGGATGGACAAACAGACAGACAGCGTAGGCTTAAAAATATTATATTTGACCGTTGACACCCTTTGGGTACGGAACCCTAATAAAAATGACATTCTTATCGTACAAATTGGCATTTTTATTCATATTTTTTTGTGTTTAATCTGTGAAAGCAGTTATTTAGCATTATATGAGAAATGTCTAGCATGTTTTAGCAGTTTTTGTCGTTCAGGCTAGCAGGATTTGACATTCGAATCTGGTCACACTGTCGACCGTCGTCGGTCAGTGTCCGCCGAGGCTTCTCCGAGGAAGGACCTGTGTCGTTTGTCTCCGCAAAAATACTCCTCGCGCGTATGTATGATCATTGTAGCGTAGAGCCGTAAATAAATGTTTGGCGTAGTAAAGTTATCGTATAGGTAAAAATTGGAACTGAAAATAAAAATTATATATATTACATAAATATAATATATACTTACCTATCTCTATCTAAAATAGGTATGTAAATACTTGAAAAGTTGTAAACATGTAATTTTTTTTTATAACAATTATATTTATGTATTTTGATTTTTAATTATGTAGATAAAAAGTTTGTTACAAAAAAATAACAAAAAAACTTACCGATACTTAATCAATTACCTAACTCATTTATTTACAGTATATGATTTACGTTGACGACCTTCATTGTTTAGGCAAGCATGCCACAGTATAAAAAAGTACAGTAGGTAAGATTTTCTGAACAGATTGTTACATAGTTAAAATTCTTTGCTCTATTACCCCAAAACTAATACTTAAGTCTTTTCAGCCGCGCTAGCTGACGGACCTGCAAAAATGATAGTAATATAATTTTAACGTTTCATATTTACTTACATATTTTACTTTAATAGTTGCAATTGCAATATGGGACTACAGTACTAACGTGAATAATCTAAAATTGAAAATTCTGTAAGAAGCTTAAAATACATTTGTTACTATTAAGGAAAAAGAAATGTATATTTTTGGAATGGTCCTTTAAAGACCTAAATTTTGATACCTCACTCGATCGGTTTGGATCATTGGATGTTCCGTGGGAAATACAATATGGCAGCTGTATGCCGTCATATTAGTTTTCTTCTATAGCACTCTCATGATTAATACGAATCCAATGATACCTCATTTATCAAAATCTATCAAGCCGTGAGGCAAAAATTTCATCTCCTAAGGCACGCCACTGAGTTCGGTCTTCAGCTCTCCTCATCCATTTTCTTCCAGCCGCTTTTCACAAGTCGTTACTCCACCTGGCCACAGAGCTTCCTACACTACGTTTGCCTTAATGTGGTCTGCACTCAAGAACTCATCTACCGCAACGGTTATCGGTTCTTTGGGAAATGTGACCTCTGAGCGACCTTAAATTTGTGAACTAGTTTGACATGAGTGTCCACATTTCGGCTCCGTAGGTTATGACTGGTAGGACACACTGATTGAATACTTTTGCCTTGAGGCAATGTGGTATGGACGACGAGAAGACCTGACAAAGCTTGCCGAATGCTGACTAACCCAGCTGAATTCTTCTGTTGGCGTCCTTCTCAAAGTTATTCTTACCTAATTGCAATATTTGCCCAAGATAAACATATTATAAGAAAACTTCAAAAATAAACATCATTCACTGCAATCGGTTTCGGCTCAGAAAGATCATTCAACATGATCTTGTTCTCATCTATGTTCATTTTGAGACCCATGCGTCGAGTAGCTTCATCTAGATTGGTCAGAAAACTTTACAAGTCTTGCAGCGACTCCGTGACTGTGTCATCGGCAAATAGTTAGTGTGAAATGTTCTTGCCATTGATATTAATTCAAATTCCTTGCCAATCCAGCGCTTTAAACATATTTTTCAAGGCATTAGTGAACAGTTTCGGGGATATAAAATCCCCCTGTCTCACTCCCCTGCGCAGTTGGATATGTTTAGACTGCTGGTTTTGTACTTGGACACTCATAGTCGCGTCGTAATACAGAAATCTCATCACTTCGGTGTATCGTAAGTCCACTAGATAACGCTGCAAAGACTCCAGGACCGCCCAGGTTTCAACGGAGTCAAAGGCCTTCTCATAGTCTACAAAAGCAAGACAAAGCGCCTGTATACTCTTCAGACTTCTATATTACCTGCCTCACCGTGTGTATGCGGTCTTTGGTGCTAAATCCTCTGCGAAACCCAGCCTGTTCAGGACGCTGGAATTCGTCAAGTCTTCTTGCGAGACGATTTGAGACCCTCAAAAACAACTTATAGACGTGGCTCAAGAATACAATAGGTCGGTAGTTCTTTAAAAGGGTTTTATCCCCTTTTTTTAAAGAAGCGTACTACCAAAGTCCTGCTCGACGCCTCTAGAGTTCTTCCACTATTAAGAATGGTGCTTAATAACCCCTGAAGCCCCCGAAGTACGGGTTTCCCTCTACTTGCAAGAGCTCTGAAGTTGTACTATCCTTACTGTTGGCCTTTCTATTCTTAAATTAATTGAGCACCATCTCAGTCTCGTCTAGACGAACGAACTGAACTGCCCGACGTCAGCCTAGGCTGACGTCGGGCAGTTCGTCAGTTTAGTGTTTAGTTTAGTTCGTCAGTTTAGTGGCGGGTCATTGCGTGGGAATCCTCTTTGCTGGGTTCAGGTCTAGAAGCATGCGAGTCATACAATCCGCCATAGAAGTATTCGTTCTCAGACAGAATCTCATCACTTTCTGGGACAACCTGTACTTGAGTTTAGATGGCATTGCTGCATCTACACACGTTCGTTTCATACCATAGTTTGTTTTGTTTTTTTTTTTCAATAATACGCCTGTGCAAGTGATTTTGTGTATATGTGTTTGTGCTGCTAAGATGGTTGCTACAAAAACATATTTTTAAAGTATATATGTCAATATGTATTCTTTTTGTCTTTGATTGATAATGAAACATCAAAAGGTTGAATAATTGCCGTATACATGGTGAGGAT
The DNA here is from genome assembly GCA_946251855.1 of Alsophila aescularia. Lineage (NCBI taxonomy): Eukaryota > Metazoa > Arthropoda > Insecta > Lepidoptera > Geometridae > Alsophila > Alsophila aescularia. The sequence goes on from OX276373.1 coordinate 67,111,882, forward strand.
AACACAAAAAAAAATGCTGTGCTTTGATGAGAAGAAATAAATACCATCAGCAGACCGTTGATGTGAACTCTGATTTTAGTTTCCATGTCATTCTAATTTGATTACTTTTGTTTCTGTTTTTATATTTGAGTATGATTTTCGATTTCAATTCATTTATTTCAATATAGGTACAATACGGTACACTTACGAGCGTCAACAGAGAAAACATAAAATACAAATCTGTTACAATTCAATTATTCGCAGCTAGACCTTGGTCGTCGTTTCAATTCTGTCAAATACTCATGAAACATCAAAAATAATGCAGTCTTTTGTGGTAAAATTGTATATCAATCACAAATTATCCACTCACACAAATTATTCACTCCATGTGAATTATAAAAACGAACATAGTTTTTAAAAAAAGGATCGGTAAATTTTTGATAGCCTAGTTTTTGGCAGCACAAGTTTATACTTGTGCCTTGTCTCATAGTTGTGACGTTGTCCGCATGTTAAATGTTTCCGAGCGTACAGAATATCCAAGAGGACATATAAACAAGGCAATGTTAAAATGTTCACTTGTGAAAAGACGCTCGAAACATTTGCGGGGACTGAGGAAATGTTTTCATATCTACATACTGCCCTAGAAGAGCGCCTTAAGCTGTCGGTCCTAGCTGTTATTGATAATAGTAGTCGTTAACCACGTCAGAGGCCCTCGGCCTGTCAAACTCTGACACCAGAGGCCAACACTACCTCATAGGACAAACAAACTCTTTATATTCAAAATCTTATATTAAAGCTTGTAACAAACAGTCTATGTACAATGAAGAAAATTAAAAAAGATGCTCTAGAGCAAACAATAAATGAAAGTTTGAATGGACCCTTTCTTCGAATATATTATATCTTTATCTTGTAATTACATATTAATGTTGACTCTATGAATATATTCTGTTTCAGAAATGTCTATCCAAGACAGGTGACGGCAAGCATGCCATATGGCTAGCGAGCGACGCTAGCGAGGCAGTGCACAGGGCCGCTTCAGGCGTATGTATCCTAAAGACAACTGGTAACTGAGAGAACCAGCTCGTATGGCTGATAGTTAGCGCCGCGCCTGGACTGATATAAAGTTATTGAACCAAGCTCCGCTGAAGTATATAAATTGTCTCGAAAATTAAATCTAAATGTTTTTTTTGCTCGGTCGCTTGTTTTGTCCCTATAATTTATAACTTACTGTTGCCCGCCGCTTCACCCGCCCTGAGTCGCGATAAAAGTATCCTCCGCCCTTCCCGAGAAGTATACCAAATTTTAGCAAGATCGGTTCTGCAGTTTAGTCTGGGAAGAGAGTCAATATTTTTTTATGTTTATTCGATTGAATACTGAGAGTATACTTTTAAACTGAGAGTTATCATAGCTGCCATAAAGATCCCTGTTGAAAAACTCAGCCTGTATACTAACTTACAAATTGTAGGGTACCTATCTAACAAACCATATTACTATCCATCTTTGATCAACAACATACATGCAAACGCTGACTCGTCCAAGTTGATTTGGAGACCTGACTTCGTATATCAATGACAAAAAAAACGTCGGTTTCAGAGTGAGATCCTGCAAAAGCCCCTGCGTATAATATCAGAAGTGTCTCCGGTAGCTCTCGCAAAACTAGTCAAGAACGACGTGGAAATTGAGGTAAGGTACCAAGAATGTTAAACAAAAATGAGGCGTCGTGGGATGCCTGGCAGATGTGAAACATCGAATATTTCCGAGCTGAGGCGGAAAGAGCCCATGAGCGGCGCGTGGCATCGCCACGCCAATAGTCGGCTTTATTCCCGTACCAAACCAACAGATGTTTTACATCAAAATACGGATTCCACACCGCCAAATCGAAAGTGAAGCACCAAACATATGCCGATCGGCTCGTACTTACCAGCCTCACGCACACATTTACACCATGTTGTGCCGATCGACCGCCACAACGCAGCAAGATCTCGTCCGTATTAGTCCTTGTTAATGTTGTTAATGCAGTCTTTTGTTATTAAATTGTTTATCAAACACAAAACACCACAAATTATCCACTCACGCACACACACGTAGCCGCCTTTTGCTATGCTTCTCGTTTGTTTGGCATTGTGTCTTATCAGTCTTATTAATAATCGACGGTTTGGACATGGTAAATCAAATTAAAAATTATTAATAATCGACGGTTTGGACATGGTAAATAAAATTAAAAATTATTAGAATGTGTTTTTACCGCTCCTTTCTCCAGAAAGTAAATTGAAGATGTTATGTATGGCCCCAAAGAATAGGGTAGGTTAGGTTTGAACATGGCTACACACAATTAGCCGAAGTTCACTTACTGATTTGGGGGACAACGGGTCGCCCTGCTTGACACCTTTCTCTGTTTTGAATGGTGGCCCAAGAGATTGAAGTTTGATTGCGGCAGTGCTTTGTGAATATATTTTACGGATAAAATGTATATAATTGGGCTCGATGTTCTGGTTCTGGAGAGCAAAAACAGAATGAGCCATGAGTAATACTATCGAATGCCTTTGTGTAATCTACACAGGCAAGATATACAAGACAAAAGGTTTCAATCAGTGCGGTCCTACCAGTCATGACCTACGGAGCTGAAACGTTGACGCTATCGGTTAAACAAGTCCACAAATTTAAGGTCGCTTAGCGAGCTATGGATAGAGCTATGCTTGGAGTTTCTCTGAAGGACAAGATTCGTAATGAAGATATCCGACATTGAATCAATGTAACCGACATAGCTTTTAGGATACGCAAGCTAAAGTGGCAGTGGGCTGGTCACATTTCCACAAAAACCGGTAATCGTTGGGGTATACGAGTTCTCGAGTAGGCAAACGTAGTGTAGGACGCCCTGTGGCCAGGTGGAGTGACGACCTGCGAAAAGCGGCTGGAACAGAATGGACGCAGAGAGCTGAAGACCGAGCTCAGTGGCGTGCATTAGGAGAGCCCTAGGTCCAGCAGTGGACATATATAGGCTGCTGATGATGATGATATACAGGAAGCTTATTTTGTTGATATTTTTCAATCACTTGGTTGATTGCATGGAGATGATCCGTTGTGGAGAGTCCACGGCGGTTACATTTATAGTTTACATTCTTTTTTTGTTTTAGTTACATCATATAAAGTAAAGGCACAGTGTTCGTTTAGTGGAGACACGGAAAACACAGTAAATTTTCAAAAAACCGAGTTTATTGATATACAATAAACTCGGCACACATAAAATCTTGGCGCTAATCGAGGGGCGGTTACGGAGCCCGAGTCGCGACGCGTCGCGGGCTTGCCGCATTGATTTCCGGTCGATTTCTGCGTGGCAACTAGACCGCGCGACGCGCGCGGTTTGAAATACCCGCGCCCCGCGTCCGTACCTCACCCCGCCGTATTCGACCGCTGCGCATTCAAAATAACGTGAGGCGCCACCTCTCGATTCCCGCCACCATTTATACAATTTAAATTATGGCGTGAATAATTTAAATTGTAAAAATGGTGGCGGGAATCGAGAGGTGGCGCCTCACGTTATTTTGAATGCGCAGCGGTCGAATGCGGCGGGGTGAGGTGCGGGCGCGGGGCGACTTGTCGCGTTGCCTACATCATACTTCTTTATTTTTACCTTTTTGTGCGGAACCCTCGGTGCGCGAGTCCGACTCGCACTTGCTAGGTTTTTTTTAAATCTACACGCTTATTGTTCTCGTTTTTTGTGGTCAGGGTTTCCGTCAGTGTCACATCCGCGACGGCGTAGCCGTGGTCCGCCTCCTGAAGTGGCTGCACGAGCAGGTAGACGCCGGCGTCGAAGTCACGGAGATACACGTCTCAGACAAACTGCTAGAGTTCCGCAAGTAAGTAAGGTTTCGTATTTGGAATGTTTAGCACAACTTTTAAAAGCTTTTATTTAACTTCACTTGTATGTATTTCTGTCTGTACTGGAATCTTGAAATTCAAATTTCGAGCATTTCCCGATTAGCTATGCAGGTGAAACTTTCAGGGTAGCCCATAAGTAGAAGACAATGCATTTAAAAAATAAAATAAAGAAACTGCACATAAAATATATTATATTTTTCTTAACACACTTCGGTAACACCCCGCGCCTCCCTCCCGCCCCCGCCATTTACAAGCACTTGACGCGGCAATACAAATGAGAGGACCACCCACGACGTAACGTAAACAAAAAACCTTTATGAGCACTTCAAAGGGTCTTTTGTTTATACAATTTCTGAGTTCAAATCGTGACAGACGACACTATTTGTTTAAAGTGTTGTTGATAAGTTATAGGCAATACTTAATTTCTAAAAACTGTTCTGTTTTTTTTTTGAGTGTAGATTTTGGCGCGAAAACATATTATGGCGGGAGAATATGGGTCTGATATAAAAACATGATTTATAAAAAAAGTATAAGTTTTTTTTAGTTATTTTATTTTTTCTTAATTTAATATTCAATAATATAAATACTAAAACAATACAAAAAGATTTAGCTGCTCCATAATTTAATTAAAAAATCAGGAAAAAACCCGCCAAGTTTAAATTCATTTTTGCTTTGAAACCGTTTCCCATCAACAATTTACAAGCTATTTCAAAAATATATCTATCATTATAAAGGGCTTGAAACTACGGTAACGTTAATGCGTAACACTAAAAACGTAAAACCGCGCCCTCTTCCGATCCGAACTTGTTTACGTCCAAAAAACGTATATGCACAGCAAAAAAGTACAGAAAACGAGATTCGGAACAAAATGACGAAATTTGACATTAAATATCATCGAATGGCTATCAAATTACATTTGCAGGTTCGCCAGACTATCCTTTTATTATAATAATACAACATAAATCTACATATAATAACAATATTTAATAAAACCAAGAATAATATCAAAAAAATAAAAAACTCAAAATCGTTTCCGTAGTTACAGCGTGTGTCGGGCGCCCGGGGAAATCGTTTCCGTAGTTACAGGGTGTATCGGGCGCCCGGGGAAATCGTTTCCGTAGTTACAGCGTGTGTCGGGCGCCCGGGGAAATCGTTTCCGTAGTTACAGCGTGTGTCGGGCGCCCGGGGAAATCGTTTCCGTCGTTACAGCGTGTGTCGGGCGCCCGGGGAAATCGTTTTTGTAGTTACAGCGTGTCGGGCGCCCGGGGAAATCGTTTCCGTAGTTACAGCGTGTATTTAGCGGCTAAAAGCTTTTAATTAACTTGAAATGTATGGAAGTATGTAACTAAAATGTACTATTATTTTGTTTTTATTGTGATGTGTTCAATAAAGAGTTATTGTTTTGTATGTTTAGGTCAAATCTTGCAAACTGAATTAGAACCACTTTCCTCTTATCCTACGGAGTTGAATTTTTGCATGTTGGTTCAGTTCCGATGATAATACATTTTTATGATAGCCATGACCTAAATCGACTTCCGATAAAGGAACTGTTCAGCGGTCAACAGCACATACACGAAATTTTCTGTACGCATTTTATTAATATAGCCGGTTTTAAGTTTTACCATGACATGTTTGCTGCACTCAGGGTTGGGTCCTGACTAGGGTACTCCTCAATGGTTAACGAACTGTTGTATACGTGTTTAATTGTGTTTAGCCCGTTCTAAGATCCATGACATGGCTACAGAATAATACTTACCAATTTGTTTTAATTTATTTTTTCTTATTATTTTGTGTATTATTTGGCGTGTTTCTTTTATGACAGAGACGAGAAAGACTTCATGGGCCCGTCGTTTGGCACAATCGCAGGCGCAGGAGAGAACGGCGCCATCATACATTACAGCCCCGACCGAGAGGGGCCGCAGAGAGCAGTGCGCAGCGACGACATGTTCCTGCTCGACTCGGGAGGGCAGTACAAGTGAGCCAAATTATATGTAACTAGCAGCGCCGCGTGGATTTGCCTGAGTGCAAACTTTTTCCCCCGCCTTATACATGGAACTCTTAAACATGGAAATTCAAATATCCCTCAATAATCCTTAGTAGGTACTCAAGGGAAAAAGAAAAAATTTTACGTGCTTAAATGTCTTTATATCTGTTAATTATTTAGGCGTTCTAAGATGTAACGGAATTTATACCAGGATATCGATAATTCAATGTATTGTTGAATAAGTGTATTATTGTTATTATTATTGGAAAAAATGTTATTATTATAATTTGATATTTCTTTTACTTTTATGTTTATTTTTAATTTACAATATTGACTTGTGATAATTATTACCAATAAATTGATTATTCTGATTTATAGATAATACATTAGGTAAATTGTTTTAAACATTTATTTTAGGCTATTTTTATAACAATACATCTTTCGGTTTATAACAATACATCAAATGTGCTGGTGGAAATTGTCCACGCGGTCGGGTCGGAGTTCTTTAAGACCCCCCGCAAAAAAAACACAGAAACTCTCTGAGCATACACCCAAACTTATGGCAGAACGAGGTGAGATGAGGCTGCAGTCTTCAGTGGATATGTCGAGTTACAGCTTGCTTAATAAACAGATCTCCAAGTCAATGCGACACGATTTGCGTTCCTATAATACTACTTGTATTAAGAACGCAATAGAGCGGAACAAGGGCTCCAAAGTGTTCGCAAGAGATCTGTCTATTGGGCAAAGCCTGTTGACGAAGCTGAAAACCGGCAGTGGCAGCATCGTTTCGTCGAAGCCAAAGATTTTGAGTGAGCTCGAGAAGTTCTATGGACAATTATACACCTCATCACGTAGTCCTCCTACCAGGACTAGCGATGCAAGAGCCCGTTTGACCCGACATTATACCGAAGATATCCCGGGCGTCAGCCTATACGAAATCAGAATGGCTCTCAAACAGCTTAAGACCAACAAGGCACCAGGAGAGGACGGAATAACGACAGAGCTACTGAAAGCGGGTGGAACACCGGTACTTAAAGTCCTTCAGAAGCTGTTTAACTCCGTCATCCTCAAGGGTACTACGCCAGAGGCGTGGCACAGGAGCGTAGTGGTTTTGTTCTTTAAGAAAGGTGATAAAACCCTCTTGAAGAATTATAGGCCCATTTCGCTGCTGAGCCACGTCTATAAGCTGTTTTCGAGAGTAGTTACAAACTGTCTCGCTCGTAGGTTTGACGACTTTCAGCCTCCCGAACAAGCTGGATTCCGGAAAGGCTTTAGCACCGTAGACCACATCCATACGCTCCGGCAGATTATACAGAAGACCGAAGAGTATAATCGGCCACTATGTCTAGCGTTTGTGGACTAGGAGAAAGCCTTTGATTCAGTCGAGACCTGGGCAGTGCTACAGTCATTGCAGCGGTGCCAGATTGCCGGTACATCGAAGTGTTGAAGTGTTTGTACACCAAGGCCACCACGACAGTTCGTCTTCAGGATCAGAGCACGAATTCTATCCAGCTGCAAAAAGGGGTGAGACAGGGAGACTTTATTTCTCCGAAACTGTTCACCTCTGCACTGGAAGATATATTCAAGCTTCTGAACTGGAACGGATTTGGTGTTAACATCAATGGCGAATATATCATTCACCTTCGATTTGCTGATGATATAGTCATCATGGCTGAAACCCTGGAAGACCTAAGCACAATGCTCAGTGACCTCAATCTTGTTTCCCAACAGGTGGGTCTTAAAATGAACATGGGCAAGACGAACAACATGTCAAATGCCCATGTCGTACCCATGCCGGCTTATGTTGGGAACGATATTATCGAAGCTGTTGATCACTATGTCTACTAGGGTCAGACGATCCGACTGGGTAGATACAACTTCGACAAAGAGCTCAACCGACGAATCCAACTCGGATGGGCAGCGTTCGGGAAATTACGCCATATCTTCTCGCCGCAGATACCGCAGAGCCCCAAGACGGAAGTTATAAACTTTCGTCATCAGTGCGTGTTGCCAGTGATGACATACGGCACTGAGACGTGGTCGCTAACTATTGGTCTCATACAAAAGCTCAGAGTTGCGCAGCGTGCAATGGAGAGAGCTATGTTTGGTGTTTCATTACGTAATAGAATCAGAAATGAGGAAATCCGTAGAAGAACGAAGGTTACCGACATAGCTCTCAGAGTTTGCAAGTTGAAGTGGCAATGGGCAGGCCATATAGTTCGCAGAACCGACAACCGCTGGGGAATAAAGGTTCTCGAATGGCGACCACGAACAAGCAAGCGAAGTTTGGGGAGACCCCCCACACGATGGACCGACGCCATCGCAGGAAGTCGGTGGATGGAGGTGGCAAAAGATCGCTCGTCATGGCGCTCTTTGGGGGAGGCCTATGTTCAGCAGTGGACTTCTAAAGGCTGATATGATGATGATGATGATGATGACATCTTTCATGATTCGAACACTTAGCACATATCGTCGCGGTATATGTCAGAAGAAATCTACAATGATACATACCCTAAACTTATAACACCCCTTTCTTATCGAGTTCGGGGGTTAAAAAGTGATTACAATGTAGTTGTTTATTTTTTTTCAGAGATGGCACTACCGACATAACGCGCACGCGGCACATGGGCGTGCCCAGCGCGGAGCAGAAGGACGCGTTCACGCGCGTGCTCAAGGGGCAGATGATGCTCGGCTCGGCGCTGTTCCCCAAGGGAGTCAAGGTACACTATACAGCCTCTTAGGCAGATGTATTATTTTTTCAAAGCTAACCAGGATATAAGCTCTCCTGAAGAAGTAACAAACATCACTTCTCAAGCTAAAAGATAAAATAAATATATAAATATATTCGGGATATTTCCACACCAATTACCTAGCCCCGAACTAGGATACCCTGTACTATGGGCACTAGATAATGGATAAACATCCATAAATACGAATATCACACATCCATGACTCGGAAACAAACATTTCTGCTCATCACACAAATGATCGCACCTTGTAGGATTCGAACCTGCGACTGTTTGATTTCGTTCCTGGGTCACTAGCCACTAGACCAGGGATCGGCAAGTAGTTTTTAGTGGGTTCCGGATACTGTTGAAATTTTTTATCAAGGGCCAGAAAAAAAACCTGATAATGATTAAATAGTTACTAATTTTATTTTGCTATAAAATTAAATTATTATATTAAAAAGAATAGGTGAGTACGTAAAATGAATGCGATAAATTACACCGACGCGACCTTCCTTGTTCCTTGTGCCAGTTTTTCATAGTTTGGTTCTCGAGGGGAACACCAAATGCAAAGTGTGTCTTTAAGGTGGGCGTCCGTTAATCTTAAACTATATATTTTCTTTAAAAAAAACTGTTATTAAAATTATAATCGCATACATATGTCAAACTAAACATAGTGGCCAGATTGATAGCTAGTTTCTTGTAAATTTCATTATTTTCTGAAACATGTTTACTCCAAAATTCTTCAGTGGATGCATTTTTATAAATTTGCAAGGAAATATCTTCTTGCAAGTCAATTAGCTTCATTTGAAGTGAAAATCTTTTCAAGTCTAATCAAAGCGTGTGTGTGTAGGCCACATAACTAATCAAAACACATCAGTCATAGAAAAAACTTCAGGTCAGATAAAATACTTGTAACATAGGTACCTACTAAGTAACTAGAATAATTACTAAGTTAGATTCTACGTGGCTTTGAAACGTATTAATGCGTACGTATGCGATTATATAAATTAATATTATGTAGTTATATTTAACACTACCTGGCGGTCCGAGTTTCGACCTTCTATGGTCCGGATACGGACCGCTTTCTGCCTGTTTCTTACCGCTGCACCTGACCAACCGGTCGTCAAAATGATAATGATAGATAGATGGCGCTAATCGGTTTTATGCATTTTATGTAGTTTTTTGGAAAACACAAAAGTTGTGTTTTTGAAAGTACGGCGCCAGTGCGGCAAAACACACGCATGTGTTTTAAACGTAATTTTAGCCCAGTGCATAATTCAAGCACTCCGAGTGAGAAGTGCTTTTTAAGGTTCGGCACTAAATGTTTTAATAGTTAAATAATGTACATTCATGTATTCGACTAATCCCTCAACCACTCCGTTCACATTTTCCCGAGTAATTATTAGGGTGGGTAGTATAGGCCTCTTTTGTAAGAGTACGCCTGTGTAGTTTTTAGTTACAGACGTTCGACCTATTATAACTACACTCGTGGGGTTTTCCTGAAAACCAGCGTCCAGTGGCTAGCTTTGGACATATTTGCTGAGCTCAGCCCCTTTAGTACAGTCGCAACTATTACCACGTCGTTTATGTACTAATACTACTTTTTTTAGTTTTACTAGCTGCTCCTCGCGTGGATGACGATGAAAGTATCCTATGTGTTATTCCAGGACCTAAAGTATGTACGTACAAAATTTCACCACAATCCGTTCAGTCGTTTTAGCACTGATCTCTATGGATTTGCTGTGCTGTACTTTCGTTTGTGCTGATTCAAAGCGCCGCACCGAGCGTCCATGGACCTAAAATTGACATCCTCCTGACGTTAGTCACAGAATAAATAATAGTACGAGAACCTTAGTTCCGTCATAGATTAATTATTTAAATATATATGGTTCCGTGGACGCTCACTATAACCAAACTACTGCTATCAGCGCTAAACTGGCGATAAACAAATGCTCTCATTGCTACGTTCGTCAACAGCCTGTCTAGAGTAGGGAGTAATATGCAGTTGTCTATGCATTTCAGCGTGAAAAACAAACATACCTACGCAATCACAAATTCACAATCATTCACATTTATAATATTAGGAGGATTGTTTTATATTATTATTTTTATGTTTTAATGTTGTGTTTCTTCTTCTTCCATTCAACTCAACTCCGTGTTCCGGTTTGAATGTTAAGTCTGTTATTGTTTAATAGCAGTCGTTAAGCCATGTCAGAACCCCTCGGACGGCCTGACAAACTCTGACATAGGGGCCAGCACTACCTCATACGACAAACTTACACATGTTAAGTTCAGTGAAAATCCACACCAATATATAAAAATGACACGTTGTCTGTTTGTTTGGGGATCTTACACGCGATAACGGCTAGACGGATTTTGATGAAATTTGGAATGGAGATAGCTGGAATAAAACATAGAGTACTTTTATATCGGAAAATGGTAAGTTTCCACGGGAAAACTGGAAAATGTTGATTACTCACTGTAAAGAACGGTTGCCATGGAAACGAAATAATAACAAGTCTGTAAATAACATCAAGAGCATTGGGGCTATAGTTATGCATTGGCTTTTAATATCCTAGAAGAATATAGGATTATTTTTTGCAATTAACTGTAGTCCGCGCGGATGAAGTCGCGGGCAAAAGATAGTACTAGATAAAATTATACGTTTCTGAAAAAAAAACATTTGTTATTCGATAAATAATGTATGGTATTTACATCAAAGTGTCGCTTTCCAGGGTAACGTACTGGACAGTTTCGCGCGCAAAGCGCTCTGGGACGTGGGGCTGGATTACGCGCACGGCACGGGGCACGGCGTCGGGCACTTCCTGAACGTGCACGAGGGCCCCTCGGGGGTCTCGTGGCGGCCTTACCCGCACGACCCCGGTCTGGGGGTCCGACAAGTACTCAGCAACGGTATGCGACATTACCAACTAATTTTAGAGTGGGGAACTGAGTATTTTCAAATGTGCCATCAACCAAGTGGCACCGATTTCATCGCAGGAAACAATTGGAGCACCATTTTGTATCTTACGGGGCACCAGTTATTTATTACATGGGGCATCAACTATTCTTTATATTTGATTATATTCATAGATTAGAGGTTCAGAGATATAGAAATAGAGTAGTCAGCGTCAATTCTTATTGAAGCACCAATTTTTATCTTACGGGGCACCAGTTATTTATTACATGGGGCATCAACTATTCCTTATCATCATCATCATCATCATGTCAGCCTTTAGAAGTCCACTGCTGAACATAGGCCTCCCCCAAAGAGCGCCATGACGAGCGATCCTGTGCCACCTCCATCCACCGACTTCCTGCGATGGCTACAATGTTGTCGGTCCATCGTGTGGGGGGCTCTCCCCACACTTCGCTTGATTGTTCGTGGTGGCCATTCGAGAACCTTTATTCCCCAGCGGTTGTCGGTTCTGCTAACTATATGGCCTGCCCATTGCCACTTCAACTTGCAAACTCTGAGAGCTATGTCAGTAACCTTCGTTCTTCTACGGATTTCCTCATTTCTGATTCTACCACGTAGTGAAACACCGAGCATAGCTCTCTCCATTGCACGCTGCGCAACTCTGAGCTTTTGTATGAGACCAATAGTTAGCGACCACGTCTCAGTGCCGTATGTCATCACTGGCAACACGCACTGATGACGAAAGTTTATAACTTCCGTCTTGGGGCTCTGCGGTATCTGCGGCGAGAAGATATGGCGTAATTTCCCGAACGCTGCCCATCCGAGTTGGATTCGTCGGTTGACCTCTTTGTCGAAGTTGGATCTACTAAGTTGGATCGTCTGACCCAAGTAAACATAGTGATCAACAGCTTCGATAATATCGTTCCCAACATAAACCGGCATGGGTACGACATGGGCATTCACATTTCAGCCTCCCGAACAAGCTGGATTCTGGAAAGGCTTTAGCACCATAGACCACATCCATACGCTCCGGCAGATTATACAGAAGACCGAAGAGTATAATCGGCCACTATGTCTAGCGTTTGTGGACTCCGAGAAAGCCTTTGATTCAGTCGAGACCTGGGCAGTGCTACAGTCATTACAGCGGTGCCAGATTGATTACCGGTACATCGAAGTGTTGAAGTGTTTGTACAGCAAGGCCACCATGACAGTTCGTCTTCAGGATCAGAGCACGAGTTCTAACCAGCTGCAAAAAGGGGTGAGACAGGGAGACGTTATTTCTCCGAAACTGTTCACCTCTTCACTGGAAGATATATTCATGCTTCTGAACTGGAACGGATTTGGTGTTAATATCAATGGCGAATACATCACTCACCTTCGATTTGCTGATGATATAGTCATCATGGCTGAAACCCTGGAAGAACTAAGCAAAAAAAAAACCTACGAGCGAGACGGTTTGTAACTACTCTCGAAAACAGCTTATAGACGTGGCTCAGCAGCGAAATGGGCCTATAATTCTTCAAAAGGGTTTTATCACCTTTCTTAAAGAACAAAACCACTACGCTCCTGTGCCACGCCTCTGGCGTAGTACCCTCGAGGATGATGGAGTTAAACAGCTTCTGAAGGACTTTAAGTACCGGTGTTCCACCCGCTTTCAGTAGCTCTGTCGTTATTCCGTCCTCCCCTGGTGCCTTTTTGCTCTGAAGCTGTTTGAGAGCCATTCTGATCTCGTATAGGCTGACGTCCGGGATATCTTCGGTATAATGTAGGGTCAAACGGGGTCTTGCATCGCTAGAGTAGTCGGGGTCAATCCTTATTGAAGCACCAATTTTTATCTTACGGGGCACCAGTTATTTATTACATGGGGCATCAACTAATCCTTATATTTGATTATATTCATAGATTAGGGGTTCAGAGATATAGAAATAGAGTAATCGGGGTCAATTCTTATTGAAGCACCAATTTTCATCTTACGGGGCACTATAGTTATTTATCATACGAGGCACCAATTTTTATTTTATGGTGCATTAGTTATTTATCATATGTAGCAACAATTATTATCTTACGGGGCACAGTTATTTATTATATTTGATGATAATCATAGATTAGGGGTATATTTATGAGGCTTTCTTGAAAACGGCCCATATATTTTGATGAAATTCAAATTTAATTTCAGAGCCGGGATACTACAAAGTGGGCGCCTATGGTATTCGTCACGAAGACCTCGTTGAGACCGTCCTCGTGACCAAGGACTCCGACCACCCGCGTGTATGTACTACTATTATTACATAATATATATACCTATTATGCCCATTGGTGTGACACCAAATCGCGAAGCTATTTGAATCATCTTCATACATGGAAAAGGCCACTTTAAAATATTAATTATGTAGATTATGTATGGTATCAAATTTCATCCAAATACGTTCAGCCGTCATAGCTTGATTGAGGAACCAATCAACATTAAAACTTTCACACAATATGTGCTAATAGTGACTCGTCCCGGCTTTGCACGGGTAGCTTTCACGCCGCGGCATTTTTCTTTTAAGATTTATCTACCCATCGTAACTTCTGAAAAAATACGCTTGTAAGCGTAATTCATAACAGCGCAACTCCAAGCAGGTTGAATGACGCTTTCTACTCGTATGAGCAACACATGTAGTTCTTTTTGACAGACTTGTTATTTTTCGTTCCACGGCAAATAACAAGTTCATTCCATTGGGTTACATTCTTGCAATTTACACACTATTTTTCCTCCACTATTTTTATTAGTCCTCTATTTTTTTTTAAATAAAATCCGCCCCATGATGCTCGCTGATAATGCAGCTTTCAATAGGTGAAATAATTTTTAAATTCGGCTCAGTATTTTTTAAGTTTATCCATTATAAACAAACATCTTTCCTGTTTATAATATTAGTGTAGATTAGTTGGTTGGGTATGTGCTCCGACGCCGCGCCGTAGGTTTGAACCCAACCCACCATGCAAAATATGTTCTTGAGCTTCCGGAAAATCATCTGAACATAGATTCTTTGCGTTCCCAATCTTTAGATTAGGTTAATGACCTCAATACCAAGATCGAGGTCAATGAGCCCGATCTTCGGCTCTCCTCATCCAGTTCCTGACAGCTGTCTCCACCTGATGGCGGGCCCCATACACTACGTTTGCCTAAACGTGGTCTCCACTCTAGTTCTGGTTTACCCCAACGGTTGTAGGTTCTTCGAGAGATGTGACCAGCCTACTGCCAGTTCAGCTTGTTTGAGCTGCGACGGGAGCCTTGGTTCTCTGTCGGATCACCTCAGTGGGCAAACGATGGCATTAAACCGAATAATGATTGAATCTGCAGGCGAAGGGTCTGCGAGGCAACTTTGAGGGTCGCGGCGCGCTCGGGTTCCACACGCTGACTGTTGCGCCGCACCACACCAGGTGCATCGATGTCAACTTGTTGGATGAAAACGAGGTACAGTATTCAAACCTTTAGGCGTAATTCAAGATCTTCGATTCCAACTTTATGGCGGGTGTGAAGTTAGCAGCAAGACCCTGAGCTTTAGCAAAATATTGCGTGACACTGCACGAATGCTAATTATTTTTTACATGAGTACGACGAAGCAAGAGAATGGTATTGAGTTTAACTTCTATTTCCAAACAGCGCTAGCCATACGTACTATAAGGCAAGGTCAACCGGGAATACAGTATGCATTACAGTATGTATGGCCATAGATAAATCATAAGGATTCTTCTACAATTTATCTATGGTACGGCTGAGTACTGCGGGTTCTCCGCACTCTATTTCAAAAACGGTTAAGCGCATGAAAAAATGTTTGGAACAAAATTAGTTGCAAATTTTATGCTTTACTGTTTTGTAATACATGACAACATCAATGGACCCGTAGGATCCGAGATATTTGCAAAAAATGCGACCTCAAACCGAATAACTTGACAAACAAGATTTTATGTGACTATTGAGACACTTTTCAGAATGTCAAAATAAAGGTTTATTCAAGTTTCTAGCTTATTATCTCGCATTCCGAAGTGAAACCCCTAATATGCAGTAGCACCAATTATTTATCATAGGGGTTATCAATTAAATAGCTCGCAATATAATGTTACGTAAGCAATTAGCATCCTACTAACTACTGTTGCCTTAGTACTAGTATCAAAATAATTTGATTTATGGAATGTATTTTTAGTCCCCGACGCAAAAAGATGAGAGTTATAAAGTTTAATGTGAGTAGCTCCCAAACGAATGGACCGATTTTGATGCGGTTTTCTCTGCTTGAAAGCTATAATTATTCTTAGCTATAATTTATGTGGGGGTTTATGTATTTTATAGTTATTTTCTTTTCAGCTCAATTATTTGAATGCGTACCACAAACGGGTACTAAGCACGGTGGGGGGTGTTCTGAAGGAGCGCGGGCTGACGGAAGATTTCAAATGGCTGCAGTCACAGTGCCAGCCTTTGACTAAACAATAAGGTACACATTTTGTTGCTTACTATAAAGGGGGCGACCCCCACCCTGCACTAGCCGAATCGCGCAGCGCTTCGGCCTCGAGCCGACAGAAAAAAGGTTAAGTAAAGCATGAGGAGTTACCATCTGTTCTACTTTTTGTTCTGCCAATAAAACAAGTAAAAAATAATATTCTCTATTAGAACAACAGCTAGTCGCTGCGCAAACTGCTATTGTTCAGGCGTAATCCCAATGTTGAAGGTGAAGACAGCATTGTGTAACTGCCTCGCTCGCTCGCTTACGTTTTTCGCATATTCTATCTCGCTCTTTATGCTGTTTTATCCTCACAGTACCTGCGCAATCGTTCACAGAGCCTAACTTCACAAACATATAGATTGGCTGCGATTACTGTAAATCCAAACAATGACCCCTCCCTACGAGTACCTATCTCTATCGCTCGCGCGTAAATGTGTATTGCCGTCTCTCTTGCACATAGGTATGTGAGAGCGCGACGATGCTCTCTGACTATCGCGGCTATGCTTTAGTAGTCACCGCTGGTTAAGAAAGGTTCTCAAATGGCGACCACGGACCAGACAGCATAGGACAGCCTCCACGAGGTGGACCGACGGCCTGGTGAGAGTCTGTTGCTGTTTGGAAACGCTGGATGCAAACAGAAAGCAATGCTCGTAGCTTTTTATGGGAAATATGTTCAGCGGATATCTTCCAAACTCGACTGATGATGAATGTTTCAAGGCCTAGTAACAATTTCTAGGCTTCTTAAAATCAACATGGATGAGATCTCGGGCAAAAGCTAGGAGGTATAGTATAATCCATTGTGTTCTATACGAGTATGCATTATTGCAGTAATGGCAAAATAGAAAAATGACATTCCCGTAGTTTCTTGGCGCCCTCTTCTCTAACGGGCGCGTTTCCGAAGCACCGGTAGAGTCCGAGGGTATTCCTTTTCCTGTGCAAGATTCAATTATGAATTTCAATCATAGACAACTGCATGTTACTCCATATATAGTGGTTTGTTAATCTAATTTTATTTGGTCTTTGTTATAATACTAGTGATGACATACGGCACTGAGACGTGGTCGCTAACTATTGGTCTCATACACAAGCTCAGAGTTGCGCAGCGTGCAATAGAGAGAGCTATGCTCGGTGTTTTACTACGTGATAGAATCCGAAATGAGGAAATCCGTAGAAGAACGAAGGTTACCGACATAGCTCTCAGAGTTTGCAAGTTGAAGTGGCAATGGGCAGGCCCTATAGTTCGCAGAACCGAAAACCGCTGGGGAATAAAGGTTCTCGAATGGCGACCACGAACAAGCAAGCGAAGTGTGGGGAGTCAACCCACACGATGGACCGACAACATTGTAGCCATCGCAGGAAGTCGGTGGATGGCGGCACAAGACCGTTCGTCGTGGCGCTCTTTGGGGGAGGCCTATGTTCAGCAGTGGACTTCTAAAGGCTGACATGTTGATGATGATGATGATAATACTAATTTGTTTTTGATAGCTCTCTAACCACCTAATCAGAGACGCCACGAAATTGAGTTACCCGCAGTCAAAAAATCCTTAAAATAGGTTTTTTCGGTCGTATAACAACAAATGATACATCAAAAGAAGCGGAATTACGAGGCGCGCAAAATGGTGAAAACCGTTTTCAAAAAGTGCATTTTTGAGTGAAATATCACAGAAAAAGTGAATTTTTCAAAAATTTCAAATTTCAAAGTGAAAAGCTGCCTCCAAGTGATCGACGACATATACTTTTGGAACTGCTATCTTTTGCGCCTCCGGGCCCCCCCTCTGCCGGTAATTATTTTGGATTTTTTCCGTGCACCGGCACGGAAATAACACCAGAAAAACAAAAACCACGTGGCTCGTGGTCAGTGATCCAGGGCTGCACGACAAGAACTGACTACGTTATCCCACGAACAATCCAGGGAGGAGCCGGGAGCCGTTTGAAGATTCGAAATAAGTTAAGTTTTGACTAAGTTAGAGCTATTACAAAGTTAGGTTTCTTTTTGCGGTTGGACTTTATAAAAATTAATGTTTTGGGAGCGTTACAAAGAAAACTCTTAAAGAACTAGGTCTTATATTTTCTTACTAGTCGAATTTACTCTAATTCTATCCCATAAAACAAAATTTAGATTTTTGACATGTATAAATTTGATCCTATGAATGTAGGTCAATTTGTTCCGGCCGCAAAACAAAGTTAACATTTTTAATTCTATTGAAAATTAATTATCTCAGAAACGGTAAGAGATAGGCGATTTTTAAGCAACGTTTGTATATACTACCCCAGTAGTATATCCAAGTAATTTGCTGGTCTTTGGTGGGTCCCCCCCACTTGCTCTGTTTTTTTTTGAAGTTTTTGAAATTTAAATTTGCAAATTTATTAATATTAATAGGAATTTGACTTTTATTTTATAATTTAAATAGTGGAACATAATTAAAATTGTGTCCTGTGTATCATTTCACATAAAACTGAAAAACCAAAATATTTTGCGTTTCTTAAAATTGTAAGAAAAAGTTCAGATCGAAATTCATAAAAAACTTTCTTCAAATCATACCTCAAATTCAATCCTAGAAGTTCGGACTGTTCAATTAGAATATATTAAAAAGATTTTTATATATTTTGCATTTGCCATTTTGAATAGATTAACTTTAAGGTCTGACTATCACCACCTCTAGAGCTGCACCAAACTGTAATTTACCTTGTAAGTAACATATCTCCGAAACGGTGCATTTTAGATAAATTTTGATAGCGGCCATGTGATCGTACCACAGGTACGTACCACAGGTACGTACCACAGGTACGATAATAAGTCTTTAATATTTTGACAAAATATACTACCCCCACTCTTAACTTTTTTAAAGCTTTTGAAAAAAAAAAAAAAAAAAAAAATATATGTTGACTTAGCCTCTGGCCGGCGAAGTAATATTAAAAATCATTATATTTAAGTCAAAAAATTGTGTTAAAAAAGAGCCTTTGAAGTTTTTCAAAAATTTTGAAAAAAGTGTTTGGAAAATTTTAGTAACTTGTTATTTTTTGTTTCTTCTGTTTAGAACTGTGTTTTGTGACTGGTGGTTTTCTTTTGAAAAACTACCCTTAGACTAATAAATATTTAAATCCTCGTATCTTTCCAATCTCCCATTGGACCGGTGTCTTTGATTTTGCTCTTGTCTTTTACAGAGCAAACTAGTAGTTTAAAAAAAAAAAAAAAAAAAAATGTAAAAAAATATAAAAAATTGCTATATAACTACCCTAGACTAAACTATTACGTGTATATATGTGTGACTATATCTAGTATACTCTTTTATCTTGACTTTTATTAAATTTTATTGAATTCATAAAAGTGAAAACTCCAGCGCTCTGAGAGCAATATTGACTGAGATACGACTGAAAATTGCAAAGCTTCGTATCTCCTAAACAAATTAGTTTAGGAATCAATATTAGACGATAAGTGACATAAAATAGAAATTTACAAACAACCACTATTTACAACTTTTACAATTTTTGAATTTTATTTTGTGTATATTATAACCTGACAAACCAAACATGGGTTTTGGAATCCGTACCCCAACTAAGAAGACGAGTGCTGGCACTAGCGGCACGCAATCCCAGATCTCTCCTGTCCGATTGGACAATTTGGGACCCTCTTGGACACCGGAAGAGAGGAGGAGCTCAAGTGTGAGAGACAGTATCGGCGAGTGGGAGGCTGGGAAAGTTGAAGTTGTTGAAGCGCAAGCTAAACCCTCGACCCTCCCTAAGAAACCTATAGTGGAGGTAGGGACGTTGGTCAATATTGAGACCCAAAAGCCCAAGCCCAGGACGAAGCTCTCGCAAGAGAAAACAACAGAAGTACAAATGCCGTCGCCCACAAAATATCTGGACAGACTCACAGAGGCCAGAGCGTGTGTGACGCGAGCAAAGCTCAATATAGAGAAATCCCGGAATACAAAAACGGAGATAAAGGTAAAGGTTATCCACGCAGTAGACCGGTTGTACCAGCTAGTCAAAGAGGCCGAAGGTATAAAGGGGCAAAGGAAAACTCAGAAGAAAAAGCCAGAAGAAGAAATGCGGAAAGAAATAGTACCATCACAGGAAATAAGGACAGAAGAAAGTGAACTGATCAGAAAGATGGCAGATCATGTCAGACTAATAGAAGAAAGCAATACAAAAATGGAACAACTTAAGGAGACAATAGAGAGAAATCAAGAAGTCCACGAGAGACTCACGTACGCGAGTGTAGCAGCAGGCCAACCGAGTAGGCAGCCAGGTGAGCAGGCAGCGCTGCACTCCGTAGTAGTCTCCTCGAAAGACGAAAACGAGACAGGGGAAGAGGTCTTAAACAGAATAAGAGAGGCAGTCAATGCAAGAGAAGGAGGAATCAAGGTTGACAGAGTAAGAAAGGCTAAGGACAGAAAAGTTATAGTGGGGTGTAGGACCAAGGAAGAGAGACAGAAGGTTAAAGAGAGACTACAGAAGGTAGATACTCATCTTAATGTGGAAGAAGTCAAAAATAAAGACCCTCTTCTGATCCTTAGGGACGTTCTACAATACAACACCGACAAAGACGTCTTAAACGCCCTAAGAAATCAGAACGGAAGCATGTTTATAGGTCTCAGCAAAGAGGACGATAGAGCAGAGGTACGCTATAGGAAGAAGACGAGAAACCCACAAACTTGTCACATCGTGCTCAGGGTGTCCGCCCAGATGTGGAAACGGATGACCGAAACGGGCCAGGTCCACATCGACCTGCAAAGGATAAGGGTAGCAGACCAATCCCCGCTGGTGCAGTGTTCACTTTGCCTGGGTTACGGTCACGGTAGACGCTTCTGCAGAGAGACAGTAGAGAAGTGCAGTCACTGCGGAGGTCCCCACATGAAGAGCGCATGCACCGATTGGCTCGCAGGGGGGGCCCCTTCTTGCTGCAACTGTAGACACGCCAAATTGGATGTACAAGACCACAATGCGTTCAGTCAAGAGTGTGCGGTAAGAAGGAAGTGGGACGCGCTGTCTCGAGCTGCAGTTGCGTACTGCTAAGGGCGACCCGGGCAGCAACACAGCAACAAATAGAAGCCCCCCAGTAGAAGAGAAATCCTACCTAGTGATCCAGGCCAACCTCCAGAGGAAGAAACTAGCGATAAATGAGCTGATGCTAGAGGCTAGCAAAAGAAAGGCAGCTCTTGCGCTATTGCAGGAGCCGTATGTGGGTGGAGCGAGAATGATGAGGAACTACAGAGGCTCGAGAATCTTCCAGAGCACTAGCCAAGGAGAAGGGGTTGTAAAAGCGGCAGTAGCCGTCTTCGACAATGACTTGGATGTTATACAATACCCGGAATTCACCACAAATAACATCGTTGTGGTCAAGATCCGTACTCGTGCCTGGGAGATTACTGTAGTGTCCTTCTACTTCGAGCCAGACCAGCCCATACAGCCATACCTGGAGCAGCTTAAGAAAATAGAAGGAAAGCTTGGACCTAGGAAAATCATTATAGGAGGAGACTCAAACGCCAAGAGTAGCTGGTGGGGCAGCAAAAAGTTGGATCACAGGGGAGAAAACATGTCTGGAGCCCTTGAGGAAATGAACTTGCAGGTGCTCAACAACGGAGACACTCCCACCTTCGACACTGTAAGGGGAGGGAAAACATATTCCAGCTATGTAGACATAACAGCCTGCACCGTAGACATGCTAGACCTGGTGGAGGACTGGGAGGTTAAGGACGACATTACAGGTTCGGATCACAACGGCATTGTTTTTAAAATTAAATTGCAGAAGTCAAAAGGAGTGAGCATCGGTAGAACAACTCGACTCTACAATACAAAAAAGGCTAATTGGAGCCAGTTTCATGAGAAACTGGCTCCAATTAAAAATAGGAAATAATATAAACAAAATAGAAATTGAAAAAATTGAAACTATAGTAGAGCTAGAAGAGATAATAAATAAATATAGTAAAGTAATATCACAAACATGCAAAGTAACGATACCTAGAAAGAAATCAAATGAAATACTTACCTTGCCGTGGTGGTCCGAAGAGCTCACTCAGCTGAAGAGAGAAGTCATCACCAGGAAGCGGAGAATACG
Organism: Alsophila aescularia; assembly: GCA_946251855.1. Lineage (NCBI taxonomy): Eukaryota > Metazoa > Arthropoda > Insecta > Lepidoptera > Geometridae > Alsophila > Alsophila aescularia. The sequence goes on from OX276373.1 coordinate 67,133,915, forward strand.
ATGTGCAGCGCCAGTCCGTCGACAGAGAGTCGTTGAAGAGTACCTGCAAGCAAAAGAAAAGTATGAGATGGAAGAAGGAAAGGCTCAGACAGAAAGCTGGAAATGCTTCTGCGAAAAGCAAGACAGAGAAGGGATGTGGGAGGGGATCTATAGAGTGATAGGGAGGACGACCAAAAGGCAGGAGGACCTGCCCCTGGTCAGGGATGGTAGATTTCTGAGCCCAAAGGAGTCGGCGGAGATGCTCGCTGAAACATTTTACCCTGAAGACAAAGTGGAAGAGGATAATGAGACACACCAAGCAATCAGGACAAAAGCTGACCAAATAAACGGTTCGGGACATGATGATATCCATGACCCACCGTTTACCCCTGAAGAGGTTAAAACTGCGGTGAAAGGTTTCAACCCAAAAAAGGCACCAGGATCTGACGGGCTAACGGCGGACATTTGTAAGCAGGCGATTACACAGGACCCGGAATTCTACCTATCACTGGCAAACAAATGCCTGGAGCGAGGTCACTTCCCAAATATTTGGAAAGAGGCGACCGTAGTAGTACTCCGGAAACCAGGGAAGGAAAAGTACACGGAAGCCAAGTCCTATAGGCCGATAGGGTTGTTGCCAGTGATGGGTAAAATCCTCGAAAAAATGGTCATCAATAGACTGAAATGGCACATCCTCCCGGGAATAAGCAATCGCCAATACGGATTCATGCCCCAGAAAAGCACAGAAGACGCCCTCTATGTCCTCGTAAACCATATACGTACAAAGGTTGAGCAGAAAAAACTAGTCACACTTGTTTCGTTGGACATAGAGGGAGCGTTTGATAGTGCATGGTGGCCACAAATAAGGGTCCGGTTGGCGGAGGCAAACTGTCCTCTCAATATCAGGAGGCTCATAGATAGCTACCTTAGCAGTAGAAAGGTTAGGATTAGGTACGCGGGTGAGGAGGTCACGAGGGAAACCACCAAGGGCTGCGTCCAGGGGTCGATCGGAGGTCCCATCCTATGGAACCTGCTCCTCGACCCACTGCTGCATGGCCTCGATGAGCGGGGAGATTACTGTCAGGCCTTCGCGGACGATGTGGTTTTGGTGTTTGAAGGGGATACGGCACAGGAAGTGGAGCGACAGGCTAATGCTGCTCTCGCGTATGTTCGGGAGTGGGGTGTCATGAATAAGCTAAAGTTCGCACCTCAAAAAACCAAAGCGATGGTAATAACCAGAAAGCTCAGACATGACACGCCACGCCTGACCATGGGCGGGACCAGCATTGGCATGTCGAAGGAGATCAAGATCCTGGGGCTCATACTAGACCACAAGCTCACTTTCAACAGCCATGCCGCAACTGTGTGCAATAAGGCGTTGAACGTGTACAAGCAGCTGTCCAGAGCCGCCAGGGTCAGTTGGGGCCTAAACCCGCAAGTCATACGCTGCATATACACGGCTGCAGTAGAGCCGATTATTATGTATGCGGCCAGTGTATGGGCACTACAGACTCGCAAACTGAACATGCAGAAACATCTAAACGCTGTCCAGCGAGGTTTTGCCCAGAAGCTTTGTAAAGCTTATCGGACCGTCTCCCTAAACTCGGCTCTAGTGCTGGCTGGAATCTTGCCCCTCGACCTCAGAATACAGGAGGCAGCCGCCCTGTATGAGGCCAAGAGAGGCGTTTCCAAGCTGGCACTAGGAGATAGGGAGGTGGAAAAGATGGCAAAGTTCGACGTATCACCTCACCCGGCAGAACATATGAGCCTGGAATTCATAAGCCTGGAAGACCAAGAGCAGGTGGACATTCACAGCGGTTACGCAGTCCGAATGTTCACAGACGGCAGTAAAATTGAGGGTAAGGTCGGGGCTGCAGTATCCGTATGGAATAATGCAGCCGAGATTAAAACTCATAAATTGAAGCTATCGTCTTACTGCACCGTCTACCAGGCTGAATTGCTGGCCATATGCAAAGCCACGAGGGAGATCCTAAAGAGCACGGAATCGACCTTTGCAATCTACAGCGATTCAAGGTCATCGCTCGAAACCATAACTAATTATGGTTCTAAGCACCCTCTTGCTGTAGAAATACGAAACAACCTGCGAGCCTCTAAAGACCAGTTTAAAAGTGTATTTTTATACTGGATAAAAGCTCACGCAGGCTTAGAGGGTAACGAACGAGCAGACGAGCTGGCAAAGGTGGCAGCTTTGGCTTTAAAGACCAAGCCGCATTATGATCTCTGTCCAGCCTCTTTTGTAAAGAGGCAGATCAGGGTCAAAAGTCTTAGCGAATGGGACAGTAGGTATAGGACTGGTGAGACAGCAGCAGTGACCAAAATTTTCTTTCCCGATGTAATAGGCGCCTTAAAAATTATTAAAAAACTTAAGCCAGCTGGCATAATCACGCAATTAATGACAGGGCACGGTGGGTTTTCAGAATACTTGGCTCGTTTCAAGTGTAAGGAAGACCCATCGTGCATCTGCGAACCAGGCCGCCCAGAAAACGTCCCACATATAATCTTCGAATGTCCAGTCTTTTGTAGAGAGAGATACGAAGCTGAGCAAAATATGAATGTCAACCTCGATGTAAATGCCGTATATGAATACATGAAAGATAAAAGGTTACAACTAGAATTTATAAACTACTGTGTGAAAATCGTAAATAAAGTTATAATTAGAAATAAGGATAAATAAGATTGTTAAATATGTATATTAAAGATATATATAAAATTAGCAATAAGCATATATGTTAAAATAAACAAAATTGGATATAAAATATGATAAATACAAGTAAAAGTAGATATAAATTAATGTGTGAACTTGTTAAAACTGTAAGGATTTTTGTTGTATAATAAATAAGTGAAAAAAAAAAAAAAAAAAAAAAGTACTCCCAAAGTAGTTAAGGTCTCTGATTACGTCAGAGGGAGACACGAAACAGGGAGGGGGTTTTAGTCGGTAGGTCGCCGCGAGGCGGAGTCCGACATAACCGTCCGCGGTATCCATGAGGATTTCCCCCTCCCTGACTAAAAAAAAAAAAAATACTAATTTGTTTTTTTCATTGTACATAAGTTTTGACTTGTATAAGTGCTATTATGTTGCATATTTAGGTACCTACAATCAATTATTTATGTTTTTCTTGTTTCAGGACTGAAGTACCTCCAGCAGAGATGAACCTCTACACATATATTTTTTCTTGTTTTCATCTATGTAGGTACTTAAAAGTTTATTACCTGTTCTATGAGTAAAGTAATATTATATACACACTATTACACACAAAATGTATTTTATTTCATCACAAATAATAGTTATATTATTTTATTATTAGTTGCCTCATGCAAACTGTACCACCTAGGCATGGAATTTCAAAAAATCCTTCCATAATGCTCCTCTAGGATCATCATCATCAGCCAATATCTGTCCACTGCTGGAAGTGGGCCTCTCCTAATGCACGGCACTGAGTACGCTCTTCTGCTCTCCACATCCAATTTCTTCCAGCAAAAATAAAAATAGTTCCACAAAAAAAAAGGTAAGCTATGAATAATAATAAAACTGATAATCTATGAATAATAATAAAACTGGTAAGCTACTAATTATAAACGGGTAAGCTACGAATAATAATAAAACTGGTAAGCTACTAATTATAATAAAACGGTTAAGCTACGAATAAATAAAACTGGTAATCTATGAATAATAATAAAACTGGTAAGCTACTAATTATAATAAAACGGTTAAGCTACGAATAAATTAAACTGGTAATCTATGAATAATAATAAAACTGGTAAGCTACTAATTATAATAAATAATAGTTTAAAAAAACTAAAAAACACGCTTTATATAGAAAACCAAACTAAAAAATAGAAAATAAATTTTAATAGTGTAAATGAGAAAAAATGTTTAATTTAATAAAAGTCGTGAGGTGCATGGGTCAATAGTTATAAATATTTCATTGCAGATATGAGAAGAAGGATTATCATTGCGATAATATCTTAAAAAGCACCCCACGCTTTTTTTTTAATAAAACATTATTTTTTTCATTTACACTATTCAAATTTATTTTCTATTTTTTAGTTTGGCTTTCTAATTGATAGATTCAGGCGTTACTTTGCGTAACGGGGTGTGTGTGGGTCAGACTGGCCGCAAATTTGAAACTAGGTTTAAAGAACATAAGGCCGCGTATAGGAATAATCATCCAGAGCAGTCCCATTTCGCTAAACATTTAATTGAGTCCAGTCACTCTCTGCGGAGTGATAATACGTATAATGTTTTACATGTTTGTGACAAGGGTTTCCGTTTGTGTGTATTGGAACAATTAGAAATTTTAAGACAGCAATAATAGGTATACATTGTTGAACGACCAAACCAACTTAGTTTCATCACCTTTGTTGCGTATTTTCACTGGAAATGCGTCACAAGTAACAGGCGGCGATGACGTAATCGTAAATATGGTGCAATAGTGGCATGACTTTGCGGAATCATAGTGATTCATTCTGGCTCAAGCTGGTTCGCGGCGATGCAGTAGTGCAGTCGCACTAGCTCAGGCGCGTAGCCTATATAAGGGAATTTGTCACCATTGCTTAGGCCCTCTCAGTCCAGCACTCGACGAGTCAACATCACCCGAAGATGCCTCGTGCAGAGGCAAAACACGTGTCGTATTGATGTCAGACGTTTGGTATTTGGATTGGTATATGTTTTTTATTGTTTTTTTATATCATATGTATATGAATATATAAGTGTTTCGATACTTGTATTTGGGTAGGGTTTGTTTAGCTTGGGGGTTTTTTATTGTGTATATATATTTATATATATTATTTGTATATAAGTGTTTTTTCTGGCCTCCAGGCCTTAGCTTTCATTTCATTTATATTTTTCATTAGTTCAATTTTGGGTAGGGTTTTGTGTAGCGTGGGGTTTTACTTGTGTTAATTTTACCATTTATCATTTGTCTGACTTACAGTTTTGGCGGAAGTAAGCTACATATTTTTATTTTGTTCATTTTTTTGGTTTTCTATATAAAGCGTGTTTTTTAGTTTTTTTAAACTATAATTTATTTTCTACTTTTTGGTTTGGTTTATATATAAAAACGTTTTTTTTTCCTTCGAATTATTGCATTTCATCGGTCTTTGACAGGTGTGCAAAATTTGAATGAAATCTGACCGTTTAAAATGGGTCAAAATAGCGTCCAAAGGAGTCGGTTACAAACATACAAACAAACATACAATTGAAGCTAATATAAAGCGTATAATAAAACGGGTAAGCTACGAATAATGATAAAACTGGTAAGCTACTAATTATAATAAAATGGGTAAGCTACGAATAAATAAAACTGGTAAGCTACTAATTATAATAAAACAGGTAAGCTACGAATAATAATAAAACGGGTAAGCTACGAATAATAATATAACGGATAAGCTACGAATAATAATAAAACTGGTAAGCTACTAATTATAATAAAATGGGTTAGCTACGAATAAATAAAACTGGTAAGCTACTAATTATAATAAAGCCGGTAAGCTACGAATAGTAATAAAACGGGTACTCATACTCATTTATTGATAACAATATCGTTACAGGTCTTTTTATGTAGTAGGTACACAATATATAGGTACATTTTCAACAATAACAAATACACATTTAAAACATACAACTTGTAAAAATCTTTGTGTAATAATATATAAAATGTCAAAGGTACAAGTAATAAAGTTATTGATCATTTAAATAATTCATCAAATGAATAGAATGTTTGCTTTACAAGCCATTTTTTCATTCGATTCTTGAAGGAACTCACTGAGGTAGCACTTCGAATAACTTCAGGCAGCCGGTTGTAAACTGCCGGTGCCATGACATGAACCAACTTTGATGTCTTGGTAAGCCGGCGCGGGGCCGCCCTAAGACGATGAGCGTTCCGCATGCAGTATCTATGTCCGTCACCGAGCCCGAAGCTCGGTACTCATTCAAGTGTCCTCTTGCTGCTTGGAGAATCACCATGGACGGGACGATTAGTATCTTCATGGATCGGAACAAAGGTTTAGCTGGTGTCTCTTGTGGCACTCGCAACATAGCCCGCACTGCTCTTTTTTGCATCCTGAAAACGCGTTCCCAATCGGCTGCGCGTCACCAGAGCTCGATGCCATACTGTATGAGTGAGTGCACAGATGCGTAATAACACCCAACCAACACAAACTAGTTGCATAATGGCTTTAGAGCCAATCTGATTATGCCCAAAGGTGCTAAGACGTAAGTGTTAGAGCGTGCTCTGGAGGTCTAATGCAGCAGCTCTAGAACGATTCTGGGCACAATTTTATATAGCCTTTAGTTATATTACAACTGCACAAGGGTAGTAAAATGGTGCATCAAGAGCAGCAATGGATGATTAACGCCACACGAACGCTTTTATAAAGCTACTTTTGTGAACGAGTGAACGAAAATGAATGAATGTATTGTATGTCAAAATGGTAAAGTGTAATTAATATTGTAATCGGCCATCATTAAAATATTATTGTTAAGTAAATAATTCATATGTGCCTTAAGATTTTGTTAAACACGAGCGGATAAAAACGCTTTCATGTTTACTGTGTATATTTATGGTGCTTTTCCAGTAATTTTTAAGCGCTTTCGAAATAACATCAAAATGGAAGAAATATTTGCTTAATAGTTCCAAATAAAATGATTTAGTATTTTTATTAAGTATGGACAGTTTATTATCTGCAATTGGTCTTTTGTATATTGACGAAAAAAAGGTGAATTTCAATGAAACACATCATTGTAATGTCTGCATTTTGCAAGTAAATATACAATTTTCTTGAGAAATGGCGGATTGACTAAGTCTGTAAAACGGTGCAAAAATCTCTATTGTATTACTCAACGTAGCTCTTGTCCCATTTTAAAGACCTCGAGTAGATCTTTGGTAACATTGATTGTATTTTTGGAACTTGAGTCTTTATTGGAGTATATTATTACCCCTATTATGGAACTTCTAGTAGAACAAGAGTGGTTATTCGAACTCTTATGCAACTGCTATATATGGCTTACAATTAACTCTCTGCAGTTGAGCGGCGTATAAGAGTAACAAGAGAAACCCTCATAAAACTTTCAGTGACAAATGCTCTTCATAACTCTCTATAAAAGGAATAAGTGGTAAATTAGTTCTAGAATAAACTATTATAAAGATAAGGGTGGTATTTGATTCCGATACTGCCACTTTTGGTACATTTGGACCTACAGACGTTCGCGGAAGCAGTTATGCAACTTAAAACTGCTTCCTGTACTCTAATGCCGCTATTATACATCTTAAAGTTACAAAATAGGCTGCAATTTCTACTAGTGTGTTAGTTAGCAGTTCCGGTAAGCTACGAATAATAATAATAAGCTGGTAAGTAATATTTGCGCCCAGATAAATTTAAACTTGTCCTTGTCCACTGCTGGACAGACGCCTCTCCTAATGCACGCCACTGAGCTCGCTCTTCAGCTCTCCAATTTCTTCCAGCCGCTTTTCGCAAGTCGTCTCTCCATAAGGCGTCCTACAATAAGTTTGCATGACGTGGTTTCCACTCTAGAACTCGTCTACCCCAACGGTTAGTCAAAGTCAAAGAATTTTATTGTAAACTAGCAGTGCCCGCGGCGTTGCTCGCGTGGTTGTTTTTCTGGGATATAAAGATCCTATCAGTTATTCCAGTAGCAAAAGTACCAATATAGATACCTACGAGAACATACCTGTGTTAAGAACCTTAAGTAGCGACCCGACATAGTCGTGATAGGTTAGAAGATAAAGGCGGGTGCTCGCTACGCTTCGCTCTCGCCTTCGTCTTCTAACCTATCACGACCATGTCGGATGGCCACTGAAGGTTGTTGACAGAAATCGTGTGTCTCTGTGTTATAATATACTAGCTGTGCCCGCGGCTTTGCCCGCGTGGTCATTTCATTTAAAAGTAGCCCACACGTTTTATTCCAGGACCAAAAGCCAACCCACCACCAGACCAGTTGTAGCTTTGGTCCAGATCCAGAGGACCAGGAGGACCAGGACCAAACCTACAAAGTACAATATTATACTACATTTCTTCAAAATTCGTTCAGCCGTCAAATAGTTTTTTATCGATTGCTCGGCATCTAATCATCGGAATAAGGCACTGCCTTGCCTTTTTATAACGCATATTCTGTGAAGTACGGCACTCCGTACTTCACAGAATATGCGTTATAACAGTTTTTTTTTTTTATTAATAAATTACTATTTTACTATAAATAATTAGCTTAATTTCGCTGCGCGTTTTACAACTGAAGTCGACTTATTCTATCAAAAAACACAAAAAACATCTCAATACGTTTTAAGAGCCTCTAAGGACCATAAAGTAAAAAAATAAGAAAACGTGTTGTTCGAGTTCATTCAACGTTCAAACCACTTCGTAACAAACCGCTTGCGTGTTTTAAGGGTAGACAACGCCATCTAGTTTAAATGAAGTAACTTGTTATCATGACCGTCTTGTTATTGAGTAGAGAAAATTATCTCCGAAGGTAAGGTGGCACAGATTAGAGAGTAATTAAGGTGGTGAGGTAAATTGGATGGGGCATCAAGGGTAGGTCATTATTGTGAGGTCCATACGAACAAATTTTAATGCATCGAAACATTGTGTTCTTAGTACAAATTATTTTTTATGATGTTTCACAGAACGACGTACCTACTTACTGGCACTTTAACTGGCTCTTAATAATTACCTACCCTACCTACCTACTTTTGAGCTTTTTCAACACGATATGAGGATTAATTTGAAAAAATAAAAGTTTTCTATACTTTCTCTGTGAAGTGTACCTGTGTACCTACCTCTGTATGTACACATTTCAATACCGACAACTAACCATTTTGCCAGTAAGACAGTATGAAGAAACCTCCGATATAATTATATAATTACGTAGGTACGTAGGTAGTACATTATAATATCTCAATGGAAGAAACATAATAAAAAAACGTAGTACATATAATGTATCTACATACTCAGAAAACTTGCAATGCTTCGAAGTATTTTTTACGCAAAAGCAATTGTGGTCTTTATTTATGCATGCCCACGGATCAATTTCCTATGCAAGTATTTTTTTACTTTCATTTCAAAAGAGCGATGGTGGCCTAATGGTTCTATAGTACAATTTAGAATCCAACGATACCGGGTTCAAAACCTAGGCTCCCGCACCAATGACTTTTCGAAGTTACGTGCTGTTATCCATCGCTCCGTGCTTCGGAGGGCACGTTAAGCTGTCGGTCCCAGCTGTTATTGGTTAATAGCAGTCGTTAAGCCATTTCAGAGGCCCTCGGGCGGCCTGACAAACTCTGACATCAGAAGCCAGCACTACATCATACGACAAACAAACAAACAATTTCAAGGCTTTAGAGTACTTTTTCACACACGCGATAGTGCTTCTTTTATATATAGAGACAAAGATCAATTTGCTATGCAAGTATTTTCTACTTTCAAGGCTTCCAAGTACTTTTATTTTGCAAACACGATTGTTCTCCTTATTTATATGACGGCAAAAATCAATTTCCTATGCAAGTATTTTCTACTTTCAAGGCTTTAATCTGTTTCTACAGAAAGCACTTGAAAGTATTTTGAACCCTGGTTTTTCGCCCTGGTGTTTGAAGATAGACGTACTTGAAAGCCCTGGTGCTGGATATTGCGAAAATGACCCATGCCTACGTGGAATTTGTTCGTGATTGATTCCAATTTCCCCGCAGGCAGCGAGGAATTGGCGTCATAAAATTAGAGAATTAGGCCCCTGGAGGTCGTGCTAGTGCTAGTGTGAGCCGAATCCCACAAACCTGATAAATTTGAATTTACCGGCACTCTTCGTTGCAGGAATGAAATGATTGCGTGTTTTAAGGTCAATCAGCGCCATCTAGTTAAATCGGAGGGAGAACTTTGATGCCTTTGGTTTATTCGCTTGAGTTGTTGATGCCATTGTGCTATCTTTACTCGTACCAAACTCGTACTATACCATCTCGATTACCTCAGCTTGCAAACATAAAAAACCGCACCTAAGTCGGACCATTCGTTTGGATAGATCCCATTATATATATTGTTTTTAAACAAAACTTGACGGTTTACTTTAGGAAATTACATAAGCCTTAAAATAATCAAAGAAAATGTAAAAAAAGGCACAAAATATGTAAATGCTTATAAATATTGCGGCAAAACATTCATAGCAGCGCGTGGATTCGATCCATGTGCGTCTGGGTTGCAAGGCGGACACAGCTTCAACTGTGCCACTCTGACTTGTGGCATAGGAGCCGAATTCACGGTACCCTTTTATAAACGGATGTGCAATTATTATTCCTTTCAAATTGACATAACTTTAGACTCATATCCCGCAGGAATCTCGTATTTATTCGTGATTAAAAGTATCATTCATTTTAACACATACTATAAACTTTGACTGTGCCAAGTTACTTGAAAATCCGTACGGTAGTTTCAGCGTGATATGTGTTTTTTTTAAATAACTTTCGTCCCCTATCCTGCGGGAACCATTGTTTTTTTCGGGATAAAAAGTATTCTAAATGTTAATCCATAACATAAGCTATGATTGTGCCAAATTGCATCAAAATCCGTCGGGTAGTTTCTGCGTGATGCGTGTTCAAAGAGACAGACAGACAGACAGACAGACAAAAAATAAAAAAAAACCTTTTTGCACACCATATCGATTTTGAAGTTCATCTCAATTAAAATTTTCAAAAAATATTTAATGTACAGATTTAGCCCAGTTACAGTTTTATTATAGTATAGATAGATAGATAGATTGTCAATATTCCAAGATATAATAAACGTGCAGTTGTCTTGAAGGTTCACTTCAGAAAATTACAGCAGACTTAAAAACATCAAGGATAAGAACAAATAAACAATTAAAAAAAACCCCACCTCCCTTTATAGCTAAGAAGCATTTCGATCACATCAGTTTTCAGACATAAAACCGAAACGAAATCGGTCCATTCGTTTGAGAGCTACGATTCTCACCCCCATTCCCCCCCCTCCACCCCCCATTATAGCTAAGAACCATCTCGTTTACCTCAGCTTTGAAACATTAACCACAGCTAAATCGGTCCATTCGTTTTCTCATCCCTCTTTTCTCATGTCCCACTCCCCCCATTTTGCTAAGAACCATCTCGATCACATCAGTTTTCAAACATAAAATACCACATCAAAATTGATCCATTCGTTTGGAAGCTACGATTCTGACCCCCACCTCCCCTCACCCATCCTTCCCCCTATTATTGCTAAGAACCATCTCGTTTACCCCAGCTTTCAAACATAAAAACCACTGCTAAATCGGCCCACTCGTTTGGTAGCTATGATTCTCCCCCCCCCCCCTTCTCTCCAATTATCTTACCCCCCCACCCCCATTGCCTATATATCTAAGTACCATCTCGAACACATCAGCTTTCAAAAAGAAAAAACCGCTTCAAAGTTAGTCCATTCGTGTGGGAGCTACCATTTTCACCCCCTCCCCCCCTTCCCTCCTCCTCATTATAGCTAAGAACCATCTCGTTTACTATAGCTTTCAAACATAAAAAGCCGCGGCTAAATCGGTCCTTTCGTTTGGAAGCTACGATTCTCACCCCCTTTTCTCACCTCCCCCCTCTCCTCCTTCTTCACTATATCTAAGAACCATCTCGATCACATAAGCTTTCAAACAGAAAAAAACGTTTCAAAATCGGTCCATTCGTTTGGGAGCTATGATGCTACAGACTCGCACACACCCTCTCACACACACAGTGATACACACCCTAAACTCATAACACCTGTCTCTTTGTTCGGGGGTTAAAAATATATAAAATATGTAAATGCTTTTAATTATGGAGCAAAGATTTTAATTTCTAGAAGCGCGTGGTTTCGATCCACGGACATCTTGATTACATTTCCACGCATTACATGTTACCGCTTGGCCACTCGTTACGTGGAGCGGACAACGAAATTTGGTACCGTTCTTTAGACCCCTGTCCCTTAAAAATCCTTTATTTTTTCGGGATAAAAAGTATTCTAAATTTTAACAGATAATCTAAACTTTGACTATGCCCAGTTACATTAAAATCATTCCAGTAGTTTCAGCGTAATGTGTTCTTTTAAATAACTTTCAACCCTTATCCTGCGGGAACCATTTATTTTTTCGGGATAAAAAGTATTCTAAATGTTAATCCATAACATCAGCTATGATTGTGCCAAGTTGTATCAACATCCGTCTGGTAGTTTCAGCGTGATGCGTGTTCAAAGAGACATACAGACAGACAAAAAATTAAAAATAAACCTTTTTGCACTCCATATCAATGTTGAAGTTTATCTCAATTAAAATTCTCAAAAAATATTTAATGTACAGATTTAGCCCAGTTACAGTTTTATTATAGTATAGATATAGATAGGCAAAATAATAGCACTTTTACAAGTCAAATTTAACATCTCACGAACAAGGAAAAATACATAAAATATTATAAAAAGATCAAATCAATAAAATTTAGGTAAACTAAGTACCTATGCTTTGAGTTTGAAAAAAGGAAATTTCCCTTTCATGTGCCTCCAGAGTTAAATCTCATACTGGAAAAGGAAATACCCTTCTGACTTTACCGGTTATCGTTATAAATTATCGGTTCTTCGGGAAATGTGACCAGCCCACTGCCACTTCAGCTTGCTTATCCTTTATTAGAGCTATGTCGGTTACCTTGGTTCTCTGACGGATATCTTGTCCTTCAGAGAAACTCCAAGCATAACTCTCTACATACCTCGCTGAGCGACCTTTAAGTGGATTATAGTCTGACCGTGAGTGTCCACGTTCAGCTCCGTAGGTCATGACTGGTAGGACGTACTGATTGAAGACCTTTGTCTTCATGCACTGTGGTATGGACGACGAGAAGAGCTGACGAAGCTTGCCGAATGCTGCCCAACCCAGCTGAATTCTTCTGTAGGCTTCTTTCTCAAAGTTGTTCTTACCGAATTGCAATCTTTGCCCAAAGTAAACATATTTCAGACAACTTGAAGAGGTCAACCCGGGTCAACAATATCGTTAAACATGATCTTGGTCTTATCTATGTTCTTTCCGAAACCGATGCGTCGAACTCGAGAAGCATAATCTAGGTTGGTCAGCATACTTTGCAAGTCTTGCAGCGACTCCGCCATTTATGACTATATCATCGACAAATCGTAAGTGTGAGATGTTCTCGCTATTGATATTAATGGCCATTCCTTTCCATTTCAGCTTCTTAAACATATCTTCCAAAGCATTAGTGAACAGTTTCGGGGATATAAGATCCCCCTGTGTCACTCCCCTGCGCTGTTGGATATGTTTAGACTGCTGGTTTTGTGCTTAGGCACTCATAGTCGCGGCGTCATACAGAAACCTCTGCACTTCGATGTATCACCAGTCCACTTGGCAACGCTGCAAAGACTCCAGAACCGCCCAGGTTTCAACGGAGTCAATGGCCTTCTCATAGTCCATAAATGCAAGAACGGGCTGGTTATACTTGTATAACTTGTATAACCTGCCTTACTGTGTTTATGTGGTCTACGGTGCCAAATCCCCCGCGAAACCACGAGGCTGGAATTCGTCAAGTCTTCTTGCGAGACGGTTTGAGTTGACCCTCGAAAACAACTTATAGAGCTCATGAGTGAAATAGGTATAAAAGGAATTATCTCCTTTTTTAAAGAAGAATACTACCTACCAAACTTCACGCCTCTGAAGTTCTCACACTGTTAAGAACGGTGCTACATAACCCCTGAACCTCCCGAAGTACAGGTTTCCCCCGTGCTTTCAAGAGCTCCAAAGTTATACCATCCTCACCGGGGGCCTTTCCATTCTTAAGTTATTTGAGCGCCATCTCAATCTCGTTTAGGCTGACATCGAGCAGTTCGTCAGTAAAGTGGCGGGTCAGTATTGCGCGGCAATCCTCTGTGCTGGATTCGGGTCTAGAAGCATGCGAGTCGTACAATCACAGAAGTCTTCGATCTCAGAAAGGATCTCCGGCTTAGAGACGACAGTTGTGTCATTATTGGTCTTAAGCTTCGTCAGATGGGACCTACTCAATTGCTGGGCGAAGACTTTCGACCCCCTATTTTGCTTAATTACCTTTTCTATCAGGCGTGTACTTGAGTATTTTTCAGGCGTGTTTTTTTTTATCACGTCGCACCATGTTACTAATCTTCTGATTGAACTGCCTCTTTTCTGATTGTGTGGCTAGCTGTTGCTCCCGCCGTTTATCCATAAGCCGAAGAGCCTTATCCGTGATTTTAGACTTCGTGCTTCGTACGCTGCAGCTGACATAATTCAGTGCTTTCTTCCCTAAGGATTCCCACAACTTTTTGGACTTCCTCATCCACGTCATTTGTGGTTTCCAAGACAGCGAATCGATTTCCCAACTTGATTTGGAATTCTGATCCAACAGCGGCTTGGAGCAGGTAGGGTCAGACAGACGGCATCTTTTAAGCTTGTGGTCGATAGGTATTCAAGGAGCCTCGGACAAGTCGGTGATCACTACCGGTATTGAACCTGCTGATCACTGAGAAATCCCTGAATATGTCCTTATTGTCCTTCATGATGAAGTCAATCTCATTTTTAGTCACAGTATCGGGACTTTGTCATGTCCACTTCCTCTGGGCTGCTTTTTGAAGAATGAATTCATCAAAAACAAGCCCTCTTTTTCCAAAAAGTTAACTAGCATATGCCCCCTGTAATTTCTGTCTCCATAACCGTGTGGATCTAATCTCGATTCACTTCAAGTCTGTACTCCCACTTTGACGTTAAAGTCTCCCATGATAACGTTGTAGTGGGCCCTTGTGGTGTTATGTAGGGCCGAAGATATGTCTGTAAACATATCTTCTACCTCATCATCCGAGCGTTCCGAGTTCGGTGCGTAAACCTGTACGACCTTAAGGCTTTACCTTTCGGTCAGCTTAAGAACCAGGTACGCCTCCCTGGTCGACACACTAGATATTTCTACAACATTATCAATGAGGACCTTATTGACGAGGAACCCTACGCCACCCTGTGACTGCTGATCGCCCTCACTGAAGAAGAACAGGTGGCCCGATTCCAGGGTAATTGTGTCCTAACCTCTCTTTTCGGACTTCACTTGACCATAGAATATGTCCCTGATCTTTGCAAGCTCCAACTCGAGTTGCGCCATGTGTTGGTCAAGCCTAGTCGTTCGTCTGTTGTACGTACCAGGGTGAGTTGATTTTGTTTCGGGTGGCCTACGGTAGCCCGAGGATTCTTCGCACCCCCTGCCCTGCTATTTCCTTGACCGCCACCTTGGTCAGAACTAGCAGTGCCACCGGGAACTGGGGGCAATTATTTACTTGTGCCGTTCATAAGGAGGATTTGCCCATAATCGCCACGCTGGGCATGCGGGTTGGCGATCGCAGGGCGTAGCCTCTCGCACTGATGACGCTGCTGCCCGTCTTCGCCGTTTGGCTACGTTTGTTTTTGGGATGGTTATACCGCCAACTCTCCGTTGCCAGAGCCTCGTTCGTTATCATGCGGGATGACCGCGTGCAGGTGAGGTTGGCTTGGAGCAGTGAGATCGTTTTTCGCTCCCATACATCCTCAAGGATATTCAAGGAATATTTCTTCTAAATTTAATTTATAGGTGCACCAGTTTAAGCTGTGTATTGTCTGTTAGCCGGTAATTAGGTATGACACTATTGACTGACCGAAAGACAAAGCACAGCATGAAACGGTGATAGATTAGGTCATTGGCATTGGGAATGGCTCTAGCACGGTACACATTGTCAGGACACGTGTACTGTGCTATAAGTGTTACATAGGCACATTTGATATTATGTCCAACATATTTAGACTACATAGTTTGTATGGCTATGTAGCGTACCTACCATTGAGGTTCTTAAGTCAATGCAATGTGTGCATAAACTGCTGAACCAATTTTGATGGATCCTTTCATGTGGACATACAATCAAATACCAACAATCATTTTTATCCCGGGACATGAGAGAATTATTTGAAACAAAAAATGGATACACATAGACTTACTATAAAAATTACATAAATATGTTGTACTAAAATTGCAGAACTAATTTTGATGAAATTTACCTCGCGGCTTCGCACGCGTGGTTAATTCTCTAGGTTAAAAGAACTATATGTACTATTACAAGACCTAAAATAACAAAATACAGCGATGGACTCGTGGTCACCCTAGTGTGACAAAACGGTGTGACCACGAGTCCATCGCTGTATTTTGTTATTTTTACTCGTGGTCACACTGCTTGGTGTGACAACGAGTAATATATTAACATTTGATCAAAATCACCGTCAGCCGTCAAAGTTTTTATCGTTTGCTCGGCTTCTACTGATAGCTTTGAGATACTAAGTACACCAGTTTTTAAGTCAAACCTTAAGCTATCTAACAGTGAAAACCGCATCGCAATCGGTTAAGTAGTTTATACGTGATGCGCAAACAAACATACAGACAAACAGACAGACACGAATTTTAAAAATGTTATGTTCTTGTTCAGTAGGTTTTTTAAGTACCCTAGACCTTATTACTTTTAATTATCTTTTTGTACAGACTTTTTAGATCTTATTGCTTTATTATAAGTATAGATACTACGGTGGTTTTGACCAATAAATAATTGTAGACGTAAAATTAAAAATTGTTTTATCAGTTACTCAATAATTTTGTATTGACAGTGTAGGTACATTAAAAAACATAATTATTTCACCTTATATAAACATATTCAAATGTAAAAACTATTGGTTTAATAGACTTGATAGTTTCAAAACTCCTATGTAACTGTATAATTGAAGCAAAAATAAAGTAGGTTCAACCAATGACTGATTTTACAGTGTCTATGTGTGATTGTTTGTTTAAAATCAGCTTACACACACAGATTTAGAATCATACATATTGTGTTTATATTATGATATAAACTCCTTGTGTGTTCACTCAGTTCAATTCATTTGGTCACCCGTATTTCATTAATTAAATATAAAGTATGTTTTTGGATACTTCCCAACCTTCAAGCAAGCAACAAACTCCATTTAATGGGAATCGGATGGTGTGCTGAACCCTGAACCTGATCGAGTTTTATCACTAAAATTTAAACTGTCAAAGATTTTATAACACCGTAATGAACTCTGATTATGCAAATGTGATTTTAAAGAAAATTACAGTTGGTTGCTTGCTTGAAGTTCCCAACGGATCTTAAGATCCGATTTTCTTATTAACTGATCTCTCATGGAATTCTCACCCAATTTTAAAATCAGTTGCAAATCAAATATTATTTTCTATTCTCAATGGATCTTAAGGTTCTACAAATCATAGTCTGCCTCTCTGTAAGTAAGAAACAAGGGCAGGTTATTCTGTATAACCTGCCAAACCTGTATGGACCGATGTCCTATGGCCCCCTCGAATGCTTACAGCCTGCTCTGGAGGCTGAAAACTTTTATGTTACTATTGCGGACTATGATTTGTAGAATCTTAGGAACAGTTGAGAAGACAAAATGTTATTTATTTAAGTTGCAATGGATCTTAAGATCATATGGGAATACAGATTATGGGAATACACTAGTTATCGAGAGCATCTGATCTTAAGATCCGTTGGGAAGTACCAATATTAACAATTACACACTGCATTCAAACAGTTGTTTCTCTTCAGCATTCTAATATGTATTGTATCAATATAATCTTTCTTCTGTATGGGTCTCTAAGTGCCTTTTTAAGTTTCTATTTCGTGCACTTTTATAATCACATATATTGCATTCATATGGTTTCTCACCAGTGTGTATTCTTTGTTTGTGTTTATGTAGAGTGCTTTTAATAGCACATTTGTAATAACATATATTACACACATATGGTTTCTCTCCAGTATGTGTTGTTATATGTGTTCTTATATGTATTTTTAATCTACTCTGTATTATGCATTTATAGTCGCACATATCACATGCATACAGTTTCTCTCCAGTATGTTTTTTTATATGTTGTTTTAATATACTAGAGTTTACACATTTATAGTCACACATATCACAATGATATTGCATCTCTTTATTGTCTATTCCTATGTGTCGTTTTACAGCCTTGTGAGTCCTTGTATGTACTTTTAAATCATCAGCAGTTACATACTTAAAGTCACACATATCACATGCATATGGTTTATTTCCAGTATGTGTTTTTACATGTTGTTTTAACAAGCCAAGGTGCACACATGCAAAGTCACATATACTGCATTCATGAAGCATCCCTCCAGTGTGTGATAATTTATGTTTATTTAAATTACCTGCAGTAGCATATTTTTGGTCGCACAAATTGCATTCATATGGTTTCTCTCCAGTATGTGTTCTAATATGCTGTCTTATTGAACTAGTTTCTGTGCATTCATAGTTACACACATTACATTTGTATGGTTTCATTCCAGTGTGTATTCTTAAATGCCGCATTAAAAGGCTACTACTGATAGATTTGTAATCACACATACCACATACATAAGGTCTCTCGCCAGTGTGTGTTCTCAAATGAACTTTTAAATCACCTGCATTGACCGTTTTATAATCACAGATATGACATGCGTAGGGTTTCACTCCAGTGTGTTTTCTTAGATGTCGTTGTAAATTCTGTAGGTATAGTGTTTTATAATCACAAAAATTGCATTCATGTATTTTCCTTTCATTGTGATTTCTTTTTAAGTGCATTTTTAAATTACATTTCTTTTCAGATACATATACACACATGTCACATTTAAATTCTTTTTTTACATTGTGTGTTCCTTTTAATTGCTTTTTTACAGAGTCCATTCCTTTAAAGATTTCTAAGTATTCAGCCATCATAAAATTGTGAAATGTGGTGTCAGAAAGAGATCGTACAGTGTTCCTTTTTTCGTGTAGAAAGGCACGGTTGATCACTTTTTCACATATTGTACTTTCGGTCATTAGCTCTAACGTGGCTTTAGCTATCTATTTACCACTTTCCTTGAAGACACTCGTTTATAGCGATTTGGGTACTCCCAGATTGTAGGTAACTGGCTATGAAACATTATTTACCACCGCGCAAAGAGAAACACTAACTGGGACATAATTCAAAGCTAGCGACAAATCTAAACCTGAACATAAAGTCCTACAAACAAATGACAGTCGTATACGCCAAACCTGCAAAAATGTAGGGCTGTGTTCACTTACACGCTCGAATCCACAGACTAGGTAGAGATATTACGTATCTCGAATCATCCGTGCGATTATCGTAACCGGCAGCCCGATTCCATAACTTGGCTTCAATCGAATTCTCAGTATCGCAGCCACTAATGCCTTGCGATAGAGTCGAATTTGCTATGAAAAAAGTGATAATCCGATTGTAGCCAAGTTATGGAATTGGGCCACGGAGTTAGTGAATGACTTTGGACGTCCACATACTACTGTCAAGTGTCAGTTTCATACTATTCCTCCCCTCCCCTACTATTTTTCGGATGACCCAGGTGAACGCCCGACGACGCCGTGAACGATTTCGAGTGTACGCGCGGGTGATCCGTGCGTCCTCGAACGTATAAGTGAACGGTGAATAAGTGAATCTAAAGAAATATTAAGAGGATCACGAGTAAAAGCGTGTGCGTGAACTAGTAAAGCTGTTTTAATTTAATGTAGTAGAAAGTCCACCCGCGTCTGCTTTGCAGTTATATCTCTTAATAAACGTTACTCTATAAAAGTCATCCAGGTTTATGCACCAACTTCAAAACATGACGACGAAGAAGTCGAAAAATTCTACGAAGATATTGAAAAAGCTCTCACAGAGAATCCTAGTCACTTCAATACCTTATTGGGTGATTGGAATGCAAAGATCGGTTCACCGCTAGGAACTGAAAGATCTGTCGGAAAGTTTGGTCTTGGAGATCGAAACCGAAGGGGTCAGGTTTTGGTAGACTTCCTAGAGAAGAACAAGCTTTACGCAATGAACACTTTCTTCTACAACATACCATCTTGGAAGTGGACTTGGGCCAGCCCAGACGGTTGCACCAAGAACGAGTTGGACTATATAATAGCCTCGCAGAAAGATATAGTGATGGATGTTTCCGTGGTCAGCCAGTTCAAAACAGGAAGTGACCACAGATTGGTCAGAGCCGAGATCAGATTCAACTTGGCGATGGAAAGAAGTAAATTGATAAAAACACCTGCGAGATATGAAAAATAACGTACAAAACGATTTTCAGATAGATTTGAAGAACAAATTCGAAGGCTTAGATGAATTGAATCTGGACTCAGATAGTTTGAACAAAAAGTTGTCAGAAACTATTATGGAAGTTGCACAAAAACATCTGACGGGTAAGCCATACAAAACAACTAAACTAACCCCAGAAACAATAGCACTAATAGAAAAACGACGAGCACTGCCTCATAGCACTGTAAGCGATCAAAGGATAATAGAAAAAGCTAACAAAACTGTTCACAAGGCAATAAGAAAAGATTTGAGAGGTCATAATAAATCAGTTATTATGAAAACAATAGAAGAACGCAGAGGTCCAAAAGTGTTTAGAAAAAAATTAAGTACAGGCACAAATCTAATAACATCACTTACAAAGAAACATGGAGTTAAAACTAATAATCGAGATGAAATCCTTGAGGTTGTTGAAGAATTTTACAAGGACCTTTATGCTTCCACCAGAACAGAACCTAA
This sequence comes from Alsophila aescularia, assembly GCA_946251855.1. Lineage (NCBI taxonomy): Eukaryota > Metazoa > Arthropoda > Insecta > Lepidoptera > Geometridae > Alsophila > Alsophila aescularia. Next base: position 67,154,527 of record OX276373.1, read on the forward strand.
AGACTCAGTGGAAGAAGATCTAAGAGCCAAACCTGTAGAATGTCGGTTTGCCGATGACTTACCAGAAATTCTTCTTGAAGAGGTAGAATGGGCACTCAGTCGAATGAAGTCTGAAAAGTCACCCGGTGAAGACGGAGTGACAGTTGAGCTAATAAAGGCTGGTGGAAAGCCAGTTTTAGGGGTCCTGGTAAAACTATTTAACAAAATACTTGCAAGTGGACATACGCCAAATGCATGGAAAAATGCCATAGTCACCATTTTGCACAAAAAGGGGGATAGCACAAAGCTATCCAACTATAGACCCATAAGCCTCCTCTCTCAAGTTTATAAAGTCTTTGCCAAAGTTTTGTGCCATAGATTTACCCGCCAACTCGATGAATGTCAGCCTGTCGAGCAAGCAGGTTTTCGGAGCGGATATTCCACTATCGATCACATCCATACCGTGAAGCAGCTGATGGAGAAGTGTGACGAATTCAACCGGCCCCTGTGCTTTGCTTTCGTAGATTACGAAAAGGCTTTTGATAGCGTGGAGCACTGGGCCGTGTTCCATTCTCTCCAATGCTGCCAAATAGATGCACGGTATGTCGATGTCCTCCGAAATCTGTATGAATCTGCGTCGATGCAAGTACGGATACACGCTCTCACGAATAATATTCCGATTGAACGAGGCGTGCGACAAGGGGACACCATCTCACCCAAGCTTTTTACCGCAGTCTTGGAGGACGTCCTTAAGTTACTCAACTGGGAGGATAAAGGCGTCTTAGTTAATGGTGTCCACTTGTCCCATCTCCGTTTTGCCGATGACCTGATTCTGATCAGTGAGACAGCGCCAGATCTCCAAGTGATGCTGCAAGATCTATACTATGCTTCTCTTGGAGTTGGCCTGAAGATGAACATGTCCAAGACGAAAGTGATGACAAATATCTCAGGGGTGTCACTTCCAACTATTAAGGTTGGGAGTGAGACGTTGGAGGTGGTCACTAATTACGTTTATCTTGGGCACTGTTTATCTTTTGGTAGAGAGCATAGACACAAGGAGATCAGCAGACGCATTCAGCTGGGATGGGCTGCGTTCGGAAAACTTGACGACGTACTCAGAGACCGAAAAATGCCGCAATGCCTGAAGACCAGTCTTTACAACCAATGTGTCTTGCCCACAATGACGTATGGTGCCGAAACATGGACGCTCACTAAGGAAACTATGCACAAGATGCGAGTAGCACAGCGGGCCATGGAGCGCTCCATGTTAGGCATCACGTTAAAAGACAGAGTTCGAAATACGGAGATCCGAAGGAGAACCAAGGTGGAAGACATCGGATCCCGTATAATTAAACTCAAGTGGAGATGGGCAGGACACTTAGCAAGATGTGATGACGGTAGGTGGAGTAGGTCTCTGGCAGAATGGTGGCCACGTACAGGGCAACGCAGCCGCGGAAGACCTTTGGCACGATGGGTCGATGACATCGAAAAACTGGTCGGAAAGATCTGGCCAAGATTGGCTCAAAACCGGGATGGATGGCGTAAGAGGGAGGAGGCTTATGCCCTGCAGTGGGCGGAGATGGGCTGATGATGATGATGATGATGATGAGTAGAAAATACAAGTACTATTTTTAAAAGATATTTTTCTCACACAGACAACATATTATAAACTTCATATCGCCTAGCAACCAACCATAGACTTAGGCGCAGTATTTATACAAACTCTATTAAGTGGTATAGATACTTCACATCCTAGCACATTTTTAAGAATTTATAGTTAAATTCATCAGTCCCATTCTGGAACTCAAATCTAGCAGCCTAGGGCCAAATAGTGGCTTAGTCAGCATGTCGGCCAACTGCAACTCTGATGGGAATGCTGGACTTTAAAATCTCCGTTGCTTACACATTCACGAACAAAGAAATGTTTCAGCTTGATGTGCTTTGTTCGTTTATGGTATTCATACTTTGGATTGTGTGCAAGTTTTATAGTTGATTCATTGTCTAGGTTTAACACCGGTTTTTCTGTGTTGATCAAATTATTCAGTAGGCTATTCAACCATAAAATCTCTTGCGCAGACTCACTAGCTGCTATAATCTCCGCTTCGGTCGAAGAGATGGAGACTGTTGTTTGTTGCTGGCTTCTCCAGCTAATAGCAGCTCCAGAGAATAAACACACCATTCCAGATGTCGATCTTCCAGTAGTCTGATCTCCTGCATGATCTGAGTCACTGTAGCAGACCAAGTATGGAGGCGCCTTATTCGTAAAGGTCAGACCTTTCTGTTGGGTTCCTTTCAAATATCGAAAGATGCGTTTGACCAACATGACGTCTTTCTTAGTAGGTGCTCCGAGGTTTCTAGATGCGACACCTACAGCATATGAAATATCAGGTCTTGTGCCAACTGACAAATATGCCAAAGCACCCACGGCTTGTCTGTACGGGAAATTCATGTTCACATTATCTTCCTCTGCCATCTCATTTTCTTTAATGATGGGCGTTGGTGCTGATTTGCAATTGGACATTCCATATTTTTCTAGAACTTTCTTTATGTAGGCCTTTTGACTTAAAGTAATGGTCTTGTCGTTGCGCATGTTAATTTCCAATCCAAGGAAGTATGAGGCAGGTTTGGTAGTGATCTTGAATCTTTGTTTTAATTCGTTGACGAACTCGTCTCCTGCTTTGGTTGTGTTGTACGCTACAAGTCCGTCGTCAACGTAAAGACCAATAAAGACTTTAGATTGCCCTTTGACTCGAACATACAAGCATGGATCCGATTCGTTCTGTTGAAAGTCAGATTTCTTCAAGAAGTCGGCAATGCAGGTGTTCCAGCAAAGCGGTGCTTGCTTCAATCCATGAAGGCTGCGTTTTAGCTTGCAGACTCGTTTTGTGCCATCTTGAAAGCCACTAGGCTGTTTCATATAGATATCTTCCTCCAACGTGCCGTTAAGGAATGCGGTCGACACATCGAACTGACATAGTTTAAGATTTTCTCTCGCAGCTATGGCAAGAAGTGCTCGTACAGTGCTCAGACGAACCACTGGACTGAACGTTTTATCAAAATCCACTCCAGGTTCTTGAGAGTAACCCTTGATAACCATTCTGGCTTTATACCTTTCAACGGAACCATCAGGATTCATTTTTATTTTATATACCCATTTGCAAGGCAGGGCTTTTCGTCCTTTAGGTAGATCAACCAGATCCCAGGTTTCACTTTCATTCAAAGATGACATTTCATTTTTCATAGCTTCTTGCCATTTTTCTTTTTCAGGAGATTCTATCGCTTCTTTGAAAGTAATAGGTTCTTTTGGCTTGTGAAAATTTTCGATTTCTTCAACAGCTGCCAAAATAAAAACATCATAACGCTGAGGAGCTGTGATATTTGACCTATATCTCAAAGATCTTGTTCGAATAACGTTTTCTTCAGCATCAGCATTATGACCAGGTTCATGATCATCATCATCGACATCATTGGATAAACCGGAAAGAGATTCATAGTCGCTTCCATTATTTTCTGGTTCAATTCGTTGAACAGTGCTCTCTATAGTAGTTCGTTGCAACGTTCCATTGTCGTCTTGATCATCTGTGTTTGAGTCACTGTGCTGAATATTATCTGATTCTCCATCTGTTTTATCGTCAAACGTAATAGCCAATTGCTTGCGTGGTATTTGTTCCGATGACATTTGCTTTGGTTGTTGATACTCTAGACCGTTGGAAAGTCTAGAGAGGTCATTTTTATTTTGTTCATCATAGAACATGTACTTCATCACTCGAATATCTTTTGAAGTAACAATACTGTTCTTCGAGGGAATGAAGATTCTAAAAGCTTTGCTCGTTTCAGAATATCCCGCAAACATGCCAGGAATTGCCTTTGGTGCAAATTTGTGACCGTTGGTGTCTTTCTTTAGAACAAAAGTCTTGCAACCAAACACGTACAAATGATTAATACATGGCTTTCTGCCACCCCATCGTTCAAATGGCGTTTGATTTTGAATGGCGCTATTAATGCTCCTGTTTGATAGGTAGTTTGCAGTGAACACTGCTTCGCCCCAAAATTTTAATGGTGCATGTGCATCAATCATCATTGTTCTCGCTTTCTCCACAAGGGTACGGTTTTTCCTCTCAGCAACTCCGTTTTGATTCGGGGTATAGGGTGCGGTGAGCCTTCGCTGTATCCCTCAACGTTTTAGGTAAGCATCAAACTCTTAATTGACGTATTCAGAACCGTTATCTGACTGTAAAAATGAAATTCTTTTCCCAGTTTGTGTTTCAGATAGCTCTTTGAACTCTTTGAACTTCTCTAGTACTTCGGTCTTGTTCTTAATCATATAAACTCGACTGTATCTGCTATAGTCATCTATAAAAGTGACGAAGTATTTATTTCCGCCTACTGTGGGCGTTTGAATAGGTCCACATACGTCACTATGAACATTTTCTAAGCGTTCTGTTGTTCGTTGTGTAGTTTTCTCTCGAGGGGCAGGAACGCAATGCAGTTTTGCTTGGATGCAGGCTTCACACTCGGCCAAGGTTTCAGTAACATCAAAGTTCAAGCCACGTAAGTTCTCGTTTTTGAGTGCAAGTTTCATATCTTTGGCGTTCATGTGACCAAGTTTTCTGTGCCAGTCGCTGATGATTGATGAAGTCGCTTTCTTTGTAGTGTTTGGAACCATGTCATCATTATCATTGGCCAGGTTATTGCGCTCATGTTTATCAGGTTTGATGTAATAAAGACCATCTTCTTGTTTAAAAGCAGTGAGAGTGATTCCAGCTTTTGGATTTTTGACCGTCGCTTTGTTCTTGGTGAAGAGTACAGAACAGCCGGCATCTGTCATTCTGCTGACTGACAGTAAGTTGGTGCAAAGACTAGGTACGTAGAGTGTGTCTTGTAAGTGTGTAAGCGCACTACCATTACCATTTTTCGATAAAAAGGAGACTGTGCCTTTTCCTTCAATCTCTGCAGTGTGTTCTTCAGTTGCGAAGTTCAACTTTTTTGATGTTCTCTCTATGGTCTTAAATAAGTCTCGTTGGTAAGTCATATGAGATGTACTTTCACTGTCCAAGACCCATATGCTGTTTTCAGGCTTCTCGTTATGTGTGAGGAGGCACTGCGTAGCAAAATTGTTTTTTTATGAGAACCGTTATTACCTTTGTGAGGTTTCTCATTGTTTTTCTTCCAGCAGTTTGTACATATTTTGTGATTCTTGTGTTTAAAGATGTTACCTCTTTGTTTGCAAATCTTACACACGGTGTATAGCGCTTCTTCTTGAGTATAAGTTTCAGGTTTGTTGTTATTTACTAAACTTTTGTTATGTCGTGCTTCACATTCTTCGATTATTTTGGTTTTAAGCTCCTCTGGCTTTGGAAGAGTGTCACGCGATTCAATTGCGACTCTGAAATTCTCATATTCAGGTGAGAGACTGTACAGCATCATGATTGTTAATAAATCCTCGTTGACAGGTATGTCCATATCTGCCAATTTGTCAACTATATCCATGAACGTATTAAGATGTTCACTTACGTCGTGTCCTTCTAGTTTTGTTAGAATTAGTTGCTTTGATAGGGATGCCTTTCGTGCAGGTCCCTTACTGGCATAAGTATCTTTCAATTTATTCCATAATGCTTTTGCAGTTTTGCAGTTTTTAATTAGCTTTAGATCAGAAGGAGCGATTATAAGGATCAGTTCAGATCTTGCCTGTCTGTCTCTTTCTATGTCATCCGCAGCAGCATCATTCACGATGTATTTCCACAATTTTTGACGTACTAGAATAGCTTCAGCCTGTATGACTCATGTGTCGTAGTTTTCTCTTGAAAGAGGGTCGATTTTGGTGCTCGACATTTTTATTACATGGACAGAGGTACTCACTTAATATCGTAACTTTTTATCGCTCTGCTACCATCTAAAGAAATATTAAGGAGATCACGAGTGAAAGCGTGTGCGTGAACTAGTAAAGCTGTTTTAATTTAATGTAGTAGAAAATACAAGTACTATTTTTAAAAGATATTTTTCTCACACTGACAACATATTATAAACTTCATATCGCCTAGCAACAAACCATAGACTTAGGCGCAGTATTTATACAAACTCTATTGAGTGGTATAGATACTTCACACCCTAGGTACGACAATTTATATAGTTTGACTGACTATTGTCGGTTCGATTGACATTTGTCAAATTGTCAGTGTATAAGGTGCAGTCGGGCCCGTTCACTTAGACGTTCGAGGACGCACGGATCACCCGCGCGTACACTTTAAATCGTTCACGGCTTCGTCGGGCGTTCGTCTGGGTCATCCGAAAAATAGTAGGGGAGGGGAGGAATAGTACGAAACTGACACTTGACAGTTATCAGTAGTATGTGGACGTCCAAAGTCGTTCACTAACTCCGGCAGCCCGATTCCATAACTTGGCTTCAATCGAATTCTCAGTATCACAACCACTAATGCCTTGCGATAGAGTCGAATTTGCTATGAAAAAAGTGATAGCTATGGAACGAAAAACGAACTTAAAATTAAACAACAAGATATGTTTTTAATTTATTGAAAACTAATTATATTGATGCAGAAAATGATGACTTAGCAAACATTCCTATAGAGACCAGTCGAAATATAGGTACATTTATTAGTGTGTGTGCGTGAGATACATATATTGATGCAGAAAATAATGACCTAGCAAACATTCTTAAAGAGACCAATCAAAATATAGGTAAGTTTATTAGTGTGTGTGCGTGAGATACAGATAGAATAGGTACATAGCAAGGTCTCAGTTAGGAGCAAGTTAGGAGTGAGGCACTAGTAGGTATATATTTGCAAGATCAATTTTCGTATAATATTGTAAAAAAGTAATATGAATGAAATGTTCGTTCAAAAGTGTTTTATTCTTACGTAGCTCCACATTTACATGTTGCAGTGGGTATCCAATAAGCCCACCATTGGTGCATTGTTGAAAAACAACATTGGGCTTATTGGAGCCTTCTTTTAATGGGACCTATGTCAGATTTTTATACATTTTATTTATATTAAAAAGTAATGTAAATGTTATCCCTAATTAGTGGCTAACACTGAAAAAAAATTGCCTTCTATGGCAAAAAATAAAATAATTTATAATTTGCTGATTAAAAAAACACGCTCTCAAGCGGTTAACTAGTAGTGACGGAAGATTTCTACTATCTGGCTCCATCACCAGACCCTCATTACCAATCTATTGTATTCCCCAATCTATTGTACTCATCAAAACGAATCATATGAGCCTAAACTCAAGGGATTTACTAGTAGCACTGAAGAGTTCTACAATCCACCTCCGGGCTCCATCATCAGATCAGCTCTAAGATGTTTTGTCATCCAAACTATGTATACATACCGTTGATAACCGTTGGGTAGACGAGTTCTCGAGTGGAGACCAAGTTTAGGCAAACGTAGTGTAGAACGCCCTGTGGCTAGGTGGAGAGACGACCTGCGCAAAGCGGCTGGAAAATATGGATGAGGAGAGCTGAATACCGGGCGGGCTCAAGGCGTGCATTAGGCTCTCCTAATGCACGCCTTGAGCCCGCCCGGTATTCAGCTCTCTCTCTGCGTACGTCCAGCAGTGGACAAATATAGTCCGATGATGATTCCGAGAAAGAAATAAGTTTTAAGAACGAATATTCGTCATTAATCACAGCAACTAAACCGCTTGTATTTACAAGCGATTTAGTAGCCATTATTTCATATTTAACTTGATTATTAACATGCTCTCATTAGCTATCAATAATATGTGATAAAATGTTAGAAGTCAAAAACCTTCTTCTAATTGTCGTATCGAAATGTTCATATGTATACGTAGTTTGGATGACAAAACATCTTAGAGCTGATCTGATGATGGAGCCCGGAGGTGGATAGTGGAACTCTTCAGTGGCCATGTTTACCTAGGCTCATATGATTCGTTTTGATGAGTCCAATAGATTGGGCTTGGTAACGAGGGTTTGGTGATGGAGCCAGATAGTAGAAATCTTCAGTCACTACTAATTAACCGCTTGAGAGCGTGTTTTTTTAGTTTTTTTAATCAACTATTATACATACGAGTAATTTTATTTTTGCCATAGAATTCCTTGCCCCTAAAAGAATCATCTGGGAAATATTTTTTAGTGTTAGCCGCTGATTAGGGAGATCACATACATTATTATTTAAATCTATACTATAATAAAACTGCAATACTTACTATAATAAAACTGTTACTGGGCTAAATAAGTACATTAAATATTTTTTGAAAATTTTAATTGAGATGAACTTCAAAATCGATATGGAGTGCAAAAAGGTTTTATTTTTATTTTTTGTCTGTCTGTCTGTCTGTCTGTCTGTCTGTCTGTCTGTCTGTCTGTCTGTCTGTCTGTCTGTCTGTCTGTCTGTCTGTCTGTCTGTCTATCTCTTTGAACACGCATCACGCAGAAACTACCCGACGGATTTTGATGCAATTTGGCACAACCATAGCTTATGTTATGGATTAACATTTAGAATACTTTTATCCCGAAAAAAACAATGGTTCCCGCAAGATAGGGGATGAAAATTATTTAAAAAAAACACATATCACGCTGAAACTACCGTACGGATTTTCAAGTAACTTGGCACAGTCAAAGTTTATAGTATGTGTTAAAATGAATGATACTTTTAATCACGAATAAATACGAGATTCCTGCGGGATATGAGTCTAAAGTTATGTCAATTTGAAAGGAATAATAATTGCACATCCGTTTATAAACCTTGCAACCCAGAGGCACATGGATCGAATCCACGCGCTGCTATGAATGTTTTGCCTCAATATTTATAAGCATTTACATATATTGTGCCTTTTTTTACATTTTCTTTGTTTTTTTAAGGCTTATGTAATTTCCTGAAGTAAACCGTCAAGTTTTGTTTGAAAACAATATATATAATGGGATCTATCCAAACGAATGGTCCGACTTAGATGCGGTTTTTTATGTTTGCAAGCTGAGGTAATCGAGATGGTATAGTACGAGTTTGGTACGAGTAAAGATAGCACAATGGCATCAACAACTCAAGCGAATAAACCAAAGGCATCAAAGTTCTCCCTCCGATTCAACTAGATGGCGTTGATTGACCTTAAAACACGCAATCATTTTATTCCTGCAACGAAGAGTGCCGGTAAATTCAAATTTATCAGGTTTGTGGGATTCGGCTCACACTAGCACTAGCACGACCTCCAGGGGCCTAATTCTCTAATTTTAAGACGCCAATTCCTCGCTGCCTGCGGGGAAATCAATCACGAACAAATTCCACGTAGGCATGGGTCATTTTCGCAATATCCAGCACCAGGGCTTTCAAGTACGTCTATCTTCAAACATCAGGGCGAAAAACCAGGGTTCAAAATACTTTTAAGTGCTTTCTGTAGAAACAGATTAAAGCCTTGAAAGTAGAAAATACTTGCATAGCAAATTGATCTTTGTCTCTATATATAAAAGGAGCACTATCGCGTGTGTGAAAAAGTACTCTGAAGCCTTGAAATTGTTTGTTTGTCGTATGAGGTAGTGCTGGCTTCTGATGTCAGAGTTTGTCAGGCCGCCCGAGGGCCTCTGAAATGGCTTAACGACTGCTATTAACCAATAACAGCAGGGACCGACAGCTTAACGTATCACAGAATGGTCTGTGGTTGCCATGGAAACGAAATAACAAGTCTGTCCAAAAACCTACTTTTGCATTGGTTTTTAATATACTAGAAGAAAGTTTTTTAATATCCTAGTCTGCACGTACGAAGTCGCGGGCGGGAAAACTAGTACTATAATAAAACTGTAACTGGGCTAAATCTGAAGGTACATTAAATATTTTTTGAAAATTATAATTGAGATAAACTTCAAAATGGATATGGAGTGTAAAAAGGATATTATTATTTTTGTCTGTCTGTCTGTTTGAACACGCATCACGCTGAAACAACCAGACGGATTTTGATGCAACTTGGCACAATCACAGCTCATGAATAACATGTTATGAATTAACGTTTAGAATAGTTTATCCAGAAAAAAACAATGGTTCCCGCAGGATATGGGTTGAAAGTTACTTAAAAGAACACATATCACGATGAAACTTCTGGACGGATTTTGATGTAACTTGGCACAGTCAAAGTTTAATATATTATGTGTTTAAATCAAGGATACTTTTTATCACGAAAAATAAGGGATTCCTGCGGGATAGAAGTCTAAAGTTATGTTGATTTGAAATTAATAACCGTTCCTTATGCAGCATTGATCCCGATTGATCCTATCCTTACAGTGAGTAATCAACATTTTCCAGTTTTCCCGTGGAAACTTACCATTTACCGGGATAAAAAAAACTCCATTCAAAATTCCAGCCGTTATCGCGTGAAGGTTCCCCAAAGAAACAAACAACGTGTCACTTTTATATATTGGTGTGGATACGAAGTAAATATATATGTCTATGTATGGATAGATATAATTTGTAAGATACCAAGCCAAGGAAGTTCTTTGTATTTACTAGAAAAGTACATACAACTTGGTAGATACCTACCGTGAAACCCTCTAACTTTACCCACCCTTCCAATCTTTACCCACGGACACAAAATAACTTCAAATCGATTTTTCAAAATATATTATGTCTATTGACTTTTTTACTGTTTGGTAGGAATCTACGTTATTTATACTGGCTAACACTAGTACTTTGAAGTTTCTAAACCCTTTGATTTAGTCAACAGTGGCCCAATTCCATAACTATAGAACATTCAAGTTAAAATTTAAAGTTTAATGATTTAATTTAGCAAACAAAACAATAACAAAATCGATTCAATCATTTCGACGAATCCACACAAAAAACTTTAAAAGGAACCCTTATTAGGTATCCGTCAGTCCGCGCACGATTTGAATTTCGTGAGTTCTCCGAATAGTAGCGAATGAAACGCTTGCGTGTGTTAAGGGTAGTCACCGCCATCTGGTTAATTTTTGGTACAATATAATTTTAATTTCTTAAACAACATTGTACTATTATTTGTTCTGTGGTACAATCTAACAATATTTATTACACATAGTAGATTAAAGATAAATCATAGAAGGACATAAGGTACAATGCAGTCTTACGTAGTGTTTGTATACTCTTTGCCTTAGGCCTATGTTCAGCATCAACCTTCAGCATAGACCTTATCATCATCATCATCATCATCATGTCAGCCTTTAGAAGTCCACAGCTGAACATAGGCCTCCCCCAAACAGCGCCATGACGAGCGATCCTGTGCCACCTCCATCCACCGACTTCCTGCGATGGCTACAATGTCGTCGGTCCATCGTGTGGGGGATCTCCCCACACTTCACTTGCTTGTTCGTGGTCGCCATTCAAGAACCTTTATTACCCAACGGTTGTCGGTTCTGCGACTTATATGGCCTGCCCATTGCCACTTCAACTTGCAAACTCTGAGAGTTAAGTCGAATAATATTATATATCCTAATAATATCGTAATACCTATTATAATATCGTAATATCATATACCTATTATTTATTATGTGATAATATATTATATTTGACCATAAAGTTTTACTACAGCGTAAGCATAGACATATATATTTACTTCGTTAGGTAATTCGAATTCGATATGAGTAAGCCTATGCAGTGAGCTCCCAAGGAAGTTCTATGTACCTACCTACTTACGTACAACTTCCTTGAGTTATTATATTACACGGCCAATAATACGTGGATTGGCCTCGTAATAACAGGGTGAAAATTAGGTATTTGGTGGCGTATTATTTGCCGTGTAGCATCACCCCGAGCAGATTTTGTACAGGCGATAATACGCAGCCAGGATTACGAAGCCAAATTATGTACACGTATTTTTGGCTGTATATTATTGGCTGTATAATACGGGTCGGACATTTTTTGTACGGGTGATACTGGTAATGTACAGCCAATAATACGTGTACATCACAGACTAAAATATGCACCTATACCCCGAAAAATTGGGACGACTATCCTTTTTAATATGGATAGATGCCCCTTACATTCATTTAACTAACTTTTATACAAAAGAGTGATTATTGACACTTATAGGTGTGTACTTAATAAACCAGTGTATTGATATAATAAAAATAGAACGGAATCTATTCCTACTTGTAAAGTTATGCAACAGTAAATACTTACGTCTGAAACTTTGTAGCGTTCGTTGCATTCGTCGCGGATAAAATCACACGCACAAGCGAAACGCGTCTTTTTCGCACGACGGTTTGCGGGGGATTTAGATGTGTGGCGCCCGTGCTCCCTTGTTAAACTATTAATTCTTTGCTGCGATTATGGAAAGTTAGGTTTTTAAAAACGAGGCGTACATCCCACTGCGGCATCTATCCGGGTTTTTTTGGCTCTTATTTATTTCTGGCAGAGGAAAAACTTTGAATAAAATGAAATTCTGTGGTTCGGTAAAAGTCACCAACAGATGATAAGTAATTTAAGTATATGAAGGTAACCGCACGTTTTTCAGTCTTTACGTTCTCCAAAATTGACCTAAAGTTTATTAATTAAAGCAAAACCAACTCAAGTTTTTTCTTTGAAAATGCTAGATTTAACTCTCATACTTTTTATTTTATATCTCAGTAACGTTACAAATATTAAATAATTCATTATTAAGCTGCTTATTTATTATCAATATTTTGTTCATAGAAACCATTTTTGTAACCATAAGCGTTTATGAGTTATGCCGATTATAAGAACATAAAAACTTTAAAACGCGATTATCTACAAACTAGCTTTTTGCACTTCTAATAACTTCTCGCTCGCCAACGACGATATTTAGGAGAGCTTGCCTAGATAATCTCTCCTGTGCCATTGAGGCACGCAATCAAGTGTTTACTCTGCGAAGAGTAAACGATATCTCTGCGGTAGCTATGCTGACCACGAGAGATGCCAATTTTTTTTAAGTTTTTTTTAAAATTAAAAAAAATTTTGAATGTCTTACGTTCCGTTCAACCGCTTACCGTCGCTCGTTCCAATTTTCGTTGGTAATTATGGCGAAACGTAACTATAACAATAGTAATTGTTGTGTGGAGGGATGCCTTAATAGGCAAAAAGACTATAAAGACTTATAATTTTTTAAGTTACCAAAAGATCGTGACAATTATTGTCTTTATTAGTAACGAAGGTACTCAATTCCGTTTTGCCCGCGACTTTGCTTGCGGAGTCTTTTAGTTTGTACCTAGATATGTATCTACATTGTTGTTTTGGCTATATCCCAATGGGGAACCTTATAAAATGCCTACTCAAAAGTAGCATTATGGTAACTTTTTAATATTTCATATATTTAATAGGATCTTTCTCGTTAGATCCATAGGTACTGGGTCTATTGAGTTTTTTCTTTTTAGTAACCATTTTGAAATTATCGAGAACTTTTTTCTTTTAGAAACATTGGTATTCCACGATGGATCTTTATAATTAAATGTATGAAATGGGATACCTACTACCGAAATGTGATGTAGACGTTTTTTTATGTAGCGTTGACCACTATATTTATTTTGAGCTTATTTGATTTCCGTAATAAATACCTACTTTATTTTTTGACCAACTTCAGAAAAGGTAGGGGGAAAAAGGGGGGGGGGGGGAAGGATGAGGGGAGGTGGGAAAGGGTAGCCCCTGGTACCCCTTTTCCCCCGCGGCCACCACCACCCATTTCATTGAAGAGGAAATGGGTGGTGAGTGGCGGAAGGGGAGGGTGGGGAAAAGGGCTACCCTCTGTTACTCCCCCCCCCCCACGGTAACGCTTAGTTTATGAGATATTTGAGTTTTAACTTTATTGAAAAACGGCTATTTAGTCACAGCCAACAACCAACTTAAGCTCTTTATTTGAAACTGTCGTAACAGTTCATTATAAATCGGCTGATTGGTCGCCGACCAAACAGTAAGTAAACTTCGGCGTAAGTTAACTTCGGTGCTCGCCGGCACGCTAGCTTCGCTCGCTCGGCTAGCGCTATGTGTAGTCATGTTCAAACCTAACCTACCCTAGTTTTTAGGGACAGACAGCGGAAAAATCCACATTCTACCACTTAATAATTGTATTTACGGTATGTAAACAAGCTTCAGTAAAATACGATTTAAAAAAAACTAAGCGTTGCCGTGGAGAGGCAGGGTACCAAAGGGTAGCCCTCCACCTTCCTCACATAGTCAAATAGTCCTCCCCCGCACATAGTCAAATGCTCTTGCAAATTGCATTTCATTTTACGTACACAAAATATGATTTAAAAAAAAACTAAGCGTCGCCGCGGGGAGGGAGGGGTACCAAGGGGTAGCCCTACAACTCCTTCCCCCCACCCCATTACATTAAAGTGAGACAGATGTAGCACGAAAAACCGCATCAAAATCGGTCCATTCGTTTGGGAGCTACGATCCTCACCCCCATTTCCCCCTTCCCCTTCATTATAGCTAAGAACCATCTCGTTTACCTCAGCTTTCAAACATAAAAAACCTTATCTAAATCCGTCCATTTGTTTGGGAGCTACGATGCCACAGCCAGACATACACATACATACTCTCTCTCACACACACACAGTGAGTCATACACACCCTAAACTTATAACACGCGTCTCTTTGTTCGGGGGTTAATAAAATATATGTTAAAATATATTGTATGGTATTTCATTTTTCTATGCAGCCAACCGTATCACTCGAGCGCGCGGCGTAGGTATTTTATGGACGAGAGTCGGAGCATAGTAATAACTCTAAAACGCAACTATTAAGTGCAATTTAGCATGCGCGCTCGATTTATGAATACCTACGTGTTACGTACTTACGGTTGTAGGCTATTAAATCAGCGGCTTTCTTCAAGATAAAAGTAGTGCAACTTCTGTTACTTCTTTATTCTGTGCCACGAGCGGCGCGGCGACGCGTTGCCAGGCTGCTCGCGTCACCGCGTCATGAGTCGGCGTTACCCCCGTACTGCGCCATTAAGTGTTTACACATCAAAAACTTTTTTCACCACACTTTTTTTTATTTCCAAGGGGCATTTTAACAGCCTAAATGCATTTACAAACAAAGTATTCACTCACGCACGATCGCAGGTCACCTAGTCACAGGATTCCCATCCCGTACCGTACACTGCCGTTCATCGTTCGCGCTTAGTCATTTCTTGTACGCCTATTTCGAGTTTGCACATTAGGAAAACGGAATAAGTTTTCGTGAGCTCGCTAAACTATGTTTTGGTTGTAATCGGTAGTACGAGATCATATTTTCAAATGGAAGTTTACACGATAAAAACCAAGTCCACCGTGTTTGATGTTTTGTTATTCGTATGTCGTTTTTATCCGTGATTTTATTGGGAAAAAAATATTATCGATTTACATTTAATTATTTTAATTATAAAAGAACGTATTTTTCTGATTCTCCCGGTACCTTTGGTCTTTAATTTCGTTAAGTACGTAGTTAAGTATTTACGGACCAAAGTAATCCTACAAAACCTAGGTAACTTATATCGATTTCATGCCGGAAATAATTTATTTATTTAACTTGCACAATGTACAAACATTCGTAGCTATACTTATGAATAAGACAAACTATTTGTAAGTACAAAGACCCTGCAAATATATAGATAAGGAACAATTCTTATTACTTAGGTACTTGGTAAGTACGTAAGGACATATAATAATAATAAATAATAGAATATAATAATAATAATAATAATAAATAAATAATATAATATAAGTAAATAATAAGAACTAAGTGTTTGTTTTATCAATTGAGTTGTATTTGGTGAAATATAAATCGATGTGACGTCAACACGACATTAAAATTGTAAAGTAGATAGATTGGTAGGTATTTACCTATGATAGTGTTTCGTAGCTACTACAATGAGAGATTTTCTGACAGCTGGAGGAACCTAGTTCTGAAACCATCGATAGATGGCGCTGACGGGACATGGTTCTAATTTATTTCGCATTTAAGGTGCAACGTTTCGCTCAGCGCGCCAAATTCAAATTTTCTTGCATTTTTTTGTCAATTACAGCTCTATTACTCATCGTGGGTTCATGAAAACTTATTTTGCGGCAATAAATAAGTTGTATCATGAAATTCCATTAACCAAAAAATTAAGGTTAAAGCTATTATAAGTACATTTGTCAATAAATCAAAAACCAAGATGGAAATTAGGTTATTAACAATTGTAGCTAAACCAATATTATCTAGGTGATCATTTTAACCGTAATTTCTTGATACAACCCATTTATTGCCGCAAAATAAGTTTTCATGAACCCACGATGCGTAATTAAGCTGTAATTGACAAAAAACGCGAGAAAATTTGAATTTGGCGCGCTGAGCGAAACGTTGCACCTTAAACAATGAAAATGCAAGGTTAACTCCTAGACATATATAAGATACATACATATACCTACTTATTTGTGTTGTGTTGTGGAAAAACAAAAGTACTTTGTTTGATATCAAACAATAGACACACAAACTAAAGAGAATATAAAACGTAATAAAATAACAAAAACAAGCATGACAGTATGCATGACAGACAGATATACGCTTGTCTATGATAGTAAGAAAGTTTATTTTTTATCGGCCTTGCTTTGTGTGGTTTTAAAAAATCTCCGGATCCACGTCTCGTCAGCGCCATCTATCACATTTATATGAAGTATTTTATTTTTTAATTGCCTTACGGAAAATTTCCCATTCACATTGACCCTATTAAATAATTTAATAGGTTCAATGACAATTCATGTTTTCTTTTGGAAGTATTGTTGTATAAACACGTGAAATAAGATAAAGTTAAATAAGATAAGTAAGAAATAGTTTAAATTTAATAAGATAAAATAGGTATTTACGAATATACGTTACTAATAATTTATCTTGGTCTCTAGAGAAATTGTTTGAGATCCTGAGATTTGTATCTTCCCGCAGAGTATTACAGAGATAGACAAAACCTTCTTTAGTGAGCCGATAACGTTGCACAAAGTGTCAGAGATGCGGATGGGTGTAACGGTACCGCTCACGTGTGGCTGTTAAAAAAAAAAGGCGCGAACTGTGTGGCGGCCGCCGGAAGCCAATCAGTGGCCCAATTCCATAACTTGGCTACAATCGGATTATCACTTTTTTCATAGCAAATTCGACTCTATCGCAAGGCATTAGTGGTTGCGATACTGAGAATTCGATTGAAGCCAAGTTATGGAATCGGGCTGCTGGGCTTGGTGGCCCTTGTGCATACAAGCCGTTTGTATGGCCACTTGAGAACCCTCTCGTATAAACAAATAACTGCATTCTGAGGACATAAAAATTAGAAATACGTATTTGAATTTATTTTACTCGATTCCGAATTAAAATATTTATTAAAACGAGTGAGTTGAAAAAAGGTCAAAATGTATGGATTTGATATTTTCAATATTTTTTTATTCGAAATCTTCAGTTATGACCTATGGTTTTTTATCTTTATTATTGACCGCTTTAGACGTACCTTTTTAACAGATAAAAAATAAAACGACATCGTCAAGGGTTTTTTTTAAATAATCGACTAAAATCGAAATAAATTCCCGCAAAAATCATGCATGATCATAGAGGTGAAATATAAAGTTAATATTGTGTTGCTACATATTATTACGAGTAAATTAGATTAAATAAAGAGCCCTAAATTCGAATTTTCAGCTCGCAACTAGAGAAGCATGACGCAATCTGGCTTTAATTATTTTGAAACTAAAGAAGATTTATTCATACGAATGATTTAATCGATAGAGGTTGAAACAACGATTAATTTAGTATAATAACACTTATAATATAACACTTATAATCACATAAACTAACGGCATATTTGCAGAATTTGCAAAATAAAACAACGTAAATTGTTTTTTCTCCCGAGCGTGCGCGTCAAATTTGGAATAACTCTTTTTGTTGAACTTTGTCATTAAATTGGATTGCCACACAATTAAACAGTACCATTAACCAAATAAAGAGGTCTTACACAACCCAAATTGGAAATAAATCGAAAAGTTTACAAATTTAGTAAAAACGCAACAGCTGTTGCGTGCCACACGTTAGGATTTCCAAACTCGCAACAGAAAGGGCGCGCCACACGTGAGCGGGTAACTTGTCAAAGTGGCAACTCGTACTGCCAAAATGCACAGAATACGAGGGGAGTTCAATGTATTCTCGGTATAGGCATGAAAGAATAAGCAGAAAATTCTGAATAAAATTTATTTTCCAATGTAGTCCCCTAGGATCTGAACATACTTATTTGTCCTGGAAAATAACTTTTCAATTCCCTTCAAAAAATATTTTTCTTCCTGGTCTGAAAAATGATGCCTTTAACTCTTCATCGTCGGAAAAATGCTTGCGTCGAAGTTCTTTTTTAAGATTTGGGAACAGAAAGTAATCACTAGCGGCTAGGTCCGGGCTGTAGGGTGGGTGATTGATTTCTTCAAATCCGCAATCCCGCACAAGCAGCATTGGCAATGCGCGCCTTGTGAACAGGCGCGTTGTCGTGCAGAAGCAATACACCTGCGGTCAATTTTCCCCGTCTTTTTTCTTTTATTGCCTCCTTTAAATTGCGCAGGGTGTTAGCGTAAGTTGCGCCAGTAATACTCTCACCTTTTTCGTGTACTCAATTAATAAGATTCCCTTGGAATCCCAAAACACTGTGGCCATGAGCTTTCCGGCGGATGGGCAGACTTTGAACTTCTTCGGTGGGGCTGTTCCTTTTTTATGCAACTGCATAGACTCCTGCTTGCTCTCAGGATCATAGTGATGAACCCACGTTTCATCACCAGTAACAATCCGATCATAAATACTTTGCGGATTTTCACCACAGGGCTCCAAAAACTCCTTTCAATAATCAACTCGCGCTTGTTTCCGAAGCGCTGTGAGCATTCGCGGCACCCATCTTGCACTGACCTTTGACAAATTCAGATGGTCATGAAGAATAGTGTGAATGGTACCCACGGATAGCTTGGTTCTTTTTGCTAATATTTTTACTCTCACACGGGCATCTTCGAGTACAAGTTTCTCAACCATTTTTACGTTTTCATCAGTAGCGGCACTAACCGGCCCACCGGCACGAGGGTCGTCTTCAATACTCTCTCTACCCCGTTTAAATTCACTTGACCACTTCTGAATTGTAGATAATGAAGGGGCAGAATCTTGGTAAAGAGCCATAATTTCTTCGTGAATTACTTTTTGAGCACCGGCACGAGGGTCGTCTTCAATACTCTCTCTACCCCGTTTAAATTCACTTGACCACTTGTGAATTGTAGATAATGAAGGGGCAGAATCTTGGTAAAGAGCCATAATTTCTTCGTGAATTACTTTTTGAGTCTTTCCTTGTTTTGTGAGGAATTTTATCACAGCGCGATGCTCGATTTTTTTCAACATTGTCGTATCAGTCATCGTAGTTGCCTTTCCGAAATGATATTATGAATACTAATGGCGACAATCAAATAAAATTTTGTATTTATACCCTCAATGAGTGTCATAAACTAATGAGACAATTTAATTACCCTCATCATTAGTATATTACCCCGATACCGAGAATACATTGAACGCCCCTCGTACTTGAAAACTTTTATCGAATTCGAATATCTACTACCATTTGCTAAAACCTATATACTACCTACGCATACTACCGATTTTGTACCTACCTTATGCCATCATATATGGAGAACTGTAATTTTCACTAATGTGCTAGTTGGGAGTACTTAGTACTTCGTCACTGGAACTGCCAGCTACCTTGGCGCAGATAGTCATTCCATCTATATTCAGCTGGAGAGCGACCGATTTCTCACCACAGTGCATGGTGCATCGTGCATGAGTCATGTTTCGGTTCCGTATGTCACCAAATGACACTCAAGGGCAAAGATTTTGAATTACGCTTCCTCAAGGGATATAGGTGACGTAAAAGTAAATGAAACAAATATGTATCAGAATAAAAATATTTATTTTACATTAATGATTAATGGTATAATACAATGTCTTTGAGACTATAGAAATGTTTAAGCCTTTAGGCTTAAACTTTCCCAAATTAGTGGTCCTATAGGAACATTATTAAATTAGTGTATCTTTAGGAATATTAATTTGGGAAAGTGCTCGTTTTCATACATTATCTTTCAGTTTCAATATTCATAAGTTCTCTAAAAAAACACTCTACAGCATTAAAGACACACAGCGCGGAAGCGGGCAACGGGCGGCGGGCAGCAGGTGGCGTGCATCCCGCCTAGCGCCTACTTGAATTGCCTGTCCTGCCACAGAGTGTGGGCAGCTGCACGCCGCAATTTGCCCATTCGTTGTTAAACAACTTAAATATCTATCAATAGTGGCTATTCAAAAATAACAATAAACAAACTGATTCGAAAATTTAACTGTAGGTGTAGTTACGTACGAAAAACACCAAATTAAGACACAAGACGTATTTTGGATGTCGTGTTAATAATCAATTTGAGAATAACAATGATTTTAATAAATAAAATTTTATGGTAACCACGAGAATAATTAATTTAACGTATACATTATAATTACTCGTATTTTTATGAATGGCCAAAGTTCAACAACTTGAATTCAGGATCCTTTGTTTGATTTAACTATTGCCATATATTTGTAGACAAATTAATAGTTATTTTGTCACACTGAATAAACTATATGTTTTGAATGTGTTATTATGTGTATGTATCTGTATGTATGTTGGGTAAATAAATGTTTTTTCATTCTTATTGTCTCTGTATCCTGACATAAGGTCCTGTCATGTAAAACCTGTTCTGTCCGGTGATTTTAACAAACACACACTACTACCACATTGTACACAGCGTCTATTCCCGTTGTCCCCCACTTTTTGTCCACCACTGGTGGACAACGGGAAAAAAGTAGCGTTGTCCCCCAGTGGTGGACAACGCTACTAAATTATTCCCGTTGTCCCCCAGTGGTGGACAACGCTATTAAATTATTCCCGTTGTCCACCAGTGGTGGACATCGGGAAGAAATGAGTTGCACTGTCCCCCAGTGGTGGATTTCGAAACTAATGTGGCATTGTCCCTAACTACATAACTATTATATTATTACTGTTTCATGTTCATAGTGACAGGTGTCAAAGTGGCAGATGTCAAAGTGGCAGATGTCAAAGTGGCAGATGTCAAAGTGGCAGATGTCAAAGTGGCAGATGTCGAAGAGGCAGATGTCAAAGTGACAGATGTCGAAGTGACAGACGTCAAAGTGGTAGATGTCAAAGTGGCATGTCAAACTTCAACGTCGTACGTCAACACCTGACAAGATTTAATCGATATCTTCGTTTTGGATGTCAGCTGTCAAACTTAAAATGCTTATAACTTTGAAACTAACAATCCTGGACTAGTAGTTTTTTACAGAAGTGATAGGTCTCATCGATGTCTTCGTTTTGGATGACAGCTGTCAAATTTAAAAGGGCTATAACTCTGAAACTAATGATCATAGACTAGTAGTTTCTTTATAGAAGTGATAGGTCTCATCGATATCTTCATTTTGGATGACAGCTGTCAAACTTAAAATGGCTATAACTTTGAAACTAACGATCCTGGACTAATAAATTCTTTACAAAAGTGATAGATCTCATTGAAATCTTCATTTTGGATGACAGCTGTCAAACTTACAATGGCTATAACTTTGAAACTAACGATCCTATTGAGTACTGCGATTGTATGGAGTACTGCTGCCACCTCTGGGACGGTTCTGCCAAGTATCAGCTCGAGTCTTTGGAATAAATTGAGAGACGTGCTATTACGCTCATTGGGGATGACACTCTGGTAAAGAGTAAGCTTCAAAGTCTGGCGCATCGACGTGAGGTAGCAAGCCTGGCGGTATTCTACAGATTGCACTATGGAGAGTGTGCACAAGAACTGTGCAACCTGATTCCCCCATCACCTTTCCATCACCGTACGACTAGACGATCAGCAAAGCGCCACCCTTTCATGGTTGAAATACCTCGCACAAGAACGAAGCGTTACGCTTCTTCATTTATTATAAGAACTGCAAAGGAGTGGAATGCCCTGCCCTCGTCAGTGTTTCCGGTAAATTGTAACCCCGGTGTGTTCAAGTCAAGAGTGAATAGGTATCTACTAGGCAAGCGTGCTACACCTTCGACCACATCATCGCTTTCCATCAGGTGAGATCGTGGTCAAAAGATTGCCTAGTCCGTAATAAAAATAAATTAAATAAAACCTAGACTAGTAGTTTCTTTACATAATTGATAGATCTCATCGATATCTTAATTTTGGATTATAGCTGTCGAATTGACAGGTGAAAGCTGTCAAATCTCAAAACATGTAGTATTTACAGCTGATGTCAGAAAAGACAAGCAATGATTAAATGTCATGAAATTTAGATCTCGATGTGATCTAACCTTTACGTAATGAAACTACAAGTCTAATATCGTTAGTTTCAGAGTTATAGCCCGTTTAAGTTTGACAGCTGTCATCAAAAATGAAGATTTTAATTAGATCTATCACTTTTGTAAAGAAACTATTAGTCTACAATCAATAGTTTCAGAGTTATAGCCTTTTTAAGTTTGACAGCTGTCATTCAAAATGAAGATATTGATGAGATCTATCAATTCTGTAAAGAAACTTCTAGTCCAGAATCAATAGTTTCAGAGATATGGCCCTTTTAAGTTTGACAGCTGTCATCCAAAATGAAGATATCGATGAGACCTATCACTTCTATAAAGAGACTACTAGTCCAGGATCGTTAGTTTCAAAGTTATAGCCATTTTAAGTTTGACAGCTGTCATCCAAAATGAAGATATTGATGAGACCTATCACTTCTGTAAAGAAACTACTAGTCTAGGATCACTAGTTTCATAGTTATAGCCCTTTTGAATTTGACAGCTGTCATCCAAAACGAAGATATCGATGAGACCTATCACTTCTGTAAAAAAACTACTAGTCGAGGATCGTTAGTTTCAAAGTTATAGGCATTTTAAGATTGACAGCTGTCATCCAAAATAAAGATTTCAGTGAGATCTATCACTTTTGTAAATAAACTATTAGTCTAGGATCACTAGTTTCAGAGTTATAGCCCTTTTAACTTTGACAGCTGTCATCCAAAATGAAGATATTGATGAGACCTATCACTTCTGTACAGAAACTACTAGTCTAGGATCACTAGTTTCAGAGTTATAGCCCTTTTGAATTTGACAGCTGTCATCCAAAACGAAGATATCGATGAGACCTATCACTTCTATAAAGAGACTACTAGTCCAGGATCGTTAGTTTCAGGTGATTATCAGGGTTCATGTTATTACCATCATCTTACTATCCTAGAAAATCGGCGCAGTTTAGCTGACATGTCACTTCTTCATGGTTTGTGCAACGGCTACATAGATTGTCCGGAGTTAACGTCAAAAATCTTGCGATTTTCTGTGCCAAAAAAGCGAACAAGACATACACCCCTTTTTTCTGTCTCTCACTCTACTACTAATTATGCCCAAAATTCACTTGTTAGTCGGTTGCATAGGAACTTCAATAAAATATTCGGAGGCATTGATATTTTCCACACCAGTAAATTTGTATTCAAACAGGAGGTTCTCCTTGTCATTAAGGAACGCGATGAGGTTAAGTATGGGGATATTGTCGGGAGGTAACCAAACTTACACATACATATTCACACGCAAGTACATACACACTTCTAAAAGCAATTTTTATTCGTATTGTTGCTTATATATATTTTTAAATTAATTTCTTTGAGGTACCGTTTCATTTAAAATTTTGTAAAAAGTTGTATTCGTAAAAGGTAAATCCTTCATTGGCTTTAAGTTTAATTATAAGTTTTACATGTATTAGCTTTAAGGGCTGTGGATTTTGTATGAATAAATAAATAAATAAATAAATAAATAAAGTTATAGCCATTTTAAGTTTGACAGCTGTCATCCAAAATGAAGATATTGATGAGACCTATCACTTCTGTAAAGAAACTACTAGTCTAGGATCACTAGTTTCAGAGTTATAGCCCTTTTGAAATTGACAGCTGTCATCCAAAACGAAGATATCGATGAGACCTATCACTTCTGTAAAAAAACTACTAGTCGAGGATCGTTAGTTTCAAAGTTATAGGCATTTTAAGATTGACAGCTGTCATCCAAAATAAAGATTTCAGTGAGATCTATCACTTTTGTAAATAAACTATTAGTCTAGGATCACTAGTTTCAGAGTTATAGCCCTTTTAACTTTGACAGCTGTCATCCAAAATGAAGATATTGATGAGACCTATCACTTCTGTAAAGAAACTACTAGTCTAGGATCACTAGTTTCAGACTTATAGCCCTTTTAAGTTTGACAGCTGTCATCCAAAACGAAGATATCCTTTAAATATTGTCAGGTGTTGACGTATCATTTTGAAGTTTGACATGTCACTTTGACATCAGTCATATCTGTCACTTTGACATCTATCACTTTGACATCTGTCACTTTGACATCTGTCACTTTGACATCTGTCACTTTGACATTTGTCACTTTGACATCTCTCACTTTGACACCTGTCACTTTGACATCTGTCACTTTGACATCTGTCACTATGACATCTGTCACTTTGACATCTGTCACTTTGACATCTGTCACTTTGACATCTGTCACTTTGACATCTGTCACTTTGACATCTGTCACTTTGACATCTGTCACTTTGACATCTGTCACTTTGACATCTGTCACTTTGACATCTGTCACTTTGACATCTGTCACTTTGACATCTGTCACTTTGACATCTGTCACTTTGACATCTGTCACTTTGACGCCTGCCACTTTTACACCTGTCACTATGTACAGTAATAATAAAACGGTTATATAGTTAGGGACAATGCCACATTAGTTTCGAAATCCACCACTGGGGGACAGTGCAACTCATTTCTTCCCGATATCCACCTGTGGTGGACAACGGGAATAATTTAGTAGCGTTGTCCACCACTGGTGGACATTAAGTGGGGTACAACGGGAACAGACGGTACACAGTAGTAGTAGTAGTAGTAGTAGTAGTAGTAGTAGTAGTAGTAGTAGTAGTAGTAGTACTTATATGAAAAAATACAGCTAACATATTAACTGATTTGGTTAAGATAAAACGTAGAATATTGAGTTGTAATATATTTAAAACCACAACATTTGATCAAGCTAAATGCAGAATTAACCTACAAACGACAACTATAAAATATTTGGCAATGAGTACGTAACTCTTACCTACCTACACATTTTATTGGTGGCAAGCGTTTAACAAATATCTCACGATATGATCGAAGGTGAGAACCACATTAAACCTAGATTGGAAGAGGCACTCAAAGATATACGTCGAAAAAAATCGGCTGTAACTCGTTAGAATTGTCTCGTTGTTTGAAGTAGAATGTTTTACTTGTGACACGCTTTGATCTGTTAGAAGCTTCACGTGTAACTATGTTGAGTATGTTTTATGGTTTTTTTTTACAAGTGATACATACTTATTTGATAAATTTCGGAATTCCTGTGAAAAAAAAACCTTACACATTTCTAATGACAACAGATACATACTTAATACTCTACAATGGAATATCCATAAATATAAGGCAGATTTGCATTCTATTTCGGTTTGTATCTCAGTGAATCTGAATTATCCAATTGACTTCAATTTAAATACCTAAGCACATTCAGTTAATAAAATAATTTTATACTAAAAAAACAATTCCGAAAGCATTAAAACTCTTAATGCTATCAGTGATAAGAACGTCGGCTGTAGGTACTACAAAAATTCCGATAATCCGATATTATATTGTTAAGAGGTTTTAATTATAAAGTTTTCGGAATTGTTTTCTATTTATTTAATAAATTAATAAACTAACTTACATCTAGGACTATACAAAAAGATTGGGAAGAATGTACGTTTGTAAAATCGTTATATAAAAATCTTAATCTAACTATGTATAAATCAGCATAAGACACTGGCCGATTCTTTAGACAAACGTTGAAGCCTTCGGCACACCCAGAGCGCGGGCGCCGGCAGTGGGCATCCGGAAGCGGGCAGCGGGGTACGCCAATAGGCAAACTGGCCGCGATTCGTTGGCCGAGCCCGCGCTATTTGTACCGCAATAAGTACAACCAAATCACATAAAAACAATATCTCAATCATAAGTTACACTCTAGAAGATTTAATAAAAAATAACGTAAATTCATTATTTTGCATTAATTTATCATTCATATAATATAAGTGTGTATATTTTTTGACGCATATATATATATACATAATTTTGTAACCCTGTAATAAAGTAAATATAAACATGGTGTCCCAAAAAAAATGTGAACACTTTATATTGAGTGGCCCAAATTATTATCTGTAAGTATGGATAATAGTATTTTTTTAAATTAAACAATGTAAAATAAATTTTCATTAATTAACTAACGGAACACCCACATTACTATTTACCTAAGTACCACTTAGGTTCGTGTATTTGGTATCCTTTAAATGTATAATATAAAGGGGTTTCAGATATATTTATTCATTTACTATTACGACAAAGTAGTGAACATTGAATACATAAAGTTACGTCTGAATGAGTAAATTATTTTTAAATATTATAATTTAAATTGTGTTATCGATTTTTCCAGGAACTTACAGATTGCTATTTCGTTGAAGTATTATATTTTAATGTAATACTTACCAATTAAGGTTAAAATTTAAAACCCTAAAATGTTGAATTAGGAAAAAACACTTCCTAGTCCTTATCAATTTAATTAATTTATGAAACTAAAATAAGATTGAAGATTAACTGGTATATGTTTAAGTACAAACTGGAATATTTAAAAAAAAAACACAATTCATCTATATTTTAATACAATCTTAAAAATATAATTAAAATCATGTTTCGTGTTGTATGATGTATGTAATATAGATAATGTGCACACTAAATCAGTTGATATTATTATAAAATAAATATTAAAATTATTTAGCTAACCAAGTGTTTATTACTTCAAATTACTTAACCGTTATATTTACTAAACATATACACTTGTCTCTTTTATTTAATATCAGAAAATAAGTTTTACGTAATAATTTCTAAAATAACTGCATGCGGACATTACATAATGAAATTCAGTAAGATATCTTAGTATACTTTAAAATTAATTATTCAAAATGAATTGGTAACATAATAAAAAATAAACGAAATCTTTTCATTTTCTAATCGTTTCCTTCATAATAAAAATCCTTAAAATTTAAAAGAAAGTGCATAAATCACTATTTACCTAAGTATACACTTTTGCCCAACCATCCAACCTCAAACATCTTTGTGATGGATGTTTCACTCAAACGACCTCAATGGACAGGTCTGATAATGCCGTCTATGCTTTTACCACACTGTCTTTCTTTTGCTGAGCCAGCTTTCTCCTCCTAAATATAAACGGTACGAACCCCCACAACGCGGCGCCCCCTATCAGTACGAACCCTAAAGTCACAAACAAGGACTTATACGAATGCGTGTACTCAAACCAGAAACCGCAAATGGGCGGTCCGACCAACTGCAAAATGCCGTTCACGAATAGACTAATGCCGTACGACGACATCAGCCGCTCCGTGCCCAACATTTCAGTCATCACCAGCGCGGTGACCCCCGTCATGATACCGGACGCGAGCCCGAACACCGAACAGAAAACGCTGATAGCCAAGTAACTGGAAACCAAGGGTATCAGTGATAGACTTATACCCGAAAGCAACAGGCCGAAAATGAAGAAGTATCGCTTCGGCGTCGAAACCACATCCGAGAGAGCAGAGCCCCCAATTCGGCCAACGAGATCGAAAGCCGAAATGATCGACAGCAAATAAGCTCCTAGAGAACTGTCGAACTTTAATTCATTCGCGTACGATGGCACTAAAATGATAAAATTCGTATATGAAATGGCACTCGTACAATTAGATATCAGTATCACTAAATATATTGGATCCTTTAACAGTTGTATGTCGAAGTATCTATTCGGTTCTTTTTTAACATTGTCATCGTTCGGCCGCTTCTTGCACCCGCAGCAGTAGCTGAGCGGTGCTAAGCTGTCTGTGACGGACTTCAGGCTGAACTGAGAAGCGAACTCGCTCGGCTTCTCGAAGGCAGACAGAGTCGAGCCGTGGAAGGGAGTGGACATGTACTGGAAACTAGACGTGGATGGACTTCTTTTAGGAGTCTTCGGCACTTGGAGCTTCTTTAGGAAAGCTTCTTGAGAGTCGACTCTGCTGCTCTTTCCTTCTGGGACCGATTCTAGCAAGGACGGGTTGCTGGGGAGGTGGCTCTTGCTCACGATGTTGTGCAAAGCGTTCTTAGATGCCACCGGAGTGGAGATCTTCCTGGTCCGCTCGGTGGTGGACACCAGGGCCGCGCTGGCGGACCTTGCAAAGTCTTTGCTCGGCGAGTTTGTATCGTCTAACTGTGCGTTGGACCTGTTTTTGAAGATAGGGGGTGAGCCGTTGGGGTGTTTTTCTCCAGGGGTGTCTTCGGGAGTGGACATGGGTTTGGGTTGGTCGGTGTAGTCTTCCATGTCACCTTCTTCTTCGGCGAAAGGATCCAGCTGTGGATGAAATAATTGTCATGTCATTTTAGATAGCTCGAGCCTCTTTGGATAGTTCGGGGAACAATCCACTGAAACGGACATGCAAGGTGTGAATACGACGTGACTAATGAAAAACAATAAATGTATCTGATCGTACAGTTTTCCTTCTAAAAACAATTCAAATTTGTTATTTTTTTTCCCTTTCTTTGTGACGTATCCATTAAACCTTTGCCAAGGTGTATTTTGATATAAGTTTAACCTAAAACATCTGCC
The DNA here is from genome assembly GCA_946251855.1 of Alsophila aescularia. Taxonomy (NCBI): domain Eukaryota; kingdom Metazoa; phylum Arthropoda; class Insecta; order Lepidoptera; family Geometridae; genus Alsophila; species Alsophila aescularia. Next base: position 67,183,223 of record OX276373.1, read on the forward strand.
AACTTAGTTAATTGTGACATTAGATTCCCTGAAAAGATCTCAATCGATCTCAATAGACAGTTCTTGTAATACATTTACGCCTCTATAATTATAGTACAATTTGACTCGTGGACAACGGATAGGATTTCGATAAGCACAGCTTCACGGTGATGCGTTCAGGCGCGTGCTTTGCCGTGCCCAAAATATGTACGGCTCCACGTCTGTTGATTGGCCGTCAGCCTAAATTACCTACCTAAACTCGACAGCGAATGAATGGCGAACGTAGTCGGTAGCCACAGCGATAGAATTGTTACTTCCTATTTTGATTAGGTAAATATTGTTTTTAACTGCAATTTCCTTTTGCTACCGTGGTCTTACTCTGTACTCCTACCTACTGTTGCAGGGATCACTTATATGCATTGCTTGCGTGTCGTATGAGGCGGAGACCGCGCCAAAAATGAAGTCCGGCGGCAACAAGAGGAACTAACGCTCAACGCCTTTAGCATTCGCTTTCGCACATAAAGTGGCGCCGCATCTGTCGGACTTCATTCGTGGCGTGGACCCCAGTGCGGCTGCGGGTATCTGGTGTCAGATCAGTCAGTCAGGCCGTCCGAGGGCCGCTGGCGTGTCTTATAAGGATAGACTGTTTTGTTAGTAAACAGTCCGCACAAAATATGTGACCACATTCGGTTATAGCGATGGCAGCCTAACGATTCTATAGTGCAACTTAGAATCCAATGATACCGGGTTCGATCCCAGGCTACACACTAATGACTTTTCTAAGTTATATGCGGTTTTCTATCGCTCCGGCTTCGGAGGGCACGTTAAGCTGTCCCGGCTGTTATAGATTAATAGCAGTCGTTAAGCCATGTCAGAGGTCCTCGAGCGGCCTGACAAACTCTGACACCAGAGGCCAGCACTTCCTCATACGACAAACAAACAAACATTGGGTTATCCCCTTTCTCCCCGCCAGCTTTGTCCCACTAGTAGAGATATAGTGAAGAAAAAAAAGTATGGCCTTTTTCCCCACTATGGAATATATTATTTGACGGTGGCATAGAATTATGTATCTATGACAGTGGGGAGAAAGGTAATAATCGAAAAAGTATTCTCTTTCTCCCCACTCCTTGATATACTTTGCAATGGGGAGAAAGGACAGTAACAAAATTCACTTTACTCCAATGTATCACTGGACTTGAATGATACCAACATTATTTTCAGTATTGGCAGTAATGTTCGATTGTTCCCAGCACATTATATTTGAAGAGGTACCTAAAACAACTATTACTGGCAAGACATTGGTTCGAGGCCAAATGATCACAGAAACTGGTGCTTATCTGCAGTTAAGCAGCTTGTTTCTGAGATAAAACTCACTTAGCAGTGAACATGTTTATTGGAAACCTGCGTAGCAGTATTGAAAACTGCGTAGTATTGGAAAGATGCTGGTGCAAAAACATTAGTCCGGGCCGACAGTTGTGGAACTAAATGAAGTCGGTTGTCGGTTTGTTTGTTTGTTTGGCAATAACGGCTGGATGGATTTTGATGAAATTTAGAATGGAGATAGCTTATGCCCTAGAATAAAACATAGGATACTTTTTATACCGGAAAATTTTAATTTTTCATCGGAAAACTGGAAAATGTTGATTACTTGCTGTTAGGAACGGTTGCCATGGAAACAAAATAAGAAGTCTGTCAAAAAACTTCAAGATCATTGGTGCTATACCTACTTTTGCATTGGTTTTTAATAGAGTTGCGCCGAATATTCGTTAATTATTCGTATTCGGCATATTCTGCATGGTTATATATGTTCGGTATTCGGCCGAATATTCGAATTATGTGCTGAATATTAACCGAATATTAAACTTATGTCATTTTAAGACATGCTCACAGCTTGTATTGACTTAAATTAATAAAATAATAATAATTTAATTATAGAATCACTAGATTTTATTCTTCAAAATATTTTGCATAGTCATATCAAATATTAACCAATTAATTAATATTAAAGTACGAGCCGAAATAATTCGCCTTAGTCATTTTTATTTAGAAAATAAAACCAACGAAGAATATCAGACAAACATGACATATTTAACATTGACGACGTATTTAACATGGTGACAATTATAACAATTAGAATAATAGTGAAATGAGTATGTATTCATTCAATCTCAGATAATACAATCAAATAGAAAATAAATGACAATAAAATCATAAAATTAATTAAGCAAAATTATTAATATTTGCTCCACCACAATAGCCATTGTTTTTGGTAAGATTGCAGAAGGGTCCTGTAGCCCCAAATTACAAAGTTTTAGGCTTAGTTTCGATTGCGATACAAACGGCAATGCGCACCTAAATGGAAACGAATAGTTCGGCCGAACATTCGGTTCGGTAATCGCTGAACCGAATAATGTTCGGTATTCGGTTCGGTTTAAAAATTCATAATCGTCGCATCTCTAGTTTTTAATATCCTAGAAGAACATAGGATACTTTTTTCGCGATAAACAATAGTCCGCGCAGACGAAGTCGCGGGCGGGAAAGCTAGTTTTATAATAAATATTAATCTGCAACAAAATTACATAAAAAATTAAACCATAGATAAGGAAAATACATGATTTATTTTTCAAAATACAATTTCGTATCAACATTTTCATTTGCTTACCATCTAGAGTTATAAAAATATTTTTACATATTAATGTGATAGAAATACAGTTCAATAAAATACATTCATAATAGGAAGAGAAGAATTACAATTTGATCTATTTAGAAACATAATATTCTTATACATTTTTTTGATCTACCATCTACAAAAACATTTAATATTAAAAACGGAATTCATTATCCATCTCTTGCTATTAGAACTTGACAATTATTATTAAAAGAGGTACTTAATTAAAAATAATGGTGCAACATAAAAATGTTACCAGAACGTCAAAAATATGTATTTAAAAAACATGTAAACACAAATATACTTAACTGTATGGGAACAGTATACATACCAATTACATTAAAAATGTATGGTAATAAAAGGTATAAATTCTAAAGGGCACGCAAAAGGAATGAAATTTTGGAATGAAACGATCTAAACGTGGAAATTTATTACATTATCAATTAGTCCTAGGTCAATATGTTAGCGCTAGGCGCTCCTGTGTCGAAGGCTTTACGAAAGCTTTAAGAATTATTAAAAAAATGAACTAAAGTATTTAGACATCGACACATTAGATTAGGATTGGGGTTTAGGTTAAGATACAATCAAAGAAATGTAAATGTACAGATTTTGTACCTTACAACTTTACAATGATAAGTGGGGATGTTTAGCTCAAAATGGATGTTTAAATTAATTCAAAGTCAAATATACGATACCAAGAGGTACGAGGTATACCTTGTACGAGGCGACTCAGGAAAGAGAATCTTGGAAGTATATGGGGGAGAACTTTACCCAGCTATGGGACAGTATAGGCTAGAAGAGAAAAATATATATACACATTTTGTGTCATGATTATTAATAGAAATATATAAATACATACTTCATTTTGCAATGATGTAATGGTTACATATTTTTGAACCGAAGCGTTGACATACTTTTGCAAAATATAGAGTTAATGTACATCAGAAAACATCTTTTAAATATCAGAGCTCGTGACATCCCATATTATGAAATAGTAAAACATACATGAAAAAGTAATAAAAAAATAACATTAAAAAGAAAGAACTGGCAAGAAGAAAATACTCTTGTTAAAAATACTATGATAACGCTGTAAACTTAGACATAAAGCCATAATAGAACCCGTGTAAACAAAGTCTAAGATCTTGCATCTCTCTCTTACTCCATACAAAATGTTTTATGGGGTAAAAGAGAGAGAAGACCTTGATGTAAAACACCGACGCAGAATTGTATGCATGATAATACCCGCAGTACAAATATAGAACGAAGCCCATAGAAATATCGTCTATATAAGCGTAACGTATCGTGGCTGTTACGACAATCGCTCCATCCGAATGCAAGAAAATGAGCGAATATCTCTTCACATGGACGCAGTATATATATTCGTTAAAAGCTATTACAGTATATATATTAAGATTTCCTATTAATTGATAGATTTAGATAAAAAGTTTATTATTAGCTAATAACATTGAAAAATTGATTATTTTTGTCTTATAGCTTTGTACTATTAATATAACAATTGTAGAAAATGATATCCAGGATGGATGATTATTATAACATATTATTTATAAACCTCCTGTTAACTTTAAAAAAATGACGTTTTTGAAGTCGTCATTCATAAATATTACTACTTATCTTTAGAAAAGGATGATTTAGAACTGTATTTAATAACTTATTTATATTTCAAAAATAATTATATGTAAAAGATTTAGAACTGTATTTAATAACTTATTTATATTTTAAAAATAATTATATATAACTATGTAAAAGAAAGAAACGGTAAATAATAGTTATTACGCATCAATTTCAGGTAACATTTTAAATAGGTACATTTAAGTACATTTAAATATGTAACCAATTAAAATGATTACAGTTAAGTGACAAACAGTTTATGTTCTGTGTAGTATAATTAATTTTAAACATCACTTTCTTTCGCTTCCTCAAAATATTGGCTAAATTTACAGTTCTATCAAACTGTTTAAGATAACAATTTAAAAAGTCGTTACAAAAGCTCGTACCTTAACTAATAGCGTAATAACACGTTATAACAGTTAATACTTAACGTTAACTTACAATAATATGTTGTTATAAGTTAGAGCGGAAGCCTCACAGGTAACTTTTGTTTACTTAACATTATAAACTGTCAAAATAGAACGTGCTATAACATTTGTGATGATAATAACTCAGCGAGAAAAATATTATGGTTTTCCTGACTGAAAAATTATCACACCCAAATACTAATAATAAGTTGTGCGCTTCTGAAAGTAGTTTTATTATCTAATAAGAAATATGTGTATATTTGCTACCTGTTTTGGTGTTTGAACTACCTTTAGTACTTACTGAAAGATATATGACACAGTACGCTCATTTTAATATGGCTATCTCTAAAATATATGTTCAGAATTCTGTTCAAAAGAATTTAACCATAAAATTGTGTCGAAATGAAGTTGGTACAGTAGTCGCAGCGGATCTTTATGGTTGTGAAGGTAGGCTTTGTGAACGATTGCGCAGGTATAGCTGCGAGGATAAAACAGCACAAAGAGCGAGACATAATATGCGAAAAACGTAAGCGAGTGATCGAGACAGTTATACAATGCTATCTTCACCTTCAACATTGCGATAACGCCTGAAAAAGAGCAGTTTGCGCAGCGACTTACAGTCTACTTCCGAGCCACAAAGATCCGCTGCTACTACTTTATATATACATTTTAATCAGCAGAACATTTTTCAAATAGTTAAAGACACTAGGATGTATTATGTTGAACACTACTTCGTTCCATAATTTATGCAAAATTATAATGTTTAAATCAATTATGTTTATAGCCCGAGACTATATAAGATACAATTTATGGCTTTCAAGATGTTCGTTCAGGCACAATTTAGCATTACTGAAATGACCGTACTGTATATAAATATCACAAGAAATAAGTCTTGTGCGAAAAAGTACTAAAACGCTACTAAAAATAATCAATTAAAACAGTTAGTGATGTAATAAGATTACGAACATGGTAAGTTTAAAATATTGTAGCAACAACGATAATCGTTAGCCGTACAATAAAATCAGTTAAACTTACTTAACCTATAAAAATTCGTTACTAAATTTCATCCGTTATTTTATAATATTTTTTTACAAACTAAAAATAACGAAGCTGCTATTACAACGAAAATGTTAGTTACGAAACAGCAGTATAACGTAAAATATAAATTCGTTACTAAACTTTCTGCGCCCTCTTAGCTTCTAACGACTTTCGTTTATTGACAACTGGCATGAACAACCAAAGCGATGCGCCAGCGATGAATATAAACCCGAATGTTATAAACATAGCTTTATAATTCTGGGCACTTTGAAACCACAGACCGCATATCGGCGGCCCTATAAGTTGCAATATGCCGTTAACGAACAAACTGATCCCATACGTCGACATCAGCCGTTCGACGCCTAGTACTTCCGCCATGACCAAGGTCGTAACACTGTTGTTAACACCAGAAGCGAGACCAAAAAACGCGCACACGACGCTTATCCATAGATACGACTCGAAAAATGGCACTATAATCAATGCAATCCCAGAAAAAACTAGCCCGCCGACAAAGTATACCGCTTTTGGGATTAAATTCAGATCGCACAGCGCCGAACCGCCGATACGTCCGACCAGGTCGAGGGCCGACACCGTACTGAGCAAATACGAGCCTCTATCCTTATCGAAGCCGATATTCTGCGCGTGCGACGGCAGGAGAATCATAAAATTTGTGACAGATATAGCTACGGTGCTGCTCGAGAGCAGTATTATTAAATAAGCAGGGTCGGCGAGTAGACTTAAGTCGAAGAAATTGTTGGGTTTCGGTCTTTTGCAGCAAAAGCAGCAGTTTGCCACATCGGCAACGCTGTCCGCCATAGATTTCAAGGAGAACTGAGACGCGAATTGATTCGGTTGATCAAATGCGGATAACGTTGAACCGTGGAAGGGCGTTGAAGGGACATACGCGAAACTTGACGTTGAATAGTTCCGTTTAGGACCAGCTGCGCTAAGTCTCCGGCCGAAAGCCTCCGTCGAACCTAACTTTCTAACATCAGAACCGATCGAAATAGAACTGTATGCAGTCTTCGGTATGGGCCGGCTGTACGACAGCTTCCTTTTAGACATATTGTGTCGCAGTTGCGTCGTTGATGGCACAGGCGTTATGTTTTGTACATGCACTTGGGACAGGTTTTTAGTGGAGTTTTTGGCGTCAAAATGACCATTTTCAATTTTTTCACTTGTTAGAGTGCGCGGTATTTCCGGCGCCATGTTGAAGGATTCTATCGGTTCTTCTTCTTCGAACAATATGTCGTCCTGAAAAGAAGATATCTCTTTTATTGAAAAAGGCAGAATATCTAATGGTTTTAGAACTAATTTGTGTTAAACCACAGGGCGTGAATAAAATAGGTTCAAAATAAGCAAAACAAAACCATGTGGTTTATAAACGGTACTCTTGAAGATAACAACTTTGGCTCCTTTTTGAATAGAACCTTTTATTGTATAATTAGTATAAATGTCAACCTTAAATCACACCCTATAGTTTAGCACACAGCAACGAAAAACATCACAATACGTTACTATATTCAACTATTGGTGATTAATTTTCCAACACTGCCAACATTTTTATCACTCTCTAAGCTCTAATAACGCATAATCACTTTCGTTATCTGTTATGTTAATATCTTTATTTTTGTTACCGCTCCATAACGCTTCTGGAAGCTTTGATAGTATGTGAATTTTTGAAAATGAAACTAATTTTATTCGCTCGCTGTTAAATGAAGTAAGGAAAGTGATTATTTAATAGTTTACCGGGTTAATTATATTTGTGTTAAATAAAAATAACTGTTTAAGCTTATAATCTTGATTAGGTGTCAATGGGTTAAGCTTGAAGCGTTATAAGCGTTATAAACGTTATAAAAGCAAGTTATTACGTTATTGTTAAACTGTTATTAATAGCAGTGAATATCTCTTGAATCTCTGTTATATGAGACACAGGAGATTGCTAAGGAAATAATCTTTAATATATAAATCACAATTCCACCAAATTAACGCTAGAAGCTGTCAATAGAACACAAAAAGACGGACAAGCTACAGACATTTACAACATATATTTTTAACACGTTATAAGTGATATTCTACATAAAGAACTGATATTCTAACGATTAACATTATTTGGTAACTGAAACTATTGAATGAAAAGTAACTATAGTAATAAGATTTCCAAAAACCGTTCTTAAGCACTTTGATATCTACGTAAACGAAGTTGCGGTATCTTAGTAAAGTCACAGAATAACTAATAGTTAAGGAAGATTAAGATTTGCTAAAATCACTAAAACCTAAAGTACTACTTTACGAAAATATAATAATAATTTAAAAAAAGTTATCTAAGTAAAGAGGACGCGGCAATATTATTTCAGGAATATAAAACGCTTTCTTGTAACGGAATAGGGAGCAACGGCAACGAAAAACGTTATCCTTATAAAAATAACGTCACTTATAACGTGTTATTTTTGGCATATAATAAATGAAGTTGCTTACTTTGCGCGATGATGCGATGCACCGCAATGTTCCCACTCTTTATCAAAATGCGAAATGATAACTCGTTTCATTTTCAAAAAGACACTTTCGGTGAAAAAAATATCGAATAAATCACGACAAAGTGATTTACAAAGCCTTGAGATGCCGTGATTTGAATTGTCGTATTTTTGTTTTTGACATTTGAAGTATTGCTGGCCTCTGGTGTCAGAGTTTGTCACAAGGCTGAACGAATACTTTAATTCAGTAACAGCTGGGACCGACAGCTTTAGGCGAAATGGTATGCAAATTTGTCGATTCGTCCTCACGAATATTTAAAACTAGACCTTTGAAAAAGGTTAATTGACTTTATTTTTTTATGTGTAATAAATGTTCACAAAATACTTTAATCGTGTGTGAAACATGATTAAATAAATTTCGCTCGATAGAAAAAAACCTAAAGTTTCCTAAAAATGACCCGTTTTGACGGTCCCGTCGTTGGAATGCATCAACATCATTCAGTTTCCATCGAAGATATTTTTACAAAAAATGACCCGTTTTGACGGTCCTGTCGTTGGAATGCATCAACATCATTCAGTTTCCATCGAAGATATTTTTACAAAAAATGACCCGTTTTGACGGTCCCGTCGTTGGAATGCATCAACATCATTCAGTTTCCATCGAAGATATTTTTACAAAAACCAAATGTGTGTAATCCCAAAAAACATTCAAATACTTCAGTGGGATTATTTTTTGGAAAATTGTAAGATTATTAAAAAAAAGTTAAATTAAATAGAAAATATTATTTAAAATCGGCTCCCAAGAAGCATCACCTTTCCTACTTACCCTGCACTATAAAGAGCAGGATAAACATTTGGAGCCCATAAGCGCCTTAACGTACCCTCCGAAGCACGGAGCTGTGGAAAACTGCCCATGACTTACAAAAGTCATTGGTGCGGAGCCGAGGCCCTAACCAAGTATAGTTGGATTCTAAGTTGCACTATTGAACCGTTAGGCTACCGTCACTAATAACGCCACGATAATATTATTATGACTAAAAATGTACTCATAACAATTATACACACCAATTATAAAAGTGAAACGTTTTCTGTTTGTTTGTTTGTGGAGCTTTCACGAGATAACTGCTGGACGGATTTTAATGAAATTTGGACAGAGATAACTTTGGATTAGAACATAGGATACTTTTTATCCCGGAAAATAGTAAGTTTTCACGGGAAAACTGGAACATGTTGTCATGGAAACGAAATGTCGACAAGTCAATCAAAAAGCATCAAGAGCGTTGGTGATATACTTTTGCATTGGTTATTAATATCCTAGAAGAACATAGGATGGTTTTTTTCGCGATAAACTGTAGTCTGCGCGGACGAAGTCGCGGACGAAAGCTAGGAACAAATATTACCCAAATTATTTATTATGATTAAATAGTTTACGCGACATCAATCAAATTTTGAAAATAAAAATGACAGTTTATATTTCTTTTAAATAGCAACATTTTAAAACTAGCAAATATGTTGCCAGTTTGCCTGAACTAGGTAATTTATTACGCTTGGCAACATGGTATGGCATAATATGTGCATCGATAATAAAACAAGAAAGAATATAAATATTCTTTGCTATCTATACTTACTATATCGATGGTCACTGTGATTAAAAACAAATATGATTATATAAGTTATAGCCGGATCAAGAAATAAAAAAATACACAGGAAAAAGCAAGTTGGACTCGGGCACCGAGGGTTTCGTACTTGTAGTATGTAACCTTTTTTTTAATCGACTTCACAAAAAGAGACGGTTATATGTTGACGAATGTATTTATGTTTTTTTTTATTTACTTGTGAAATCACCACTAACTAGGCAAAAAAAAATAATTACCAAACTGACGTACATTTTACCAACCTTGCTAAATTATCAACTTGTCGAAATCATTACCAACCGACAAAAACATCAACCTGGTACAAATTTACCAATCTGGAACAATCATCATCAACCTGGCAAAACCGTTACCAAACTGACTGAACTTCGACCAAACTCGCCACATTAAAAATATGGCATAAAAAAACGGCTACCTGGCAATGCCACAACTGACCTGAGGTCCATCCTCATCCTCCTCATGGTCCTTGTACTTCCGCACCATGTGCTCCTCCACGGGTTGGAACAACAGCGCCGCCGCCCACACGTTCAGCATGATGCCGCCCAAGATCAGCACCGCGCCTCTGGAATCACGAAACAATACGATACATCACACTAATATTATAAATCATAGAAGTGTAGACACTGTCGTAAACAGACCAATCAGAGCTTAGAGTTTTAAGACCAGGCTCCAATATTTAAGGGATTTTTTCCATAAATATGCTGGGTCAACCGCAAACCTGATAAATGTGAAACTTAACATATATGTTTTTGAGATCTTTGTCTCTCCGTGATCAAGCCAAAAACGTGATTAACTGAATTTTATTCGATACATTTTCTTATCAAAAATTACGTTTTTTCAGTAATATTTTCATTTTTCTACTCAACGGCTAAAGTTTTATCTCTAAAATAAATCTCACAGCAAGATGATATAGTTTATTATCCACTTTCAACACAAAATTTACCTAACTAAATTATTAGTTTGCCAATAAAATAAATAACTTTTGAGACTTACGTCATTTAGTTCCGAGCTAAATTGCGTGTTCAAACAGCGCTCGCGATATTTATTATTATTACCTTGTTACACGCACCTCAGTGCTTGTTACGGGTAGCGGGGGGCAGAGTATAGAGGCGGAGCTAGCGTGGGAAAATGTACTAATGGAGCATGAACAATGAATACTCTCTTATCGAGCTAAAAACTTTGTATGGGCGATGAAGAACTTCACACATTAGAACTGACAGTCCATACAAAAAGTCATAAATGCATAAAAAACGATTAGCGCGCGCTATCTATATTTTATCTTTAGAAGTGTGTGTATGTTTGTTATTTCTTCAAGCACAAACAGCTAAACGGATCTGGATGAAAATTGGTACCAGGAGACAAGGATAGCTTATATCCTGGATTAACACCAGGGATGTTATGGATATGAAATTTAGGATCTAGATACGGACAAGGAAATATTATTATTCCGGTTTCGGGTACGGTTACGGATATGAAATTATTTCAGATCATCCGTTAGTTTCGGATAGTGTCGGTTACATTTTTATAATATACATAGTACATACATGCAAGTGATGTGCTTGGCTAGTGTGTCGATTTTGTAGGGCAGGAAAACCTGTCATAATGAGTCTCATTAAGGCTTTTTACGCCCCTATCCGATCGAAGTTAAACCAAAACTTTTATACCGGATTTGGTTACAGTTACGGATAGATTTTTATTTCGGATATCCGATAGTTTCGGTTACGGTTAAGGCCCTGATTAACACATATAGGCTACTTTTCATCGTCATCATCATAAACCACGCGAGTGAAACCGTGGGGCGCAGCTAGTACAGGTCGCAACGCTGGAAGAAAGTGGAGGGGTGTGTTTGCGCGTGGGTACACTCGCGCACAAAAGTACTAGGCCTAAAATAATTATGAATTAGCCTTTCGCTCGCAGCTTCGTATAACGCACCTCATACCACCAAATAGACCGATAAATCGCCTAATGCGCAGCAGCGCAGCCTAACCGCCAGCGTTCTTTTTAAATGACTCGACTTATAACTAATATTTGTAAACATGTCGACAGGGTGAAGAGGCCTCTGTTTTAGCGAAAAAGACATACAACCCGACTATGGTTGGGTAATAAATAGCCTATGACCCTCTTGCGATGAAGACGAATCGATTGATAGCTCACTTGTCAAAATCCGACTATGTTTTTAAATTTAAGACACAACCCTTCCTTTGCATCACTCCGTAGAAGGGTTAAAAAAATGCATATGACAATATAGACATGAAGACGAATCGATTGATAGCTCGCTTGTAAGAATCGGACCAATAGGGGACCGACGCTGTGGTGTAACATCCATATACCTACATACATAAATACATACATAGACTGTTAAACACATTACCTTGCTTCGCCGTAATCTAGTAAAGAGTACATTATTTATGGAGAAAACAAATAAAAATCATTATATTTTTACCCGACTAAGAAGGGTTGTGTGTTTAGGTGGTATGTATGTTTGTTTGTACGTTTCTTAGGCGCATCTTACAGCCTAAACAGCTTGATGGATTTTGATAAATGAGGTATCACTGGATTCGTCTTAGTCACGAGAGTGCTATGGGATAAAGGAAGTGTCAAGAAAACGAATATGGCGGCTTTCAGCAGGCATATTGTATTTCCGACGGAACATAAAATGACAAAAACGTATTGAGTGAGGTATCCAAATGTAGGTCTTTAAAAGGCCATTCCAAAAATCTATGTAGACGCAGCGAAAGTATGTGTCTCGGAAGTTGTCTGCTAGTCGCTTCGCAAACTGCTATTTTTCAGGCGCAATCTCAATGTTGAAGCTGAAGACAGTATATATTGTAACTGCCTCGCTCACTCGCTTACGTTTTTCGCATATTCTATCTCGCTTTTAGTTTATGCTATTTAATCCCCACAGCAGTACCTGCGTAACTTTACAAACATATACATTGGCTACATTTTTTTTACCTAAACAGTAGCAATTGTCTTTTAAGCTTCTTAGAATGTTTTAAATTCTTTTTAATAATTTTGCTCGCAGGCAGTTATTTTTTGGTTTTTTATAATAATTTTTACTTGTATCACTTAGGATATGAGTATTGTACCGCGCCAAATAACTATAGCTGCCATGGCGACTGTATAACGTCACTGTTGTTGCTCAAAGGTGTACCAAAACGCTATACACACAGGAACAACAGCACAATTTAAAAATGTACTAAAGCCCCCGACCTCCCATTATAGCTAAGAAGCATCTCGATCACATCAGCTTTCAAACATAAAAAACCGCATCGAAATCGGTCCATTGGTTTGGGAACTACGATCCCGACTCCTCTCACCCATATCAATCACATCAGCTTTCAAACATAAAAAACCTTATCAAAATAAGTCCATTGGTTCGGCAGTTACGATGCCACGTACATACATACCCTAAACTTATAAAACACCTCTCTTATCGAGTTCGGGGGTTAACAAGAATATGTACATATTGAAAAGAAGTAAAGTTTTAACCATATTTTTTCTTTCAAATATTTATCGCTAATATTATAATTTATATATGTTAGTGCTAAACACATAAACATAACCCTCATTAGATTAGCCAATGTCAAATCGGGTTAAACTTGCTTCCCTCGGCACACTTTTAATTCCTCTACTTTAAACTAGATGGCTGGGATGGATGGGGTTAGTATGCGAGTTAGCTCACGGTGGCATTTCATTCGCGCGCTCTGACAAAGTGCAACAGCTGTTCCATAACGCCACGGTTTCGGAACCATAGAACCATTCAATTGATTTGAAAAGCTTAGTAATCGCAGATACGAGCGATAATAGTTAATAGGCTAATCACTAATCACTGCTAATAGTGCTAAACTAACATTATTTATTTATTAACCCCCAAACGAAGAGTTGGGCGTTATAATGTTTAGGGTGTGTATCATTGTGTGTGGCTTAGTCGACACTGGACCTATTCGCAAAATGACCTATAGTCTTTGGTGTGTGTGTGTGTGTGTGTGTGGCATCATAGCTCCCAAACGAATGGACCGATTTTGATGCGGTTTTTTGTTTGAAAGGTGATGTGATCGAGATGGTTTTTAGATATATGGGGAAGGGGAGGGGGAGGTGAGAAAAGGGGTTGAAAATCGTAGCTTTTGAACGAATGGACCGATTTAGCTGCGGTTTTTTATGTTTGAAAACTGAGGTAAGTAAACAAGATTGTTCTTAGCTATAATGGAGGGGGAAGGGGGGTGACGATCGTAGCTCTCAAATGGATGGAGATGCGACGGATTTGTTTGAAAACTGATGTGATCGAGTATTGCTTCTTAGCTATAATGGGGGTGGAAGTAGGGGGTTATTAAAAATTTTCATTTGTGCGTGTGGCCGGTCGGTTCCTTTTCCTGTATCTTAAATTGAAACGATCGATTTTCGCTTACTGTCCGTGTACTCCGTACTCCGTCAGCTTTTGACTGGACATAAATGCCATACAAAACATCAAAAGTAACGAGTTACGAGACGTTGGAAAAACGACTAGTTTATTTTTTTGACCTAAGAGCGCGAAGCGCGACCTAAGAGTCTCCGTTTCAGCTTGGGCAAAAATGCTTTCGTATGTCCGGCTGTCCCTGCGGGCTGTCCGCTGTCCGGATCTCTGTTCTCCTCTACAGGTCGCATTTCTCAACCGATCTAGACGAAACTTGGTATACAGGTTAAACGATTTCTTAAGTCGTCGGGGATTTTTGAATGGGAGGGTACTTCCCCCAAAAAGGGGGAAGAATATGTCCACCTTATTAGATCTGATTTCGATGGTTCTTTTTTTATTTGAAAGAAATTTATTTTAAATTGGTCTCATAAAAATATAGTGAAAATCTAATGAGGAACTTCGGCGTGATGAGCAGAATAGCTCCTCAAAATGCAGTAAATTTCTCACTTTTAGGTTTCTTCCAGTGGAATCAACCCTTTACCCACTAGGTAGGGATTGATGGAGCACCTTGGTTATTAATGTTAGTTTTACAATATAATAACTAGAAGGCGCTACTGTGCACCGCTAGATTGTTTGCAAAAAGTTTGTACGCGTGAGGTCTACAGCTTACAGAGCCACTAGTTTGTTATAATGAATGACACGACTTCTTCACGATTCTCCCAGTACCTTTTGGTCTTTAATTTCGTTCAGTACTAACGAAGTTACGGACCAAAGTAATCCAACAAAACCTTGTTATTTTATATTGATTTTATGCCTCAAGTACGACATCTAGCGTCGATGTTATACTTGATTTTTGATAATTACTACTTGGGAATCCTGGACTGTTTGTTTTATCAATTGAGTCATTTTTGGCGAAATAGAAATCGATGTGACGTCATCACGACATTGAATTTGTAAAGTAGGTAGATTGGTAGTGCTTCGCACTACAATTCATGTAATTGTTTTGGAAGTACATAATACAAGTTCAAAATAAAATAAATTATCTATAGGTATGAGTACTTAGGTACCTAACTATTAACTTAACTTGGCCTCTAGAAAGATTCTTTGAGAGTTCCTGAGATTTGTATTTTCCCGCAGAGTATTACAAGTATCTTAGTCTTATGAGAAGTAGAGATAGAAAAAACCTTCTTTAGAGAGCCCGGAGCCGACACCGTTGCACAAAGTTAGTGTAAGAGATGCGGCTGGGTGTAATTAATCTCCGCCTAAGTCAAGCTCCTGTCGCTCCCCTTCATTTGATCTTGAATAAGAAACTTAGTCTTTAGACGTCCAGTCTAAACCCTATTCCAGTATATACGTCTCACCTCTACCGCGCGGTCTTCAGTTTCAAATCAAACTGTAGTCCGCGCGGACAGTTCAGTTCATTGCGATATAATTATATCCTATATATCCTTCCCACTCCAAGAGTTCGAGCTGTCTCCATACCAAATATCATCAAGATCAGTTCAGCCGTTAAAAAGTAGAACAGACCTAGAGACGACAGAGTAACTTTCACATTTATAATATTGGTGTGATTAGGCTCGGTGCAAACGAGCCACCAGCCACAGCCACAAGTTTCTACGTCAAACCATTTCTAAGCTCTAGGGTTCCATTTGGAGCCTTTCAGTACGGAAACCTAAAAATAAAGTAATAAATAGCATGTCAATCTCAAAGGCGCAGAAAGAGTTTAAAAAAATAGCCAATAGTGTTCCGTTTTTTTTAGAGATTATGTGTACTGTTTGTCTATAACTGACCTCTACAGCGTCACCGGTGAGGCGGCCCTGGTGAAATGGCTGCAGCCCTTTGAATAAATTGCATAACTGACCACCGATTCGGAATACACCTTCGAGAAGATGCGGCAAGAAACTCGAAGGCGAATAAAATCGATGGCGGATTTGTTTGTTATTTGAGTTTGGGGTTACCGAGTAGGATACTATGACGCACCGAGTATGACAATACTGATTTGTATCCGTAACTGTTGAGCAGGTAGCGCAGCACGGGTGCAGCACGATAACACCATTCGCAATCCCAGGGAACTATTGAGTTTGGGGTTACCGAGTAGGATACTATGACGCACCGAGTGTGACAATACTGACTTGTATCCGTAACTGTTGAGCAAGTAGCGCAGCACGGGCGCAGCGCGATAACACCATTCGCAATCCCAGGGAACTATTGAATTTGGGGTTACCGAGTAGGATACTATGACGCACCGAGTATGACAATACTGACTTGTATCCGTAACTGATGAGCAGGTAGCGCAGCACGGGCGCAGCGCGATAACACCATTCGCAATCCCAGGGAACTATTGAATTTGGGGTTACAGAGTAGGATACTATGACGCACCGAGTATGACAATACTGACTTGTATCCGTAACTGATGAGCGGGTAGCGCAGCACGGGCGCAGCGCGATAACACCATTCGCAATCCCAGGGAACTATTGAATTTGGGGTTACCGAGTAGGATACTATGACGCACCGAGTATGACAATACTGACTTGTATCCGTAACTGATGAGCAGGTAGCGCAGCACGGGCGCAGCACGATAACACCATTCGCAATCCCAGGGAACTATTGAGTTTGGGGTTACCGAGTAGGATACTATGACGCACCGAGTGTGACAATACTGACTTGTATCCGTAACTGTTGAGCAAGTAGCGCAGCACGGGCGCAGCGCGATAACACCATTCGCAATCCCAGGGAACTATTGAATTTGGGGTTACCGAGTAGGATACTATGACGCACCGAGTATGACAATACTGACTTGTATCCGTAACTGATGAGCAGGTAGCGCAGCACGGGCGCAGCGCGATAACACCATTCGCAATCCCAGGGAACTATTGAATTTGGGGTTACCGAGTAGGATACTATGACGCACCGAGTATGACAATACTGACTTGTATCCGTAACTGATGAGCAGGTAGCGCAGCACGGGCGCAGCGCGATAACACCATTCGCAATCCCAGGGAACTATTGAATTTGGGGTTACCGAGTAGGATACTATGACGCACCGAGTATGACAATACTGACTTGTATCCGTAACTGTTGAGCAGGTAGCGCAGCACTGGCGGCAGCACGATGCTCCCGAAGGCGGAGCCCGACATGCAGATGCCGTTGGCGAGGCCGCGCAGGCGCACGAAGTATGACGTCACGATGTACACCGTGGGCGGGAACGCCAGCCCGGCGCCCGTGCCTACCATCGCGCCGAAACTGGAACAGCACCATTTCGTCATGTTCAATATAAGACTTTTGGAGCCTTCACACTAATGTTGTAAATGCGAAACTTTTGTTACCTTTTGAAGGATAAAAGTCTGGACCGACCTTGATAAAATTTGACAGGGAACTAGTGTGCATCGTGAGGACATAATGAATAGTTTTACCTTGCTAAAAAACCCGTTAAAACCATATACTCCAGCACTAGGATTCCGTTTGTCGCCGATGGCATGAACACACACATCAACCCCAAGCATACAACACCCGAGAACAAACATGTATGCTCATCACAAAAATGTTTGCTTCGGTCAGGATTCGAGCCTGGGACAATAAGCTTAGCAGCTAGGCACTACCAACTGCGCCTAGCACTGTCAAATATAAAAGATAAACTCACCTAAAATACAAATAGGATATAGAAAAGGCCCCACTGCTGAAGATCATTCCAAAAGCGGCGAAGCTCCCGCCGATCAGCGTCACTGTTCGATACGACCATTTTACCGATAGTATTGAAGATATTGGACCTGGAAATCGATTAAACACAATCATTAGTGGTTTTAATAAACAGCAGTAGGAAACTGCAAAGATCGCTCCGGGACTGGCCCGAGCCTAGATACGTAGTATTTAATATGTGACGCAACATATACTCGTACACTTACTGGGTAAAACAAGGGCGACCGTGCCGCGATCTAACGTCAGATGATCTTGTTACTTCTAGTCTGTGTTAATATGTGACGCAACATATACTCGTACACTTACTGGGTAAAACAAGGGCGACCGTGCCGCGATCTAACGTCAGATGATCTTGTTACTTCTAGTCTGTGTTAATATGTGACGCAACATATACTCGTACACTTACTGGGTAAAACAAGGGCGACCGTGCCGCGATCTAACGTCAGATGATCTTGTTACTTCTAGTCTGTGTTAATATGTGACGCAACATATACTCGTACACTTACTGGGTAAAACAAGGGCGACCGTGCCGCGATCTAACGTCAGATGATCTTGTTACTTCTAGTCTGTGTTAATATGTGACGCAACATATACTCGTACACTTACTGGGTAAAACAAGGGCGACCGTGCCGCGATCTAACGTCAGATGATCTTGTTACTTCTAGTCTGTGTTAATATGTGACGCAACATATACTCGTACACTTACTGGGTAAAACAAGGGCGACCGTGCCGCGATCTAACGTCAGATGATCTTGTTACTTCTAGTCTGTGTTAATATGTGACGCAACATATACTCGTACACTTACTGGGTAAAACAAGGGCGACCGTGCCGCGATCTAACGTCAGATGATCTTGTTACTTCTAGTCTGTGTTAATATGTGACGCAACATATACTCGTACACTTACTGGGTAAAACAAGGGCGACCGTGCCGCGATCTAACGTCAGATGATCTTGTTACTTCTAGTCTGTGTTATGTGACGCAACATATACTCGTACACTTACTGGGTAAAACAAGGGCGACCGTGCCGCGATCTAACGTCAGATGATCTTGTTACTTCTAGTCTGTGTTATGTGACGCAACATATACTCGTACACTTACTGGGTAAAACAAGGGCGACCGTGCCGCGATCTAACGTCAGATGATCTTGTTACTTCTAGTCTGTGTTAATATGTGACGCAACATATACTCGTACACTTACTGGGTAAAACAAGGGCGACCGTGCCGCGATCTAATGTCAGATGATCTTGTTACTTCTAGTCTGTGTTATGCCACGGCCACGGAGTAGTGCAAGCCATCCTTTTAAAACAGTATTTTAGTTTTTTATGACTTTTGTATGTTTGCATCCCATTTGAAGGACAAAGTCGCCATATCAATCCCTAAACACTGTTGTAGAAGAGTCCAAACCTTCCTTACCAAAACTGCCCTTGATCACGCAATCTTCATTTTCAGGGACCTTATCCAAACTGCAAGACTTACCCAAATTGATGTAAAGTAGTTCAAAGCTTACCCAAACTGCAATAGGACCACGATACGTACAGACCCTTGACCTTGCGATCCGCACTTATGTGGAACGCTTCAGCTGGCGATACAATTTAAGTCCAAACTTACCCAAACTGCTGTAGAGGAAGTAGCATAGCGCCACGATGCCCGAAGACGCGGCTGCGCTTGTTTCAAACATGTCGTTGAATTCCAACATCAGCACACCGAATGATTTGATGGTTCCCGGGATCAGGATGTTCACCAGCGTTGCACCTGGAAATGGGAGAAGAGGGGGGTTTAGTAAGTGGCAGAGTATGTGTGAATGGGCCTGGGAGGATCTCCAAAACAAATTGGACGTTTCGGCCTTTTCAAATATAACTTTCGATAATCTGAGCTTCATGAAATTTGGTAGGTTATGTCGAAGAGCTCAGCTATACATGAGAAGGTTTCTTCTCCAAATGTCTGTTATAAAGTACGCACCTGGGCCCCAACTATGTAAACTATTGAAAACCGCGTAAGTCGATTGCATATATTTTTTTTTGCTAATTTTTATCTTTTACCTCTTCTATGGATATATTCCCAACTGCCCTATTAACATCCCTTCCCCATCCCATTAACATCAATGGGGCAGATTTCCATTGGCAGGAAAACTAAAAGGCAAACTAATTCGAACCAATCAAATACTGATTTATTGTGTTCAAACAGATAGGTCATCAAGGCTAACAAATAAACACGAAGACAAAGACTTCTAAACTACCAATGCCAAGTCGGGCTTCTGCCCAGCCCATATTCACGCCAATGAAGCAGGTGGGAGTTTAAATTCCCATCTGCCCCATAAATGGGGACGTTAATGGGGCAGTTTAGAATATACGCTTAAAAGTGGTCGAAGCTAAAATTGACCCTTTCATTTGTTTTTTTTTAAATTTCGCTTCTACCATTTTTAAGTGGTAAAAGAGAAAAAAAACACAAAAAAACATGCATTCGACTTGAGTTATCGCGGTTCAATAACTAACACAATTAGGGCCCTGCTCTACTTCCCGTCAGGTGGGACCATCTCTCAGTCCTGCTCCGGTTCCAGTTCGGCAGCCACTCTATTACACTAAACATCTGGCGCTGAAAGAATATTATAAGCTCTATTTCAAGGACGCAAGGTGCTTTTTACCTGATGAACAGTGTAACTGTTCTCCGGAACATCTCATCTACAACTTTCTGTTACAACTTACAAAGTAATATAAGCCCTACTAGCAAGGACACAGGGTGCGTTTTACTTACGAGCACGAACTAGCTCCACTTCCCGTCAGGTGGGACCGTCTCCCAGTCCTGTTCCGGTTCCAGTCCCGCAGCCAGTCTACTACACTAAACATCTGGCGCTGACAGAATAATAAAAGCTCTATTTCAAGGACTCAAGGCGCTTTTTACCTGACCATGGAACAGCTTAACTTTTCTCAGGAATGTCCAATCTCCAACTTTCTTTACAACTTATAAAGTAAAATAAGCCCTACTAGCAAGGACACAGGGTGCGTTTTACCTACGAGCACGAACCAGCCCCACTTTCCGTCTGGTGGGACCATCTCCCAGTCCTGTTCCGGTTCCGGAGCCGGTCCGATGGTGAACCGGCCGGTGCCCACCGCGCCGCCTTCATCTTCAGGGAGCTTTACTGTGATCAAAAGAGAACAGCTATTAGAATAACACCAACAACATCAGAAAACCAGAGACAAAAAAAAACAACGTATTGTATTGAAAAGCTCCCTGTTTTGCAAGTCGGTTAACAGATAGCTTCGCCCACGAATAAGTCATCTATCATCATCATCATCATTTCAGCCTTTAGCAGTCCACTGCTGAACATAGGTCTCCCCAAAAGAGCGCCAGGACGAACGGTCTTGTGCCGCCTCCATCCACCGACTCGCTGCTATGTCTACAATGTCGTCCGTCCGTCCATCGTGTGGGGGGTCTCCCTACACTTCACTTGCTTGTTCGTAGTCGCCATTCGAGAACCTTTATTCCCCAGCGGTTGTCAGCTCTGCGAACTATACGGCCTGCCCATTGCCACTTCAACTTGCAAATTCTGAGAACTATGTCGATAACCTTGGTTCTTCTACGGATTTCTTCGTTACGGATCTTATCACGTAGTGAAACTACAAGCATAGCGTTCTCCATTGCACGCTGCGCGACTTGGAGCTTATGTCTGAGACCAATAGTGAGCGACCACGTCTCAGTGCCGTATGTCATCGCTGGCAACACGCACTGATTCTAACTAAACTTTCGTCTTGAGGCACTGCGGTATCTGTGACGAGAAGATTTGGCGTAATTTCATCCGAGTTGTATTCGTCGGTTGACCTCTTTGTCGAAGTTGGATCTACCCAGTTGGATCGTCTGACCCAAGTAGACATAGTGATCAACAGCTTCGATAATATCGATCCCAACATAGACCGGCATGGGAGCAACATGGGCATTTGACATGATGTTCGTCTTACCCATGTTAATTTTAAGACCCACCTGTTGAGAGACAATATTGAGGTCACTGAGCATTGTGCTTAGGCCTTCCAGGGTTTCTGCCATGATGACTATATCATCGGCTAATCGAATCAGCATTCGCCATTGATGTTAATACCATATCCGTTCCAGTTCAGAAGCTTGAATATATCTTCCAATGCAGAGGTGAACAGTTTCGGAGAAGATAATGTGTCCCTGTTTCACCCCTTTTTTCAATTCGATAGAATTCGTGCTCTGATCTTGGAGACGGACAGTCATGGTGGCCTTGCTATAAAAACACTTCACATCTCGACCGAATCAAAGGCTTTCTAGTAGTCCACAAACGCTAGAGAAGTGGCCGATTATACTCTTCGGTCTTCTGTATTATCTGCCGGAGCGTATGGATGTGGTTTAAGGTGCTAAAGCCCTTCCGGAATCTAGCTTGTTCGAGAGGCTGAAAGTCGTCGAACCTACGAGCCAGAAGGTTTGTAACTACTCTCGAAAACAGCTCATAGACGTGGCTCAGCAGCGAAATGGGCCTATAATTCTTCAAGAGGGTGTTATCACCTTTCCTAAAGAACAAAACCACTATGCTACTTTGCCACGCCTCTGGCGTAGTACCCTCGATCATGACCCAGTTAAACAGCCTCTGAAGGGCTTTAAGTACAGGTGTTCCACCGAACCGACGATTTCAGTAGCTCTGTCGTTATGAGGTGTATAATTACCCATAGGACTTCTCGAGCTCACTCAAAATCTCTGGCTTTGATGAAACGATGCTGACACTGTCGGTCTTCAGCTTCGTCAACAAGCTTTGTCCAATAGACAGATCTCTTGCGAACACCTTGGAGCCCTTGTTCCGCTCTATTGCGTTTATAATACAATTAGTATTATAAAACGTAAATCGTGTCGCATCGACTTGGAGATCTGTTTATTAAGCAAGCTGTAAGTCGACATATCCACTGAAGACTGCAGCAACATCTCGCCTCGTTCTGCCATAAGTTTGAGTGTATGCTCAGAGAATTTCTTTGTTCTTTTTTTGCAGTGGGTCTTAGAGAACTCCGACCCTACCGCGTGAACAGTTTCCACTAGCCCATTGTTTAGTTCGTCCACAGTATCGCTTTCGGTAAGGATTTGGAGTTCCAACTGAAAGCTCTCGGGGTAATGGATTTGGGCAGAACTTGGGCGAAGAGTAGATCTCATCAAACGAGACTTTTCCAGCTTTACGTTGATATTCAATAAGCCTCTTACCATGCGGTGATCATTACCGGTCTTAACCCTGTTGATCACAGAGACATCATTGAATATACGCCTATTGGTCGTCATAATTAAATCTATCTCGCGCTTATGACCCCCGGGGTGCAGCCACGTCTATTTCCTGGACGGGCGCTTCTTGAAAAAGGAGTTCAACATAAAGAGTCCCTCCTCCTCCATGAAGTCAACCAATCGCGGACCCCTTTGGTTTCGCTGTCCAAATCCAAACTGTCATACTCTCAGTTCATCGCCATTCCTCATACCTGCCATGCGTTGAAATCATCTATCTGTTGAAGTCGTCTATCGAACTCCTACAAGTTTATGTTTTCCATTTACATCTCGACATATTTACGCATGATTTTAAGGAATATTGAGTGTTTTTTTAATCCACTAACCACCTAAAGTAACGTAAAACTAGCATAATAAAGTCGACGCAGAGAGAGACTCGACGCTACGGTAATTACGTACGGTACGGTTTGATTAGGTGTAGAGCTTATAGAAACAATGGAATAAGCGTAATAATTTCTCTAAGGTGTAGACCTACGGTGTAGCAAGAAGACGTTTCTTACGTTCGTTGGGGCCTAAAGGGCGTCACAGACGACTAAGATACGATAATATTTGATGTTACGATATCTACATATAAAATATTATAGCATCTTAGGGTATCACACACGGTTAAGATACGATAATATATTGAAATTATTAATTCACTCGCTGGCCGCCCCAGGTGCCACACGTATTTCTTCACCGCTTTCTATATACAGGATAATAAAATATGAGTAATACAGTTTCACTATTAGATTTATTAGATAGCTCATCAGACGACGATTCTGATTTCGAATTTGATATGCAAATTGATGAAAAAAAAACAAAAAAAACAATGAAGATAATAAAATAAAACAGGGTACATTAAATAAACTTCTGTAAGTACAATAATATACTTTTTTTTAAATCGTGTTTTTCTTTCTGTTAATCTGTCTGTACTTATGTTCCTGGAATAACACATAGGTAACTTTTAACCTAGAGAAAAGCCATGGGCACAGCCAATTAAACCAATAACAAGCACTAATTAAAAATGTATAAAACCCCCGACTTCCCACCCCCCATTATAGCTATGAATCATCTTGTTTACCTCAGCTTTCAAACATAAAAAACTACAGCTAAATCGGTCCATTTGTTGGGAAGCTACAATTTTCACCCCCCTTTTCTTTCTCACCTCCCCCCTCCCTCTCCCCATATGTCTAAGAAGATGTCTAGATGTCTAAGAAACATCTCGATAATATCAGCTTTCGAACAGAAAAAACCGCATCAAAATCGGTCCATTCGTTTGGGAGCTACGATGCCACACACACACACACACACACACACACACACACACACACACACACACACACGCACAGTGATACACACCCTAAACTTATAACACCAGTCTCTTTGTTTAAGGGTTAAAAAAAACGTCACGAAAACCAAACAGAGCAACCTAGTTTAGAGCATTTACGATATATTTTGTATCTTAAGATAGTATATTAATATATATTTTGTATCCGTTACGATATATTTCGCATCTTAAGATGACATCTTTTAATAAATTCCATATCGCCCGATATCTTAAGATACTGTAAGATGCAAATATATATTTTATCATCGCCGTTTGTGATAGTTCATATAAATTTTATAGCGAGCGATATTTGATCTTAAGATAAAATATTATCGTATCTTAGCCGACTGTGACGCGTTTAAAGAAACAAAAGACAGTAAGCATAATTCAAGATATCT